>CAUIVZ010000015.1:21154464-22354464 GCA_961763995.1 Juglans cinerea | reverse complement strand
GTGAAGGACGAGAAGCTCAAGACTTTGTCTGTGGATTAGCTCAAAGAATGCAAAGGGTTGAGGAGAGAGTTCTGGCACTGGCCGATAAAGCACCCTCCATTCCTTTCACCTGGATTGCTACTAGGCAGATGTAAGAGCCTAGGGGCCTAAAGCTGCCATCGCGTGTGCTGTCTTTCTTTCTTTTTTCCCTTTCTTTTTTAATATTTATCAGCTTGTTCCTTTAAAAAAAATGGTGGTCTTGTGCAAACTCATATGTTAAAATAAAAGGCTTTGATTCGATCCATCACTATTCATAACGAGTAAATCCACACAATATTAATCTGTATTTTATAGTTCAATTACATTGGGCTTATCATATTAACATTTATTAGCCCAATTCCAAAGAATCATTCAAAATAGAATAAAACCCCCATTCAAATAATAAATAAATTATTTGTTAATTTAAGAATAAATAATTGAAAAAATATTTAAAAATTCTCAAATTGGTATCATGGTGTGTAGAACATAACTAGTAAAGTGCTTACATGATATAATTTGATTTAAATTTTAAAATTTAAATCTTACATATAAAATTTTACTATTTAAGTGATGAATAATTCTATTTGAAAGCCTTTACATCACAGATAACATTCAGATGACATAATTTGATTTGTAGGATTCTAAAATTTAAATCTTATAAATCAAATTATGTTATGTGACTAGTGTATGATATAAAGACATTCAAATTGCAATATTAGCAACAAATAATTCTATTTTAAGTGATATAAATGGTGTACTCAAAATTGACTAAAGAATAAAATTATTTGTACAATTTATTTTATAAAGGAGTGGATGATTTGAACATAATGATACTATTTAGAGATAAGACCTTCTATAAAGTAGCTCAGCAAATTACTCTTTACATTAATAAATAATGAGTAATACTATATACAAGTTTCAAATAGACAAAATCTCACACAGACCCTTTGTAAAAAAGTGGATCCCATTGATAAAGATTAGATTTTTTAACACTTTTTCATTGTGAGGTCCACTTTTTTATAAAGAGACTACGTGAGGCTTGTCTATTTTAGACTTGTACAAATCATTAATTTTTCATAAAGAAACAAGATTTACGATGCAACATCCATACTTCACACCTCATACTTCACACCTCATACCTATAGCTTTTTCATAAGGTGTGAGATATTTTTCATATGGTATAGAGATGTTTTTCATAGGATCTGAGGTGTGGGTTGATGAATAGTGGCTGATTAGAAGAATTTTTCCATAATTAAAATATGGAAAAATCTTGGTATCAGCCGATTGGTTGTTGGATGCACACCCCACACTTCATGTGCTAGACTAGGTTTACTAAAAGTGAAATCTTCTCTAAGATTTTTTCTTCTTCTCCGTGAGTTCAACACACTCAGCTTCTCACCACCCAGTCCACCGACGCGAAGCCCTCAATCCACCGATGTGAAGCCCTCAAATCTACGGGAGGGGTAATGTATCGTTTCTTGTAAATAATATTCTTCAAAATTTTCCATGTATTACTCATTTTTTCTATGTGATTATAGGGTTTAAGCATATATGTAACACCCCGCTCTCCAATAAATACATTTTTAAAATTTTCGGGGAGTTAGTGTGCTACTAAATTTGACTAAAAACTTTTCTTTTAATGATGCACCAGATGTGAAAGATTCTATAAATAAAACAAAATTTAAGAAATACTTAAAATTCAAAATAGAGTCTACGGAATCACTGTTTAAAAAAATATTAAAATCTTATGTGCTTATCAAAATAATTTATTTAAATCTGAAGTTATAAACTGAATATGATATAACTATCTGGGCCTCTGCCTCCCTGGGTCAAGCCCTGTACTACAGTCTCATTCTCTTAAATATCATCACCTGTGGTAGGTTAAAATATAATATACAATAAAAGAGTCAAATACTCAATAAGTAATACATCATATAGTAAACATAATAAATATAAGGTTTCTTAAAAAACATGTATACTCATAAATACATACGTAAATAACATGAACATTAACTTATCTTTTACTTATCATAGACCGATATTTCATCTACTTGTAGAAATATTTACTTAATTTTTCCTGATTCCTTTAAAAAAACATTTACAGTTCCATGATGATCTTCATTAATGTTCTTCAGTGCTCAGAAGCTGAAGCATAAATTAAAAGAGAAGACATGGATGTAAAACTCAATTGCTTCACCTTTCAATCCCTAGTTTTACATGCTCTTCAACCTATGAGTGCTCAGAGATCTCCCAAGTTTTCTATGACTTCTACCCTACACTCCAGACCTAGGTAAGTCCTTCTTGCGAAGTATTGTGTACGAGAAAGTGATATTCATCGTCCTCTTAGTTGTTATCTTTTATCATCATCTAATAAAGTAGTATCAAATTATTAAAAAATTATATATCATGCTTATTTTCTTTTAATAATTTGATACTGAGAATATTTTGTAAACCACCACCTTTGAGGGTGGCGAATATTTTCTATTTATAGAATCGTACATAGTGTATACAAGGAATATATACATATATGGTAATTACAACCAGAATGGAAAATATGTACAAAAATAGATGAGCAATCTTCTAGAATCAAGGGTCAAACTTTACACATATGGGAAGCCCCTAATTTAGGTGAGGATATCCGAGAATCAACTCCCCCTGCAAGTTAAGCATTGGGTTAGAATAGATGCTGAGCTTGGAGCGAAAAAAATCAAACAGAGGTTGAGATCAGGCGCACTTCAACACGTCCATTTTGAGTGGGAGTGTATGGGCAAGAGATTTGACGGTGAATACCTGACTTACGTAGATGAGCTTGAAAGCGATTGCTAGTGAATTCAACACCTCTATCACTTTGAAAATTTTTTATTTCAGTTGAATATTGATTCTCCACAAATTTTTGAAATTGAATAAAAATGTCATAGAAATCAGATTTCAATTTCATAGGATAAAGCCAAGTAAAAATAGAATAATCATCAATAAATAAAACGTAATAGGAAAAATCCAAATTTGATTTAACAGGAGAAGGGCCCCAAATATTGCAATGAATAAGATCCAGACCATGAGAGGATTATTTTCATTATGAGAATAAGGCAAACAATAACTCTTAGCAAGTTGACAAGTAGAACAAAGCGATGGAATAGGCAACAACGATGCAAGAAAACGATGCACTTTTGATTGAGTAAAGAAATAACAGAATGATTTATATGTCTAAGTCGTGCGTGCCATAAATCATATGAAGCATGTAAGGATTTATTTCTAATGACGAAAAGAAAAGCGGGATTTCCGCGCTCCAGCACATATAGACCACCATCTCTTTTATCGATTGCCACCACCCTTCCTGTTTTGCGATTCTGAACAGTAAAAGGATTATTAGTGAAGGTAACAAATAAACGAAAATCTGACGTTAGTTTACTAATAGATAGCAGATTTTTAGTGAGATGGGGAACAACTAAAACATATACTATTAAAAAGGGAAGAGTAATGTTATATACAATTATAGGATGTATGCAAGTCCCGCACAATCTATTTGAAAAGTAGTGACATCTACTAATAAAAAATAATTTTTTCACGTGAGTCTACAATTTATTCATTTTTTTAAAGGTAGAGTGAGAGACTTGCATATTATAGGATTGTTCTTTATAATGATAAGATGATAATGATTAACTGATATTGCATGACATACTTGAGAGAAATTTTGCATCCAACTATTTTCAACATGAACTTGAATTTTCTCTATCATGCATGGCTTCATTCTAGGCGGGACAAAGATTCTCCAAGCTCTCCTAGCCAAGCAAGTGTTATCTTAGCCCGCACCATGCCACCGGAAAAGATTGAAATATTCAAGTCCATGGAAGGATGGGCTAGAAATAACGTCGTAACTCTCCTAAAACCTGTGAATAAATCTTGGCAACCACAAGACTTTTTGTCAGATCCTACCTCAGATGGATTTTTGGAGCAAATCAATGAATTGAGGAAACGAACAAAGGACATTCCAGACGAGTACATGATTGTCTTAACCGGCGATATGATCACAGAAGAAGCCCTTTCCAACTTACCAAGCAAAAATGAATGGCACAAAAATTTATCACGATGTAACAGGTGTAGACAACTCACCTTGGGCAATATGGGCAAGGGGATGGACTGCTGAAGAAAATAGGCATGGTGATCTTTTGAACAAGTACCTCTTCCTTTTTCGGACGAGTGGACATGAGACAAATCAAGAAGACAACACAATATCTGCTTGGGTCGGGAATGGTACTGATGAGGCATGCAACATAACATGATTTTTAACATACTTTTTGAGCTTTCAATATTTTAGTTGTTTATATCATCTATTTATGTCTCTTAAAAAGGAGCTATAATCCATAAACTGTTAAAGTTTATAATCTTCTATATATAGGATGTCGGTCTAAGGGAAATTCCCTACCTTTTAACAATCTAAACATCGTTCCAAGAAAGAGCAACATTTATCTCCCATGGTAACACAACCAAGCTTGCCATGAAGCATGGGGACCCCATACTTGCCCAAATATGTGACACAATTGCCTCAGACGAGAAGCGCCACGAAATTGCTTATACCAAAATAGTTGAGAAACTTTTTGAGCTTGACCCAGATGAAACAGTTGCTGCCTTTGCCTACATGATGAGGATGAAAATATCAATGCCAGCCCACTTAATGTACGATGGTGAACACAACAACCTATTTTCTCACTTTGCTAATGTTGCCTCTCAGATTGGAGTCTACACAGCAAGAGACTACAAAGAGACCCTTTAACATTTGGTTGCAAAATGGAATGTGGAGAAGCTAAGTAGAATGTCGAGTGAAGGACGAGAAGCCCAGGACTGTCTGTGGATTAGCTCATAGAATGCAAAGGGTTGAGGAGAGAGCTCTGGCACTGGCCAAGAAATGTTGAAGAGCAATGGAGCTACTGAGTTGGAAAGGCAAGAACACAGTCACTCTCACTCACATCAGCACTGGATGGTAAGTCAGCAGAGAGGAGAAAAAGGACGAACCAAGGGAATGGGAGAAGAAAATTATGAAGCATGAAGTTTTGTTTTATATGCACAGCTCTGTCCTTTATATGTCATCTGCACCTTTTTAATTTATGTAAAAACAAAGTTGGTTAGTAGTGCTCTTTTGTATGCTAGTGATATTCATGTAATGCTATAAATAGCCACACTTTGTACAGACAGAGATACAAGGAAATATAGAAATCCAATCATTTCCAAACCTCCTCCATTGTTTTGCTTTTGGTGATTTACATACACTGTTTTTACATTTTTTAAATGGTACCAGAGCAAGGTTATGGAAGATAGCAACTCAGATACCAAAACCAAAGCAAGGTTATGGAAGCTAGCTGCTCAGAAACCCAAAACCAGAGCAAGATTATGGATGATAACAACTCAGAAACCCAAAACCAAAATCAAAACCCCAATCCCAACAAAGGCCCTACTCACCCAAGCAGTCCATACTACATTGGCACCAATGATGGTATTGGCTCCATGCTTGTCACTCATAGCTTAGATGCCAGTAACTATTACTCATGGGCTCGATCAATTAAGAGGGCATTAAGAATAAAAAATAAGCTCAGCTTCATTGGAAATCTATGTGAACCAACTGATCCAAATGACCCCCTCATGGAACATTGGTTGTGTTATAATGACATTGTGATTACTTGGAAGCAAAATATCATGGCTGTTGACATCAAGTGCAGCATAGTGTATGCAGAAACAACACACCAACTTTGGCTTGAGTTAGAACAACGTTTTGCTCAACAAAATGCTCCTCGGAGTTTTTAGATTAAGCATGCTATAACCATGCTAATGTAGAACCAAGATGTTGTAAGTGTTTATTTTTCCAAACTCAAAACTTTGCTAGATGAACTTTTGAACTATGAGGCCATTCCTAATTGCAGTTGTGGAGGCCTAAAAACAGTTGTACAAAATCAACAAAGGGACTAGGTTATGAAATTTTTAATGGGCTTGAATGATTCTTATAAGGGAATCAAAGCTCAAATCCTCTTAACCCAACCATTCCCTAGTCTTAATGAGGTTTATTCCATAATACAACAAGAACAGAAAAGAAGGGAAATATCTATTGAGGGACCTGTGCATGACTCCATGGCAATGTTTACTCGAGGAAACTACACGATATTAACTACACGATATTATTGTTCTTTTTGCAAAATATCAGGACACTCTCTAGAAAGATGCTTTAAGGCTAACCCAAGCAAACCTGTTTGTTCTCACTGTCAAATTCCAGGTCATATTGCAGACAAGTGTTTTAAGCTTCATGGATATCCATCAACTCACAAGTTTGATGGGAGGAACAAATCTTCAGCAAACCAAGCCACTGCATCTCCAACTTCTGCACAAGATTTGGTAAATGACAAGTCTCTAGTGTCCTTAAGCCAAGAATAATACTCACAGCTCCTGGCTTTGCTCAAACCAGCCACAAGTCCCTTACGCTCAAACCCATATGCCAACAATGTTCAAAGCATTTTTGCTTCCTCATCTTCTGATGGAAATGTTCATCAAATTTCTGGTATGTCATTATGTATGACTGTTTTTAATTCCAAGCCTTTAAATAAATTGAATGTGCCTTGGATCATTGACACAGGAGCAACAGATCATATGATCTGTTCTCCCTCACTATTCTCTTCAATTCAATCACAAGCTTGTCATTTTGTTGCTCTACCTAATGGTAATGTAGTTGCTATTACTCACATAGGAACAGTGAGAATTACAAACTCTCTAACCCTTTAGGATGCTCTGTGTTCCTAGCTTCACTTTCAACTTGATTTTTGCTAGAAAACTAACTCAAACCTTCATTGTTGTTTGATTTTCTTTCCTCATTTTTGCTACATACAGGACCTTTCAGTTTGGAGGACGATTGGCATGGGTGAAGTGAGGCAAGGGTTGTACCATATACTGCAAAGGGAAGTCTCTCCCTCAGCTTTGTCAGATGCCTTGGGCAAAATCAATACACTATCTTCTCTCCCAATTTTTGCTTCAGTCACCAACAATGACCAAAATGTTGATGTTTGGCATTAGACTAGGACATTCTTCTTACTTAGTTTCTAACATAGATGGTGACTCCTAGTGAAAAACTTTGTTCCATATGTCCTTTAGCCAAGCTCCACAAACTACCCTTTCCTATAAGCACACACAAAACAAAAAAATGCTTTGAATTATTACATTATGACATTTAGGGTCCTTGCAATGAAACTAGTAGTGATGGTTCAAAATACTTCTTAACTATTGTGGATGATTTTAGTAGATACCCTTAAACTATATGTTGAAACTAAAATATGATGCCACCACCACCCTTCAAAGCTTTTGTGCTATGATAAAGACTCAATTTGAGACCAAAATAAAAACCATTCGGAGTGATGATGGTGGGGAGTTTAACATGAAGGATTTTTATCTCAAAAAGGGCATCATACATCAAAGAAGTTGTGTTGAGACACCACAACAAAATGCTGTGATGGAAAGAAAACACCAACATATTTTAAATACAGCCAAGGCATTAAGATTTCAAAGTAGCATTCCCTTAAAATATTGGAATCATTGTATTTTAACTGTTGTGCATATCATAAACAGGACACCTTCACCTATGTTGAGCAATAAAAGCCCTCATCAAATTCTGTTAAAAAAGAAACATAGTTACACACACCTTAAAGTTTTGGGCTGTCTAGCTTTTGCTACAACCATTGTTAATGGGAAGGCATAAATTTGAGCCTAGAGCAAAGAGGTGTGTGTTTATGGGATACCCCTTTGGGATTAAAGGATATACTTTGTTGGACCTTGAAACCAAGAGAATATTTGTTTCTAGAAATGCGATTTTCTATGAAAATGTTTTCCCTTACAAAAATAAAATCCTCACTGACACTCTTGTGGAATCAGACCAAAACAATATCAGTTTTACTCAAATCCCTACCATTTTTACAGAATCTGTCACCATTACCTCAAACATTCCTCAAGAAACTGAAGCAAAATGCCATCTCTGAACAGGAAGTTCTTGATACTTCCTCTCAAACTGAGTCATAAACCAGCCCTCAATATTTTGCTACTCATGACTATGCATCAAATACCACACCTATCAGTCACTTGCCTAGGAGGTTAACAAGGGTTCGAAGAGCACCTTCCCACTTGCAAGATTTCATATGTCAGCAGGTGACCTCTCTTCACCCATCTCAAATGTTGGACAAATAGAAAGACAAGAATCCCTCAGGTAATGCTTATCCTCTCAGTGATAGTGTTTCGTATGAAAAGTTGTCCAATTTGCATAGAGCTTTTGTTGCCTCAATTACATCCCAACCTGAACCTAGAACTTATCAAGAAGTCAAAAATTCACCTGAATGGTGCACAGTCATGAGAGCTGAAATAGAAGCTCTTGAACTTAATAACACTTGGGCCTTAGTTGATTTACCACCGGATAAGGAAGCAATTGGATGTAAATGGGTTTATAAGGTTAAGTTTAAAGCTGATGGGACTGTAGAGAGGCTTAAAGCAAGACTAGTAGCAAATGAATATACTCAACAAGAAGGACTAGACTACTATGAGACCTTCTCACCTGTGGCTAAACTTGTCACTGTCAGAACCCTCTTGGCTGTAGCAGCAATAAGGGGATGGGGCATTTTCCAATTTGATGTAAACAATGCGTTTTTGCATGGTGAGTTAGATGAGGAGGTGTATATGGAACTTCCTCCTGGTTATTCCAATAATGACAGTAAGAAAGTGTGCAAATTAAATAAGAGTTTATATGGATTGAAAGAAGCATCACGACAATGGTACTCTAAGCTTTCCAATTTTATTGTTGAACAAGGATTCACACAGTCTAAAGTTTATTACAACTTGTTAACAAGAGCACTAAAAGTTCATTCATAGCCATTTTGGTATATGTGGATGATATTATAGTGGTTGGTGATTGCATTGAAAGCATTAACTATCTCAAAACCACCATTCATGAAAATTTCAGAATCAAAGACTTAGGCAAGCTGAAATTTTTCCTTGGAATTGAGGTGGCTAGGTTTGAAGATGGGATTCATATATGCCAGAGGAAGTATGCTCTAGACATTCTAAGTGACTCGGGCACCATTGGGTCAGCACCTACTAAAATCCCTATGGATCAAAACATGAAGTTGATCAAGGAGGAATGAGAGCTGCTCCCAGAACCAACAATTTACAGAAGGCTAGTTGGTCGATTGCTATACTTGACAATAACTAGGCCTGATATTTCATATGCAGTCTAGGTATTAAGTCAATTCATGGATAGCCGTCGGATCCCACATCTACATACAGCACACAAGATCCTTAGATACATCAAAAGGGCACCAGGCCAACGGTTATTTTATCCAAGAATTAAGCTACAGCTACATGGGTATTGTGATACAGACTGAGGAGCTTATCCTGATAGCAAGAGGTTTGTGACAGGGTATTGTGTGTTAATTGGTAAATCACTAGTGTCTTGGAAGTGCAAGAAACAACATGTTGTTTCCAGATCATCCTCAGAGGCAGAGTATGGGGCTATGGCTAATCTATGTTGTGAATTGACATGGCTCAAATATTTGTTCGATGACTTACAAGTTGAACATTTCCAAGCTACTTTCCTTTATTGTGATAACAAGTCAGCTTTATACATAGCCACCAACCCTGTCTTCCATGAATGAACCAAGCATATAGAGCTTGATTGCCACCTAATTCAAGACAAGATACAAGAAGGAAGCATTGTTACAAAACATGTATCTAGTAAATCACAAATGGCAGACATACTTACCAAAGCTTTGGACTCCCAAAGCTTCTATTCTTGCATGCTCAAGATGGGAGTAGCAGATATCTACTCTCCATCTTGCGAGAGGTTGTTGAAGAGCAATGGAGCTGCTGAGTTGGAAAGGCAAGAACACAGTCACTCTCACCCACATCAACACTGGATGGCAAGTCAGTAGAGAGGAGAAAAAGGACGAACCAAGGGAACGAGAGAAGAAAATTCTAAAGCATGAAGTTTTGTTTTATATGCACAGCTCTGTCCTTTGTCTGTCATCTGCTCCTTTTTCATTTCTGTAAAAACAAAGTTGGTTAGTAATGCACATAGCAGTGCTCTTTTGTATGCTAGTGATATTCATGTAATGATATAAGTAGCCACACTCTGTATAGACAAAGAGATACAAGGAAATATAGATCAATCATTTCCAAACCTCCTCCATTGTTTTGCTCTTGGTGATTTACATACATTGTTTTTACATTTCTTACAAGAAAGCACCCTCCATTCCTTTCACCGGGATTTCTGCTAGGCAGATGTAAGAGCCTAGGGGCCTAAAGCTACCACCATGTGTGCTGTCTTTTTTTTTCTTTTTTTTTTTAATATTTATCAGCTTGTTCCTTTAAATAAAAAAGAGGAAACTGATATGAATGAGAAATTCTTAATACAGTCCCAAATAGAGGTCTGCAAGTGCAAGCCCTAGCGTGGATGAAACTGACTGTTTCATTTAAGCCAAACACGACGTCGTCTCACTATGACAAACAAAAACTGATTTCTTCCTCGCCTTTCCCCATCTTTCCCCCTTCCCCTTCCCCTTCCTCCTGAGCAACTGAACTCCCCCTCCTCCCGAGATTGACAATCGAACTTCCTCTCGAGACTGAAACTCCCCATTCCTCTCAAGGACGATGCATTCTTACCTACTGATGGTGTTCTTTTACTTGTTGAATATATGAATCTTTGCACAGTTGTTCTTTTACTTTTTATTGTTTATTTCCTTGGCACCCATTCATTTTTGTAGCCAAAAATTGCACTTTCACATTCTCTTTTTATGATTTTGGAAGATTGATGCTTGTTGGTTGGGAGGGACGGCTTGTTCGACTTGGTAGCCAATAAATTAGTTCACATTATTCTACGACCAGATGTGAGAAAAAAAAAATGATATTTGGTTATCTCTCTGCCTCTCTCTTATAACAGCCATTAATTTAATTTTCTATTCTTAATCGCATTGATTCTATTCTTAATTGTTGGTTCCCCAGAAGTCGTGGCTTCTTTCGTAAAGAATGCTTCTGGCCTAAACGAAACCATAATTGGTGACCATTTGGGTGAAAGGGAGGAATTCTCTAAAGGTCATGCATGCTTTTGTCGATTCATTTAATTTCAAAGGAATGGATTTTGGTGGAGCAATAAGGTTTTTTGTCCGAGGCTTCAGGTTACCTGGAGAAGCGCAAAAGATTGACCGAATCATGGAGAAGTTTGCCAAGCGCTATTGTAAATGCAACCGAAACTCATTTACTTGTGTAGATACTGCTTATGTTCTCTTGCTTACTCTGTGATATTGCTCAACGCAGATCCCCATAATAACATGGTAAAAGATAAGGTATGCTTATTTTCTGGTCTATGCCGATTGACTTCATCAATAAAATCCTTGGTTAGTTATAAAAAAAAATTAAGAGAAATTTGGCATATTTTATTTTGATCATTATGAATATAGAACTAGCGTTTATTCTCATATGGTTTCCATTCTGCATTGCTTGGCTAACCAGATGAAAAAGGCTGATTTTGTTTGAAATAATCGAGGAATAGATGATGGCAAGGATTTGCCAGAAGAGTACCTTGGCATCCTTTTTGATCAGATTGTTAAAAATGAAATCAAGATGAGTGATGGGTCTTCTGCACCACGGAGCAAACAAGCTAACAGCTTTAATAGATTATTGGGCTTTGATGGAATATTCAATCTAGTCACTTGGAAGCAAACTGAAGAGCATTGGGCGCTAATGAACTTCTCATAAGGCACATCCAAGAGAAGTTTAAGGCAAAATCTGGAAA
This sequence comes from Juglans cinerea, assembly GCA_961763995.1. Taxonomy (NCBI): domain Eukaryota; kingdom Viridiplantae; phylum Streptophyta; class Magnoliopsida; order Fagales; family Juglandaceae; genus Juglans; species Juglans cinerea. The sequence goes on along the minus strand of CAUIVZ010000015.1, from coordinate 22,342,643 downwards.
ATCAAAGTAAGATTTATTTTTTGAATTATATTTGTGCAACTTGTAAATCATTTATATGGGAGGTCTTTGACTCAGAAAGATGGGATGTGTTGCAGTGGTGGAGGAGCTGAGCACAATGCCAATGGTGGAGGAGCTGGCCACGACGCTGGAACTCGAACAATACTCCAATTGAAAGGAACCTCGCGTGGACTGGGCTGGATTGGGTCTACGTTAATGATGCTGGTGGTGGTGAAAGAGCTAAGGAAGACGCCAGATTTTGAACGGCACAGAACACAAGAGGTCACGTGGGCTGGGTGAGTAGCAAAATAAAATTGAATGGCTCCTTTCCTGTATAAGATTTCCAAGTCTGCTAGGTACAACCGCCCATGCGAAACCGTGATACAACCGACTGACACGTCAACATCATGTGGCTTGCCGTCCTGTGGATCAAAAGCAATCTTGAGTTTCGGTGTTTCATGTTTTCAGAAGTCCATCATCATCCTAACTATTTGGCCCTCTCCCTCCCTCCATCTCCATCTTCGTCCTTTCCCTCTCCCTCTCCATTTTGTTTTCTTCTCCCTCTTTCTATCCATATCATATCCTAAATTCATCCCTCTCTATCTCCATATCACCTGCTTTTCTATTTTTGGGTGTCCATGAAAAAGCTTTTGGACTTTATTTTTTCTATTTTTGACGTTGACATTAACTTTTATTTTCTATGTAAATTTGAGTAAATAATCGTTCTCATGCTAAATTAAATATGCTTGGAATTAAGGGGTTTTTATTTTTTATTTTTTTGTTACTGATTTGGGCACTTGGGTATTGTTGTGATGGGGTCAGATTAGTCCATGACATTTCAAACAGATTTTGACTTCGTAGAACTTCTTTACTTGGATATTCTTGAGGATTTTGGTGACTAGGGGTTCTGGCTATTATTGGGTTTGTGCTTCTGTGACCTCAATGCGTGCATTTGACTCCCATTTGCTTCTATAATTAAAAAAAAAAAAAACAGAGCAGATTTTTTGGACGAGTAGCAGAGATTTTATAGTTCCATGGCTCTGAATCTGAGTTAAAAGAAGAAGAAGAAGATGCGAAGATGAAGGACTTTGGGAGAGAGGCTCGAAGGATGCTGAAGAGATAGCACAAAGAAGTTCGTGTGGGTTTGTGGGAAAAAGAATGGAGGAAGATGACAAAAATGAAGAAGAAGATGAAGAGGAGGTGGTGAGTCTAAGGGCAGAGTGGGCTGCAAGGAGAGAAAGTTCGGTGCATATATAGTGATATAAACGACACCGTTTCTTCTATGCCACATGGGCAACGTTTATCCGGCGGTTTTCCTAGCCGGTTGTGTTTATATTTTTCTAAGATTTCTGGGCAACAAATGACTCCTTTCCGTATGTGATTTTTGGACATTTTGGTCATTTGACATATGCTGATATGGACTAAAAGATAAGAATAAATCTAGCAGCCCAAAAGGGTGTCCTTTTCTTTTCTTTTTTAATATTTATTTTGTTCTTTTCAAATAAAGAGATACAAAGAAACCGCTGCAGCCCTCGAAACAGAGACAAAAAAGTACAATGCTCTGTGGCTTCGGCCATGGCTGGGGAAGAAAAGAAAAAGCAAACCAGTTTGATCAACACCATCCAGAGAAAAGAATAGAGTGACAGCCATGAACGTCAAATCCAAACTTTTTACATGTCCCGGCAATTATCAAGTCATGTTGGATGCAAAAGGGGTCTAATTCTTTGACAGATTCGTAAATCCTATCAACAGAGATTCAGAGAAAATCAAAACCACTACAATAAGAGAAAAAAATGCTCCATAATTGGTGATTTAACAAGAGAGGAATTACGAAATGAAAGCGGCTTTAACATTTCAATGATTTTGGAAATAATCTCTTAAGAAATGCAGGGCAATAACACGACTGGGAAGGATACTGAATGTGTAAAACAGGGCCATAACACGACAGGAAAGGATAAAGGGCCATAACATTATGAATGTGTAAAAATCTGATGCGTAAAAATGCCATTTTTTTCAATATTTTCTAACTTCGTGTAAAAGGAATGTGTAAAATTTTTTGTTCCCATTCCATCTTGCGTATACCTGCCGGTGAGGACTCCAATCTAAAATGTAACTTCCGGCAACGTTTGGGATGACGCCGGCGATACAAACCAGAAAAAAGGAAAAAAAAAAACGAATGAAGAAACGGGAAAGTGGAAACCAGAGAATGGTTGAGAGAGAGAAAGAGAGAGAGAGAGTTACCTACAAACGGGAAACCAGGGAATGAAAGAAAACTTGTGAAAGACGCAGGGAACTCTACAGACAGGATGGCATGGACGCAGGGAACTCTACAGCGCGTGTGCAACGCCTTCACTTTTATCTAGTATCGGGTAAATCACTTTTCGGGAAAAAAAAAAATAATTTGATGAGATATAATGAGAAATTAATGTGTGGAATTATTTCGTGAGATCTCTATATATTTATTATAGATTTCAAAAAAAATGGTGGTCTTGTACAAACTCATATATATTAATTATTATTTACTTTCATATTTTATACTTATAACTCTTTCATAAAGTGTGTAATATTTTTTATAGAATATGAGAATGTTTTTGTAGGGTGTAGGATAATAGTGAGTAATAAGAATAATTTTTCATGTTAAAATAAAAAAAAAAGTATTTCATCAATCACTATTTACTACTTCACACTCCACACCTTATAAAAAATATTTATACAATTTATAAAAAAATAAATTATAAATATATAATATAAAAATAAATAGTAACTGACACATAAAATTCTTTTAAAATAAAAGACTTTGATTCCATCTATCACTATTCTTAACAAGTAAATCCACACAATATTAATCTGTATTTTATAGTCCAATTACATTGGGCTTATCATATTAACATTTATTAGCCCAATACCGAAGAATCATTCAAAAAAAATAAATGCCCATTCGAATAATAAATAAATTATTTGTTAATTTAAGAATAATTAATTAAAAATATATTAAAAAATTTATATTCTCAAATTGGTATCACTACGTACCCATGTGGTACTGTGCGTGATTTCTGCACAGTTTTACTTTCTATTTAAAAAAAGCTGTTCGAAGCTTTTATTAAATTCAAAGTTCGAAAGTATGTGTATGCACAGTGCCAAAAAAAAAAAAAAAAAAAAAGAAGATAAAAATCTGTTTTAATACGAAAGTCAAAAGAGTACTTTCTCTGGATACCTTTCTCCAAGTGTAAATCCAACTGTAATGCATTTTGCTCTAAAGTAGTAGAGCTCATATATACCATATCATGATCAATGAGTACTATTTATATATTTTGTAAGAGTAATGTTATATATAATCGTAGAATATGTAAATAATAGACAGTCATTTTAAAAAAGAATGAGGTTCACTCATAAAAAATTAATTTTTTTATGTGAATCTCATATTTATTTATTTTTTTAAAAATAATTGTACAATACTTACATATTCATAATTATAAATATCATTTCTTTTGTATATTATCAAAATGCATGCCAACTAGCATTTGCCTGGACTTCTTCTCCCAAGAATGGATGCGTGGAATTCATTTCTTTTCCGCTAGATGTATGTTGATCAGTCTCCATCCTGCAGTTCTATTAAAAGAGAATTTCTTTGTGATCTATACAGACGAGAGTTTGCATCAGTATCAGTACTCTTATGATCAGCAGGTAGCCAAGGACCCCACCGTTAACTAGGCCAGAGAGAGCTAAAGCACAAGAATCACGTATACGTACATGATTCTTTAACAGTTCTGATATGAAAAGATCAGCATATTAATGTCGAGTCATGTCATAAGAATAAGAAGGTTGCGTACTTAATTAAGCTGTACATATCATCACAGCATTGTTTTCATTTATTTTTCTATTGAAGTTCCTTTGTATTTTCTTCGATCTTTTATGACTCCGATGAAATCTTTACATCCTACTGGACGACGGGTCTTCTGGTGGCACTCAAGCTATTGCTGGATGTAGCCGTCTAAGCGCCAGAGGGTGGAACCGCCCATATTTTGTTATTGGGGTCCCAAACCCTTTATTCTCGTTCTTGCCTTTTTGTTTATTGTGTCTCACTCATTCTCATTCTTTTGCTTACAGGGCTCGACTTTGAAGCCATTCTCCACCACTTGCTACCTACACCGAACTCGCTACCTACTTGGTTGTAGTAGTGAATAGCTTGGTTGATTTGGTGATGTGGCGACTATCTCTATAAAAAACACACACAGTTGCAGACCTCGAACTCATTTTGGTTTATTTGGGTTCAAAAATAGTGAGGTCTTTTGGATCTTTTAGGTTATCCCTTATTATTTTACGGTTTAGGTTCCCTGACTGATTTATCGTCTAGGGTCAGGCATTGGAAATTGTTTTGTTGACTATATAAGCTTCGCCATGTAACTTGCTCCTTGTAGTCTTGCGGCCTTATGATGTAACTTGTTCCTTGTAATTTTGCTACTTTATGGTGTAATTTGTTCATTGTAACTTTGCAGCTTTATGATGTAATTTGTTCCTTGTAACTTTTTGGCTTGATGATGTAATTTGCTTCTTGTAATCCAGCATAATTAATAAAATGATTTTGTGTATACGGCTGTATAGTTTCCGCATTTTCTTTGTTGCATTTCTTTTTTGTTTTTCTTTCTTTTCTCCTTTCTTTTGGCCACCTTTTCCCTTTTTATTTTCTTTTAGCAGGCTTTTCCTTCGTGTTTCACACACCTTTCGGTCAAATTTCGACAACTCAGGTCTTCAAAAACAGATCCTACATAAGGTAGAAAAGACTATGGCTTTGAGAGGGCAGCCTCGGGGCCAGGTAATTTCTAATGCCAAAGTTAGTAAATATTTTTGGAGTGTAGTAAATAAGTAAGAGAGTTTAGGGATCAAAGAGAGTATTCTCATACTTGGGGTCTACTATTTATACTACAGGTCTGAATGGCAGATTATGCCTACTTTCATGAAGTCCGTGTTTCTCGTACTATTCATTTTGTCAGTCTTTAAATGCGGTATGGCTCTGCGACGACATCATTAATGTGGCGTGTTGTCCGGGTGGCGAAACCATTAATACGGCATGGTTCTCCAATCTTCTCCTCCCAGTCTACCTTCCTTCTGGTCTGTTCATACCTTCTCTGTTAGTAGATCAACGGTTCCTCGTATATCATGACTGTTGTGCGGTGGGCACTCGAGGACTGGACACTACCCGAGGGGTCCTCAGATCGATGAGTCGCATCCTCCGTAGTACCATCCCTCCTTCAGATCATGTACAGAGGAGCCTCCTAGTGGGCCGAGTTAACGACTTTCTTCTGAGTCGGGCTTAATTGGGCCTTGAGTGGAAAATCCCCTAACAGTTTTAATTCTCATGGAGTGAGAGATGTCAATCTCATTCTTTTAAGAGCAGTTTCCTTGCTACAATAATGTATGTATTTTTTAATTCCAGGAATACAGGACAAAAAAAAAGTAGATATACCAGTGCTTCTCAAATTGTCCAAAAACAACCTAAGGAGGTCTTCCAACAACAATCCTTGCATACAGCTTGCAACAAATAGTTTTTCAAAAGGAGAACTTAATAGGAGAAAGTGGATACAGAAATGTGTATAAGGGTCAACTTAAAGATGGACAACAAAGCTCATTGCAACAAAGGGAAGATAAACTAAGAGAGCGAAAGAGAGAAATGCTCAGAAGGTTGAGCTCGAACAAAATTTGCGAAGGGTTGAGAATAGAAATACACGAATATTATTGTATTTGTACTAGGTTGCATCAATTATAATAGTTTTTGCTTTGTTTGGATAAATTATAGGGCATATGTAAATAGTTGGATATTTTCTTTATTTTTCTTTTATGGAACAATTATAATGGTACTTCCTCTTAAATTGGGCAAAGCCTGATTATGTACTTGACTAGGTATTATTTTGTATAGGGGAGAGGTACTGTGGAGGCTATGAAAAATCTAGTATTTTTTGTCACTTTTCTGAATATGTTGGGCTATATAGATTTTTTCCCAATCTGTTTTGATCACTTTTGAGCTTATCTATGATATTCTTGATAACATTTTTTTCCCAATCTATTATTCACAGGATGAAAACTGAACAAAAATCTGAACAAAAATCTGCACAAGCTATATAGATTTTTTCCTAAACTCATGCATGCACAGAAACAAATTAGCTGAACTGATATTGAAGCATGATTGATTTCATATAAAAGTTTTTTATGGTAAACTTTACAACATGTACTCCCAGTTCCTGATTTGGAATCACAAGCTATTCATCTCCATAACACAGGGTCTCCACAACCCACTCATACATAACTGGACACAAAATCTTGAATCACACATACATCTGGACATAATCCACAAACAATGTACGCAATTGGACACAAAAAGCTACACAATCTAGAGCATAGGAATAGTTATTCACAATATTAACACAACCAAATAAAGATAATAACATTTGAGATTCCCATTGAAATTAAATACATTGAAATATAGGGTTTATACAAACCCCTGCCACTAAATGAGTAAAGACAAGATTAAGCTATAAAGAAAAAGAGAGGCAAGCAACCTTGCAAAGTTGATCTTAATTCTTAAAGAAGACAACCCATGAATGAACACTAATATAAGCACTAGATTTAATATGATGAATATAGGATACTGAAGGAAGATTTTTTTATCTTTCTTTAATAGACTAGCTAGGTGGGGAATGTATTTTCCCATCGAAGTGCTCTTGCTCTAGTTAAGATATATAGATGAATATTTGGTTGATCAGCTCATGGAACAATTAATAGAAAGGCCATTTTACATCCAGTTTCCTCTCTATAAATTCTTTCCAAAGTCCTCGGGGATATATTATTATTATTATTATTATTATTATTATTATCTTTGGTGAAAATCACACTACAAGAAAAACGTGTATTTGTGATATTTTTTTCAATGAAAATGACTATTTACGATGAAATCAGACTCATTTTAGTTATAAATAGTCATTTCGCTGGAAATGACTAGTCATAAATAAGCAATTTTCTTAGTGTCATGCACAACCTCCCCGTGATCATGCAAATTGGTAGCAGACATGGAACTCTAATATTTATGTTTCAAATTCGCAAATTGAATTTCAGCTAAGATGATAATAACAAGAAACTAACTGAGCAAGAGTAGTTAAATGAGATGTCCTCTAAAAGACAATAGTTTAAGAGAAATTCTACTCTAAGGCCGGTTAACCCTCCAACACCACACACCAACGATGTGGCAAACCGGAATTATTTTCAAAACGGTCCGGATCTTCGATTACACGATCCCTTCTTTCACTCTTCCCCTCCCCTCTGTGAATCCATCTCCCCCCGTGACCTGCTGAATCCCTTTCCCCCCTCCCCTCTACGAATCCCTCTCCCCCTGTGACCTGCCAAAAGCTTCTTCTCCCCCTCCCCTTTATGAATCCCTTTCCCCCCTCTACGAATCCTTCTCCCCCCGTCCCCTACCGAAAGCTTCTTCTCCCCTGCTAAAAGGTCCTCTCCCCCACGAAAATCCCTCCCGTGCCACGAGATCCCTCTCCCCCGTGACGTTCGTCTGATCCATTAAGATCTGAGAGGTATCCTCACCAACCGAACCCTAGATATTTTTGTGTTTTCTGCGTTGGGTATAATTGAGAAATTCTACTCTACTTGTGATTTTTCGTTGTATTTTTGTGATTTTTGCGTTGCAGATCTGTAGGTATAATTGATTTTATGATTTCTGAGCTTGGTGTTTTTATGCTTGATGGGAGGATTATTTATGCTACGTGATCGATTTTAAGCAGTTCATATTACATAATAGAATGAGTTCCTGGATTCACCTCTCATCTTCACCTTTTTATCTAGAGAAATTTCAGGATTCTTTTCAATCCTTACATTGGAGATAGAAGCTTTTTTTTCTATAGGTAAAATAAAATTTTATTGAGCAAGTATACATGCATTTCCACATGACCATGTTCCTAGCATGCATTTCCTGGGTATAATTGTTACTGCTTCACCACCTCTTAACTTCCTGCATTTCCAATCATTTGATGCATTCCATTTGCGCCCTACCATAAATGAACTTGCATACATATAGTAGCTACTTGTCTTTTAATGCATGCAATTTATCCCCACATGACCATGTTCTTGGCCTAGGAAGATGAGTGAACAAAAGCTAGGCTAGGCTTGCACGGCAACTAAGAGAACAGTTTGGAGTTTGGATTTATAAAAGTAATTTGGTAGAAGATGAACAGTTTGGTTGTTTACTGATTCCTGATTCCTAACATTGGTTGTTTACTTTGACAAAAAAAATGTACTCATTGTTTCATTTAGATCACATTTGTTATCTTTAACTTTTGAAATTCTCAAATTGTATGCAGGGAGAAGCAAGATGCCAATTGGTAGAGGAGAAAATTTGGACAAGAGAGAATAGATGTGCACGTATTTTTCTGTGTATATACTAGGTGTTATCAATTGTAATAATTTTTTATGTAATCAAAGTAGAAGGTCGGTATGATGTAATCCATTCCTTATTTTGACAACCTTATTTTAGGTAGCATGATGTAATTCATTCCAGTATGATGTAATCCAGTAGAAGGCCAGAACGTGCAAACACAACATTTGACTTTTATTCTATTGCATTCTTGTTTCACAGATTTGTTCTATTGCATTCATGTTTCACAGATTTTCACACCAAGAAATTGAGATTCCAAAAATCTATTAAGCAGAGATTGAGCCTGTGTGCAAGTAATCACAAATCCGAGGCAGAGATTGAGCCTGTGTGCAATCAGCTTCAATAATTAATTTAACTTTAAAAAAATCACACTAATTAATTTAATTTAACTAATCAACTTTAATTAATTTAACTAATTAATCAGCTTCAATAATCTGAGGCAGAGTTGTATTAGTGCTTTGATGGACCAACTCGTACAGAAAAAGATGTTCCAAAATTCCAAAATCTCCCACAGAAAAAGATAAATACTAGAGACAGCTCAAAATTTCAAAATTTCCCACGTGTCCCAAAATTTCAAAATTCCTATATTAGAGACAATTCAACCAGTTTTGTTTGTCCCCTAATACAACAAAATACCAAGTTACAACCACGACCTCACACCTCCTCATTGTCTAATGACGTTGGTTGTGAGACAATACTACACTATGTTAGAACAACAAAATTATCAATACTAGCACCAAATCTATCAACGTTAGCACCAACTTGAACTTCTAATTCCTCATCATGCTGTGATTCGTCATCAAATATTTTTCTGCAAGTCTAAATAATTCTCAAACCAAAAAATACACATACATTAGAAAGTAATATGCATGCAGTGAGAAACAATAGAGAATGACCAATGTGTATCATACCTGAGTCGGTGGATTTGATGTAGAAGGCTTGGGTGGCCTTTCATTTTCCTCTTTATCCATCATGCTATTTCAACTGAGTTCATAGAACGACAATCCAAGAAAAAAAAACATTCCTCATCTTTTAAAATATTTTTCTATAAAACTAACATATAAATTTTTTTCTCGCACTTTTTCTATAAAAACTATCAAAGAAAGAATTTGCATGTTTAAATTATTCTTAATCATTCTATGGTAGAAGAAATCATTCTAATAATTATTCTTAATAGAAGAAATCTGTTTATTTCTTGTTTGAAGAAATAATATAATAAAGTGTTGTCTTTATTGAAAGAATAAGGAAGGTGTTTTAATAAACCAGAAATAAGGAAGAGTAAGAATTTGTGGGTTTAAGAAATCAGTTCTTTTCTTCTTCTATTTTTTAGTCCAACCAAGAATTTTTTTTTTTTAGTCCAACAAAGAGTGTTTCCATCTACCTAACTCAAAAATTACTGCACCTTTCCATCCAAGACCAACTTTAATAAGGAAGAGTAAGAATTTTTTGAGTTTAAGAGATCGGTTCTTTTCTTTTTCTTTTTAGTCCAATCCATCTATCTAACCTAAAAATTACTGCACATTTCCATCCAAGATGAAGTTTCGTCCCCTCCCAGGTGGTATGACGAAAGCTTCTAACCTAGAAATAACCCAATAATAACAAAGCAATAACGAAAGTTCTGTATTTTACTACAATATCTTAGAGAGAGAACCTTTAGAGAAGAGCTTCACAACAGCTTATTAAATACGCCGTTCTTTGGTCGATTAGAGGTGGATGTATTGCAACACAGCAAGAGGGCGCGAATCCGAATGGAGGAGAAGCAATATTTCGAATGGAAGAAATATGGAGAATGAGGAAAATGTGAGGATGAATATCTGGCTAACGATGTGTTTTGAAAAATAAAAAATAAAATCAGTTTAACTGGTGTGTGGTGTTAAAAAGTTAAGTGATTTTAGAATAAAATTACTTATAGTTTAATTAAAAACACATGCATGAAGCTGGCTGGACCAAGCATAGTATTAATTAATTCAAGTCAATGCCTGATTTTCTCAAATGTGCAATCTTTTCAATGAAAAAATAATAAACAAGAAAGAAAACATCGCAGTAGCCACGTATAGAGCAGCTAACAAAGTGCTGCTTTTAATGACACCGGCGAGTTGCTTCGGAAAGATGGAGCCCTTGTTTGTGTAGAAAATATGTCGTCTTATCTTATTTTATTTTTTTTAATTATTATAATTTTTTTAATTTTTAATATAAAATAAAATAAATAATTTAATTTTTTTAAATTTTAAAATAAAAATAATATTAAAAAATATATTTTAATAATATTTTATTTAATTTTTAAATTCTCATCTCATCTCATCTCATCTTATCTTTTATAAAAATAAACGGACCGTAAAAGTATAACCAAATCCTTTAGGCACATCGTGGGCATACAAGTACAATGGGATAGCATATCGATTGCCGTGTCGCCAACTCCACAGAGCATACATTTATTTATTATCATTTAATATCATATTGACGCTGAACCTGGCCGCCCAGCGTTAATAGCCGGACTTGTAATTTTCAAATAATATAAATAAAAAAAAAACAAAAAAAAAAAACCGGACATATCGCTTATAATTTTCTTTTAAAGATTTTTTTAAAAGTGTTTTTTTAATATTCTTAATTATTAAGAAAAAAATATATAATTTTATTAATAATCATTTTTCTAAATATTAAATAAAAATAAATAAATTAAAATACATGAGCCATAAAATTGATTGATAAGTTTGAAAAATTTTACCAACGTTTTCCATTAACGTTTGTATGAAAAAATCTCTAATAATTAAGGCCTATTAACGTAGTACGCGGTACATTGATTAATGCAAATTAAGCGTAGACGGGTTATTTTGATGGCCCCCGAATGGCTTATAAAATAAGTCAAGTTAGAGCAAGTGCGCATGAAGCATATCCCAAAGAGTAGTTAAGGTATGTATGATTGGATTTTTGTAAGGAAACATAGAATATTTGTTGGATCATCAAATGTACGTATCGACAGATGATTTTCGATCCATTTATACTAATTAGAGTAAAACATGGATGAACCTTTTGATAAATGTAGACTTGCATGGTTGAATCTCATGTTGATATGCATGCGCATGCCTCTAATTGTTTTCCATTTTCTGGATTTATTTCATCTGCTTGTAGAAATATTTACTTAATTTTTCCTGATTCCTTTACATTCAAGCACTTACAGTTCCATGACGATCTTCATTAATGTTCTTCAGTGCTCAGAAGCTGAAGCTAGCATAAATTAAGAGAAAAGCAGACATGGATGTAAAACTCAATTGCTTCACCTTTCAATCCCTACTTTTACATGCTCTTCCACCTATGAGTGCTCAGAGATCTCCCAAGTTTTCTATGACATCTACCCTACACTCCAGATCTAGGTGAGTCCTTCTTGCGAAGTATTGTTGGCGAGAAGCGATATTCATAGTCCTCTTAATTGTTATCTTTTATCATCATCTAATAAAGTAGTATCAAATTATTAAAAAAAGTATTTATCACTCTTTAGTTTTCTTTTAATAATTTGATATTATATAATGAAGGAGTAATGTTAGATACAGTTCTAAGAAATATGTAAGTCTCGCACAATCTATTTGAAAACTAGTAACATCCATCGTTGAAAATTGATTTTTCATACGAGTCTATAATTTTTTCACTTTTTTTAAAGGGAGTGTTCGAGGCTTGCATATTATAGGATTGCAAGTATCATTTCTTTATAATAATAAGATGATAATGATTAACTGATGCATGACATGCATACTTAAGAAATTTTATATCCAACTATATTCAACATGAACTTGAATTTTCTCTATCATGGATGGCTTCATTCTAGGCGGCACAAAGATTCTCCAAACTCTCTTTGCCAAGCAAATGTTATCTTAGCCCGCACCATGCCGCCGGAAAAGATTGAAATATTCAAGTCCATGGAAGGATGGGCTAGAAATAACATCGTAACTCTCCTAAAACCTGTCAACAAATCTTGGCAACCACATGACTTTTTGCCAGATCCTACCTCAGATGGATTTTTGGAGCAAATCAATGAATTGAGGAAACGAACAAAGGACTTTCCGGACGAGTACTTGATTGTCTTAGTCGGCGATATGATCACAGAAGAAGCCCTTCCAACTTACCAAGCAAAAATGAATGGCACAGAAATTTATCACGATGTAACAGGCGTAGACAACACACCTTGGGCAATATGGGCAAGGGGATGGACTGCTGAAGAAAAAAGGCATGGTGATCTTTTGAACAAGTATCTCTTCCTTTCCGGACGAGTGAACATGAGACAGATCGAGAAGACAACACAATATCTGCTTGGATCGGGAATGGTACTGATGAGACATGCAACATAACATGATTTTTAACATACTTTTTGAGCTTTCAATATTTTAGTTGTCTATATCGTCTATATATGTCTCTTGAAAAGGAGTTCTAATCCATCAACTGTTAATGTTTATAATCTTGTATAGGATGCCCGTCTAGGAGAAAATCCCTACCTTTTAACCATCTACACATCGTTTCAAGAAAGAGCAACATTTATCTCCCATGGTAACACAGCCATACTTGCCAAGAAGCATGGGGACCCAATACTTGCCCAGATATGTGGCACAATTGCCTCAGACGAGAAGCGTCACGAAATTGCTTATACCAAAATAGTTGAAAAATTTTCGAGCTTGATCCAGATGAAACAGTTGTGGCCTTTGCCGACATAATGAGGAGGAAAATATCAATGCCAGCCCGCTTAATGTATGATGGTGAACTCGACAACCTATTTTATCACTTTGCTAATGTTGCCTCTCGGATTGGAGTCTACACAGCAAGAGACTACTGAGAAATCCTCCAACATTTGGTTGCACAATGGAATGTGGAGAAGCTAAGTGGACTGTCGAGTGAAGGACGAGAAGCCCAGGACTTTGTCTGTGGATTAGCTCAAAGAATTCAAAGGGTTGAGGAGAGAGCTGTGTCACTGGCCGAGAAAGCACCCTCCATTCCTTTCACCTGGATTTCTGCTAGGCAGATGTAAGAGCCTAGGGGTCTAAAGCTAGCCATTTTTCTTTTTCAATATTTCTCTTGTTCCTTTAAAAGAAAAATAGTGGTCATGTGCAAACTCATATGTTAAAATAAAAGGCTTGATTCAATCCATCAATATTCATAACAAGTAAATCCACACAATATTAATCTGTATTTTGTAGTCCAATTACATTGGGCTTATTATATTAACATTTATTAGCCCAATACCTAAGAATTATTCAAAATAGAATAAAAATCCATTTGAATAATAAATAAATTATTTTTTAATTTAAGAATAATTAATTGAAAATTATTAAAAAATTTATATTTTTAAATTGATATCACGTATGTAAAGTATATTTAATAAAATATTTATACGATATAATTTAATTTAAAAAGTAAATTTTAAATTTTATATATAAAATTTACTATTTAAGTGATGAATAATTTTATTTAAATATCTTTACACCACACATCATCTTTTACAATAATTTAATTTATAGGAATCTAAAATAGCTCTATAATTATAATTTAAAAAATTATATTTATCATCCTATCGTACATTATTCCTTTCTTTTAGAATAAATATAGATAGAAACTATTATTGAGAATATTTACTTTACATACATGATATGATATCATGTAGACTATACATCTCCCCAATGAATATTAAGAACAATCAACTAAAAGTAATTACACAGTAAATATAAAATATGCCCTGGTCCCATGGCTTAGCATTACTCTTTCTTTTATGCCATCCCAGATTCCCATTGTGTTTCCACTTCCAAAAAAAACGTAGTGGAAGTGAGAGTTGTGAAGAAGTGTGGAACCCCACAGTCTCACAAAACCCCCCAAACCCCCCACACACGTACGGGCATTGAGCCAGAAACAAACGCAAAAAGATAACTCTGAGAATGTCATCTTTGCCGTCCATGGAGTCCTTGGTCCTTCAACTTCACGAGATATCTGCCGTCAAGTTCGGCAACTTCAAGCTTAAGTCCGGAATCCTCTCCCCGATCTACATCGACCTCCGCCTCATCGTCTCCTACCCAACCCTCCTTTCCCAAATCTCCCAAACCCTAATCTCCTCCCTCCCTCCCTCCACCCACTACGACGTCGTCTGCGGCGTCCCCTACACCGCCCTCCCCATCGCCACCTGCGTCTCCGTATCCCACAATGTTCCCATGCTCATGCGACGCAAGGAGGTTAAGGACTACGGCACCGCTAAGTCCATCGAGGGCGTCTTCTCCAAGGACCAGACCTGCCTCATCATTGAGGACCTCGTCACCAGCGGCGCCTCCGTCCTCGAGACCGCTGAACCCTTGCGCGCCGCCGGGCTTAAGGTCCAGGACGCCGTCGTTCTGATCGACCGCGAGCAGGGGGGGAGGGAGAACCTCGAGGCGAAGGGGATTAAGCTCCACTCGATGATCAAGCTGACGGAGATGGTGAGGATTCTGAGGGAGAAGGGGAAGGTGGAGGAGGAGATGGAGGGCTTGGTGTTGAGATTCTTGGAGGAGAATAGGATGGTGGCGGTGCCGAAGCCGAAGCCGAAGCCGGTCAGTGTTAAGGCTTTGGGGTTTGGAGAGAGGGTCAAGCTGGCCAAGAATCCCACGGGGAAGAGGCTGTTTGAAGTGATGGTGGAGAAGGAGAGCAATCTCTGTTTGGCTGCCGATGTTGGGACCGCCAAGGAGTTGCTGGACTTGGCCGAGAAGGTATGGGGAAAAAAACAGACCCTTCGGTTAGTTTCTGGAAAAAAATTTTCTAGGCAAGTAGATGTTCAAGAATTGGTATTATCCTAGGAAGAAAAAGCTTTTTGGGTTTTTGTCGTATTTACTAGATGATGGATTCATTGATGATGCATCTTAGCGGACACACGTGGGCTGCTAGGCAGCCTTGGACTTACGGTCAGTAAGAAGTTGGGTTGGGCCTGAAAAACTGGCCCTATTTATTTATTGGTTATCGTCAGGCGACAGAGAAAGTCGAAGATAGTGTTTATTTTGTACTCTTACATTTCTTATATGCCTCTTCATCAGCTATTCTGTTGAAATATTAATGCAGGTTGGCCAGGAGATATGCATGTTGAAAACCCATGTGGATATATTGCCCGACTTCACACCAGATTTTGGTTCTAAACTTCGCTCCGTATGACTTGCTCATCTCCTTCTGTTTTCTACTTCGACGAATTTTTGCTTGTTTCAGATATTTGGTCTTATGACATGTGCCGTCAAGATTAAGTTTAATTGGGTTGTCGGACCAAAGAAGAAATGTTACTTGATGTGTGGACATTTAGACATTAACAAGCTTGTTGATGGTTGACATCAAATATTCTGCATAATGTAGCAGTGTTACTTGATGTTTGAAGGATAGTTTACTTTATTGTGCGTTTGAACTTCCCAAGGAAGTTGAATGGCTCTTTCTATATTTTATGGGGTTAAGGTACAATTACAAATCGTCGGTCATTGTTGCAAAGCCTTATTAATTGGGAATTAAAATCGCTCAAGAATGTTGACCTCCTTAATTGTTTTTCTTTATTTTTTACTTCTTTTTCATGTTAATTTGATAAAGTGATTACATTTTTCTCTTTCTAAATTGGAAACCAAGTTCGATGTTTTCATCATCGATGTCTAAACTTGGTGAGAGATGGTGGTTTTGTTAATATTTTAACGGTACTTTTGCTTTTGAGAACATTAACATGTCTTATATCATGTGGCTCTTATGAGCATTTTTTAGTTGAATTTGCTGCATATTTTATCTAACTTAGTTGTTTCTTCTGTTGTAGATTGCTGATAAATATAATTTCTTGATCTTTGAAGACCGTAAGTTTGCAGACATTGGTAACACAGTGACAATGCAGTATGAAGGGTGAATGAGCTTCCCTCCGCTTGTTTTTGAATTCCATTTCTATTATATCTTTGTCTTTGCCTGACAGCTTCCCCTTTTTTATTCTAGAGGTATCTTTCATATATTGGATTGGGCTGATATAGTCAATGCTCACATAATTTCTGGTCCTGGAATTGTTGATGGACTGAAGTTGAAGGTTTCAACTAATCTTTTTTACTGTTTTGACTTTTGGAACTGATTTATAGCTTTAATATTTATTTTACTTGGTAGCTGGACCATTGGAAGGCCTCAAAAGAATCCTACTCTAATTTCAACAACTCTATGGACTGTACTTAGGGTCTGCCTCGTGGTCGAGGCCTGTTGTTGCTTGCGGAAATGAGCTCAGCTGGTAACCTCGCCAAGGGAGACTATACAGCAGCAGCAATAAAAATTGCAGAGGATCACTCTGATTTTGTGGTTGGCTTCATCTCGGTTAACCCAGCATCATGGCCAGGGGCACCTATAAATCCAGCATTCATTCAGGCCACACCTGGAGTCCAAATGGTAACAGGTGGTGATGCACTTGGCCAGCAATACAACACTCCATATTCTGTAAGTTCCATCTGGTGTTCTCTTGTTCTCTCCATGTTGGGATACTTTTTCTCTTTCTTTCTTTGTTTGGCAAAAGATAAAGAGTCAAATGAAAAATAACGTGACTTCTTGCAATTTCATTCAATGGGCTCCAATTTCTGGAATTATTAGCAAAGAGGAAATTATTGGATGACAATCCCTCAGATTTATACTTCCTATGGGCTTGTATTTGATGACCACTCTTCTGTGCACTTTTGAGTTGCATTTCTCTCTATTGTGATGATGAATTGTTGCAGCTTTCATGACTGAGAAAAATCATCTTCCACTTCCAGGTCATCTATGATAGAGGTAGTGACATAATAATTGTGGGCCGTGGAATCATAAAGGCGGCAAACCCAGCAGAGGCAGCCCGGGAATACCGTCTACAAGGGTGGGATGCATACTTGGCCAAATGCACCTAAGATTCTATATAGGTCTGGTCCCCTGGTTTACTTCTGGTTGTATCGTTTCTGAATCAATGGATGAATAAAAATCATACTCGAATGAAATCTTTGGGTGCAATGCCACATTTTTCTTCTGCTTGATAACATGTTTGCAAGCCTTTTTGTACGTGCAATCGTTGAATCTCCTCTTGTCTGTATTACTTATATAAACCATGTTAGAGGCTTAATGCGGTATCAGATTGGTAAACTTCTTCTGTATCTGTGAAATTTGAACGAGAAGAACAACAATTTAAACTATTTACACTTGTTTCCTTCGCGTGAAAATATTGATGCCGATGGGGCAATACTGACAACCAAAGATGAAATTTCCAATGACAATCACAGTTTCTTACAAATGGGTTGCTATTATTTTTTTCAAGGAACGTAAGAAACAGATTTGGCATGAATCGAAATGAATGCATGACCGTGTATTTAAGTTTTGTTTCTTTATGTTTGGAACCTTTTACTTGGAGCTTTGGTCTTTCATTTAAGGATGTTGTGCTACATCTGGAAGGCTGCCAAAATGCATTTGCCCGGTTTTATTTTTTTGATAAAGGGGGTGGGAATTTCAAACCCAGGTTTTCCATTTGGAGAACCGGGTCATGTGCTATCATACTATCAGGCTCTTGGCGCATTTGCCTGGTTCAAATGGGTTACAAATTCAAATTTCTTAGACCGATATAATTCGTTTCCGAAAAATATTCTATGGTTTGTTAAAGCTTATTTTGTCTGTCTGAAAATGTGACACTCAAATTGTCTTATGAAAAAGCTTTAGACCAGGTAATTGATGTTGGTGGATAGAAAAGAAAATGAGTTGAAATTTGACAAATTTCATATTAAATTTACAGAAAACATGGGGTTTTAATTTAGGAAAAAAATATCTATTTTTAGACAATCCAAAAAGTCATATATCTAAAGTAAAAAAAGGAAAGAAAGAAGAAGCATGGAATGGGAAATGAAATGTTGTAGGCATAAAGAAATCTTATAAAAATAAATTTATAAATTGATAACTTATTTGGAACGTTAGATGATAAAGTTATATTTGTTGTAAAGTAGATCTAATGTATCATATGAAGTTATGTCAATTTGTAGATTTATATATATATATATATATTTTGTAGCCGTAACATTTCTCAAAATGTTTATTTTCATTTTTATTGTTTGGATTTATTTAAAATCACTCATTTTTCATTAAAGAAGAAAAGAATATAGAGAACAAAAAAAAATGAATCACGCAAGACTCCAAGGTTGATCGAAAGTTGAATAAAGTTAAAAGTTAAAATTTATTTCAATGAGATGAGTTGAAATTAAAATTAAAAATTAAATAAAATATTATTAGAATATATTTTTTAATATTATTTTATTTTGAGATTTAAAAATTTTGAATTGTTTATTTTATTTTGTATAAGAATTTAAAAAAAATTATAATAATTAGATAAGATGAGTTGAGAGTAAGTAAGAAAACAAACGAGCCATTTGATCCAATTAAGATTGACCCGGCCCGGTTACCAGAAAAAGCATAGATTGTGGATTGTTGGCAACGTCAAGACGTGGACAAGACTAAAATATGTATGACTTATACCGAGCACTCTCACGCGCACGTAGCAACCTGCACCATAAATAAACAAAAATATATTGGCAGCCTTATCCAATCACTCTCACGCGCCATTACCCAACCCCTCACTTTTACCCTATCCTAATATTTCTTATTTTTTAAAGAAAATTTTTAATTTTGAATTAAAGAATGAAAACAAAGTTTTGAAACTTGTCCTAATCTATTTCATTTTCTATATTTTTTACAATTTTCTTAGCATTATTAAATTCTACTTTGTCAGATTTTTGAAGTCCATATTGAAAATAATCAAAATTAAAATTGAAAATCAGAGGATAAATTAGATTATTTGAGGATAGTTTATGAATAAAAAAAATACAAAATTAAACATGGCAAGATGAAAAATGAAATATTCATAAAAGAGAATAATAATTTGTAGATAATGAAAGTGATTTTACGATTTATACAAAAAAAAGAGACATATAATTATATATATTAATTATATACACACGGTTATAATTTATTCATTTATTGGGTGTCTACGTCTAGAAGGTACGCGCGAAGGGGCACGTGGGACTTGTTCTAACTGAACATGTATGCGCCCGCCGCTCGTTAAAGAATCAACCAGCAGGACTAGTTCATTCCCCAACGATTCTCCCACATTTTCTTTGGTGGCATTCGCATTCTATTATTATTACGAAAATAAGTTTTTTTTTTTTGTAAAAAAAAAATAACGTGAAAATATAAGAAAAAAAAACCAATGCAGCAGATTCCTCGTATGGATCTCTTCTGATTTTCCTGAATATTTTCTTTCTTGTCTTGTCTTTCCAACATCCAATTACGACATGCAGGCAAGAAAGTTATAAACGGATTTTCCTTTTTGGAGTTTGTTTATCCATTTCGTCTAACACTTTTTCGTTAATTTTGAACACTGGCATATATATATTTCTCACCTACATGTTTGATTTTTGGCTTTTCTTTTGAATACCCTTTTTGTTTCATGCAGGAAAGGAAAGAAGCTGATCATAAGAACCCTCGTTTTCATTCAGATTATTTAGCAATCGAGTGTTTCTGTTTGTAAGAGATATATATACTCCTTTCTTTTTCTGTTTTATATGTTGTGATTTTTCCAAATAAAGTTTTTGAATTGCATTTGTCCTGGACAGCTGCTTAATTTGGATGCAGCAAAGGAAATGATAAAATGGCTGTTCTCAGATAGCAGTTTTCGTGATTTGTGTAGCGGAAATTGGAGGAATGGAGATGTCTACACGGCGGAAGAATTGTGATCCCGACAATGTTTCAGGTTTTTTTTTTTTAACGTATGAAAATATTTTTCAGAATTTTGTGTCCGGAAATTTACTTTTGCAATAGCGAAACATGAATCTTTGCGCGTTATGTAAAATCATCTGGAGGAAGAATCCATTGCAAAGGCATATATAGAAAAGCGAACTCTGGTTAAAAAATAAAAATTTGTTTAAATACCACATAAAAAAAAGAAGCAAAGCATATAATCTTTTTTTTTTTTTTTTTTTTAGTTTGTGATTTTCCCCTTTAAAGATTGGACTCACATGAAGAAATATGCCTCATGAGCTGATACATAGGAGGGCTCAAACAGATCAGGAACAAAAGCTGTGTGCCTTTTGTGTACACAGGCGGCTCATGAGACATGGGCTGAACGAGCCTGCTTAAGTTTTTTGGCCTTAAAAGTGCTCAGGGATGCCTCATTTTGGAGTATTTAGGTTAACCATAAGAATGTTTCTAAGAAACTTGATCGTGTGGTCAAGTATTGTAATATTCTAAATTTGCTTGTGCATGTTGGTTCAATGGTGCTCTTCCATTGGATAACTCTTGGCCAAGGTGAGCCTGGTATGTTGGATTTGGGGATCATGTGTTGTAGCAATAACAGTTGCCTGGCACTCTGTGCTAAAATTACAAACAGCCCTCATAATCTCATCTTTTCAACTGTTTGTCAGGATAAATGGCGCTGGCTTGTTATTGTTCCGGTTTCTATATCCATATTAATGGGCTTTTTATAAGACCAATCCTTAGTGTTTTGTCCATTTGAAGTGATTTTTATATGCATTAACCATAGTTGCTCTTTCATTTTGAAGTTTAGGCGTTTCGATAGTTTAAATCTGTTTTCTCAAGCTCAAGTATCTGCTGTTGAGTAAGGTGATCACTTGTGTGCTACATATTATACCCAAGTAAAAGCAAAGAGTCATTTCAATCTATTTTTTTCATCTTCTGGGAAGGTGTGCTTATCAATGTACTAGTAAGCTTCTTTGGTTTTTGCTCATTCTTTAGATCTTCAAGCTTATTGTATCATTTCATGATTGCTTGATGCTATTCAATTGTCAATAGCATTATCCTCTTTTGATATCAGACATAGGTCTCTTTTGGAGAAGAAGCACATGATGTGATTGTACATTGTTCTTGCCAAACGTGATTTTTTTAATGATGTTCTGATTATATGATTAAAAATGTTCCATGTAGGTTCAATGTCAAGCTTATATGATCTCCTATGTTCAGATACACCAAATTGGAGTTTACAAAGCGATCGAATGTCATATTCCGGTGTGTTGACACTTAATGTTTAAATTTCTTGTTTAAAACTCCTTGAACCAACTTTTCAACCTTTTTTTGAATGTCAATTAGCAATTGAAAAGAAACAAGAAACAAGAAACAAAGGCTTATTTAAGGAATTATAAACATATCATCTGATCAGTTCCCAGAAAAAATAAAAGGTTAATTAGTGACTAAAGTTACTATATTACCACTATGAAGTGTGTCAAGTTATTACTTAAAAAAAAGTGTGTTGAGTTATTAAAGCTCCTTAGTTTCTCACAAGAGAGCTAGAAAACTATTCTCTCGCTGGATGTTTACCAAACTCTGGGTTCCTAGGCTAAAGTGAACTTCATTTATATGCACATGTAAATTGATGTCCTATGCATGAATGCTGGCTATCAATTTCATATAATACTTTAAATCACAGGTCTTGCTCATAGGGAAATTATATG
Organism: Juglans cinerea; assembly: GCA_961763995.1. Lineage (NCBI taxonomy): Eukaryota > Viridiplantae > Streptophyta > Magnoliopsida > Fagales > Juglandaceae > Juglans > Juglans cinerea. The sequence continues at coordinate 22,320,752 of CAUIVZ010000015.1, read as the reverse complement.
TATCAAAATAGGTGATTTTCATGCCATATATTTGCTCTGAAATCTGATTTTTTCCTTTCGCTGAATGATTTTTTTCATTCTCTCAAGAATTTCCGGCCAAAAATGCTGGTAAATGCTTGCCTTGTCGTGTGCACTCTCTGTAAAGTACTTCAATTTTGTGACGTTTAAGATTATAGGTATGCAAATCTCAGTATTTAAAGGACATGATACCTCATATGAAATCTTGTGAATGAACTGCTTGATAAAGCTCATGTAACCTTGCATGACTTCATAGACTTATAGTTTTTATTAATCAGGTCCTCAACAAAGGTTGGAGAGTCTTTCACATCAATCCAGCAATATGTTCTGTGCAGATTGTGGATCTCCTGATCCAAAATGGGTGTAAGTTATCATATCAGGTTAAACAGGATTTATTTATTTCCTAATTCCTTGTATACGTCTAATCTAGAATGCTTCACTTCTGGTAGCAATCCGAGCTTCAAAATTTGGTCTTCCATGGAGGCCACAGTCACCAATGAGTTTGATCATAATCCCCCTCTTTTTCACTCTTAAAAACTAAACCTTTGGTGTTCTGCCTCACCCCATCAATTGTTAGACTCCTCTTCCCACATGTAAACATAGTAAGTTCTAGGTCAAGCTTGAAAATTAAGTACATCTGGCAAAACCACCACTTTTTTGTGCGTTTCAGCTGGAATATAAACCTGAAGCCGAGCTAATGGCTCCTTGAATGTTCCTAAGTAGGTTATGCATGTCATTCGAGAGGAATGGCATGCACTCCATCCCAGTTGTTAAGCACTATCTTCAACATATTCGGCAAATCATAGAAGTGGATGGCTCGGGTAAGAGGTGTGTCTAGTGAAAGGGTTCCCAGGACAGTTAACTCCTCTGAAAATAAATATAGCTTTTGCTTCACATGTTTTATTTTTTTCTATTTCATTGCCACTGAATCTTTTATCTTCTTCTTATTGGAAAGGAATCCTCTCTCTCTCTCTCTCTCTCTGAAGTACTGCTGTTATTGTTATGATTAAAGATGAAATCATTATTGCATGATCTTATTTCAATGATGCTATCATTCAGCATACAGATCTTATGATTTCTCAATGATTAATGGAGAAGGGAAACTCCCGAGTCTCATGATGTTCATTGAAGTTTATTTTTGGCAAATCAATAGCTCATATTTGCTTGCATCCTAATTATATCTGGTCGATGTCAGATCCTTAAGTCTCGGAGTATTTATTTGTATCAAGTGTTCCGGTGTACATAGAAGCCTTGGTGTGCATATTTCAAAGGTATGGTTCCATGGTACCCAAATATGTTCCTTGACACAGTCTTCTAAAACAGAATTCCCTAGTTAGAGATCACATAACTTTGCTTTGGCATCATCTGTCCACTTTGAGACTTTTGAATTTTATTGAATATGGATCTTAGTTCATGGAACTAGAGAGAGAGAGAGAGAGAGAGAGAGTGCTGATATAGATGTAACAAGCAGGAATCACCACCCAAATAACAGGCATTATTGCAACTATTGCTGCCATACTCTCTTGCCCCACCCCTCTGATGAAGTCTGGAATTGGATGTTCTCATTTCATGTGCAACTGTGTCAGGTTCTGTCAATGAAGCTAGACGAATGGACAGATGAACAAGTTGAGGCTTTGGAAATTCTGGGTGGAAATTCTGAAGTTAACAGGAAGTATGAAGCTTGCATTCCAGATAAACTTAAGAAACCAAAACCAGAGTCCTCTATTGAGGACCGGGTTAATTTTATTAGGTAATGAATTACAGTACTTATCATACTTGTGAATGAAGCATATCCCTATCTAAATCCAAGATGTTCCTGAATACTCAGGAGAAAATATGAGCAGCTAGAATTTCTGAATTCTGATGATTCGATGTCCTGCCCCTTCTCACCATCTCATAAAAGGAGCTCATCAACCCCAAGCAGTTCTTTGAGCACTTACTCTGCCCAAGATAAGAAACAATATGAGAAACAAACAACTAGAAATCGTATTGGCCAGGCATTTTGCAGCAACTGGGGAAGAAAAGACAATGAGTACAAGGCCTCTAAGAAGAGCAACTTATTGGTAACGACTTCTTTATTTGGTTAATGCATTTCTTATCAGGTACTTGGTGATTGGATGAACTTGTCTTTGCATCTGGCTGTGGAAATATAATATGTGACTGGAAATTTCATTTTCTTTTCATTCTTATGGTTGGAGAATTTTTGGTTGATTTTTTCTAAACCCCAAAACACTCCTTTGAAGAGATACGACAATTCCCATATTTCTGAGATACGTTTTGAATTGATCCCAGGTACATGCAAATACACATAAATTTGTGGTTTTTCTTTGCAATGAGAATGGACAAACATTTAGGCCCTTTAGAAAAATTGTGAATAGAAAGTTCTAGCATTCAAAGGCATCTGGAATTACACATACATGGATCTGAGTAAAAATGATATTAAAACTTTATATTCCCTCCATGATGTAAGTTTTCATTTGTTCTTGTCTACTTTGGAAAATGAAATGGGAACCAGAATTTATTTTATATTAAACAACTTGATTGAAAGAAAAGGCATTAAAATATGTTATCCAAATTCAAATTTTGGCTTGATATGGGTACTGAATCTTATTTCTTTAAATGTACTCTTTATAGGTAGGCATGGTTGAATTCATTGGATTGATAAAGGTCAATGTGGTTAGAGGCACCAATCTAGCTATCCGGGATGTTATGACTAGTGACCCCTATGTCATCCTTGCGCTTGGTCATCAAGTGAGCCTCTTCTCCTCGACATTTTTACTATTTTCTTTCACTAAGAAATAGATACCTCTGTGTTTATAATATAACTCCTCCAAATATATTTATTGCAGTCAGTAAAGACACGTGTCATCAAGAGTAACCTGAATCCAGTGTGGAATGAAAGCCTGATGCTGTCAATTCCAGAAAACATTCCTCCTCTAAAAGTGGTATGTTGAATTTTATGGTGTGTAATCATTTGAAAAATGGCATATGAACAAAAATTGGACCATCCCATGGGGACGATTCTTATGCAAATATTGGTCAGAGTTTTTGGCTGTCATTTATTTCCAAAGACACTCCTTCCATATGAGACCAATTGATCCTTTCCTGGATAGAACATGTGTTACTTATTCCATCAGCATGCTTGTCTTGGGAGGTGACACTGGCATGAAATGTAAAACCTCCAGCTTTTGTTAATACCTTTTTTTTCTTTTGAATGATTTTATTCAGCTTGTCTATGACAAAGATACATTCAAGAATGACGATTTCATGGGTGAGGCCGAAATTGACATTCAACCCCTCGTTGTTGCTGCCAAAGCCTATGAGAACTCCATGATCAATGAGTCGATGCAGCTTGGGAAGTGGTTGGCAAGCAAGGATAACACCCTGGTAAAAGATAGTGTCATCAACCTAGAAGATGGGAGGGTCAGACAGGAAATCAGTCTGAGACTGCAGAAGGTTGAGAGAGGCGTGCTGGAGATTGAGCTTGAGTGTGTTCCTCTTACTCAATAGCAGGCATAATTAGAAGTTAATGAATACGCCATAGCCCAGTCAAGTTTATCCTCGTATGTTTTAAGGGCAAAACATCGATTCTTCTCAATACACAAATTCTAACCAATTCCTCTTAACTACCAAGCTGAAAGGCCTGAAAAGGTGAGTTATATGGGATGTAAACATATAGGGCTGTGCAACTATTTTTCAAAAAGATTTGGAGATTATGCATAAAGCTCTACCTTCCCACTTCAGTTTTGTCATTCTTAGCAGAGACTGTATTTCGATATTATCCAGTCGACTTGAATCGACATACAGCTGTGATGTCTGAGAATCCTTTAAATGGGAGATACATGTATTTCATTCTTGTAACCAGGTTCTGAATTTCACTAGGCAGTCGGACTTGAGATTGTCTTAAAAATCAATGAGACAGATTTTTTAGTGTTTCCATACACAGAATTATGATGAATATATTCCACTAATTAATGGGGGATAGAGTATTCAAATCAACGTACAAAAAGTGAAGCAATCCAGAATCTGTAAACTCCATAATCATGGATTAACTTATATCTAAGGTCATGATTGGCTCCATATCAATGCAGACAAATCCTACTTCAAAATTCCTACTTCAAAAGAAATAGGATTTGAGTACTTGCAAATACTCCCAACCTCCAAAACAACAAGAACAAAAAATAAAGGAAATAAAACGATTACCCAGAAGAGATCTTCATAGATAAAACGTTTCAAGCACTTGAAAAGTCTCAAGCCAGGGCATTTTCCTACATCTTTACATAATGGAACACGACTAAAATTCGAATATGGAATGGAAAAAGCTCTGATGCTCTTCAGTGCTTTTGTCAATGTATTGTGTCATGCAACCGGGAGACTGGATATCAACTTTCAGTTTCTGCAACTCTCTGAAAACATTAAATTCAGAAAACCGTCGCAGCTTGAGAAGAAATGATAAATACGCAAAGAATAGTATTATATATAAATTCATGATATACAAATCTCGTACAAGTTCTTTAAAAAACAAAGTATAACTTATTGCAAAAAAGTAAGACTCGATTATAAAAAAGTAAATTTATTTAAATGGATTATTTTTTTTAAAGGATATACGTAGAAATTACACAAATCAATTTATATACGGTAAACAAGTAAACAAATAAACAGAAAGACCAAAGATAAAGAATAATCTATGCTAACAACGAACCCTTGGGAAACCATTGCAACAAGCTTAGACCAGAATTATGAGGATGTCTTAAATAAAGGTTGCATTTTTGCTTTAGAAGAAGATAGGGTGACAAACAACCAACGAATCTTTGGGGTTAGTTTTCAGTTTGGGAAGTTTTAACTGCAATAATGTGTATCTCAACCGTCGGTAAAAATTTTTATTTTTATTTTTTAAGATTATTAACATTCTCTCACTCACCTTAGGTCTCGTTTGTTTTTACAAATTAGATGAATTGAGATGAAAGTTAAAAATTAAATAAAATATTATTCGAATATATTTTTTTAATATTATTTTTATTTTAGAATTTAAAAAATTTGAATTATTTATTTTATTTTATGTGAAAAATTAAAAAAATTGTAAGATGAGATAAGTTGATATGAAAGTTGAAAATTGAATAAAATATTATTAGAATATATTTTTTTAATAATATTTTTATTTTGAGATTTAAAAAAATTAAATTATTTATTTTATTTTATGTCTTTATAATAATAAGATAAAAAAGTTTTACAAAAAAGAACGAGTCGTTAAATTTAAAATTATATACAGACAAAATAATTTAAATTGTCTGTCATATAATTTTAAATTTTAACAGCGTATTTAATTTGTATTAAAGAAGAAACAGTGGGTTGTTGGCCCACATATTTTATTATTTACAATAAATTAATAACACTAAAGTTGTTACCTTTGAAGCTACGTCTATTCTCTTCCGTCTCCAAAAAGCTGCTCCCTTTTTGAATTCAGCTCCTCCTCTTCTCCCTTCCTCCGCGACTACAGACGCCCCTGACGTAATCCCCCACCTTCAGCGCCAGTTTCATCGGATTATCTCGATCAACCCACTGCCTTCCGATCGTTGTTTCAACGGTGCAGATCCACCCTCCCCTCCCGTATTCTTCTTCGCCCAAGTTTGTTCTCCGGGAAGCCTTCATTTTTCTGGGTTTCGGACCTAATTTCAACCATCCAAACGTCTCCTTGATTTCGTAACCCTAGGGAGAACCTTCCCCAGAAAATAAATTTCAAGAAAAAAGCCACAATTTTTTGTTAAATTTGTTACGTTTCTCGATGGCGGAATTTAAGAATCACGCGGAATTCTCGGTCAAATCCAAATCCTCATCGTTCTTCAATCGCTCCCTTACCTTGAGCAACCCGACCTCCACTGTTTCCCCTCAGAAACCCTACCTCCAGGCCGCTCTAAGTCTTGACCGGAGCGGCTCCGGTTCGTTCCTGAAACTCTACAATTCCATCGAATCGGTCCGGTCCGCCGGCAATGCCATCAAAGGTAAGGTCAAGCAGCTCCGCAGTTTCTTCGAATCCTCGACAAACGGCGAGGAATCACAGCCCCAATCGCAACCGCAATCCCAATTGCTGCCCAGCAAGCTCAAACCCGCAACAAAATCGATCGGTTCGGTGCCCGGTAGCTCCGCGATTCGTTTACCGGGCACTGAGGACCGAATCGTTGTGTACTTCACGAGTTTACGCGGAGTTCGGAGGACCTACGAGGACTGCTATGCGGTGAGGATGATATTACGGGGGTTTCGGGTGTGGGTCGATGAGCGGGACGTATCCATGGACTCGGCATATCGAAAAGAGTTGCAGAGTGTGTTGGGAGAGAAGAATGTGACCCTGCCACAGGTGTTTGTGAGAGGGAATTACTTGGGAGGCGCTGAGGTGATCAAGCAGCTCTTCGAAGTTGGGGAATTGGCGAAAATTCTAAAAGGGTTTCCGGTTCAGAAACCCGGGTTTGTCTGCGAGAGCTGCGGGGACGTGAGGTTCGCGCCCTGTTCTAATTGCAATGGAAGTAGAAAGGTATTTGACGAGGATGAAGATAGAGTCAAGAGGTGTCTGGAGTGCAACGAGAACGGCTTGGTTCGGTGCCCGTATTGCTGTTGCTGAATTTGGCATTTTTAGATGCAAATTGTTGTTGTTGATAAATAACTGCTATACTGGAGAATCAGTGATATTTAGTGTTTGATAATTGATAAGTTTTTGGACTCCAAAATTTTATTTTGGATGAAGAAAAAAACTTGGTCATAGGTTGGGGAGAATTGATGATGTTCAAATCATTCTCTTTGAATAGCATTTTGGATAATAATGTATGTTATTTCAAAGTGCAAAATTGGTTTTGGGTGTGTATTTGAGTGTATTTTTCATGTTGAGGGGAAAAGGGTCTCTCTCCTATTTGGGATTGTAAATATTTTAGTTGTACTATTTACTGAAAGGGTTTGCAAATGTTGTTGAATGATGTATTGTAATCAAAATGGGTCTATTTGATACCCAATTATTTTGTTTTTTAATGTTATTTTGTATTAGTGGCACAAGATTCAAGATTCAAGGAAGGAAGGAACAAACCAGTCTTGTTTTGTTGCTATTAGATTTTTTTCTGAGGATGGATATGTGAAGAATGTATAAATGATGTAGATATGACTCTGTGGTTGAATCTGCCATTTTGATGAAGCATAAAATTTCGGTTTTAGCCCTTGTTTAAATTCTATTTTATTCCCGGGAAAGTGTCTCTCTAATTATCAAGGAATGGAAATATATAGTTCTAGATGCTGTGCAGTTGTGGCACTTTGGGCATTGCATAATGAAGTGCATGTTGCCACATGATCATTTATTAAACGAGATTAGTCTGCTTAAAACCTTTTTGTGCTCCTGAATATCCATCATGGTTGATTGCACACGAGTGCATGTATTTAGATGTGCTTTTGTTCATGTTCATACATTTGTTCCTATATGGTTTTGGTACCCTTTTTAAATAAAGAGTATAAGGATTCATATAATTTGATGTCAACTCCATATTATAGGAGTTGAATTATATATGGCAAATAAAAAATCCTCCAAAAAGTAACAACCAATCCAAAGCCCGCTCACCGACTCACACATCCCACTCACTCAGCAAGAGCAAGTCTTTCAGAATATAAATTCCAGATTTTCAGCCATATAAACATCAATAAGACAATAAGAAGGTCATCAATAATATCATGTGAAATGTATAAGCAGAAGGGGGTGAAAAATATACACTTCCCTTGCGAAGAAAGATGGCAACAATAATATTACATAATGGTAATAGGTGTTTTAAAGAGAGGTAGTTGCTGCCATCCAGACTTAAAATCTTGGGTTGTTTAGGTCCCCAAACCAAGCAACTGCAACAAACAACCCATTCAAGAGAAAATTTGTATATATATATATATATATGTATGTAAATGATTCAATCATCGACCAATAACTGAAACCACTGGGATATTTTTCATCAAATTTTGATGAACTGCAGCCCTGTCTCAAGGACAGGGCTGAAAAAATGCCAACTTGAATCATGGAAAGCACCAAAATAATCATCTGAAACTGTCTTGATTTTAAACTCCTTTGTAAATGGACGAATAGCCAAGATATGCCTTGCTGAATCAACAACAGCTGAGTGCTTGAACTCTGAAACATGCTGCTCATACGTCTCAAAGCTATTTCCAAACAAGACTACCTTATTCAATAGCTCCACTCCCCAATTTGCATGCAATAGATTGTCATACAACTCTGCCTCACAGTGTGGCATAAAGAATATTGTTGGCTTAAGAGCACGTCGATGTCCTTGCTCATTTACTGATAGAACAGAACCACCTAGAGCTTCCAATACCCGAGATTCTGTAGCAGAAAGAATAGGGTCGAAAACCTCAATATCTCCAATCCAACTTAACTTTTTCTTCATCAAGATTGCAAGGCTAAGCTGCAATCGAGGGGCTTCATATGATTCGATGCTGCCTATGCCGTATATCACCATTTGCATCTTCGACTCTGAGCCTAGGACCCCATGTAAGCAGTGCAAGATTTCTGGAGTTTGGATTTGATTCAGTAAAATATGGTAGAATGGAGAGCTCTCAATTTTCTTAATGCAGATCTGCATCTTCTGCATCAATTTAGATGTTCTGATAGGATCAGTTTCAAGATCAGTTGGAGCCCATGATTGTTGCTGTTCCACAGATCTAATTCTTGGCAAGTGTTTCCTCTGTCTTCCACGACGGGGTAAAACAACTGTCCAATCTCCATCTAAACATTTGGCAGTGGCCAGGGTTTTTGCAGATGCTGCCATTGCTGTCAAGATCCTCTCCTCTTCTTTGGTATTATATGCCACTTTCAGGACTATTCTGGGGCAAGTTAAATGGAAAAGATGTGAGTGGTGGGGCAGATTGTCTTCATTTTCATAAGAGAAAAAAGTATGGAGGGGGGATTCGTTTCTCATCAAGGGGAATGGAAGACACTAGTAATGTTATACCATAATACAGCTTTCCAAGGGTGCATGCCAACGATCACAGAAAGAGAAACAGAAAAGTTCAACTCAGTGGTTATATCTAGCAAGCTCATATCTCTCAGCCACGCCTCCATGAATTTGAAAAAAGGGAGGAGATAAATGGTGAGAATCGAGGTAGTGCTAGTATATAATTTAAGCATGTCAACTTTAAAATGCTTTTACAATTTAGGAACCAAGACACAGTCTGACAACTCAAGCATAGGATCCTAAAGCAAATTAGCAATAGATAATAGTCATTTATTGCAACTTAATAATCTAGGACAAAACGGAAAATTATAAACGTAACCATCCCTCCCCAACTAGAGACCAGCACAATTGAATTCAACATTTTGTTCGTTTGGATTTGATTCTGCCATAGACATATAATTCAAACGAGGGGTTTATTTTTTATTTTTAGAAAAACAAGGTCTAGGCCTCCTATTATTAAAAAGACCCTCACTAAGGCGGAGGAACAACCATGGTTACAACGGTAAAGTCTCTTGAAAGCAAACAACAGAAAAATACATCAACGTCGAATATAAAGAAACCCAATCAATCCAAATGAACAAGACCCCGAATCCTTCCTTGCACAAGACCGTCACCAATAAAATCTATAGATCTTCCTTTAGTGCCCTCTTTCGCCAAAAAATCCGCAACCATATTAGCTTCTCTAAAAATATGCCGAAACTGGACATTAAGCATGCAAATAAGCTCCAGCACTTCCTCCCAAAAATCCCATAAAAACCAATACTTACAAACTCCCGAAGTTAGCCATCCCACCACTACACTCGAATCCGACTACACCAATAAATCTCTCAACCCAATCGTATGACACAACCGCAACCCATCAAGTAAGGCTCAACACTCTGCAATTGTGTTTGTTGCTTGACCATAAAAATGAGCAAATCCCGCAAGAACACGTCCCTACGAATCACGAATAATTCCTCCCCTACCTAAAGCACCCGGGTTTCCACAAGATCCACCATCCACATTAAGCTCAACCAACCCCACTTCAGGCGGATGCCACACAATCAACCTTGGTAGCTTCGCACAAACCGGAACAACTTGGCAATTTAGCTCCTGAAGCACCAATAAATCATTAGGACCCATTTTCCTAAAATGTCGCAAGGTACTAGATATCTCCATTAAAAAAAATTTCACTGCACGAGTTATGGCCCTCCAATCATATTTTATGTCTTCCATCCGAGATGCACAACGAGCTCTCCAAAGAGCCCAGGAAATAATAATGTAAATGATCCCATGCATCCAACCAACTTGAGATGAACAAGAAGCACGACACCACCATACATTAAGCACCATCCAGCCACGAACCTGTGGCAACCGAACCCCAGAAACTCCTGCAAAGAAATTCCAAACCTTCCTCGCCCCCTCCCCATCGCAGAGCACATGATCCAAAGTCTCAACTTGGGGAGCAACACAACAATTGACTTCGAAACAATCGGAATACCAAGCTGTTTGATCGTATCATCCACAGGTAATGCCTTCGTCGGGCTCTCCAACAAATAAAAGACATTTTCTTCGGCACATGATCCTGCCAAAGCCACCTCCGCCATGGACATAAATTACCGTGTTGTCTAATAAGCTACCGAGCCGATTTCGTGGTGAATGCCCCATCCACCGAATGCTTCCAGATGTAAACATCATCCCCCTCATGCAAACGAAAGCGAAACGGAGAAATCTTCCCTACCAAGTTTCCGTCAACTAGCGTTCTCAACAATCCAAAATTCCATCCAGCTCCGTCAACCACAGATCGCACCTGCAATCCAGCATCACCTACCACCATTTGCTCATCTGCAATCGGGCCATCCCCCAACCAATTGTCGTACCAAAAATTCAATTTTCCACTCCGAACCAACCATCTCAAATTCCTTAACACAGTAGGCATTACCTGCATGAGACCTTTCTAGAATCGAGAACCTCTCAACGAAGACATAACCATAGCAATGTGAGCATTACCCACATATTTTGTGGAGAAAAATTCGACCATAGCGATCCACCAATAATTAATTTTCATGCGAACTTCATTGACAATGAACTTTGGACCTTAGATAGATCTCGAATACCAAGTCCACCTTCTTCCACTGTCAAACAAATATTGTACCAATATATCCATTTCCACTTCTTTTTTTCCATGCTAGAACCCCGTAAAAAACTGGAAAAAATCACTTTAAGACTTGATAGCACTCCTTTTGGCAGATTCAACACTGAGAGCGTATGGATGGGCATACTATTTAGAGCATGCTTAATGAGAATAAGCTTACTCCCAAAAGATAAAATCTTACTCTTCCAACCTGCTAACTTCATCTGAACTTTAGCCAACAAATGATCATACATATGTAACTTCACTCTCCCCACATGCAATGGAATCCCCAAGTAATTACAAGGCCAAGAACCCTCTTCAAAACCATATAAACGCTTCAGCTCTAATTTCCTTTCAAAAGAGATATTTGAAGAGAAAAAACATAGAAGACTTGTTAGGACTAACGAGCTGTCCAGACATATGCTCATAATTATGGATCACCTCCATAAGTTTTCAAATAGAGACCTTTCCGCCATTAGCAAAAATCAAGATAACATCAGCATACAACAAATGGTTAATCATAGTTCCCCTACTCGGATTAAAAGACTTAATCCTCCCCAATTGAAATTCTTTGTGCAGCATTCGAGAAAGCAGCCCCTCCGACAAAATAAACAAATAAGGTGATAAAAGATCTCCTTGACGAAGACCATGAGAAGGCTTAAAAAACCTCTAGTACATCCATTCAACATGACCGAATAAAATGGAGAAGAAATAGAATTAAAAATAAGAGATCGACACTTATCTGAAAAACCCAACCTTCACACTTCCATTAAAAATCTCCAACCTTCACATTACGTTACCTCCCCTAGTCTTTTGATTAATGTCATGAACCAATTCCTGAGCAAGAGCCATATTATCAAAGATACTCCTCCGACGAATGAACGCTGCCTGCTCCGGAGAGATAATACGTCCAAGTATCAGTGCATATCTAAAAACCATAAATTTTTGCCATGATTTTGTGGACCACCGAACATAAACTAATGGGGCAAAACTGCCCAAAGCCCATCGGCATATCCACCTTTGGAATTAGTAATAAATTCGAAGCACCAAAAAATGTCGACAAAGGCTTCCCCTAAAAAAAGTCTCTCTCCATGTCCAAAAGATCCTGATTAACAATATCCCAAGCAAGGATGAAAAAACTAGTCGAAAAACAATTTGGTCCCGGGCTACTATCTGGCGGAATAGACCAACGTGCCGCTTTTAATTCTTTCATTGATGGTGGTGCACACAAACTCTCATTTTCCTAATCCGAAACCGATGGCAACAACAAACTCAAAGACGACTCATCAAATTCAACACTAGTCATGGTAAGGAGATCCTCAAAAAGACCAACTGCTCCATTATGGTCCTCCTCCAATGACTCCAACACTGCCCATTTTCAATCATCATTCAGTCTACCAGCTTGTTCTTCTTTTTAACTCTCATTACTACATGGAAGAAAGTCGTATTAAAATCACCTTCCGTTAACTATTTAACACGCGACTTTTGGCACCCTAACATTTCCTCACAGTGAAGCCACTGCAAATGGCGTTGTTTGCACTTTAATAATTCAAATTCATGTTCCTGAGTGTAATCTGAACTAACCGACTGCTCCAACAAATAGATACAATCTTCAATACTTTTTAATTCCACTTCAACTCTGCCAAAAGTATCTATATTCCATTTTTTCAAGGCCTCTTTCAATAACTTTAATTTCTTACTAACTCACACCATTGGACGCCACTCTACCATCTCACTCCACACTTCCTTCACCAACGGAAGAAAGCACTCATGAGTACCCCACATACGCTGGAATCTGAAAGGTCTTGCCCCCCCCACCTCCTCTCACGAAGCAAAGATACAAGCATCAGACAATGATCCGAAGAAGTTCTCGGAAGATACACAACGCGTGCATCGCCAAACAAATTCAAAAATTCCGTGTTCACCAAGACTCTATCCAGCCATGCCCAAATCCGTCGATCCCCTAACCTTCCATTACACCAAGACGATCGTTGCCCCTCACAAGGAAGATCAACCAAACCACACTCTTGAATACAAGAGTTGAAATCAGCTTTCGCACGAAACGCCCGCATAAGGCCACCCACTTTTTCATCATGACTCCAAATTATATTAAAATCCCCCCTATGAACCACGACCATCTACTTGCATCTTGACCACTTAAAAAATTCCAAAGCTCCATACACTTCCTCTGAAAATAGCTCACATAAACAAGTCACCAGAACTCGCATACTCCCATAAACAAACCAACCACGCAACGCCTGATCCGACATTGATACCAACTCAAAATCAAAGCCCTCATCCCAAAATAACCATATTTTTCCTCCAACCGCAGCATTATTACAAAAGTAAGGTGGTTTCATCCACCTTGCCCGCCTACTATATTTATTAGCACCAAGAAGAGGCTCTAAAAGAGCCACCACAGACAGGCGGTTTTTATTCAAACTGTGCCAAAGTCTACTCTTCGACGAGAGAATCCCCCTAATATTCCACATAAGTATATTCATCATAATTAAAGAAATTTTTTGGAGTGAGTCCTCCTCTTCAAAACAACAATAGATTTTTCTTTCCTTACTCCCATAACCTCTTCAAAGGTACATTCATATCCAAGTCCGAATCAAAACATTTGATTGCCAGCTCATTCAACTCCTCCTCTAGTTCTACATCAGAGATGGCTCGGTATTGAGAAAAAACCCTGTCCTCACCAACCCCATCCTCACAAAGTATCCCTCGATCTACCAAACAAGCAAGCTCAAATTCCAGAGCTTCATCCACCACCTTCAGGGAACTCCTGGGAGATAATCGGCCAACAGGCAATTCAGCATGGTCATCGTCTAATGCTTCTTCTGTTAACTCAAACCATCTTCCCAATTGCTCCAGAGAAGATTTCTTCTGATCAATAGCCACACTGCTGCACCACCACACTCTTGAATATCACCAACCCGTCTGGTCAAGCAATCTTCCAATGGACCCTCTGGCTTTACCACCAGATCAAATTGACTCTTCTTCAGAACCTCTACATTCAAAGACACGAATAAAACATCCCTCGAAGTCCCTTCCACCTCACCTTTACATTTTCGGATTCCATCCAGAATTTTCGCCCTACAGGAATATGATTTAATCATCGTAACTTCAACCTGCTCGTGTCAAAGCCTCCTTATCACCGACCCCCATTGCCTTCCAAACTTGTTTGGGCCTCTCTCTTCTCCTCTCTTCTTGATTCTCATATGACACCCCTTTTTTCTCATGCCGATCCCGACAAACACATTTATTCTCCTGGTGGCCTTGTTTCCGACAATGCGAGCAAAATGCTGGAAGCGTTTTGAAAAACACCTCCTGATAATGACTGTTCTCTAGACCCAGTGTACCTAACCAGAACGAGTGCCTCAAAGGCTTAGAGATATCCATTTCGACACAAATGCATGCTGCCTCCGGATGAGTCACACACGCAGTCGCATTATCCCTTTTTAAGAACTGGCCAAAGCCCCCTCCGATACTTCGCAAAATAGACGCATGAAAATAGTTAAGAGGTAGACCTGGTAGAGTAATCCAGATAGGAACCCATGGGGAGTCTTCTTCTTCGTTGAAATCCGGTGTCCAATGAAACACCCTATAAGGCACACCCTCATTATCCGCATTCCATCGAGCCATAACACTGATGAAGTCCTCTTCATTCGACATCAAAACTAAGATGTTCAGAGGGCTTTTCAATTGACCCACCACAGGCATTGATCTCAAATCCCACCAATTTTTTATGAACCCTCACACATGATCGAGTGAAGGTCTTCGACGCAGAAATTTCAACACTATAGAAAAACGAAAAAGGCTCCACCGATTGCTTGATCTCCGCTCTAGAGAACAGAAAAAACATCTCCCCATCACTGAAACGTGGTTCCCGCAATGGAATATCCACTTCGGGAAGTGTTTATGGCCTTGCGACAACAATATCAGCAAATCCATGACCAGACGACGTCCCTAGTGCAACCCCGAATGCACAACCTGCTTCAACGTGCAATTTTGATCAGAACCATCAACAAAGATGCCTTGCCTTGCTGTCAGATATGTAGGGCCGGTGGCTAGCGCCATGTAGAACCCTAATCGCCTCTCCAATCCCGAGAGAAAAATTACAGCCTTGCTGATTACAAGTTGAGATTACAACATTCAAAAAACAAGGGGTTTATCGTTGTATTAACTACATTACCAATATTGAACCCAAGAAAAGCCAGTATTGGACTGAATTCCTTGCCAATTCTCAATAAAGTTCTCATTAGGAAGGGGATGATGTATTTCATTAAGTATGATAATTTGATTTGCTTACCAGGGAACACGACGAGTGCATGACAACATGGGTTAGAGAGTCGGATTTGGTTAGACAATGTGTGGTTGGTATACAAGATCGGATTGTTTAGTCAGGTACGGAATCTATTACCGTGTATGATGCTCATGATAAATGAAGTGGGTTCTTCTTCTTCTTGTTCTCCACTTACTACAAAATAGAAGATATGGCAATAGGGAAGAGTCTACGCTTGGGTACTTTGCTAAACAAAAACTGAACTTAGAAACACAGGAAATCTACGCCTGAAAGCAATTGGAAAATAGAGGTGAATTAATCACAGTCCGATCCTAAAAAACTCCTTGATTCCAAAAGTAGAAAATTTTCCATACATTAGCGAATATTGTTCTGCCCACCAGGGCCACCACCATCTATCATGCAAAATATTGCACCAAATATAGAATAACTAACTAATAGTGCAAGGGATAAAATATAACATGTCTATGGTATTTTTTACCAGCCCAATGGAAGACTCATCAGGAGGGAAGAATGAGAAGATAGAGAAAAATTACAAAAGGTTGAAAAAGTGCAGAGTGCCAAGAGAAAAAAGGGAAAGTAACATAAAGTAAAGGAGAAATGACATAAAGGAGGGGTGAAGGGGCATAAAACAAGGACAGAAGATAAAAGGAAAAAAACTAGACGACTTCAAGAACTTTTGGCCAGACTTTTTGGGAGAGTTCACCTTCTTTAACCTCACCATAGAGACTTCAGCGAGAGGATAAAAACTAGAGGATATAACTCAGATCTCCATTATACAGTAAGGACGAGAGACTATGATAGATTGTAAACAAACATATTATAATGTATTCTCTTCTCCCCGAAATCCTATGGACATAGGCTCAGTGACAAACCATGTAAATCTTTATATCTCCCTTTATTTATTTTCTTTGCATTCATTTATTGTTTATTATTATGGATGGACGCATAGACACCGTACAGCTGCCGGACCTCCGCCGGAGGCTTCACACAACACTAATCGAGGTCCAGAACAATCTCAAAGGGGCCGGAAATGGATTTTTCTTCCATTCCAGCCTGTTGTGTGTTTTTAGGCGTTAAAAAAAAAGTTGGGTTTTATTGATGGTACCGTATTGGCGTGGTTGAGCGGCGGCGGAGGCAGCAATGACGGAAGGTAGGTGAGGACACAGGTAGAGTGGGAGTGGATGGAGGGGTTAGATCAACCACCCGGTTCGAGTCGTTTCCTCGATCCGCAGCCTCTGGAACTGTATGCTATGTTTGGTTGCTGGCATGCTGCCGTTATAGTGAATTCTGTGTCGTTATTAAAGATGTCTTTTTTATTTATAAATAAAAAATATACGGATAACACTTTTCTGGTCAATAGGGCTAAAAAGTCGCCTTTTTTCTTTTTCCCGCTTCTTCGGTCATTTCTCCACTGAGCAAAATTGGGGTTTAGGGTTTTTATCCAGTCTGTTCCGCCCAAGGGCAAGGGTCTCTCTCTCTTTGTTTCTTAGTTTTAGGGTTTAATTCGTCGGAAAGATGATGTACGGTGGTGATCCTCAACAGCAACAGCAGTATCATCAGCAGCAAGGAGGGGACTTTCACCGGGGCCCACCCCCGCCGCCAATGATGAGGCAGCCCTCTGCGTCTTCCAGTACTCTTGCCCCAGATTATCACCACCCCTCCGCCCAAGCACCTCCTCCTTACGATGGTTAGGGTTTCAGTCACCATATTTTTCCATTTTGAAATTCATTGTTTTTGTTGTTGTGTTTCATTACTCTGAACTCTGGGATAAACACGTCATTTTAAGGTGAAATGTGAACGCAATTGGAGAGAACTTTAATGGTTGGGATATTGCAACTGACCTCATGGTTTCGAGGATTAAGGGTGACTTTGGATGTTAAAGTGAGTTGAGTTTAGATGATAAAATATTATTAGAATATTATTTTTTAATATTATTATTATTTTGAAATTTGAAAAAATTGAATTGTTTATTATATTTTGTGTTGGAATTTGAAAAAATTGTAATGATGAATTGAGATGAGTTGAGATGAGTTGATGTTCCAAACGAAGCCTAAAATTTAGAATTTGGGACGTTGGAATTGACCTCGTTGTCCTTAATTCTTAGAGACTCAAACTTTTGGAATATAAGCTATGAGGCCTCAAAGAAACTTATTTAAAGCAAATCCGGTTTTTCTGTGGGATGAGCATCATATCCCGTATAAAAAATATTTACGTCAGCCTACTATTTATCACACACTCAACACACTAAATGAGTCTCAAGGTGTGTGCGAGAGAAATGCATATCAATAACTTCCTGTACCCTATCGTTTGTACGCTAACGCAGTATCACGGTGTTAAACTGAAGTTCTTTGTTTAAAAAAATTCATACCAATTTAATTTTGTGACAAAATATGTATTAGTCAAGTGGTTCTCTTTGTAATGAGTAGTAAATGCTTGTTGCAGCTCACGGTGATAGTTTTGCTGCAAAGAGGATGAGAAAGCTTACCCAAAGGAGGGCAGTTGATTATACTAGCACTGTTGTGCGTTATATGCAGGTAAAGTTTCAAGTTTGTCGGGGATAGCAGTGTCATGTGTGCATATTTTTGAAATTCTCACACTTCGGTTAAATATTCCTCTAATTTTCCTGATCATCAACGGACTGTCTATGTTATGGTCATAACTTGTCATCATAAGTTTTTCTTTATCAGTTAACAAAAAACTTTATTGAAGAACTCAGAAGGCATAGCCCAAGCACACAAGACAGAAATGAAATTTACCGAATCTGTTTTATGGTTTTTTCTGAGATCCTAAGACGCGTGGTTCCAATCTATTCTATCCACATGCTTTTAAACGGACCTGTATGGTTTATATATCACGCCCTGTTACATTTAAGTAACTTTGTATATCCTAGTCTTTCATTCTTTTCAGACTCTTAGACCTCGTTTGTTTTCACAGTTTATCTCAACTCATCTTATTTAATCATTACAACTTTCTCAAATTTTCACACAAAATATAATAAACAATTCAAAATTTTCAAATCCCAATTCAACATTTTCAAATTCCAAAACAAAAATAATATTAAAAAAATATATTCTAACAATATTTTATTCAACTTTCAACTTTCATCTCATCTTAAAAACAAACGAGGCCTTAGGATTTCAGTCAAGGGACGGAGGCATCATGTGTCTTGTTGTTTTATGATTTCCTATTGGGATTTGAGTAACACTAATTTTCCTATACACTACTGTGCAGATTCGTATGTGGCAGCGAGATTCAAGGGATAGGACAACATTGCAACCTACCCCAGCAGCTGCAATTGATGTCAGTCAGCGGCCGTAGTCTATCGATATTATCTTTTTATTGTAATATGGAAAAACATGGTTTACTAGAAGTATGATGGTGCATTATCTTGAACTTGCATATTTTCCTTACATAGTTAAATTCTTTACGTTATGTTAATCCTTGGTGCAGATGTTGCCAACAATTGCCTATTCGGATAATCCATCTACAAGCTTTACTGCAAAATTTGTGCATACCTCGTTGAACAAAAACCGTTGTTCAATTAACCGGGTTTTGGTAAGCTAGACTAAAACCAGTTTCCCCCAAATTATATTTTACTCTAGAACTTTTGTCTTAACTAAGTGTTTCTTCTTAATGTGTGTGTGTTTTTTCCTTTATAATCCTAACTTTCCCTCCAAATCAAAAGTCAGTGGTGGATCTCAAGTCGTGCTTCCTCATCGTTGGCTAGTGGTCCAAAAAGCAGAACTTTTTTTTTTAATTTCTACTTTTCAGGAATTTTGGAGCCTTTTCCTTATGCTAGTTAGGTAGATTTCTTATACACTCCCAGTGTACTGTGGTTGAACCCTGTTTTTTTTAATAATATTTATTTTCATGTACCTAAGAAAATCCTACCTTGGTTCATTAAGGGAGTTGATATTTGGTAATATGTACTTTTTTGGCAAGGTTTGTTTGGTAAAGGAGCTCCATTTGGCCTTATGTGGACTATTTTAAGGGAAAGGAACAATACTTTTGAAAGTGCTGATAAATCTGTAATTGAAACCAAAATTAGCTCTCTTTTATCCTTAGGATGAATGTTCTGTTGCCGTTGTCGAAGTTTCTGTATCCTTCTTTTGTTGCTTTTTTGAGACTACATCAATGATAGATTGTAATTCTTTAGGACAATCTCTTGTTTACCTCGTGTGTACAGAAGTTTCTTCTGAAGTTTTTCTGGACCTTTTTTCTTTCAATCTTTATTACTATTTTTTTTTCTCTTCTAGATGGTTTTTAGTCTTTTAGATACTTGAATAAATAAATGGAGCATTTTCTTTCCTTTGTTAAGTTTTGTTATCTCTTGGGGATTCTACGCATGAGTTATTATAATCCTAATCTATATTTTTTACCTCTTCTAAAGTGGACTCCTACAGGGAGGCGATTAATCACAGGCTCTCAAAGTGGGGAATTCACTCTTTGGAATGGACAGTCATTTAATTTCGAAATGATTCTTCAGGTAAACAAGAATATAATTTCAATCAGTTGGCACAAAATTATTTGTGCTTTTAAATTATTTATAACCGACGCACGTGGCACCACATTAAATAATATATTTACACAATGAATTGAAGTGTGTTCATATTGAGTTGGGATTCACTTATAATTATGATAAACTTATAAAAAAAAGAATATAATTTCGTCTAGTTGCATGTTCACTCTTTTTCTCAATTTTGTGATATTTCAACTGTCTAGGCCCATGATCAAGCAATCAGATCTATGATATGGAGTCACAATGACAACTGGATGGTCTCTGGTGATGATGGTGGCTCGATAAAGTAAATATTTTTCTTGATAGAATTTGTAGTGATGTTCAGCTGCATAACTTATGTTTATATATATATATATGTATGTATGTATGTATGTATGTATGTGGTATTTGTTGTCTGGAAACAAAACTTCATGCTAATTTACTAATATATTGGTTATTTCGGGGGAACTCATAGGTACTGGCAGAACAACATGAATAATGTCAAGGCCAATAAGTCTGCTCATAAAGAATCGGTCAGGGACTTAAGGTATTTAATATAGTTTATAGTTGAGTATTTTCCAAGAAACATATACTTATTGACCATTTAAATCTATTTGCACAGCTTCTGTAGGACAGACCTGAAGTTCTGCTCCTGCTCAGATGATACTACTGTTAAAATTTGGGACTTTGCACGATGCCAAGAAGAGCGTTCATTGTCTGGTAATGTGCTTCGAATGCTCAGCAGAATTAGAAGAGGCTCGCTTCGCTTAGTTTTGGTGGTTTTTTGCTCCAAGAACATATTACTGATTTCTGATGTGCAATTGAATCAGATTTTATCTCCCACCGAAGATGTGCAATGGCATGCAGCATGCTTTTTTTGCTCTGTTTAAAATAATTCATAAGGCTTTTTGATGTTTCCTTTTTTAAGTTTCTTAATATATAGTTCTTTGTAAAATACATTCAATATGTTGAATAAATAAAACTTGATAATGAAGTTTGAAACTTGATGTACATGTCTTAGAACTTTTTTTTTTTTTTTGGCTGGAAAGAAATTGGAGATTTTTTGAAGACAAGGAGTGCTCTTTTGAAGATCTTCGAAACTTTTTATTTTCTACTTTGAGTTTGTGGCCTAAGATCTTTGCAAGGAATGATGAGAATGTACTGAATCTGTTTCTGTTTTAGTTTTCCTGTTTTCTAGAGTGTAGTAGGTATTTCCTTTGTATGCTTCTTGTGTACATGGGCTATGCATATTCGTGATAATAAAATTCTTATTAATTATCAAAAAAAAAACTTGGGGGGGGGAGCTGGTAATTGATTTCAGACCGGAATTGCAGGTTGGTTGCTTGGTTTCCACCTTTCCTAGCACTTAGGAAATGATTACTCAAGTCAAGACAACTCAATAAAATCATTAGTGTGAATGACTTCTTGTAGTTAAAGAAAAAACTTCTTGTAGTTAAAGATTGTGTAGATTGCAATTTTGTTTTTTGTTTTCCTCTGTATTTATTTTTCCACTTTGAATTATTCTAATTGAACATTTTTCTTTTCACATCCTTGAAAGTTATGATTTCCAGAATGTTTATTAGTATCTTGGGGTTCACACTTACAATTACCAATTTTCTGGGAATGCTGGTTCGCTTATCTTCTAGCAAATTTGTCCTCTAATTCTTTAGGTTAGCTGTGTGATTTTACCCGTTCTTGCATGTAAAATTGTTTCTTGATCAAGATTTTTACAATCTGAAGGGAATCCATAAATAGGCTTTGTTTGTGTCTGTATGTGTTGTATATGAGTTATATGTTCATGATGTAACCTTAGAGCTTTCTCTGTGGTGGGTTTGAACTCAGGCAGGCCATGGTTGGGATGTGAAGAGTGTTGACTGGCACCCTACAAAATCTCTTCTAGTTTCAGGTGTTTACGACCTTCTTTTGTGAACTTTATTTGAATTTTTAATTTGTAATTGCAATACTTATTGTTGCTTGATTGGTTGTTTTCTAGGTGGGAAGGACAACCTTGTGAAACTTTGGGATGCCAAAACAGGAAGAGAGCTTTGCTCGTTGTTAGTTCAATTCCTTCATAGTTAAATCTGCAGTCTAGCTTGTTAGTTGAATTCTTTCGAGGACTCATTGTCTTATTTGCAGCCATGGCCACAAAAACATGGTGCTCTCCGTGAAATGGAACCAAAATGGTAACTGGGTGCTAACTGCTTCAAAGGATCAAATCATCAAGGTGTGTGACACGTTTCTCCTTTAAAAATTGGCAAGTCACTTATCAAAAAAAAATTGGCAAGTAAGTTGATAAGGACTCTATATATTAACTATTAATTATAAAAAAAAAATTGGTGATAGCTATCTTCCTTTTTTTGTCACTTTTCCTCTGTGTGTGTGTTTGATCTTCATTTTGTTTCATCTTGCATTTGCAGCTTTATGACATTAGGGCTATGAAAGAGCTCGAGTCTTTTCGTGGACATCGGAAAGATGTGACTGGTCAGTGACAGCCTTCTCCCAATGCAAATCATTCTGATTAAATTTGAGTTTTTATTTGAGTAGTGGACTGTTGTTAGGTTAGTGATTTTTTTTCTATTAGCAGTAGTGTTAGACCGATGTCTCTTGTTTTATAAGATAAAGCTATTTAGTGAGATTTGTAAGAGAATGAAACTTACACTACATTATTGTTTTCAATTGTTAGCGCTGGCTTGGCACCCATTCCATGAAGAATACTTTGTCAGTGGGAGTTTTGATGGGTCCATTTTCCATTGGCTTGTGGGGTAAAGTCTTTTAATTCAGACCCATTTTATTTTTTATTTCATAAATTTATTGTTCCTCTTACATTCTTCCATAGCATTCAGTGCATGGAATATATTTTATGGAGAAAGAGATGGCTAGGGAAAGCTATTGCTATTCAGTAACCTAGTTTAAATTGCATGGTAATGTTATTTATTGGAGGTAGAATTTGAGAGATGTTTGCAGCGATGCTACTCTGTAAAAATTATCACTTTGAGTGGTATTTATATATAACTGGTAATCAGTAATGCATTTTAAAAAACTTATTTACTCAGAATTCTGTTCATATTTTTATTCAACAAAGCTAGAGAAGAATAGGATATAACTGTTGAATTTGCATTTGTTTAAAGTATGTTTGTTCTTTTCAGTTTTAGGATGTCGCCATTAGGAGAAACCTCGGTACACACCCCTCTGTACTTGATTTATTCTTCTTTTTCTATGTTAATGAAAAACGGTTTTTGGTCTTAAGTAAGATTGCTGAAATGCAGATCTGTTCTAGGATTCAAATGAGTATATCTATCCTATGAGAGACAATTGGGAGCATATCTGACATTTTTGCACAGAGAGACAGAAGAGAGAGAGAGAGAGAACAGAAAACATGGATGCACAAAATTATACGAATAGAAATACATATACAATTGCTTTGATTCGCTATTATGTAATAGTTATGACAACCGGAAAATATAAAGACATTTAAAAACATAATAGTTACATATCGCCAATATCTTGATGTGAAAATTTAAAAATTTTGCGAATATCTGCTCCAATCAATGTTAAGTTCGTAATCACATTTGATACACAAATATTGAAGTAGTAACTATCCACATGGAGCGAATGAAGGCCTTGGCTTTCCTTTATTATGACACATTTTTGCATGACAAGAAATAGACAAGTGATGGCACCTAATAATATTCTATGTTTCTGACTATTTCTGATGCACAGGCATGAAACGCCTCAGGTAGAAATTCCTAATGCGCATGATAATGCTGTGTGGGACCTTGCATGGCATCCTATTGGATATCTTCTTTGCAGGTGAATGCTGACCTTGTTTACATAATCCTCATTTATATATTTTAACTAATGAATTTTACTTTTCAAAAAAAAATATATTTTAACTAATGAATAATCTATTCAGTGACCTTGTCTCCTATTTTCCCAACTTTTGACTGTCAGAACAGAGTTCTATGATGCATGTGAATATAGAGCACCGTTTAATTATTTTATTTCATTGATGGAGAAAGAGAATTAGAGAACCTGCCAAGTTTTGCAAAACCATAATTATAGTTAACTAAGGACAATGGTTCCTGATGAAAAAGAGAACAACTGGACCAGAAGAGTCCCTGCTCGAGAAAGAAAATAATATGTGCACATAAATTTTCTATTGCTTTAAAACCATTCAACTAGGCTTTATGTTTAATATATGGTGTGCTGCATCTTTAAATACAATTTTATGTACTGGAGATGGCCTAAGATTTTTGGGCATGACCACATTGCTCTATTTTTTTAACCACCACATTGCTTTATTGCTCTCTTCTTTAAATGACTTTTCAAATAAACCAACTGTTGAAAGAAACTTGAGTAGAAACTAGAAAATGCCTTGTTGGCTATAGCATGTACTAAACTATTTTTCTGGCCTTGAGTGGACAGGCTATAGAGATGTCCCATGATGCTTTTTGTGGAACTAGCAGTATTTTTTTTTAATGTTTTCATGATATCAATTCACATGTTAAGCAGTTTTGATAGAAGTTAGATCAAGAGGAGCTCTATTGAATGCCTCATGTTACATCAATTCTTAGTAGAAACCATCAGAATGTTGTTTTTGATATGTTATTTACCACTATTAGTGAATGAATATGTCATCCAGCTGCAGGTGTCATTAAGCTATGGCTGCCCTATCACTTACTAAACATACATGGTTTCTTCTGCAGCGGTAGCAATGATCACACAACAAAGTTCTGGTGCAAAAATAGGCCAGGGGATACTGCTCGTGATAAATTTAGCATGGGTCAGAACCAAGGTTGTAAAGGACTCGATATACTAAATTTGTCCTTTTTAATAAAATTTATTACTGGAAACAAATTACCAAATCTTACTTCTGGGATTATGTGGTCCCATTGACAGTCAACACCTTTAATTGCCATGACTTGATGGAGGATTTGATTTTCTGTTTTTAATGTGCACTGAGACAGTTTCTTTAGGTGTTATAAATTTTCTGCAAGTTCATGATTGGGGTAGAAATACTTAAACTTGAAGAGACATCTTTCATCATCTTAACTATTTCCATCTGTATCAGGTTATGGTGAGCAAAACCCTGTTTTTGGTGGTCGCATGACTGGTAATTTCCCAGCACCTGAAGGGCCAACAACTCCAGGATCATTTGCTCCTGGGTTGACTCGAAATGAAGGAACTATTCCTGGTGTTGGAGTTGCAATGCCATTATCCATTCAATCTCTTGATGCATCAGCTCAGGGAGAGCAAAAGCAGCCTCTTCCTGTTTCAATGCCTTTAGGGGCTCCTCCTCTCCCTCCTGGTCCACATCCCTCCCTTCTTGCTGCCAACCAGCAGCAATCATATCAACAACAGCCGCAGCAGATCCCACCACACCACCACCACCAACAACATCAGACACTCCCACAGCAAATGTCGCCTTTGCCTATGCCACCTCCAAACATGTCACAGCTACAGCCTCCATCTCATTTACCTTTACTTCCACATCCCCATTTATCTCGCCCTCCACCCCAAATGGTCCCACTTGGTATGCCTTCATCAATCCCATCTTCAATGCCAGGATCGATGCCAATGCCATCATCAGGGCCTGGCTTACATCAATTGCCTGGTCCAGTGGTATGATTTTGTGCACATTTTTACTTCTTTTTTTTTTTCTTTTGAAACTAGGCTTCGAGTGTAGCTTGCCCACTTCTAGAGAAGTTTTTGCTTTCAAAAGGGGAAAAAGACAGAAAAGCAAGAAAACTAGTTTATTTGTTACTCTACATGCATTGCTTAGTAATTGCAGTACACCTTTCCCCTTCACCTCTAATGCCAACCGTGAAAGGGATGGCTTGTTCTATTGGCAAATTAATTGTATTCTAGTGATTCTGTTTTTTTTTTTTTTCCTTTTCTTTTAGAGGTGTATCCCCTGAGGCTCATCTGCAACATATTATTTTCGAGGATGTGTGGTGATACCATGTGGTGTGCCATTGAATTATTACATGCTTTTTAAGTGTGACAAAATCAAATTTTAATTTTGTAATTGGATTTGACCCGTAGCTTTGGAAGAAAGTTATGCTTTCAATGGGTTGTCTTTAGGTATTTTTACTGCCATACTCATCAACATGAATCTCCCCTATCATCTAGATGTAAAATACTCTTGTGCACTTCTAATTGATATTGTATGCAATAATTTTTCATGAAAGGCTAGTTTCAGGAATGCTGCTTGCTTTGTTTATTCTTATGTTGGAATTTCTATTGTTGTACCGAAAGCCATAATTTCTTACTTCAGGGAATGCAAGGCACAATGAATCAGATTCCTCCATTGCGGCAAGGCCATTTTATGGGTATGAACCCCATGCACTCAGGATCTTTACCTTCGAGTGGACCACCTTCACAGGTTGGAAGTTTTCAGAATGGCTTGACAAATATGCAGGCCCCATCAAATGCAGGTGGGCCCCAGATGTATCCTCGGGGTGGGATATTTAACCGGCCACAAGCTGGACAAATGTCAATGATGCCAGGTTATAATCCCTACCAGGTAGGATAGCTGGTTTTGTTGTTTTTGTAAACTGCTTATGATAAGTATACTTGAAAAGAAGTCACAACTTTCAGCACCATCAAATTTACTAGTTTATTGTAGCTGTTTTTGTTTCATGAATCTCTTGCCAAATTGCACTTTTTATTCATAAATGAAGAGACATCAACTTTTTTTTGTTGCTTGGCCGACCAAAATTATCTATGTGGTGTCTTCCAAAGTGAAGATGTTGATTTTTGTGGTACGTGGAGTGAAAATGGGAACCTAGAGTAGGCAATAGTGATGGGAACCAATGATGCATTAACAAGCTACAATGAGATCTCACGTTTTCACTTTCTTTGGGAAGGATCTTTCATTTTCATGTTTACATTTTGCGAGGCTGCCACCCTGTGGCTGTCTGGCACTGCTTGTTTTGTTTGCTATGTTGATTACCACCTCCTGCCCTACTACTTTGATAAGTCATTTTCGGAACTTCCCTAAAGAAAAAAGGAAAACATGGGCTCTAAAATGATGGGGTTTTGTTGGGTTAGGTCCCTAAATCAGATCTTAAACCCACCCACCCACCTGTTTAGTATCACAGTGGTTTGCTGGTCAACATTGATAATGGATGTGTCATATGTTGGAATGTGCACTGATGTTTATCTGAAAGTTGTGTGGTCCTATTTCAAGAGTTTCCTGTGATTGGGCTTGTGGGCCCGCTTGTAGATTACTCTACTGGAAGCTAATATGTTGTACTCCCTTTTTGCAGTCGGGCAGTCAATCTAGCATGCCTCCTGGTCCACCACCGCATGCCCAAACACCTCCATAGGCCATTCTTGTTGCAAACTATAGCAATGCAAGCGTTGCCATCTATGCCAGAAGACAAAGAACACTCTTTGGAAAACTTGTACCAGTGTTAATCCTCCCGTGCCCTTTTTTTCCTTCTATTATTGTCATTATTATTCTTTGATTTTGATCGTTGAATGAGATGGATTTTGTTGAGCCAAAGATTCATTGTAATTTGTTTGTCAATAGAATTTTCAGCTGGCTGAGAGCTTTTTCATCTGGTTTTGCTACAGTCTGGTTATTGTACTGTGGGAAATCAAACATTTAGTTGGATCCATGTGCAATTAAGGAAGAAAAAGTGATATTCTGTAAAGAAGACAACAAAATTAAAATAATCTTATGCTAATTTACAATTGAGCCCCTACTATGCTCAAAATTCTAAGCTTCCAGTTACCAAAGAGAGAGAATCATAAATACGAAAATGGAATGTTATCTATCAGTCATTATTTACTCTTACACTCCACATTTATAGCTTTTTCATAAGGTGTAGGGTGGGGTGGGGTGGTGAATAGTAGCTTATGAGAAAAAATTTTCAAATATGAAAATGTAGCACTTTTTCCATCTTCACGCATCAGTGTTTCTGTTGAGCATCTTAAATCAATCGTGGAACAAATCAAAATAATAAGGTAGAAAGAGGGGGAGAGGACTGTGTTCTGCTACTATATCGATCATCCAGTGCTGTTTAGACCTTTTCCAATCCACCATAATTTGTTATTGTTCTGTCAGGTGAGGACCTTTCTTCCATGATATTTCTCTTGTTAATGTTGGGTTGTGATTCCTTGGCTTTACCCTTTAACAAATGGGATTTAAGCTTATTCACATCAGATACTTGAACTGGTTTCAGAAAGAACTCCTCTGCTCCTTCTTCCAAGCATCTGACCAAACATTTAACCTTGTCAGACTAAAAATTTGGATCAAACAATGTCCATTTTGTAAATTTAAAATCAAATGAAGCTGTGTGAACTAAACTGGGAAAAAAATCCTCAATTTCCTTTACCTGTTAATCCTTGATGGGATATTATCTGAGGACATGATTACAACTGGTATGTCTTTAAGAGATTTAGATTCCTGGAAGTCAAACAAAATCCTAACAGGTTTTTGCCTCAAAAATAAGAAAGAGTAACGAGTAACAGGTCAAATTTGTGGTCAAAAAGGCTAACCTTGATCTTTCTAAGGAGATCATAGCCTGTCATTTCCGGCATGCAATAGTCTGTGATGATCAAACTGATGTCCACATCCTGGATGAGCATAGAAAAAAGAAACCAGTTGGTGAATGATAAATTTACAATCACAGAGAAAGCACAAACACATTTTGTCTGAATATCATATACCTGATGATGATCATCATCATCATCATTTGGAGAAACAGAGGGAATGCTTGCTTCATTCTCTTCATCTTCATGAATACCCAGAAATTCTAAAGCCTTGCTACCAGAATCCACTGCAGTAACTAAAGAAGAAACATACGCAAAAAGAATAAACAATCATGATCCAATAAAACCAACATAAAAAAACTTCACCATTAATGATGGACCCAAGAACAAAAAAAAAAAAAAGGGGTCTTTTAGTTGTATCCTGATCATAATTCAGTACAAGAAATACATACCTTCTCAATACACAAAAGAATAAAGAAATGGAAGACAAATTACCCTGATAAGAAGAGGTTTGGAGGAGCCTCTCAATCAACTTTCGGTCAATGAGACTATCATCTACAGCCAGAACATGGAACTGTGCCTCTGCAGCCATACTTGTGGCTCACATATATCAGAAGAAAGAGAAGAACCAACAAAAGAAATAGAATAAGAAGGTGAACAGAATTACCACGAGGAGATGTAAGAATAGAGCAAAGAGCGTATGACTTTTAAATGGGAACACATGAGGTGGTCAGAAAGAGATGGAAATCTCGGGAAAATCTGACAGTTTGGAAAGAAAGATCCGACAGATTTCGTCCAGAATCTCCCGGATCTTCGATGTTGATTTTTGAATTGGCGAACAAGCAAAGAAGGTGCTTTTAATTCTTTTCTTTTTTCTTTTTAATGGCACTTCTTCGTTATATTCCATCCATCTGACCCTTCTAATAAGGATCAAGGCAATGAGTAATACTACTCATTATCCCAATTCTCATCATCATCCCACCATTCTATGATATGACATTAGATTATTGGAAACTATTTATTATATTTCATTCGTAAAACTATCATCTAATGCATGCCACATCATAGAATGATGAAAAAAAAGATGATAACTTTATTTTTTTTTAAATCTAAGATCTAGAACGAGAAAAACATATAAAATAAATTTATTTACGCGCGTAACCTCTTCGATCGATAACAAATTCTTAAAATGACATTAAATATTCAATAAATATATATACCGTAAAAACTATTTTAGTGATACGATCTCTTCATCGTAGTTTTTTTGTTTCTCATTGAAGTTAGAAGTTGGCCATGCACGTACGAGTAATGGTATGATCAACATGATTACAAATCTCCGGGCCGGTGGACTTTTTTCAGACTGCATAAGTATTGGTCCTTTTGCCTCACTCATGCAGATTTGTTTCTTTAGGTAAATCAATCATGCATGTGATGATATGTCATGCATGCATGATGACATGATTTGTTAAAAATCAATCAAATGTTTCAAAGGATCGAATAAAGAAAATGAAAAATAAATCATTCTTGAAATCTGTACTTACAACAAATTAAATTACTAACTCATCAGTCACTATTTACTCAAACATCTCACACCTATAGTTTTTTTTTCATAGGATATGAAAGTATTTTTATAGATTGTGGAGTATAAAGTAGTGAATAGTATCCATCCCGAACCAACGTGCTGGCCCCTCCTGCAGCATGGATCCCTTTTTGTTCCTTGATATTGTTTGTCACTTGATGATGCTTAAAGAATAATTATTTGGATCATTAATCCATCTAAATATGTTCCAAATTTATTTTCTACTATTTATTAACGAAACAAGAAATAATAAATTAATAAAATTCTCATAAAATAATGTTCACAAAATTGATGTCGTTTGTTACGATATATCAGATCGTACTTAGATCTAACATATTTTGTGATCTAGCTAGTCATATCAATATTTTAATTTAATTTTTATTAAATTTTTTTGCGAATTAGTACTTGATCTGTAATGAAATAGTAAATACTGATTAATTGATAAATTTAAATAAAAATTATTTTATTTAGGGATTATCATAAATCCCCATATGGATATAAATGGTGACTCGGTTGCCACCTTATCCTACTGGGAAACCACGTCCTCCTAGTACAAACTACATTCCCTGCATGATTTATTAGGAAATTTGGTGGCCCATGATCATGAGCAAGTTCCAATTAGGGGCTATACATGTACGAAGAAAGGGTTGTTTTTCTCAAAAAATATTTTGAATTTTAAGACCTAAATTTAAAAAGATATATATATATATATATATATATGACGTGACATTAATTATAGCATTTATAATCTCCAGGCGATCCAGACAATAAAAATATTACGTGACAAACATCATGTGTCTTAATTTAGACACTAAAATTCAGATAGTAATTAATTGCAGGAGATTTCTTGCTCTTGATATATAGATCATGCTTAGTCACTTATTGATCAGTTTTATCAAAAACTTTTTTTTTTCCATTTTGGTTTAGAAACTTTAGTTCTGATCTTCTCTTCGATTATGTCGAAGAATAAGTAATGATATCCACACAACATATTCACAATGCATATTTTAAAATGAGATCAGTATTTTTGTAAAATGATGTTACTTTTATAAGGTATGTTACCAAAATATCATTTGTTTTAAAATATGGTTGTGTAATATGTTCATGTGAAAAGTGATGTGTATTTATTATTTTTCTACCTTATTAATTATATAATTATAAAATCTCAACTAATTAATATTACGATATTATTGCCATATCTGGGGGATTCTGCACAATTAATCAAATCATGCTTTAAAGTCCTATATATACAAATGAAAAACTCTAGAGATCATCCCACTCATAATCACAGCGCTAGCTCCATATACAGAAGAAAAAAAAGGATCGAGGGATGGAGAAATGTTCCTTCAACTACTTAGCTCTGTTCATGATTTCACTATTGCTTATATGGTCATGTAAGAATCCAGCTTCTGATCACGATCTTAATTTCCATAATCTTTGTAATTTTCTTGATTTCCAAACACATATTACGTACGTACACATACATGACTTGCATGCATGCACACAATATTAATTCACAAATGCTAGCTGCATGCGCATATTGCAGGTAGTTTGCAGTACTTAGAAGTGGAAGCAAGGAATGTAAATTTCCGATGCAAGACTGTTGATGATTGTAGTGATGATCCATCACAGTGCCAATGCGTAATCAACCTTTGTTTTTGCCACCCTCCTCCTGCAGCAGCAGCAGCAGCAGCTCATGATCAGATCATGAATTTCATGATTAAACAAAATGAAACTGATCCTCAACGTACATGAAAAGT
The DNA here is from genome assembly GCA_961763995.1 of Juglans cinerea. Lineage (NCBI taxonomy): Eukaryota > Viridiplantae > Streptophyta > Magnoliopsida > Fagales > Juglandaceae > Juglans > Juglans cinerea. Next base: position 22,288,986 of record CAUIVZ010000015.1, on the reverse strand, counting down.
ACGCTCCGTCGATCCCCAGAAGTACTAATAATATTGTAGTACTGGTCTACCTTGTAAGAAATAAATTAATAAAAGGATCTCTTGATCGTTCTTCTTAATTGGAATATTGCTGGCTACTTCGAAAGGAATTTAAATATATATATATATATATAAATATTTTAACTACGAAAGAATTATATAAAAATAAATCTACTAATGAATTTTTTGTTTTTTATTTTTCTGTGTGTGCATGTTAAATTCTCCTATGAGAATAATGAATGTGCGCTAGCGCTATTCATTTACTAAAAAAATGTGGTGTCGATTGTTTGGTGACTTGGAAGCTAAAGAAATAAGAGAAATCATTTATACAAATTTCATCAAATAGACAAGTCTCGTACAAATCTTTTGAAAAAGGTAGACCCCTCTTAAAAAAATTAATATTACAAAAATATTTTTTATTAATATTGGGACCCACTTTTTTACAAAGAATTTGTACGGGATTAGTTGTCTATTTGAGTCTTATACCTAATATTATACCTAACATTGCATCATCCTCTCATCATTGTATAATATTATACCTAATATTATACATCACTCTAATACTGCATGTCTAACTCGATACCCATTATACAGATTTTATATACATGCATTAATACTCTTCACAGGCGCCATTATTCCAATTGTTTCATTTTTTTTTTTAAGTATTTCCCAATTGTTTCATCTATTGAATGTAGAACTAGTATCTGGCCAATTTAGTAAGATGCCCGATGTAGAAAATATGCAAATAAAAGGCGCAGCTGATTGCACTATTAATGATCATGAGACCAATTATGTGATATCTCCTTTTCAATATATATATATATATATATGGTATAATTCCTATCTAAATTAGTGTTTAAGGTAATTGACGGGCGTTTGCACTTATAAATATTATATATATACACCAGCAATGTTAATTAATTAATAGTTAATTTCTCCAAGTTTTCTTTGGTGTTTTTTAGGGCTATAAGCATTCAAACACAAACATAAATATATATATATTATATATACTAGGTCGGAACAACGTGCAAAGCACGCTTGCCTAGTTCGGTGAAACATCGATATTTATAAAACATTAGTTTAGAATATAACATAATCCAACACATATTTATAATATCGATAGTTTTAGTAAAGTTGTCTCTGATAAGTTTAATACAAAACCAATAAAAATATCAGTTTAAAATATGAGTTATTTGATATTTTTACTATGATGCATCATTTTGTGTCATCTTGTACTGCATTAATAGAAACGACGTTGAAATTCTTGTGTTGCTGTTGGTTGAATCGATTGGGGTCTACTAAAAGTTCAATCATTCATTCATTCAGCAAAACTTCTGCTACAAGATTTTCTATATATGGCAGATGTTTCTGCAAAGAAAATTTTTCGGTCCAGTCCAAAACTCGAAAATTCGAGTTATCCGCCCAGATTAAATCCGGGGGTAGAAAATATTGTACCCGCTCGGATCCGATTTTCAAACCGGATATCCGTAACTGGTTTCTCTTTCGAAACCATTGTTAATATTTTAAAACGCGTACGTTTTGCTCACACTGATGACCTTTCAATTTGATCTTCTGCTCCTCTCCTCTCATTTCAACTTTTGATTTTGAGAAATGCTAGGGACCTTGTTTTGGGCACCCGATTTTTTTGCCCATTTGGGTTTATTATTATTATTATTATTTTTTACTTAGTGATTAAGAAAATATTGTTTAATAATATTGTGAAATTTTGTTCTCTAAAAATATTTAAAAGTGTTAAAAAAATGATGTGAAAAAAGATTTTTAATGATTTTTTGGTTTTTTTCCACATGATTTTTTTAAAAAAATTTAAATATTTTTTTAAAAATAAAAAAATTCACAATATTATTAAAAAATATTTTCTTAATCACTAAATAAAAAAAACCACAAAAAAAAAGGAGCCCAAAACGGGCTCCTAGCATTTTTCTTTGATTTTTCGCTTGGCACTTGATATAGAACTGTCTCTCTATCTCTCAAGTTATAACTTCTGAAAATTAGAAATCTTAGCCGTCACTGCAAGGATCGTCGTTCGCTGCTCGCCGCTCGACCATCTCTCTCTCTCAACGTCGTTTGCCTACGATATATCCTTCTCTCTCTCAACTTGAGCTCTGCACTTTTATCCATCTGTGTAGGTTCTTTCCTTCCTGAAAACACTACGGAAATCCAACTTCCCCTCAGCCCGAAAACCCAACTTTGCCTCTCTCTATCTTCTCTTTCTTTCTCTCACTCTTTCCCCGAAAACCCTAGCATCCCTCAATGAAACCCATCACTCACTCTCTCACAGTGCAGCTTCTCTCAGATCTGGGTTTACATTTTTGTTTGAGTCCATATCCATGTGAGCATCTTTCACTTTTTAAAGGTAGATATTGATAGATTAGATCAGGGTTTTCGTTTTTGTTTGAGTCCATATCCATTTGATTTGTGAATCTGGGTTTAGATTAGATCTGGGTTTTCATTTTTGTTTTTGTTTGAGTCCATATCCGACAATAATGTAGATTATATATGCGTTTACATTTTTGTTTCAATCCAAACATATGGGCTTTTGCGAAATGTTTGTCTTGGTTTTGAAGTTCTTGTAGATCTCTTGCATATCGGACTCGTTCAGATAGCGAATGATTTGAATCTCTTCTTGGTTGTTTGTTTCTTTCCTTTCTATTTCTCGATTATCTTTTGGTTTGGATCTGGGTATAGTTTTTTTTTTATTATTATTTTTTGTCTATATAATATGCATATCAGTTGGAATAGTTTTTTATTTTCCTTTCTTATCGTGTTTCCGTTTGTTAAAACCTTAAAGTTCTTTTCTTTATTCCTTCTTTCTCTTATTTTCTCTATTTCCTCATTTCTCCTCCTTGCCTCACCCCACAATGAGCCCCCTCTCCTCGGTGCATGTTTATTTTGTGATTTTTTTTCCCTTCTGTGTTACTCTATGTTTCTTTTCTTGGTGCATGTTTCTTTTTTGGTGCATGTTTCTTTTTAGATTTTTTTGAACTCTTCTTTCTCAGTCGATTTTGAAATAGGAGTTTTATTTTATTTTTACATGTCACCGCGTTGTTGTGTTATTATTTTTCAATTTAATTGATCTGGTTTATTGGTATGTTTCTTGCAGGAAGGTTCGAGTTTCTGGTTTGCAGTTCAGTTGCTTTGAGGTTTGTACATGACTCTAATTTTTTCATTCAATCTGTATATTGTTTTCAAGTTTTGAGTATGTATTGTGGAATATGTATATTTTGTACCCTTCTGTTTTTAGGCTTTTAGTTATAAAAAAAATGAAAAAATCAGATCAATTGCTTTTCTGGTTTGTATGATTGTAGGAAGTTTCAAGATTCTGGTTTGCAGGCCTTTGTATGGTACCAATTGTTTTTCGTTCATTTCTTTAGGATTTTAGTTTTTTATTTTTCCATTAGAACTCAAGGATTTTATTGAAAACAAAGTAATGCTTCTTTCTCATTAGCTAAAAACTAATAGGACTTGGAAATAATTTTCTTTGGTGGGTTATACATAAGCCTATACATAGAAATTTGACTTGGGTTTAACATTAAGTAATTATTTTCTAATTTTTTAAAATAATCCAAGAAAAGCATGTATATAAAAATCGCCCAGCAAACAGGTTTAGACTGTTTGCTTTGTGGGTTGGCCTGTTTTATGTAAAATTTGTATGGATATGAAGTTGGATGATGTGCAGTTTTTTTTTTTACATGTTATTGTTGTGTGACATATCTGTCTGACATATCTATACATAGAAATTTGACTTGGGTTTAGCATTGAGTAATTATTTCCTAAATTTTTGAAAATCATCCAACAAAAGCATGTATATAAAAATCGCCCAGCAAACAGGTTTGGGCTATTTGCTTTGAGGGTTGGCTTATTTCGTTTAAAATTTGTATGGATCTGAAGTTGGATGATCTGTAGTTTTTTTTTACATGTTTTTGTTGTGTGACATATTTGTCTGACATATATATACATAGAAATTTGACTTGGGTTTAGCATTAAGTAATTATTTCCTAATTTTTAAAAATCATCCAAGAAAAGCATGTATATAAAAATCGCCGAGCAAACAGGGTTGGGTTGTTTGCTTTGAGAGTTGGCCTGCTTCGCTTAAAATTTGTATGGATTTGAAGTTGGATGATGGGCAGCTTTTGTTTTTTTACATGTTATAGTTATGTGACATATCTGGCAACGAATAAAAAAAAGGAAGTCAAAAAATGTTTTTATTTATTTAAATGTTATTGCTGTTTTTTTTTCGCTAGTTGTTTAGTGGTTTTTAATGTTTATTGTTGATTTTGATCATCTTGTGTTCTTATGTATGCCTTTTCTTTTTCTCTATCTAACTGGCAAGCTACTACTTTAAGAATAGGCATCTATAACAACACAAGATTCTTTTAAATACTTCTTTTAAATACTTGCAGAACACTTTCCATTTAGAACTTCATATATATTGTATATTCTGTTTTGAACATAGTAGTGTTGTTAAACACAGAATCAACCAAGCCAGAAAAATAATATAAAATAGAATAACAAATAGTTTAAAAAATTGAAAAAATAAATGTTATAACAAACTACGTGATGAAATAAACATACACTCACAAAGATAAGAAGCAGAAACGTCCAGTTCTGAAAATTCTCAACCAACAAGATCTGAAAACAAACCACTAAAAATAACTCACAGATAATACTAAGCAATAATTAATCAATCAACTGGGAAAAAAGTCAGAAAGCACTATACTAAACAACCATCAGAAACTATTACACTAAACAATCATGCACTCACGGTGGTTAAACAACAGAAAATCCCAGCTTTTTAGAAGAACTGGAAAAGAAAAAGTAATCACTTGTAAAAATGAACAGTAAACATTATAAACTAGTAGAAAAAGAGATGAAAAGTAAAAATCAACGGAAAAAAAGAAGTCAAAAATTACTACACTAAATAACATGCACTCAAGATAATCATAATCAGAAAGTAATTTTGGAAAATCCCATCTAAGAACACCTTACAAGAATTGGAAAAGAAGCTGAAAAAGAATTATCAGTAAAAATCTTATTAAACATTAAAAATCACTTGGAACGAGAGAGGAGAAGTAAAAAACAGATTAAAGGTTTTCCAGAGAATCACCTGGGATGAGAGACTATATCCAGAAGTAAACAAAGAACACAAGATGAAAGACTCTCTTAAAGATGAACACTAAAAATGAACACAATATATTATCTTTTAACGTGTAATGTCTCCTAACTCTCTTCGCCACTCATCAGACCACTGAAAAACTAATCAAAATACTGCAAAACCAATACCAGATATGGGAAAATGGTATAATTTTTTATTAACATGCATATTTCTTTTGTTTCTTTCTTGAAAATATCCAGAGCAAACAACGAAAACACTACATGAGACTTTTAACTTTTCTCTTTTCTGGTTTGATGTACAGAGCAGTGATGTGATAGATTGAACAGGAGGACAAAAGAGGAGAAAGTTTGATAAATTGATGTCTGAACTGATGTCTGATGAATGGTCAGAAGAGCAAAAGTAGTAAATTAAAAAAATTGTACTGACATAAGCATACTTTGATTTAATTTTTTTTTCTGCTTTTTTTTTTTCTCTTTTGGTTTATCTGTCTGATTTGGTATAAAAAAAATTGTGTACTTGGTTCCCCATAGATCTGGATATCTCCTCTCCTCGTTTCTTGTATAGTGTAGTGAATGTCCCATTTGGTTTAAAAAAAATTGTGCATTTGGTTCCTATATAACTGGATTTCTTCTCTAAGTGGTTTCATATATAGTGCAGTGATGGGACATCTTTTTTTTTGGCAGTTTTGTTTTTTGGCAGCTTCTGATACAAAAACTCTGATTTTTTATCTTTTTTTTTTAGATTTTGTTTTGATCTTTTTTTTTTTTACATTTTTTTAATGTTTTACTTTCTTTTTTCTTTCCTGTTTTTTTTTCCTTCTTCTACAGGCACAATTGCCTATGACTCAACCTGCATAAGCTTTTTTTTTTTTTTGGCAGCTTTGTTTTTAAACCGGTACAATGCCTGTAAACTTGCAGAACAGAAAAAAGAAGACAACAAAAACATAAAAATGACTGACACATCTGATATAATATAAAGCATAAAAGTAATGAACCCAGAGAAAAAACATACAGCTTACATTTTTTTAATGTTTTACTTTCTTTTCTTTTTCCTGTATTTTTTATTCCTTCTTCTACAGGCACAATCGCCTATGATTCAACCTGCAACCTGTAGACGTTTTTTTTTTTTTTGCAGCTTTGTTTTTAAACTAGTACAATTGCCTATAAACTTGCAGAACAAAAAAAGTAGACAGCGAAAACATAAAAATGACTGACACATCTGACAAAATATAAAACATAAAAATAATAAACCTAGATAAAAAGTATACATCGAAAAAGTATGAAAGTGGTGGGTTGACATAACTGTCAAAACAAAAAGAGAAAAATAATAAACTTAAAATAACTTAATACTCAATGGATAAATATGTGAAAAACTGAAAATTGACCAAAGGATAAGAAAATATATGCCGCTAAAGCTGCAGCAATGGCTTAACGTTGATTTAACAGAAAGTTAACGAAAAATAAGAATTTTAGTTAGATGGCATTAAATAGCCACTTATATAATATAAAGAGAGATATATATATATATATATATATATATATATACCATCATATAAAAAACAACCATTGATTATTGCTATATATCAAACACTTTACCCTACTCGATCTGCAATTTTACACTTTATTTTTGAATTGGCGAACAATTAAAGAATTAGGTGCTTTTAATTCTTTTCTTTTTCTTTTTAATGGCACTTCCTCATTATATTCCATCATCTGACCTTCTAATAAGGATCAAGGCAACGAATAATTCTACTCATTATCTCAATTCTCATCATCCTCCAGGTCATCATTCTATAATGTGTCATTAAATGATTGAAGACTATTATTTATTATATTTCACTCGTAAATTTATCATCTAATCCATGTCACATCATGGGATGATGAAAAAAAAATGACGACCATATTTTTTAAAAAAAATCTAAGGTCTAGAACGAGAAAAACATATAAAATAAATTTCTTTACGTAACCTTTTCGATAACAAATTCTTAAAATGCCATTAAATATTCAATAAATATATATACCGTAAAAACTATTTTAGTGATATAATCTCTTCATCATAGTTTTTTTGTTTCTCCTCATTGAAGTTAGAAGCTGGCCATGCACGTACGTGTATGATCAACATGATTATGCATGGCTAGCTTCTTACAAATCTCCGGGCTGGTGGACTTTTTTTCAGACTGCATAAGTATTGGTCCTTTTGCCTCACTCATGCAGATTTGTTTCTTTAGGTAACTCAATCATGCATGTGATGATATGTCATGCATGCATGATGACATGATTTGTTAAAAATCAATCAAATAATGTTTCAAAGGATCGAATAAAGAAGATGAAAAATAAATCATTCTTGAAATCTGTACTTCCAACAAATTAAATTACTAACTCATCAACCTCTATTCACTCCAGCATCCCGAACCAACGTGCTGGCTCCTCCTACTGCATGGACCCCTTTTTGTTCCTTCATATTGTTTGTCACTTGATGATGCTTAAAGAAGTAGTTTTAATTTCACAACAAATTTAAGCTTTTGGGACGAAATTATTTAGGGACAAACAAAATCTCATCCCTAAAAGTCATTTTTTAGGACGAAATTTAATTGATGACTTTAAAAAATAACTCAAACGGTAAAATAACCGTTCAAACAGTATTTCTGTGACGAATTAAATCGTCTCAAAATATTTTTTTCCATTCAAATAGTAAAATCTTGGGGGGAAGTAATTTATTATGGCGGGGAAAGTTCACAACTGATCGAACAATAATGTTTTGTGTTCGAATGGAAAATATTTGGTGGCAAAACCTAGCGGGAAGGTTTCTAAACCGTTTGAACGGAATATATTTAGTTTGAACATATTTAAGCACCACATTTATACATTCGAAGGTATAATATTAATCTCAGTACGAAACTCAAAATATAAAAATATATATATATCATATATACAAATTCATTAATTAATTTTATGTAATTAATTTAAAAATATTTTAATGATTTCTTTTATTTTAAATAAAATTATTAGTTAAATAAATATTATCAACCATACAACACATAATATAAATCAATAATTATTCTAGAAAAGAAAAAAATATTTAATTTACAACTAAAACAAATTATCAAAACACCATATCTATTGTTCATAACTATAACAAAAAAAATATAAATAAAATAAAAACTATTGTGTTGCGAGGTCTCTACACACATCCTCAACTGTAGCTAATTGTCTCTCTACCTGTGCCAGTCGAGTACTGAGCGTGACCTGATTCACAAAATTGATGTCATTTGTTGCGATATATCAGATCGTACTAGATTTAACGGATTTTGTGATCTAGCTAGTCATATCAATATTTTAGTTTAATTTTTATTAAATTTATTCACGAATTAGTACATGATCTGTAACGAAATAATAAATACTGATTAATTGATAAATTTAAATAAAAATTATTTTATTTAGGGATTATCATAAATCCCTAGATGGATATATATGGTGACTCGGTTGCCACCTTCCCCTACTGGGAAACCACGTCCTCTCAGTACCAACTACATTCCCTGCATGATTTATTAGGAAATTTGGTGGCCCATGATCGTGAGCAAGTTCCAATTAGGGGCTATACATGTACGAAGCAAGAGTTGTTTTTCTCAAAAAAATATTTTGAATTTTAAGACCTAAGTTTAAAAATATATATATATATATATATATATACATGAGGTGACATTAATTATAGCATTTATAATCTCGAGGCGATCCAGACAATAAAAATATTAGGTGACAAACAACATGTGTCTTAATTTAGACACTAAAATTCATATAGTAATTAATTGTAGGAGATTTCTTCCTGCTCTTGATAGATCATGCTTAGTCACTTATTGATCAGTTCTATCAAAAACTATTTTTTTTTTCTTTTCCATTTTGGTTTAGAAACTTTATTCTATTCGATTATGTCGGAGAATAAGTAATGATATCCACACATCACATTTTACAACGCATATTTTAAAATACGATCGATCAGTATTTTTGTAAAGTAACGTTACTTTTATAAGGTATCTTACCAAAATACCATTCGTTTCAAAATATGGTTGTGTAATATATTCATGTGAAAAGTGATGTATATTTATCATTTTTCTACCTTAATTATATAAGTATAAAATCTCAACTAATTAATATTACGATATTATTGCCAAATCTGGTGGATTCTGCACAATTAATCAGATGATCATGCTTTAAAGTCCTATATATACAAATCAAAAACTCCGGAGATCATCCCACTCATAATCACAGCGCTCCATATACAGAAGAAAAAAAAGGATCGAGAGATGGAGAAATGTTCCTTCAACTACTTAGCTCTGTTCATGATTTCACTATTGCTTATATGGTCATGTAAGAATCCAGCTTCTGATCACGATCTTAATTTCCATAATCTTTGTAATTTTCTTGATTTCCAAACATATATTACGTACGTACATACGTACACATACACATGACTTGCATGCATGCACACAATATTAATTCACACATGCTATCTAACTGCATGCGCATAATATTGCAGGTAATTTGCAGTACTCAGAAGTGGAAGCAAGGAATGTAAATTTCCGATGCAAGACTGTTGATGATTGTAGTGATGATCCATCACAGTGCCAATGCGTACTCAACATTTGTTTTTGCCACCCTCCTGCAGCAGCAGCAGCAGCAGCTCATGATCAGATCATGAATTTCATGATTAAACAAAATGAAACTGATCCTCAGCGTACATGAAAATGTACGCTCCGTCGATCCCCAGAAGTACTAATAATATTGTAGTACTAGCCTACCTTATAAGAAATAAAAGGATCGTCGTTCTTCTTAATTGGAATATTGCTGGCTACTTCGAAAAGAATTTATATATACATATATATATATATAAATACTTTAGCCATGAAAAAATTATATAAAAATAAATTTGTTTTTTATTTTTCTGTGTGTGCATGTTAAATTCTCCTATGAGAATAATGAATACGCGCTAGCGCTATTCATTTATTAAAAAAACGTGGTGTCGATTGTTTGGTGACTTGGAAGCTATAAAGAAATAAGAGAAATAATTTATATAAATTTTAAATAGATAAGTCTCATACAAATCTTTATAAAAAAGTAGACCCCTCCTAAAAAAAATATTAAAAAAATTACTTTTTATTAGTGAGACTCACTTTTTTATAGGACTACTTGTCTATTTGAGTCTTGTACCTAGTATTACTCAATAAATAATGACTACACATTTTGCAGTAAATATCGATACTATTAATTCATGAATATCTGCTTGTGTACGGGCAGAGATAGAAGTACTTCCGATCGAGTGCATGATAATATTGAGTAACAATATGTACAAATTTTAAATAGACAAATCTCGCATAATCTTATTGTTAAAAAAAATGGATCATACCATAAAAAGTGTAAAAGAAAAAAACCTATCCTTTTTAAGTAGAATCCACTTTTTTATAAAATATTCTACACGAAATTTATCTCTTTAGAGCTTATACCTAACATTGCATCGCTCTAATATTGCATGTCTAACTCGATACCCATTATACATATTTTATATACATTAATACTCTTCACAGGCGCCATTATTCCAATTGTTTCATCTATTGAATGTAGAACTAGTACTGGGCCAATTTAGTAAGCTGCCCAATGTAGAAAATATGCAAATAAAAGCAGCTGATTGCACTATTAATGATGATCATGAGACCAATTATGCATGGATGATGACATGATTTGTAAATCAATCAAATAATGTTTCAAAGGATCGAATAAAGAAGATGAAATATAAATCATTCTTAAAATCTGTACTTCCAACAAATTAAATTACTAACTCATCAGCCACTATTCACTCCAACATCTCACACCTATAGTTTTTTTTTTCATAGGATATGGGGATATTTTTTATAGGGTATGGAGTGTAGGGTAGTGAATAGTACCCATCCCGAACCAACGTGCTAGCTCCTCCTACTGCATGGACCCCTTTTTGTTCCTTGATATAGTTTGTCACTTGATGATGCTTAAAGAAGTTTTAATTTCACTACAACAAATTTAAGCTTTTGGGACGAAATTATTTAGGGACGAACAAAATTTAATCCCTAAAAGTTATTTTTTGGGACGAAATTTAATTGATGACTTTACAAAATCGTTCGAACAGTAAAATAACCGTTTGAACAGTATTTTCTGTGACGAATTAATCGTCTCAAAAAGTTTTTTCGGTTCGAACGGAAAAAAAAATACGTTCGAACAATTAAATCTTGGCGGGAAAGCAATTTATTATGGCGGGAAAAATTTACAGCCGTTCAAACGATAATTTTTTGTGTTCGAACGGAAAATATTTGATGGCAAAACCTGGCGGGAAGGTTTCTAAACCGTTTGAACGAATTATATTTAGTTTGAACATATTTAAGCACCACATTTATACATTCGAAGGTATAATATTAATCTCGGTATGAAACTCAAAATATAAAAAATTATATATATCATATATACAAATTCATTAATTAATTTTATGTAATTAATTTAAAAATATTTTAATGATTTTTTTTATGTTAAATAAAATTATTAGTTAAATAAATATTATCAACCATACAATACATAATATAAATCAATAATTACTCCAGAAAATACAAAATATTTAATTTACAACTAAAGCAAATTATCAAAACACCGTATATACTGTCTATAACTATAACAAAAAAAATATAAATAAAAAATAGAAACTATTGTGTTGCGAGGTCTCTACACACATCCTCAACTGCAGCTAATTGTATCTCTCTACTCACAAAATTGATATCATTTATTGCGATATATCAGATCGTACTAAATCTAACAGATTTTGTGATCTAGCTAGTCATATCAATATTTTAGTTTAATTTTTATTAAATTTATTCGCGAATTAGTACTTGATCAGTTATGAAATAGTAAATACTGATTAATTGATAAATTTAAGTAAAAATTATTTTATTTAGGGATTATCATAAATCCTCATATGGATATATATGGTGACTCGGTTGCCACCTTCCCCTACAGGGAAACCACGTCCTCCTAGTACCAACTACATTCCGGCCTGCATGATTTATTAGGAAATTTGGTGGCCCATGATCATGAGCGAGTGCCAATTAGGGGCTATACATGATGTACGAAGTAAGGCCGGTTGTTTTTCTCAAAAAATATTTTGAATTTTAAGATCTAATTAGTTTAAAAAGATATATATACATGACGTGAGGTGACATTAATTATAGCATTTATAATCTCCAGGCGATCCAGACAATAAAAATATTACGTGACAAACATCATGTGTCTTAATTTAGACACTAAAATTCAGATAGTAATTAATTGCAGGAGATTTCTTCCTGCTCTTGATAGATCATGCTTAGTCACTTATTGATCAGTTCTATCAAAAACCTTCTTTTTTTTTCCATTTAGGTTTAGAAACTTTAGTTCTGATCTTATCTTCGATTATGTTGGAGAGAAGAAGTAATGATATCCACACAACATGTTTCACAAAGCATATTTTAAAATGAGATCAGTATTTTTGTAAAGTGGCGTTACTTTTATAAGGTATCTTACTAAAATACCATTTGTTTTAAAATATGGTTGTGTAATATATTCATGTGAAAACTGATGTGTATTTATCATTTTTCTACCTTAATTATATAATTCTAAAATCTCAACTAATTAATGTTACGATCATATTATTGCCAAATTTGGAGGATTCTGCACAATTAATCAGATCATGCTTTAAAGTCCTATATATACAAATGAAAAACTCTGGAGATCATCTCACTCATAATCACAGCACTCCATATTATACAGAAGAAAAAAAAGGATCAAGGGATGGAGAAATGTTCCTTCAACTACTTAGCTCTGTTCATGATTTCACTATTGCTTATATGCTCATGTAAGAATCCAGCTTCTGATCACGATCGATCTTAATTTCCATGATCTTTGTAATTTTCTTGATTTCCAAACATATATTACGTACGTACATACCGCGTACACATACACATGACTTGCATGCATGCACGCAATATTAATTCACACATGCTAGCTATCTGCATATTGCAGGTAATTTGCAGTACTCAGAAGTGGAAGCTGCAAGGATTAATGTAAATTCTCGATGCAAGACTGTTGATGATTGTAGTCGTGGTCCATCACAGTGCCAATGCGTACTCAACATTTGTTTTTGCCTCCCTCCTGCAGCAGCAGCTCATGATCAGATCATGAATTTCATGATTAAACAAAATGAAACTGATCCTCAGCGTACATGAAAAAGTACGCTCCATCGATCCCCAGAAGTACTAATAATATTGTAGTACTGTTCTACCTTATAAGAAATAAATTAATAAAAGGATCTCTTGAATAATGTTAAATTCTCCTATGAGAATAATGAATGCGCGCTAGCGCTATTTATTTACTAAAAAAATATGGTGTCGATTGTTTGGTGACTTGGAAGCTAAAAAAATAAGAGAAATAGTTTATATAAATTTCAAATAGACAAATCTCATACAAATCTTTGTAAAAAAATGGATCCCTTCTAAAAAAATTAATATTAAAAAAATAATTCTTTAATATTAATGAGATCCATTTGTTTACAAATCATTTGTTTACAAATGGTTAATTTGTATAGGATTAGTTGTCTACTTGAGTCTTGTAGCTAGTATTACTCAATAAATAATGACCACACATTTAGCAGTAAATATCGATACTATTCATGAATATCTGCTTGTGTACATGGGCAAAGATAGAAGTACTTCCGATCAAGTGTATGATAATTATATTGAGTAACAGTATGTACAAATTTTAAATAGATAAATCTCGCATAGTCTTATTGTAAAAAAAAATGGTTCACACCATAAAAAGTGTAAAAAAAAAACCTATCCTTTTTAAGTGGAATCCACATTTTTACAAAAAAGTCTACACGAAATTTATCTCTTTAGAGTTTATACCGAACATTGCATCACTCTAATATTGCATTTCTAACTCGATACCCATTATACATATTATATATACATTATAAATACTCTTCACAGGCGCCATTATTCCAATTGTTTCATCTTTTTTTTTTTTATAAGTATTTTCCAATTGTTTCATCTATTGAATGTAGAACTAGTATCGGTCCAATTTAGTAAGCTGCCCGGTGTAGAAAATATGCAAATGAAAGCAGCTGATTGCACTATTAATGATCATGAGACCAATTATGTGATATCTCCTTTTCTCTCTCTCTCTCTCTCTCTCTCTCTCTCTCTCTCTCTATATATATATATATATATATGGTATAATTCCTATCTAAATTAGTGTTTAAGGTAATTGAGGGGCGTTTGCATTAATAAATATTATATATATACACCAGCAATGTCAATTAATTAATAGTTAATTTTCCAAGTTTTCTTTGGTGTTTTTTAGGGCTATAAGCATTCAAACACAAACATATATATACATACATATATATATATATATAAATCTACCATCATATCAAAAACAACCATTGATTATTGCCATATATCAAACACTTTATCCTACTCGATCTGCAATATGGCTTGCTTTTCTATGTAAATTAACCCTACGTACCATCTGTCAAACACATCAAACATGGCCCTCCGTTCTCAACTTGGGGCCCATTGGTACGTTATTTTTCCCCCCGTCAACATCTTTATAGACAAAGCGCATGGCATTCCATAAAAAAACACAGAGACTCAAAGCGCTCAACCCTGCCAACACCCAGTAGAAATAATCAAGGTGTGCTCGATTCAGATTGTCGCCAAGCCATTTTTCGCCATACCTTGAGCTGATTGCCTGCACAACAGATATGATAACATTGGTAATAAAGCTTCCAACTCCAATCAAACTAATGTAAGCTGCTGCTCCCATGCTTCTCATTGCCTCCGGCATTTCATCGTAGAACAGTTCTTGGAGGCCGACGACGGTGAATGCATCGGAAAAACCACAGATGACGTACTGTGGGAGCAACCACCAGATCGCCATTGGTACTGTTGCTTTCGGGTTATCCAAAATGTTATTTTCTTTGGCAGTGCTGACCCTTTCGGCTTCCACTAGAGCAGCCACGACCATGTTGAGAATGGATAGAAATAGGCCAACTCCTATCCTTTGTAGCACAGTAATGCCCGATGGGTGTCCCGTAAATTTTCTGGCGATTGGGACGAAAACTCGCTCATAGATCGGAACGACGATTAGGATTGTGATGCCGGTGAGGCCCTGAAGTGATGCCGGAGGAATCTGAAAGTGGGATATTCCGATCGACCGGATCATCGTACTGCCTTGCTTGACGAAGTAGGTGTGGATTTGGGTTTGGACTACGTGGAAAACTATGCAGCTGAACCATATGGGGATGAGGCGGAGCACGAGCTTTACATCTTCAACTTGGTCTACGGAGCATAGCCTCCAAGGATTTAGGGTTTTGCTGGATGCATCGATGTTGTCTATGATTGTTGCCTTGTCCAAAAACCTGCAATTTTCAAATAGTGATCGTATAAATCATCATAAACTTTTGGAAAATTAAAAAAATGATCAGAAAAATAATGCAATATAAGGTTTTAAGTGGTAGAGATCAGATAAATATTATAGTGTTTACTCTTGAGAAATTTAGAAGGATAGCTATTAAAATATATAACAACAATAATAATAATAATATAGATATTATCACAAATTATTACCGATCATGAGTGATTGTTATTTGTATAGATCAATTTGAATCTGATCTAAAATCATAATCGAAATTTTAGGATTTAAAATTAAAAAAAAAATAACACATTATACGTGAAGAGATTCTTCAATATATATAATTTATAGAGTTCACGCGTATCTTCCTCTTATTTTAAGCTTAAGCAGTAAAGCAGCTGGGACAAGTAATTAGGAATCACTTGAAAAAAAGAATAGCTAGCTAGCTAGCTTAGAGACAGTAGTACATGAGCTGACACTTGAATTATTGTACATGAAAAAGATCGAAGTCATGAGATACGTACATATTGCACTTGAATTATTGTTTGCTAATCTACATATATATATATATATATATATATATATATGTTGTTATTAGCTAGATCAATATCCCGACACTGCTTTTTTCACATCATTCCATCTGTCTCTATCTCTGTACTCGCAAAAACTTTCAAGGATCTCTTCAAGTCATGGATCCAGCTCCCTAAAGAGATATTATACATCAAAACGGAATGACTTTATCAACAAGCTTTATGCCTTAATTTTTCTCTCTCTAACTCATGTTTCTTCTTTCTTTAATGATCTGCCTAGCATGTCTTGTGATAAACGTCTTACCCAATTGAAAAGAGAAAAATCATGACTTTACATGTATCAACTTGGGTCAGGCTCGATCGGCCGGGTCTAGTCAACCCAAGCCTATGATCGATCAACTATATATACATGAACTCATTTAGTACAAAATAAAGAAACAAGTCTACATAATTTATTGAGTCCTAATTTTACTCGTAAACTAACTTATGCAAGGGAACTCATGTTATGTTCTTTGCAATATTTATGCAGTCACTTTTGCTTATTTTTTACACACTCTACTAATGTGATTGATTACGTCATTTTTTTTAATATAAAATAATAGTTTTGACCAATCACATCAATAGAGTGCGTAAAAAATACATAAAAATGATTGTATGTAATTAACAGAACTCCGCAAAATTAATTATATGATAAAATTTGATTTGCTTTCGACAATTAAGTACTCCACTAATACTAGGAAAGGTATTGACTCATTAGTACCTAAATTGATTAGTCGGAGCGATAATTCGCGTGTTATATTGCTGATCACCATCCAAGTGAGTCCCACATGTTTGGTTGTAGAACACATGATCCAAACCATCACATGAAGTCCTTTTCACGCGCCACTTTCGAGTAGCCGCCACAAACACTTGCACCACCCTGGTGAATGGGCTCCCCACGGGACCCAGCTCCTTCCGGTACCTCTTGATTCCTAGCATGAATATTGCCAGTGCCACTCCCAAAACAGCTACCAACACTCCAAACCCTAAAGTCCACCCAATATTGTCCTGTACATCATGTACAACATGCATTATAATGAAGATCTTGACATTTTGGGTTAATTCAGTCTTGAAATGATTTACTTCTTCTGCCTTTTCTGAAAATAAGATCAACTATAGAATGTAGTAGAAGCTGATGCAATATGCTTTAGCGTGATAAAGTAATGTTCATTAATCATCTACACAGTACAACTACACCCATCAATTATTCTGAAATTGATATTTTTGGAAGTTATGTCACATCAGTTAAGTTTTACACTCAAAAAGAATTACTTTATCATGTCTGCTGTATGGGCGAAATAGATCCTCTCTTTTCATTGCCGGTTGCTTATTCGTCGGCACAGGTTAATTAGTTTATGATAGATATATATATATAATCTGTTCTAAGTAGTTGAAGGAAATCAATTAAGATATTGTCAAAACAAAAGATGAAACTTCTCATGATCCATCGGAGAATTTGATTAATTTTTACGTTACCCATTACCTGCAGATAGATTAGCAGCAGTGCCGCGGCAGTGCCGGCAGCGACTATCCCCAAATACCACCAGTTGAAAAACGAGCTCTTTTCCTTTCTCTTCTCAGGCGAGTCCTCGTAAAACTGGTCGGCAGCAAAGGTTTGCACGCATGGCTTGTGCCCGCCTTCGCCGACGGAGAGTATGTAAAGGGCTGTAAAAAACAATGCTTCACGACAATGCAAAGGGATCACCGAGACCGATAAAGTCAATAGAACCGTCCCCTGCGGCGCGCATAAAAAGCCATGAACATTTACAGGATCCTAGCAAGTTGCATGCGGTACTTTTAAAATGAAGTGGGTGGTGGGAAGATATTGTTGATGATGAAGTTAAAAATTACCAAGAGAAAAGTGACGGAGGAGATTAGGATGGTTTTGAAGCGACCCATAAAGGAGTCCGCGATGAAGGCTCCGAGCACGGGGAAGAGTGTTGAGACGCCAATCCAGGTGTTTACATTCTTAACTGCGGTGGCTGTGGGCTGATGGAGTTCTTTCGTGAGGTAGGTGATGAGGTTGCCGGAGATGCCGTAGAAAGCAAATCGCTCAGCTACCTCGACGACTGCAAACAGACAAATAAGACAGAAAAGGGGATCAATCTTTAAGGAAATGATCATGAGAAGAAGAAAGAAGAAGAAGAAGATAATCAAAGAGATCAAGGCCGGTTACAGATGATGAAAATGGCAGCATTCCAGCCACCCCTGGAGGCTGATCTTCGCTGTGTGGAGACTTTGATATTTGCCTCTTTGGCACCATTTCCAATCAACTCCAGTGCTACAGAGCTATCCATGTATGGAAAACTGATGCAAGAAATTTCGCATTCGAGACCTTTGGGTAATGGGCACACATGTATATATATATAAAGGGATGAAACTTTCTGGCCCTCTCACCCTGTTCGTTCACTGAGCTTAAAGTATGCGTTACGTTTGCTTTACAAGAAAAAAATGTTTTTATAATCGAATATATATACTAATTAGTAACGTCAATTATACTGCCCAAAAAAAAAAAAGTAACGTAAATTTATAAGATTATTTTTAAAATTTCTATATAGGTCCAGCATTTATATTTTTCATATTTATCAAAACACACGTAAGTGCATTAAAAGTTGTAAATCCAAAAAAGCAAAGCAGCTTTTAGATCACTTGGATTATTAATGGATCCTTAATTTTTTGTTGAAATATTGTGAAAAGAAAATTAGATATGAATCCTTACATTCTTTTGCAAATATTGTGAGAATGATGCAAAAAAATAATTATATTTATTATTATGGCTTAAAACTGGAGGAGTCCATTGAAAATGTTTCGAATAAAATGTGTGGAGTTCTTTTTTTTTTTCAGTTTTGATGAATATTATTTTTTATGTTTTTATGCATGTTTCTATTTCAGAAGTGGAGATACATGATTATTAAATCATAATTATTTTTAAAATTACTTTCATTTCAAAGATGTTTATATTAAAACTACGTTTGGATGTTGAGCCAAATTGAATTTTCTATGAATAATAATGAGTTGAGATAGTAAAGTGAATTATGTGGGGCCTATCTAAAATGAGTTTAGATGTATTTATGGAAAGTTAAAAAAGGTTGTGGGTCCCAAGTGTAAATAGGTATTGAGTTAAAAAAAATTATGGGTCCCGCGTATAAAGAGGTTTTGAGTTGAGATGAGTTTAATGATTTGAGAGTTGGATGTTTGGATATTAGAAGAGATCTAAATCTGAACCGAACTCAGTTGAGCTGAGTGCAGTCTAACAACCAAACAAGCCCTAAAAGTGATGTGTTTCATGAGACAATTTTTTTAGGGGCAGATAGGATATTGAACAAAAAATGAAATAGTGATTAATTCATTATACATATCATCAATTATTAAAATATTATATTGGAGATCGTGCATGATGATCATAATATGAACTACAAAAAAAAAAGTTAAAGAGTTTGTTTCTGTCCTCCAAACTAATTCTCATTTGGTAAATTAATTAAGCAATACTACATCTAGTAAAGTGCTTACATTATGGTATAATATTTTTATTTTGAAGATAAATTTTAAAATCTGAATTTTACAAATCAAATATTATCATTTAAATGATGTGTATGGTATGCTTTACATGACTCCAACTTAATTAATAATAGAATAACTATTTCTTGAATGTCTCGTTTTTCCAATGCAAAGCGTAATATATATATATATATATATATATATATATATATATATATTTGAACCTAAGACATCCATGATCCATTAATTCATGCATGCCGCAGTATAGTACTAGTATATATAATTTATCATTAGGCCAGCCGGCGTCAAGACATTTGAGGAAACATATAAATTAAAGTAAGAACGTTTCTTGCAAGTTGCATCGTACACATAAAGGCCTAAAAACGTTCCATAAATTAGTTGTAAGTTTTTGGATATAAAAATACACGAGACATGCAATGTTGATCATTGTTGCCATGCATGCATGGATTAATTAATTAACTTATTAATTGGGGATTTAATTTAGTTTGGAACTTATAAGATTAGATTTTTAAACCTCGATAAATATTGCTAATTAATTTGTGGATCTGCCGACAGCAAAAAAAAAACTAATAATTAATCAATTAATTTGAAGACTACCTGCCATCTACTTCATTATCATTCAGCATTGCAACTCCCACTAAAACATGCTTCTTTTTTTTGTGCTTTTTAAGTTTTACCGACGACGTTCCTTTAATATATAATGTCTTTATGTTTGACTTCTAGAGAAGTTGGAATTAACACGATTTGAGGGATATCGGTTTGGATAATGTTAAGTTAAATTGAGATAAGTTGAGTTCTTTATGAATAATAATGAGTTGAGATTGTGTAGTGAGATTTATAGGGCCCACTAAGATGTGTTTGAATGTTAAAATGAGTGTATTTATAGAAAATTGAAAAAGATTGTGGGTCCCACGTAAAAAAAATGTGTTGAGTTGAAAAAAATTATAGGTCTGATCACGTGTAAAGAGGTTTTGAGTTGATTGAAGTTGAGTGAATTGGGAGTTGCGTATTTGGATACTAGAATAGGTCTAAAACAGAACCCAACTGAGATGAGTTGAGCTCATTCAAGGATCCAAACGAAGCCTTAAGAAATATTGCCGCAAACATAAAAGAAGATCGATCCGTCCACTCAACCCCAAAAAATCAAACACACAAATATTCAATTCCACTACAAAACATTCCCCAATTAGCTTTTGCGAAGAGAGGAAGCCACACTAAATATTCAATGAGTGTGACTAATTATAGATTCCTCTCATTACTAGCTACTTTAATAAATCGAATAAAATACGTACGTCAAAATTATATTTATATATGTAATTGAAGATCTCATGTAGAAGATAGAGTTCATTAAAACTATGAATACAAATATTTAGGTAGAATTATTCATCCTTAAAAACTGGCTTGCAAAAAGAGATTAGGGTGCACAAGATTTATTTATATATGAGATCAAGTGCGATAACCACAAAAAGATCTCATAAAAATAAACTCACAAATTAACATATATAGTTTCATATGATATATATAGTAGATTTATTTTATAATAAGAGTACTTAATTTTACAATCTATAGTATATCACGTCAAGTCACGACAGTTTTTAAACTTACTTTTATAGAATCTTGTTACTAAAACATTTCTTTTTATGTATATACGTACACATCATCAACTGATTAATATATTTGTACTTAAACAATGCAGGACATATATATTGGAAGTTAGGAACTTCAAAAATCGCGCGTATTTGCATGGTATGATCTTGGTGTCATAAAATGAGCAAATTGATTAATTAATTAGTTTATTTTTTTATTTTTTTTAAAAAGCATCTTGTTAAGTACTGATGTATCATGTCATAGTTCCAAAAAACTTACAAAAAATATATGGAAAATGCTAAATTATATATGTTTCAATGATTTTGTACCCCTGTAAAATATATGGAAAATGCTAAATTATATATTTAAGAAAAACTTACAAAAAACTTACTTCTCCACGCGTTAGTTATTGATATGTTGAAAATTATAAATTTAAAATTCAAATTTTGAATTTAAAAAAAATTAATAAAATAAGTCTTGTAATTAAAAATATAAATAAAAATATAAATTCTTGTAGTACTACTCAAAATATATATATCTTTGAAATTATGAGGTCAAGATGGCCCACACGGCCACACTAAAAAGGGTACTCAAACTCTTATTACTCTAATTGGTTAATTATAAAACTCATGTACTAGGTCAAAAGTAATGCTGGACCTACATGAATAAATAAATTATTATATATGTAGCTAATTATATAAAATGGTTTTAGCAGACATCAGCGTGACACAATAATTTATATATATTCCCAACCATACCTCCCATTAATATATAAAAATAACATAATCAAATATATAATTTGGAATAGCGAAAGTACTACTAAGTCCAGAATTAAAGCTTTTCATGATTGCATTAATTTCATGTATATTATATATATATATATATATATATATATATATATGAGTAATATCATACACACCACATTACTGATCTCATTCTACTTTCATTCAACTTGACATATTTTTTATCACTATTGGATGATAAAAAATTATCTAATAAATGATCATTTAATGGTGATGAATATAACATATGTATCTTACATAATGAGATGAAAGTAAGATAAGAGTGTGATGTATAGTAATTAAAGACCTGAAATGAAAAGAAAAAACATTATAAGAAAATAGGCAGAACGAATACTATTCTGAGGTTTGATGAGTACTGACGCTCTTAGTTATAGTACTTAAAGTTTTATCTATCTTCCCCTCACCCCCCAAGCAAAAGGTACACTGTTTCTTAGTTTCGACTGCCTCACATGCACATGATGACCAGAATTAATGCACTGCGCGCACATGTACAAGCTCTTTACTACATTTTCTGCTCCATTATAAGTCCTCAAAGCACTTAAATATATCAATCAATCAAAGCAACATTCAAAAGGGTCCATCTGCATCCACATTGTGGGGTTACAAACAAATTACGTACCTTCCCAGTGATAGATGATGATGATGATCTATGCATTCCCCTTCCTGTCTGCCAGAAGCTCTAGCTCCTTGATAAAACTGGCATCCAAATTGATCATGTTCAATAATTATTAACAAGCTAGCTGCTCATGGACGGTGTCGAAGAGGATTACTGCGAAATTATAACATGTTGAGGGGGAAATAAGATTAGGAGTTTCTACTCTCTCTCTCTCTCTCTCTCTCTCTCTCTCTCTCTATATATATATATATATATATAGCCTGAAGTAAAAGATACTTATGATCACTTGTAATAAAATATCTTTCTTAGATGAAAAGAATCGACAGTTTGATCGAAATAAACATATTAACATTAGATATACGTACCTTGAATCTGTTCATCACTGTCCAGAGGAGCAGATCAGTTGTCTAGGAGGGCTGCATGCTGAGAAAGCTGCAGCCCACTGATGATCAGGTGCATGCGCCCGTGCCGGCAATAGTGTGTTTTGAACCGACTACAGTACTATATATGGATATAATATATGGAGGTTATTGGCCGATATCATGGCTTTCAGCTTGCACCCTCGATCGCAAGTTTTTGCTGCATGTTGATCTACTCATCATGGAATCAACACGACCTAGATCGATCATTCCATGCAGGCATCCTGCACCTAGCTACCTTTTTTTCTTAATTATATCGCATCCAAAAAGTCAAATACAAAGATAATATATATATATATATATATATATATATATACTAGTTAGGACAACGTGCGCTGCACGTATGCCCAGTTGTCTACCATTAAATGCTGCGAGATGTATAATAGACAGCAAAATATGACCAACTTCATATAGAATCATTGTGTAAAGCAAATCATCATATTATCACAAGCAGTATATGAGTAAGAATTTTTGACTAAATCATTTCCATTTTTATCTCATATTATAAACCCTAATATCAATGATTATATCCAATAGTATTTTTATGAGTTCCAGATAAAATAACATATAATGAGAATTTTGGACCTTGTTAGGCAGCAAACTTAAGAATTGAATGCACTTAAATGAAATGTAACATCTATAAGTAAATTAAGATTATTTCTTTTACTAAAAATAAAATATTGTTTAGTTAAGCTTACCAAAATCTCTTGTTTAAAATGCTAATGTTTCTATAATATTAAAAAATAATATTATAACAATATTTTATTTAATTTTTAATTTTCATTTCAACTAATCTCATCTCAATTAGGATCTAACCTATAAAAAAAAAAACCTCAGTATCCAAACTCACCTAATCGGCAAAAGAGCAAAAACATAAAAGAACCGGATTTGATGAGAAAAACAAGAAAAGAAAGAGAGAGAAATTGATAAGAACCATGTTTATCCCTTACTTATTTTCAAATAAAAGTCTATTTGAAAATATATTTTATTCCAAAATTTTCATATCATATACCATCTCCTTTTTAAACATAACTGAAATACAAAACTTTTAAAATAATCATTATAACTTTCTCAAAATTTCAAATTTCAAATAAAATATAATTTATCTTTTTAAATCTCAAAACAAAAATAATATTATAAAATTATAATCCAAGTGTTTTATAATATTTTTTATTTAACTCTTTCTCTCTTTCAATTAGTTTTTATAAAATTTCATCTCATCTAACTCTCTCCAACATTATATAAATTTTCAGAGAAGGAGAAAATTAAAAATGTACTAATATATTAACATATTCTAGACCATATTATTTAACATTACAAATAATGTTAAATTATTGCGTTAGTTCAAAGGCAGTTTACCTCTTAATTTAATAATGCAAACCAAATCATCTTAATTTACTTCAAAAGTTTTCATAACTCTTTTTAATATTATTAAAACGGAAACACTATAAGAAATAATAACAATGAAAAACATTAATTTATTTAACATTTTCACACTTGGCTAAATAAAATAGTAATAATGACATATTATATTTTTAAATTATTAAGAAGTTATAATTTATTTCCTTATGAAAATTTGTAATTATACTAACCAACCTACTATTATTACTCTTAATAATTATAGTTGGATGCGCATGTTGTATATTTATTATTTCCAAAATAAATATATAATGTGTCAGTTTTAAAATTCAAAACTACAGTGGTAAGTATTAAATAATTTAATCATATATTTTATAACGTCTCATCCTTTACATTTAAAAAAAGATAATGATAGGGTTACTACCCTATTACTACACAATTACTACTTATAGTTAATTTCAAGTTTTTTTACTTTTTTATCATTTTCTTTGAAGTATTTTTTTAACATCTTTAATCGAAAAAATTAAAAAAATATATAATTTTATTAATAATCACTTCCTTAACCATTAAGTAAAATAAAAAATTTTTTAAAAAAATCAAATATAAAAAGAGTAGTAAATGAGTAGTAGGAGAGTAGTAACCCTATCATTTTCCTTTAAAAAAAATTAAATAAACTATAGTACATTAGAAACTATAGATCTACCTCAAATAGTGTAATTAATTTCAGGTTAATTAATAAACTATTCAATTTATCCAGAAATAAAAAAAAAATATTTAAGTTTATTTCTTAATAAATCATTAATAAAAGGAAAAAAATAGATTTATACTTAAATGTAACAATTGAATTCAATATTTACATAATTCAAAATTAAAGGAAATAAAACACAATAAAGACACAGTCGCTCCTATAAAAAAAAATTAAAAAAAAAAAAAAGAAGAAGAAGAAAGAGCCGCGGCTTGGATTCGTCGTGGCGGTTAACGGCGGCACGATAGGAGCTGATATTGGAAGGGGAGGAACGCCGGACGGAGGGGAAGAGAATGGGTGGGGCGGTGTTAGCCACGTCGGCGTGCGGCGGCGCACTGGAGGCGACGAAGAATCGGACGGGCCGCAGCTTGGATTCGCTCGTGGCGGTCAACGGCGGCACGAGAGGGGCTGAGATTGGAAGGGAATGGACGCCGGTCGGAGGGGAAGAGAATGAGAGCGGTGGTGTCGAGCACGACGGCATGCGGCAGCGCACCGTAGCAGATGAAGAAACGGACGGGGGAGAGCGGAGGAGGGCCTCGCGCGCGGGAGAAATCAGGGGCAAAATGGGAAGAATGGCAGTGGCAAAATCAAAATTTGGGAATAGAAGCAGGGGTAAAATGAGAAACGAAAATATTAGACGAAAATACTGTTCATAGGCGATTCGCACTTTATATATAAGTAAATATATATATATATATATATATATATATATATATATATACACACACACACACTACCAGTAGAGCTACATGATGCGGGGCACGTTTGTTCTATATTACTATAAAATAAATTGTTCAAAAATATAAACATCTAATGTACAAGAAAAAAACTCAGGTAAATGAGGATAATATAGCTCATTCAAGTTGCAACTTACAGTTACATGGTATACTACATGTATTTTTAATGGAAAATATTAGTATGCTGCCTGAGTTTACCCTCTCATTTTGACTGCTTATGTATTTAAATATTTTTTTTACTATGATTGAGGAAGTGGCTTTTAATGTATTGATGTATTTTTTTCTATTTTTTAAAAATATTTAAATATATATTAAAAAAATATGAAAAAAAAAGAAGAAAAAAATACAAATACAAATTTGTGTTAGATGGCACGATCAGCAGTCATTGTTGGGCAGCAGCTTAGTATGACTCATTTTTAATATGCCAAAGACACATTTTCATTGCAAAATCAGCATGCTTATTGTTGTTTCATGCATTCACATTTCTTCACTCTCATAGTCTCCCAGTACTTGAATCAGATGAACAATTTTTCTCTACTTTTATGTTGTGTAATAAAATAATTCCTTCTCATTTGCATAGTCAAGCACTCATTTGCTTTCTTTGGCTGTTTGTGTATATGATATGCTAATTGAAAGCAATAACACACTCTTCTTTCTATCTAAAACCCAATTATGCAAAAATATTTATCTATTCAAAGTTCATTTGAAATGTCATATTGAACTCAAGCCTGGGTCACCAATTATGTGTCTGGTTTCGACTTCATAATATGTATGATTAAATATTTTTGTTTTTGTTTTAATTAATTTTAGATTTCAATGATTCACATTTGTCTGGTTAGCCCAATTCATTTTCCTTTCAGCCATTAGCCGTGCGCAGCCCAGCCCCCATTTCCCTTTCCCTCTCTCTCTCTCTCTCTCTCTCTCTCTCTCTCTCTCTCTCTAGTTGTGCACAGCCCCCCTTTAGCCGATTCTTCCTCTCCAAGCAACCCAACCACCATCGGCCACCAGCAGCTCCCTCTCACGTCGACGACCACTCCCATGGACCCAAGCCACCATCGAAGCCCCCACAGCAGCCCTATTCTCCCCGCAACTCCATTTGCCGAATAAGTCTCACACGTTTTCTCCACCATAGCGCCATCGTACGCTATTCCCACGCCACCGCACCACCACCATCAAGCTCTTCTTCCTCCGGCGACCACCCCCATGGACCCAAGCCATCGTCGAAGCCCCCACGACAGCCCTCGTCTCCCTGCAACTCCCTCTCCCGAATGGGTCTCACACGGTTTATCCACCATATCGTCGTTGTACGTTGTCCCACGCCACCGCACCACCACCATCGAGCTCCCCGTCCTCCGGTGATTACCCCATGCTCTGTTGCGGTGATTTTGTGATTATTTTGTGAAGAGTATTACTGTGAAAATGTAAAGAGGGACGAATAAGGGGGAAAGCGTAAAATAAAAGTATTGTTCATTAGGTGATAGACGCTTTTAAGTATAAGGAGACATAATATATACATATATATATATATATACACATATATTATGTATATATATATATATATATATATATATATATATATATATATATATGTATATAGCTCGCTAAGATGATCAGAACCAAGTACGTACTATCTTTAGCGTACTTAAGATCTGCTACGTACGTACGTGTCGAGATCATTGCGTTTAGGGACTGCAGACTTCGACCAGCGCTTCAGTACCCTGTATCTTACTACGAAACTAAAAATTATATTTACTCCCTAAAATTAAAAGCATAAATTACATGAAACTGATAAAATTAATGATCATGACTATCAATGATCTCAATATTGACGTGCATTCATTGAAACCTATATATATATATATATATATATATATTGGAATGCTGGAGAAGTATATTATATTATATATTATATCATGTGTAGTAGTACTACTGACCACAGTGACTAGTGATGTCAAGTCTAGGGTAACATGAATTATTTCTTTCTATTTTCACAATTCAAATTATGACTATTATGAACTACTTGCTTATAAACATTCAAATCCCATCCAAAACTGTCCCCTCCAATGTAACAAAAAAGACCTCACCCCAATTCGGGATTTATATTGGATCAATGATCGCTACATTAATTTTCAAACTGCTCGAAGCATTTCTTAGCCTCCACACACACTCTTTTTATAAAAAAAAAATAGAATAAATTAATATGAAATTCACGTGAAAAAATCAACATTTTCATGGTGGTTGAGAATAGAATAACTCATTAACAAAAAGGTGGCTAGCTGTGAGATTCACATATATAGACATTACATCAAAAATATTCTTTCGGCTCAAGTTTTTCATCCCAAAACACCGGCAAAGATATATGAATTATGTCGTTGAATTCCCTGAAACTAGTTTAGGGCTAGTTTGGAGAGTGAGATGAGATAAGAGTTTTATGAATAGTAGTTAGATAGTTTGAGTTAAGTATTTTTTTAGTTTTGGGAAAGGAGAGATAAAAAGTTGAAGAAAAAATATTATAAAGTTAAAATATTGTAAGAATATAGTTTTATAATATTATTTTTGTTTGAAAATTTGAAAGGGTTGGAATTGTTTTTTATTTTTTATTTGAAAGTTTGAAAAAGTTGCAATGATTAATTTGAAAAAGTTATGATAATTAATTTAAAAATTTTGTATTTAAATTATGTTTAAAAATAAGATGAGATTAAATAAAATGAAATGAGATTAAATAAAAAATTATTTTGTGTCTCATCTCAAGCCTCAAACAAGCCCTAAGTCTAGTTTGAAGTAATGGGCTGATAATTATTATCTATTTTACTTGTTACAGCCCAGGAGTCTTGGATATTAAAATGATAATGATCTTATTATGGGCCTCACATGAGTCCATGAACTTTTATATGGGCCTATGATCCTGAAGAAAACATCACTGGACAGAGAGGCCCACTAGTCTTTATATTAGTTTCGACACAATGCCTTAACTGATTGATAGATTTTCTCTTTTCTAATCCATTTTCCATGTGAAGTTCTTTTGTTTTCTGTTAGGTAAATGGGCTGGATCTTCAAAGGTTGAAGACAGAATCAGCTAATCTCTTCGCGAAGCAAGTCCTATCGAGGTTCTTAGCTGAGCAAGCATCTTGTATCCAAACTAGGGTTGGGCGGCGGGGCTTTGCCACCCGCCACCCCACCCACCTCGTTCAGCCTCTGCCTGGTTAGGGAGGGACCCACATTTGCAGACAGGGGGCATGCGGGCAGATGTCCACACGCATCTAGGCATTGGGGGGTTTTGGTCGGATCCAGGCCAGGCCAGTCCAGCTTAAATATATATAATTATATTTAAAATCTCAATTATTTTTAATAAAACGTTGTCGTTTTATCTTATGTTATGTTTTTTAAATAAAACGATGACATTTTAGAGATAATTTATTAACAGAAAATATATATTGCAGCTTATTGTTTGTTGAAGCCGCTGCATACTCAATGGATTGAGTGAAAAATAATAATAATAATAATAATAATAAATAATACCTGTGTGGTGTGCTGCAGCTTCCGACTGATGCGCAGCACAGCCCATTTATTAAAGCATCGTTGTTTTACATTAAATTTGGTTTAAAACTTAAACCCAATCTCTCTCTCTGCGCGCGCGTGTAAGTCTTGACTCTCTACTCCTTTGTTTCGCCCTCCGTCGGTTATCACTTATCATCCATCTCTCTCTCTCTCTACCTGAGTTTTATTTTGGGATTTTTTTTCGATTGGTTACCAACGATGGTTTGGGCCGGGTGGACAGACAACCGTGGGGGCCAATTTGCTCCCTCGACGGCCCCCAGTATGGTAATCCAAACCTTGCAAACTCAGATTGCTCCCATGAACCCAAATGACTGGAAATTTATTTATTTTGATTTTCTACCTATCTCTCATTTATTTGATGTTGCGCCAAGAAATTATAAAAAAAATGATAATTAGCTATAAATAAATTTTTTTCTTGCAAACATATTTCCGATCTGAACCCAAATGTACGATCTTCAGGCTGCATAGTTTGGCCTATGCAAATTGGGTTTAGCCATTACTATGGGACTTCTTAGCTGTATAATTTTTTAATTTCTAAGGGATATGGAAATATTTCAATCATAAAAAGGTTAGATAAAAATAAATTTATAAAATGACATAATTTAATGTATTACGTTTGATTGTAAAATTAATTTTATAATAAAGTTTAAATAAATTTAACAAATCACATAAAATTACCTCACTTTATATGTAGCAATTATCCAATAGATATATAAACATTAAGATATTATAATCTTATATCTATATCATTAAGATATTATATTGATATATGTGATTTTATTTAATAATGATATAACAATTATTTAAAATAAATCACATGGATTTAATTAAGAAGGAAAAATATTTGCTGCAGCCTACATCCTCAACACACCGAGTTGAGTTGAAGAAAAAAAAAAATTTAAAGGGTGTGCTGCGGATATATGATGGTGTCCAGCATTACTCAATTAAGAATTACGATTTACGAAGACGATTAGAATGAATAATAATGTGAAATTATTTTAATTTTCTTTACGAAAATATTATAAAAATCCCAACAAAAAAAAAATTAATTACAATTTTTTATGGTGGACGCGTCCCCATATGATACCTGCTCAATATAGTAGCTAGGCTAGCTGAGCTCCAGTTGGAAGATAATCTCACACTGCGACGTGCTCAAAGTCGATTTCCATGAGGCATTACGCACTCGCGCGTCTGTCCTCAATTGCCGTCATCTTGGCCGTCGTATTTAGAGAATGGTGGATAACGTCGCCTTCATCTCCGGTTGCGGACTTGGTGTTGACAAATGTGGTGATATTCACGAGCGATGATTCTCTCCCTTTCGCCGACGCCGTGGCGGTTCGAAACGGCAGGATTCTCCGCATTGGCAGGTACTATTCCTTCGTTAAGGTCCTCCATTATCAGCATCATATGACTATTTTTCAAGCACATGCGAAGATGTAAATGCTTGTTCATGTCTTGTGTTTTGAAGAAGATAGAAGCATTTTGTAATTAGTTTATTCTTGATTTTGGTGATAATTTATTGAAAAGGTTAAAAGAAGATCATGGATGTTTGGATAGTGAGAATAAGAATTTTATAGGAGGTTGAAAGTTAAATAAAGTGTTGCTAGAATATTATTTTTTAATATTATTTTTATTTTGAAATTTATAAAAGTTTAATTGTTTGTTGTATTTTGTATGAAAGTTTGTGAAAGTTGTAATGATTAAGTTGTGTTTGGATGTTGAGCTGAGTTTAGATGAGTTGAATTATTTATGAATAGTAGTGAGTTGAGATGGTGGAGTAAGTTTTGTGGGGTCTACTTAAGATAAGTTATGTGTTTGGATGTTAAAATGAATTTAGATATATTTATGATAATTTGAAAAAGGTTGTGGGTCTTGCGTGTAAAGAGGTGTTGAATTGAAAAAAGTTGTGAGTCTCACATGTAAAGAGATTTTGAGTTAAGATGAGTTTAGTGATTTGAGAGTTAGGTATTTGGATGTTAAACTCAGTTTAAAATTAGATTGAATTGAGTTGATTTCAGTAGAGTTCAACAACCAAATGGGGCCTAAATGAGAGAAGATGAGATGAGTTGGAATGAGTTTTAAATCCAAACCACTTATCAAAATAGTTTTGAATCCAAAGCTCCCCTAGAGAATATGATCCGGGTGGAAATTGTGTTTGAAATAGTAGAAAAGGGTATCTGGGTATCTTATATGTTAACATTTTTTAAATATTTTATTTTATTTTTTAAATTAAACTTTCATCCAAACATCTCTTAAACGGTTAAAAAAATATTTTATCTAATCAATTAGTTAGTTTTCCATTAAAAAAACACAACAATTAAAAGAATTTCACATAAACTTCTCACACTTTTTTTTTCCCCGAGAATTTTCTACATTCTCCATATTTTGTGAACCATTAATTGGTTGTGTTCGATGAGATTTAGGGGTGGCCCATGCTGGGCAGTCTTCCAGTCTTCTTTTTTATTTTTGTTTTTTAAAAAAGTAATGCTTGCAACTCAGATAGTAGTTTGAAGGGATTTTGTGTTTTAAGAAAAGAAAGAAGAAGAAGAAAGATTTCACGTAAATTTATTTTTTGAGAGTAGTGCTATATGAAGGCCTTTAAACCACGAGAAAAGTTACTTACAACCGGCCTTGTGCAACCTTATGCAACCGGCGCTCCTTTTGATGAGAAATTACCTTCAAACAGACTTCACGTGAATTATTCTAAGATTCGAAACGTGCGAAAAAGTCTCCAAGTCAACTCCTTCACGGCTTCTAGTTTTCGTATATTAAGCAATCACTACGAAAAACCAAAGTCCATCGCGCCTCTCTTGGTGCATGGTAGCTCTTCTTTAAGTCGCCCGCCGCATTCTTACTCGACCCAGCGCCATGGATCCTACCCGAGCTTTTGTCGAGGACGTGAAGCGTCTGATAGTCAAGGTTACGTGTAACAAGATACAGTCTTCCGATTCTCTACAGAACTTCGGCTGCTTTTCGTTTCTTTTTTGTTCGTTTGTTTCTTTTCGCTTATTTGGGGTCGTCATGCTGCAGTAGACATTTTAATTGACCCAAACTCCATAACTTAATGCCACGATACCCCCAATACCTTCTGTATGATGTGTGCATATAATAGTACTTTCTTGCCAAGATATTTATGTCGACAACCCTTTTGTACCAACCAGATATAAGTAATTTCATCCACAATCTGGGCTCTAACATGTGGCAGATTTCTATGATGTCACTCTCCATCAAGTGGACACTCTAAAGAATCAGAAGCAAATCCCAAATCACACTCAGGAAAAGAGGTCAAGAACCACCGATAGCGCTACGACTGGCGCTTGAAACCACCCATGGAAATTCCGGAGAACCCTCTGAAAAGTAGAAAGTAAACCAATTAACTCCTAAATAAGTTTGAATGGTGCCGTTATAGGAAGAAAGGGACACAAACCTATCTTGCCAATTGCAGAAACAATATAGAGTGGTGGTGCTGCCGTGTGTGGAGCAGTGTAGCATTTGGCAGTGGCTTGGGCTACGCAGATTCAAACGGTGGTGGTGTTGGTTAACACCGAGAGGACGTGCGGTGCTTTGAGTGGTTCTCGGCTTCGTGTGGATGCAGGTGCTCGGTTGTGGAGTTGGGTGCACTGCATGGGGTCGCTCACGGCTTTGGCGGCAGCGTGGAGTTGCGATGTGCAAAGGTGAACGGGTGGAAGTGTTGGGCTTACAGAGGAGTTGAGGGACGATTTTCTTTTTCGCACGTTTCGAATCTTAGAATAATTCACGTGAAGTCTGTTTGGGGTAAGTTCTCATCAAAATGAGCGCCGGTTGCGCAAGGCCGGTTGTAAGTAGCTTTTCTGTTAAACCACACACCATTTACAGGGCATAATTTGATTTGAAAGATAAATTTGAATCCTACAAACTATGCCACGTGGATGGTGTGTGATAAAAGCCTTAAAATAGAATTATTCTTCCAATCCCTTGATAAAAAGCAAGATAATCTTCTCCTGTGAGAATAAATACCACGTCCAGCTTATAAAGAACAATTCAATCATGCACTCAATAAAAACCAAGAGAATCTTGTTCAGTTGGAATAAATATCTGTGATACCCCATATGATATGGATAAGGGTAGGTGGTGTATGGGATCCCACATTGCTTGGGAATGAGAAGTTCTTACTTTTTATAAGGTTTCAATGGGGCTCCAATTGTATCATTGACTAGTCCTTTTGGAGTATAGGCCATGTGGTTTGGGCCTTCCATTGGGGCGTTACAAATGGTATCAGAGCTTATCCCAACCAGAAATGTAGGATTTGAGCCGTGCCACCTATAATGGACAGGCTCGACGAGGACGTCGGGAATTTAAGGGGGATAGATTGTGATACCCCATATGATATGGATAAGGGTAGGTGGTGTATGGGATCCCACATTGCTTGGGAATGAGAAGTTCTTGCTCTTTATAAAGTTTCAATGGGGCTCCAATTGTATCATTGACTAGTCCTTTTGGAGTATAGGCCATGTGGTTTGGGCCTTCCATTGGGGCGTTACAATATCACTGGTAGATGCCTATATTCTGAAGCAAAGCCTTTGCTCAGCTTTTAGAGATGAAGGAGAGGCTCGCCCTCTAGTTGGAGTTTGACTCTTTTAGAGAGAGAGGCAATAGAGTTTTTTTGTTTTCGATTTAGAGTAATGCTATTATGATCCTAATTTATATCACTCACTTTGTCCTTTTGATGTGGCATTACAATGTGGTGGCACGTGACTTATTAAAAAAATTAAAACAATTCAAAACAAAAATAGTGTCCGAAAACATAAAAAGATGAAAACTAAAATCCTAGATTCACTTTACCCTTTTATGTTTGTGTTTTTAATTTTTTTTAATAAGCCCCGTGGCACCAAACTGTGGTGCCACATCAAGGGCCAAAATGAGTTATATAAATTAGGGGCACGGTAGCATTACTCTTTCGGTTTATAATGTTAAAGAGAGGGTCACTAGTAGATGCCTATATTCTAAAGCAAAGCTTTTGCTCAGCTTTTATAACCTTGTAGGCTCCTTCATGTACAATCAATATAACCATTGGCTTGCTATTCAATCAGTGTATGTAAAAGCAAAACACAGCTTCCAACCTGATTTTGCTTTGCTGTTTGCAACAACCAGCTTCCATCGATTTCCTTCATTCCAGAGAAAAAAGCAATGGCTGAGCTGGGAGTGACATTTTCTCTCTGCTATCCTCGGAGTGGTATTTGACAGACTGGCATCTCGCGAGGTTGTTGACTTCCTCCAAGGAAGAAAGCTCACTGAAGGACTCTTAAGAAAATTGAAAACAGCAGTACTTTCCGTGAATGCAGTGCTTGAAGATGCGGAGGAAAAGCAACTTACAAAACCTATTGTGAAAGAATGGATTGATGCGTTGAAAGATGCTCTCTACAGTGTGGAGGACATCATGGATGAGATTGCTACCGGAGCCTTGCGATGCAAGTTGGATGCTGAATTTCTAATCACTACAGGAAAGGTACAAAACTGCATCTCTAGAACTTTCCTTAATCCTTTTGTCCATCGGATAGAGCCAAAGATTAAAGAGGTAATTGATAGACTAGAAGATCTAGCAAAACAAAAGGATTATATGGGTCTACAAGGAGTAGGAGGGAAGCAATCAGAAAGATTGCCGACAACTTCCTTGGTTGAAGAATCTAGTATTGTTGGTAGGGATGACGATAAGGAGACAATAATTAACTCATTGCTCACAGATGATACAAGGAAAAATGAGAAGGGTGTGATTGCCATTATCGGCATGGGGGGAATTGGCAAGACCACCCTTCCCAAACTTGTATATAATGACAACAGAATGAATGAGCATTTCGATCTGAAAACATGGTTTTGTGTTTCAGAAGAATTTGTCATACCCAAAGTAATGAAATCAATTATGGAGGCAGTAACTTCACAAGATTGTAATATTGAAGATTTGGATAGGCTTCAAGTTAAACTAAAGGAGAATTTGAAGGGTGAGAAATTTCTCCTTGTTTTAGATGAAGGTGGAGCTTTTCCTCGACTTGAAAAGCTATATATTGTGATGTGCCACAAGCTGAGAGGAAGGTTGCCTGTACATCTTCCTTCGTTAGTCAAACTTGAGATTAGCGAATGTTCACACCTCGAGTCTTCGCTCCCCATAGACTTGTTCCCAAAACTTACCCGCCTGGATATAATGGGGTGTAAGGATTTGGAATCTCTTGCAGTCTCAGAATAGCATGAACATGATGGAATAACAGACCTCAACAGCTGTCTCCATGCGTTAATAATTAATCATGGCCTCTCACTTATTTCCCTTCCTAGGGGTGATTCACTCTCTGCATTGAAAATGCTTTTAATCAATGAATGTAAGAAGTTGGAGCTCCCCATGCACCGGCAATATTCATCTCTCAGTGAATTGTCCTTGACAGCTTCATGTGATTCTCTCACATTCTTTCCATTAGACCTATTCCCAAAGCTGAAGAGTATCGAAATTTATGGGTGTATGAATCTGGAATCTCTTGAGCAACACGGACGCGATTCAGTGATATCACAAATTAAAATCCATAATTGTCCTAATTTTGTATCTTTTCCGAAAGGAGGATTGCGTGCCCCTGCCCTTACAAAGTTTTCCGTAGGAGGTTTTAAGAGTCCGAGGTCAATGCCGGATAAGATGCACCTGCTACTTCCGTCTCTTCAGTCTTTGGAGATACTAGATTGTCCAGAAGTTGAGTCGTTTCTTGAAGGGGGATTGCCTTCCAACCCGAAGGAAATTACGATCCACAAATGTAACAAACTCAATGAGAGCCGGATGGGATGGAGTTTGCAAAAACTTTCATCTCTTGTATCTTTGAAAATCGATGGCGAAACAGAAGATGCGGAGTCTTTTCCAGGGATGGGGTTGCTGCCCTCCAGTCTAACACATCTTGGAATCTATGAATTTACACATTTGAAATGTTTGGACAATGAGGGGTTTCAACACCTCACTTCTCTTCAACAACTGGAGATCAGTGGCTGCCCCAACCTCAAGTACATGCCAGAAGAGGGCTTGCCTGCCTCCCTTGACATATTAAATTTAGGAGACTGTCCTGTGGTGAGAGAACACTTGCAAGGGCCAACAGGAAAGGAATGGCGCAAGGTTACTCGCGACCCCAACGAATTCATTGGTAAGAGCCCCCCGACTTTTCTCACTTTGGCAACTCTTTCTTTGGTACCCATCGGTTCCACCCATAATATTATGATCAAAGATTTGGGATCGAGGAGATCTGAGCACTTTGTACATGACCGGCCTTGAACAATCTCTTACTAACTAAACTGCCCAGCAGATGTATGGTGGCAAAGACAGATGTATTTCAGCTTTATACGGCTAGTACCTATATATATATATATATATTTATCTCGTCTCTTTTTCATATATTCTGGGAGACGAGGGGATGCAGATCAAAACACTGGAGAAAGGAAACAGGCAAAGAAAAGGACCCGCTTGATTCCTGACATCCCTGCTTTCTGTCCTAATAAGTTATGAGCCTACTACATCAGGTACTTGAACAATTTTCAACCATCTCTATTATATATTTTTTTATCAATCTCTCATAATACTTTTCCACTCGGTTATTGTTCTGTTTGATCTGATATGCTTATTTCTCTTTTTGACAATTTGTTTTCCCAACCATTTGCATAGGCAGTTCAATTGTTCACCTCTCTTGAAGACTTGTGCATCTCTGTTGCGCCATTCTTTTGTCTTTGCCATTGCTTCTTCAATAAAGGAGAATCGAAGATATACATCTAAAACAGGTGAATAAGTCCTTGTGAAAAAAGTACATTCACAACAGGTGACTGAATGAAGGGAGGCAAAGACATATTCAGCTAGCTTTTACGATTATCCAATATTCCTGTCACTTTCTCCTTATACTTTCTTTCTCATTTCTTTTTCATTTATAATTTCCCAATATTATATTTTTTTCCATTTTGTTTGATTAATCGTATTGAAAACTTTTCATTTACAGCATTTAGAAGATCTAAGAGCTGCGATTACAGTACATCAAGCAGAGGTGAGCATACATATGACTCTGGTGTCATGGCAAAAATCTTGACATACACAATTCATCTTAACTGATTGGACTTAGATGCATCAATATGATTGTGGGGAAATCTTATCATCAACTCTTAAATTTGGTCAGAAAATGTGGGTTTGGAATTACGTGTCAGTACATTTTCTACTCAAAGCTGCTACGTGAGAACAGGTAATCAGAGGATTTTCTCGTGGCTAATGTGGGATCCATGTCAAGGTGACTCGTGATGTTAATATCCAGAGGGCACTACACCAATTTGAAGCTACTGTAATTTCTAATACCACCAATTATTAGAATTTATGGATGAGAAAGCTGTGTGGGTTGAAACATTCGAGCGCACTGGATTGTGAAGTCATAATGCGAACCATTCAATTTCCAAAATGGACTCGGTCGACCATTTGGACAGTCATACTTAAATGTTGATGGAAAATCCGGGTGTGTTGTGATGCTGATATAAATTCTGTAACAGGTTTTATTACTTCACAATGTGGTGAATAATGTACTAATAGCATGGCAGAGGTAGGAACTATTTTAGATGTCTTGTAACTCTGTATGAAGTTTCACTTGATAGTGATACAACTTGAGTCTCATTCACAAGTTGTGACCATTTAGTGGAAAGGGGCCTAGTATGTGCCCTGTGCGGTGAGGGACATTTGTGACAGGATCTTATATGGACATGTGACGAGGGAGGTCAATTTAGTGGCTGATTATGTTCCTGTTGCTTGCTACGTTTTCTTTGTTTATATTCTTCCATTATTGCTCATCTGATAATTTTGTTTTGTAATGGATTGTTTTGTCTTGCTAGTTTTGTTTTTATGCCTTGATTTTGGTCCTTTTGTCATATATTTTGTATCCACCAAGCTATTCTGGTTTATATCCGGTATTCTTTTGCAACAAACAAAGGTGAATAGTAGTAAAAAGTAGGCCTGTGCACATGGGCCGACGAACCGATTGGCCCGATTTATTCAATCGGATCCATCCGATAATATGACGGGTCATTACAAATCAGTTTTCAACCCGCCTAATGTCGGATTTGTTCTTCGGGTGTTAATTCCACCAACTATAAATTTAAAACTTGCCAAGGAAGTTAATGCGTACGAGTGATTCCAACAACTTTTTTTTATTGGCTCTGACACCAACTTTACATCTCTAGTAAAGCTTCATCATTTCTAGTCGTTGGTATGCCTCGAGAAGCACAAGTTCTGAAGGTTCAGAATCATCCTTCACCTTTTACACTCTCTCTCTCTCTCTCTCCCCTCTCCATTGCCTTTGCACGCTTTATACTGATATCTTCCAATTTCTTTCTTTTTTGCATTAAAAACCTTTTCTCTTATGGCGAAGACTCCATTAAAACGCCATAGAGAAAAAACCATTTAAAATGTGTTCCGTCTCTATTTTTCTAGCACTGTTTCTCCTCTCAGGTTTAAACAAATATCATTATTTAGGACCTTTGATTCCTCAAACCCAAACCACTAGCTGCCCACACAGCCCACATGCAAGCTCACCATATAGAAAATTTGCGAGACGAAAACTAGAGATGAATTGAGAGAAAGAAAAGAAACTAATTAGAGATACTAAGAAAAATTCTTCCACAAAGGCGGGTCTCCCCCTGATCAAATTCAGCATGCTGTTTACAGATCTGGTTCTCTGCCTTCAGTGTAACTTTACTCGAGCTAAACGCCATCATTTGCAGATTTACTGCCGCCATTGCGGCTGTTGGTGTTGGGCAGGTCGAGGCTTGGGGATGCCTCACCTCAGCTCGAGATCTTCTCCTTCGATCCCAAGACCCCTTCTTTCTCTTCCTCTCCCGTGGTTTGTAAATCATTGAATCGGTTTTCATTTTTTTGTTTCCCTAATTGAATTGGTTTTCATTTATGGAAGCATGAAAACGACCTTGTTTTTAAAGGTCGGATCATACGAGTTCGACCCGATTTGCTTTTGTTTAGGTCAAGTCGGTTCAGATTAGTGCCTTTAATGGAGCTTTTCGGGTCGGGTCGCAGCCCTAGAACTAAAAAGTTGTGAGAGTGCTTCAGGTATTCTGTGAATAGTAATGATAGAATATTGAATAGTAATGAATAAAAGTAAAAAGTATGTGAAAAATAATAATAAAATAATAAATAGTAGTGAGATATTCTGAGAGTACTTGAAATACTCTTAGTACCCAAACCTAACTGTTAGAGTAGTAAGTTTTGTGAAGTTTATTTAAAATGAGTTTAAATATGTTTATATGTTAAAATGAGTTTAGATGTATTTAAAGAGAGTTGAAAAAAGTTGTGAGTCTTACGTATAAAGAGGTTTTGAGTTTAAATAAATTTAATAATTTAAAAGTTAAGTATTTAAATGTTAGACTTAACTTAAAATTAGATTGGGAAAGTTCAATTTGGGTAGTGTGGTGATCTCATTCTGTTTGGATAGTGATGTGATCTCATATATTTTATGAATAATTATGA
Organism: Juglans cinerea; assembly: GCA_961763995.1. Lineage (NCBI taxonomy): Eukaryota > Viridiplantae > Streptophyta > Magnoliopsida > Fagales > Juglandaceae > Juglans > Juglans cinerea. Next base: position 22,248,964 of record CAUIVZ010000015.1, on the reverse strand, counting down.
AAAAATAATGATAAAATATTAAATAATAATAAATAATAATAAAAAATAAAAAAATTAGATGAAAAGTAATGATAAAATAATGAATAGTAATAGAGCTATTCAAACGAAACCTGAACATGGGGTACCGTCCTCTTTCTAGGGTGCTACTGGCCTCCCGGACAGGTGGCTACTGGCCCCACTATCGGGTAGGGAGAGTTGGGGGTAGATTGGACCCTAGGGTCTCCACCCACCACCTACAGCTTAGCGAATTTCTTGTATCCAAACCTTGCAAACTAGGCTTGCTTAATATGAATCCAAATGACTAGAAATTTTATTTTTTTATTTTCTACCTATCTCTCATTTATTTGGTGTCGCGTTGAGAATTATAAAAATAAATAATAAATAATTTTTTTCTTGCAAACATATGTTCAATTTGAACGAATATGTACGATCTTCAGGCTGGATCGTTTGGCCTGTGCAAATTGGGTTGCTCCATTACTATGGGACTTAATGATTACTATGGGACTAATCATTAAGATATTATAGTGAATTTTTATTTAAGAATTATATAAAAATTATTTAAAATAAATCACATCAATTGATTTGATTAGGTTCCGTTTGAAACTTCAAATTGAAAGTCTAATTTTTTTAACAGCTCTTCTATACACAGTCGCCCTATGCAGTCGCTATACAGTCGGTCAGGCCACGTATTTCAAGAGCATTATTCTTCTCGGCCTCATTCAATATGAAAACAGAGAAGCCTTTCCTGGAAATATTTCACTGCACGAACCAAAATGGTATTATGTGCTTAGCTGGCGAAGGCGGTGGGAAAGGCCTTTCTTTGGAGTCGCCGACCCTGTCCCGGGAGACGGCGACACGCCGCCGGGTAGAGGACTCGTGGAAACGTCGTGAGGGTAAGGGCTCGGCCAGGGGCTCGGATTGGAGGACTGAGCCGGCATGGTCTTTAACGCCTGCACGTTGACGGCACCATTATTTTCGCAGCCGCCACCTCTGCCCTTTGGCTCGTCCAGCCATTCAATTGGTTGAAGAAGACATTTCTGGAGAAACCTAAGGTTGAAGGGCAATGATATTGATGGAGGGTCTTCTCGGCACTGTGTGATCATTCTTCTGCTTCTGGGTTGGGCGAGAAAACAGAATGGATTTCATATGAGTAATGTTTTGTTTCTATTACTTGTCTGTAACTCTCCCTAGTTGGGATTGCAGCGACAATTACATGTTTCATTGTTAACATTTCTTTCATATAATTTGAACTAGGCTTTTGTTGTTCGAGATGATCGTTCTTTCGGGCGTTAGGCATATTGATGTGAATAAAAAAAAAAAACCAAAAATACAAAAAATAAGAAGAAAAATAAGTGTACGAGAGGCCCCGGGTGAGTTCACGCTTGTAAATGAGTTGCTGCAAGCAGACACATCGGAAACAATAGAGTCAGTCTGGAAGAGGGTGATAGCAAGAGCCTACGTCTTCACTAATTCTATTGCTACCTTCAATTTTCCCATGGAAAATGAAATGACAAAATGATGCGTTTCACATTTGTCCTTCCTTCGTCTTCGTCAACGAAACCGAGTCACTTTTTCAGACCAATTCTTCAGTCTCTCCAGTCTTCCTCCCTTCGTCTTTCCCATGAAATCGACGACCTGTACAGCTTTGCCTAACATGACGACCCGTACGTCTCACCTCTCTCACTCATTCAATATGGAAGTTGGAGGCCACCTTTAATTTTCTACGTTCACCATCAAAATCAATTTGTCAAAACCTCTCTCCCTGCATACATCTTGCATTTCTTTTTCTTTTGAAGTATGAAGTTTGATGCAATCCTTACAGCTTGGCGGCAAACTCATGATTCAAGCGAAGTGCGGCGTGGTTTTGGTTTTTATACAAAACGGTGCGTTTTATTTTTTCCACATAAGCAACCGTTTTATACTGTATTTAACATTTTACTTTTTTTAAATAGGATATAACGTCTAAATATTCATTTCTTAAATTACTAAACTTATATTTATTTATACATGGAATTTATAATTTTTTTTTAATTTAATATATTTTTATACGCGAGATTCATAATTTTTTTCAATTTCTCATAAATACATATAAATCGATCTTAACATTTAAATATATTTAAATTAATTTTAATATTTAAACACATTTAAACTCATTTTAAATGATTTCATAAAACTCATTTCATCATCTCAATTTATTATTATTCATAAAAAAAAAAAAAAATTAACTCAACCTAAAAATTATGACGAAGACGAGTGGAGTGAATAATCATAAGAAAATATTTTAATGTTCTTTTAAAAAATATTATAAATTACCGAAAATAAAATTTATAGTCGGCTAGCTTATCTCCACTTCGGATGATATACACACAGAAAGATCTCTCTGCGACACTTTCAAAGTCGAGTTCCATGAGACTGTACGCACTCGTCTGGGCCTCAATCGCCATTGTCTTGGCCGTCGTATTTAGAGCATGGTGGATACCGTCGCCGTCATCTCCGGTTGCGGACTTGGTGTTGAGGAATGCGGAGATATTCACGGGCGATGACTATCTCCCTTTTGCCGACGCCATGGCGGTTCGAAACGGCAGGATTCTTCGCATTGGCAACTATTCCTTCGTTAAGGTCCTCCATTATCAGCATCATATAACTATTGGTCAAGCACATGTGAAGATGTAAATGCATGTTCATGTCTTGTGTTTTGAAGAAGCTAGAAGCACTTTGAAATTAGTTTATTCTTGATTTTGGAGAACTTAGTGATGATAATTTATTTGTTCACATTTTTTAAAATAAGACGGTTAGATAATATGATTGAGGTGGAGATTGTGTTTGAAAGAGTAGAAAAGGTGTATGTTATATGTTCACATTTAAAAAAAAAAAAAATTGATAGGTAAACAATAGTATAAATAAGAATAGGCATAGCCCAAATACACAAGAAGTTTAAAAAAATTAAAATTTTATCCAGACATTTCGGGGTATGTTTGGGACCATAACTTTCCCAGACTACTTCACTACTAATATTCCACTAATTTACAAACAATTCATTACTATCCACAAACAGATCACTACTATTCCACTAATATTTACAAACTAGTTAGTTTATCTAATCAATTAGTTAGTTTTCCATTAAAAAACTCAAAAATTAAAAGAATTTCATATAAACTTAAAAAAAAATCTCACTAAATTCCTGAGATTTTTGTGAACCATTTGTTTGTGTTTGATGAGATTTAGGGGTGGCCCATGCTGGGCAGTCTCCCAGTCTCTTTTTTGTTTTTCATTTTGGTGCACAGCTTATTATGCTATCTACTTATTTATATTGATGTAACCGTTAGTTTAGTTGTCTCATAAAATCGATTCCTAGATTGGTACTTGTAGGTTATACGAGTATCTAGTCTCATCACTAATTATATCAATACAGGAAGTGGCAGGATATGGGACTAAACACTTGCATCTCGGAGGAAAAGTTGTGGTTCCTGGATTTGTAGATTCCCATGTGCACTTGATTTTTGGTGGACTCCAGGTTTAGCAGAAGCCTCAACCTCTGAATTAATTCTGCTTCCAATTTATATGCTATATTTGTCCTTTTCCCCCCCTAACATTTCTGTGATGAATGGACCAAGAAGAGACTTTCTATAATTAGAGTTTGTATTACTTCCGATGAATCTGAGTTTTCAGCTAGAGAACTAATTATAGGATGAATACCACTTTTGCTAAATCAAAATTATCTTTAGATGATATGCAAAAACCATTTTTATTTTGATAGTTGTGTGTATGGGCGTGCGCACATGTGTGTGAATAAGCCAGATTGTTGATGTATCTATCGTTCATGTGACTAGGTGTGTGTATGATAGACTTGGTTTATAGTTAAAATACTGTCAGGCACTCCATATTTTGCATTAGCAGACAACTCTGGCTTTAAGTTTAAACTCCTAATGGACAATAATATATGCCTTGCCTCTATAACCAATCAATACCATTGCCACTACTACTAAGTTACACACAAACATCTTTTTTTTTTTTTTTTTTTTGGTATAGTTAAGTTACACACAAACATCTATGGGACTTTAATTTATTATATCCTTCCTGAGGGCATTAGGAAGCAGAATTTCTGTCATGTCTTTTGACTTGAAGAGATGTTATTAGATCAGAAATAGCAGTCTCAAAAGATGACTTTTTTTCCTCTATTTTTTTTTTTTTCTTCCCCTGCCACCATTGGTATTTGGGCTGCTACTTATAAAATTTTCTGCCATGTTTATCCCAAGATTTTAGTTTCTTTTGTAATATGATCTTTATTTCTAAATAGGATCCAAATCTTTATGTTAAGCTGAAATTTCATGAGTGAAAAACAGATGATGCGGGTGGACCTGCGGGGTGTAAATCAGCAAGATGAGTTTGTGAGAAGGGTCAAGGAAGCAGCGATGAGTAATATTCCCCATCCTTAAGATTTCTGGAGTTTTGACTAATGAGTATATAGTATATGACATAAGCATGTAATTGTATTAGATTTTCTAACTAGTGATGATTGAAGAGGGTTGTTGATTAATTTATTTTTCTTATGCCTTTTCAAGCTCATGCAGCTTTTCCAAATGTTAATGCTTGACCAAAAATTTCAGATGCAAAAGAAGGTTCTTGGATTTTGGGCGGTGGATGGAATAATGATCTATGGGGAGGAGAGTTTCCAGTGGCGTCTTGGGTCGATCATATTACACCTTACAATCCTGTAAGCAGTGACTTCATTTGTTTTGGCATCTAGGATGAAAACTATCCACCAGAGTGATGTGGACCTACTTAAAGTATCTTTATACACAGGTTTGGTTGTCAAGGATGGATGGTCATATGGGCTTGGCTAATTCAGTGGCACTAAAGTTGTCTGGAATTAGTAATCTATCAGAAGATCCTGAAGGTGGAACTATTATGAGAACTGCAGGTGGAGGTAATATCAGATATCATTCAATTGAGTAGAGATGCTTCTGAACTGCTCAAAGCTTCTGGTTTATTGAACTGGCATGTTGGCTATAACCTCAAGTTTTCTCTTACATATCAAGTTTTAAGTCTCTTGAAGCTCCCTTATTTTGTTTCCTTCCTTTAATGTTTTAATCTAGACTGCTACTTATGCCACTCAAATAATTATGGTAGTTGAATAAATGGCCAACCCCTGATGTTGTGCACCAATTAGTGTTGCATGTTCCTTTGCCACTAAATTCTCCCTTGTTTGATTTCTTCTGCTTCAGTTAATCTGATAGTAGATGAAGTTCCCATATTTATGGATTCTACACTCAAATCTTATATGTGCCATGCAACTAATAAGGATAAAGGTCTTACTTATATAAAAAAAAACAAATAAGGATAAAGGTCTTATAAATGCAATGTGTCGACTTATGGCTTAATGATGTATGTTACTTCAGTCGATCTCAAGATTTTTACATGTTTAAATACGTTGATACTGCTACAATAAATAACTTGTGTTGTGTATTTAACTGTCATACAGAGCCTACTGGATTGCTGATTGATTCTGCTAGTGAACTTCTCCTACCTTGGATTCCCGAGGTCTCTGTAAATGAAAGGAGGGAAGCTTTCCGTAGAGCAAGCAATCTTGCCTTGATGAGGGGTGTGACAACAGTTGTTGATTTTGGGAGATATTTGCCTGGGGTGTCACCGGAGCTTTCTTGGGAAGATTTTGCAGGTCTCAGTTAGAATCTCTTGGACTCATACGATAAAAATGGAGTCAAAGTCAAAATTACCAAAATTTTTATAGAATGTCATGCAATTTTTAAATCGCTTTATTTTGAATAATCGTTAAAAAAAATACCATGAAATGAAGCATTCAATAGATTAAGATCCATAAATTGATAAATTGGAGTCAGAGAAAATAAAGTGATAATAAAAAGAACCATAAAAAAAAGATGAAAATCCATGGGACAACCAAATGCTTCCTTTAATCGATTGATGAATTTAATTTAGTCATGACAAGATAATTATGTGTTAGAATATAAGGGCAATATTGTACTTTTCTTTTTTAAGTAGTAATATAGAAACCAGCCAGTCTCTGCAGTTTTTTCTCATTCTCTTTTCTCAATGTATGGTTCCAGAATTTGTAAGCTGGTCTAATTCTATATTGTAACAATTAATATTCCAGGGATGTTTTCATATGCAATAGTATATCATGATGATAATACCTTTTAACTGTCACGCGCTTTTTCCTTTTTTATAACTCTTACAGATGTATATCAATGGGCTGATGCTACTGGGAAGATGATGATCAGGGTTTGCTTATTTTTCCCATTGGAAACATGGACACGTCTTCTTGTATGACTTTCGTATCATTGCTGGTTGGAAGAAGTGGTTCATTACTTAATAATAGTTTCCTACGTTTTGCATGCATGGCTGACAAACTGGTATAATGTGCTCTTTATACAAATGAGCTAGAAAACAGGCATCAGGAACAGTTTCAAAACACAAATATACTTTTCCCCTCTGGTTTAGCTCTGTTTATGCCAATGTCATTAGCATACATGGTTGTGGATTAATCAAGTTCAAAACTTTGGACTCTATTTCAAATTATTGTGGGCGACAGTGATTTCCAAGAGGTGTCAAAGTGGCTCTTCTGCCAAAAGATTCACCCTATCTGATGTTATGAGGGAAAAACTTTTATTATGTTTTAGCATTATATTTATTTTCTAATGGTTCATGTGCTGTGTGTGTGCTTTCGTTTTTCCATTAATTCTACCGTGGATGTTGTGGTGTTGCTGCTTTGGTTATTAAAAGTTAGAAAATTCTATTTTGTTACTTGATCAGTTGGATCTAGTGAAAGAAAATATTATTGTTTTGTTGTTCACAAGAAACATGATCCTTAAAAAATTATAAAAAAAAAGGCAACATAATCCTTGTGAGATTTTTCCTCCTTTATCTTCCTAATGTAATTGTTACTTCAAAATTTTTATTTGTACTGTTTCTCACTAAGTTTTCTAATTCCCACTTAGGATCTAATTGGAAAAATGGGCCGCTTCATAAGCCAGTGGATTTACTTGGGTGGTGTAAAGGCTTTTGCTGATGGGTCTTTAGGTTCTAATAGTGCACTGTTTTATGAGGTGAGAACAGAAATGTGTTGGCATTCATAGACCTTTATTTATTGCAAGTCCATTTATGATTTCCACTTCCATGTGTACTTGGACACGCCTTTTGTGTTGATTAATAAAAAGTTTTATCACATATAAAAAAGTGAATTTACTTCCATATGTTCTGTATTAATTTGGGAAGGGGGCTCTTGAAAATCCTGAGCTTGGGAGACAGAACTTAAGGGATATTGAGCATGGCTTGTAGCTTTTAGTTATCTTAGCTAGTTGTCCTGGATATCAAACTAAAACGAATGTTGTGCATGGCTTGTTACTGACCAGACAAGCTAAGTTAGGTGACTTTAAGCCACTTCATCTGTATCAGTTACGAATTTTATATGAATTGATTTTTTTGTCGCTTATACACTAAGTTATTTATCTAAGATGTGCTCTTCTATGGTGTAGCCGTATGTTGATGAGCCTCACAATTATGGCCTGCAAGTGACAGCGATCGAAACTCTTTTCAACATGACTCTATCATCAGATAAATCAGGCCTACAGGTCTTCCCTAGTCTTGCAAAAACCACCATATATGTATTTGTAGTAATTGGCTTTACCTTCAGTTTCTTTCAGGTTGCTATTCATGCTATAGGTGATAGGGCAAACGACTTGATCCTGGATATGCATGAGTTAGTCGTTTCTACAAATGGAATGAGGGATCGAAGATTTAGGGTAAATTTTATGGCTTAAGACATGAGAATTATCAACAATTTCAAATATGTTTTGTTGCAAATACTAAAATGAAGTTCCTTTTGACAATTATTTTTTTCCACAACTGAAATAATACTTTCAGATTGAGCATGCCCAGCATTTGGCACCTGGGGCTACTGCTCGATTTGGTCGACTAGGGATTGTTGCTTCAGTACAGGTCTCTTGTTTCAACTGTCATTTAGGCTCTCTTGTTTATTTCTTATTACTGCGAGTGCTTGCTATTTTTTGTTTGCGTTAAAATTTCTGGATTAAGGTGCACATTTAACAACGTTCTGTATATCTTGGTGAGTTTAGTTATTGGAATGTGTAGTTCCTTCTTTCAGTTGCTCTTGTGCTTAAATTTGGTTTTATCAGATATGCAGACAGTTCAAAGTGCATGCAAGTATCTTACAAGTCTTTAGAGGGCAAAATATAGAAAACAGAAAGAAACAAGAAGCTTCCTTTGATTTTAAAAGCTTATCATTGTCCCAAAATTTAGTCGTTGCCAGATATTGTGTCATGCCCCTTTATATTATGATATCTGTACCTTTTTTATATTTTCAGTCTTACATTCCTGGATGGAATCATCTCAAGTAGATCAATTCCTCTCTGCCATTTTTCCACACTTCACTGTGGCTTTTTGCTGCTCAAATCAGAACTGCTCGACATAATAGATCACCTCTTGACCATATTACTGATATCCTACAATATTCTTTTCCACTTCTAATGAATTTGATTTGATGATTGCAAATTTTGAACAGCCAGACCACTTATTAGATGATGCTGATTCTGCTACAAGAAAACTTGGTATAGACAGGGCTCAAAATGGATCTTATCTGTTTCGGTCACTTCTAGCCAGCAATGTGCAGTTGGCATTTGGTTCTGACTGGCCTGTAAGTATTATGACACCCATTCAAATTAATGGATATTATGCTTAACGTACTCTAAAATTTTTCTTAAATTACATGGTAATAAGTGAATTACGCCCTAAATAATTAGGTCAGTGCCGTTGTTTCAGGTTGCAGATATTAATCCTTTAGGTGGGGTCAGAACAGCTATGAAGAGAATACCTCCTGCTTGGAATGATGCTTGGATTCCATCAGAGTGCCTTACACTGAATGATGCATTAAAGGCGTAAGCAATATTGAAATATCTGATCCTTCGAATATTTTCAGCTTCTTCATGATATACAATACTTGTTTGTTGATGTGTGTTTTGTTGTTTTAGTTTAGTTTTTTTGTTTTTTTTTCAGCTGATCAGTGTCCTTTTTCATATATTTCAAAGGGACTACATGAGACTTGCACGCCCCGCCTTATATCTAGCATTACTAATCATGTTTTGACATGAAAATCTTACGCTATTACGGTGTGGCAGGTACACAATTTCAGCTGCTCGTGCATGCTTTCTTGACAAGGAGTTGGGATCTTTATCTCCTGGGAAACTCGCAGATTTTGTCATACTATCTACTGATTCGTGGGATGACTTCGCAGCAGAAGGGTCTGCATCTGTTGAGGCAACGTATGTTGCTGGGCTACAGGCGTATCCTTAGGTTGGAAAAGGACCGATTCATTGCTTTCCGGCCACTTCTAGTCCACATGAATCACCGCACAGGTACACTCCGGTTGTCGATTTTCAAGATACAACAAGAATTGACGCCTAGTTTTTTTTTTTTCCGGAGACACGCACCTCATCTTGTATCTTCAATTGTGATATTAATGTGAACTTTCTGTATTTCTGATCGGTGTGTTTTGTTAGTGTTTGTTTGTTGGGTTTTTTATTTCTGATTGGACTTATGTTCATAGCAGTGTTGGTTCCTCCCTCCTCTGGTTTGGAGGATGGGTGTGGTGTTTACTTCTCTTCCATTGGAGGATGGAGTGTGGATGTGGGTTGGTTTTACCTCTGTTTTATACAGAGATTGGTACTCTCTTTTGAGAGTTTAGACAATGTCCGTCGCAAATATATTTGTGTACGGAGAAGCTTACAACAGAAGTTAGTTTGGCTTGTAACTTGAGTCACAGATGTAACTTCCTTATGAAATGAAATGATGTCTATTTAAAAAAAAAAAAAAAAAGTAAACTCTATATGTCTAGCAAAAACACAACCCCTGGACACAAACAACACAAGACTTTATTACTTAAGGTTCAAAGATGTTGAAAGGTGATCTTCTCATGAAGTCCAAACTCCTTATCCTTGGAACATCAAACTCGAGAGTTATTAATTAATAATGAAGAAACCCTATGAAAGTGGGCCATCAGTGAAGCACACCACCTTCACGGTTCACCTTCACAGGTAGGGCTCAACCCTAATATTAGACATTCCTAGTACTTAAATGCACCCCAAAACAAATAATTTCCAACTCTAAATCTAAAAGAGTCACCGAACCTAAACATTCAGCACTTGTCTGGAGGTCTCTCACAGCCTACGAAGTTAGATTGTGGGAACAATAAATACAACTATAAATAGAGCAACAGAATCAAATACATGGTAATAACACAGCTTGATCCTAATTTGATCAGAGTTGTTTCCGGTAAAACCGGTAAACCTGAGTTAAGGTACTTAAAAAAACAGATCTATTTTATTTTATTTTTTTATTATTTCTTTGAAAAGCTGATGAAATAATACACAAAAATAAAAATTTCAAAAAACATTTGAAAAATAAAAAATAATAAATTTTGAAAATAAATAAAATATTTAAAAAAAAAAATTGAAGAGAGAGAGGCTGCCACTCCCCACCTAAGCATGGTTGGAGGGGGAGTCAGGGGACCCCCTACACCGCAATGCAAGGGGCGGTGCAGGGTCCACTACCACCCCCTCCCTCCAAGGAGGTAGTAGGGGGTTGTCCAAGCTAAGCTAAATTATAAGAATTATTTTATCTATCAATTAAAAAAAATAGTACAAGTTAAAAGCTAAAACAACAAAAACTGCCTCCTTGTGCACCGATCATCAAAAAATTATCAATGCAGTTAATATTAGGGTAATAATAAATACTTAATCCAATAGGCCCCAAATAAATTAAAAATAAAATATAAAACCAAACCCATTTAGATGCCTAACCTAGGCTATATCCCAATTCCTATGGACGTGTAGACTGACTAATGGGACACTAACCTTAAACTGGAGACTTTAAGACTGCGTTTGGATGTTGAATTGAGTTGAGATAATAAAATATTGTTAGAATATTATTTTTTAATATTATTATTATTTTGAGATTTGAAAAAGTTGAATTGTTTATTATATTTTGTGTTGGAATTTAAAAAAGTTGTAATGATGAGTTGAGAGGAGTCAAGGAACCAAACGAACCCTAAATTTAGGAGTCCTATTCTTTTCTCCATACAATTTACTTTTGAAGTATCCTATCCTATACAGTAGAAAAGAAGTTAAAAACCATTTTTTCTTAGTCCAATTTAAATGAGAATAGCACTGTTACCTCCTTAAAATAAAAAAATAAAAAATAAAAAAACCCACAACCATAAATGATCAAACATGGGAAGGCATCAATGCATCATGCTATCTTCTTCGAACGCCAACCCAGAAGTATCCTATCCTAGACATGAGCCACGAAAAGAAGTTAAAGAACCATTTTTCCTTGGTTCAATTTAAATGAGAATAACACTATTACCTCCCAAGAAAAAACCCACAACCATAAATGATCAAACATGGAAAGGCATCAATGCATGCTATCTTCTTTGAACGCCAACCCATGCAGAAGTATCATATCCTATACAGCCGGAAAAAGAGTTAAAGTAATAAAAGAACCCTTTTCCTTAGTCCAATTTATATGAGAATATATAACACTATATCTCATCGTAGCCATGCATGATATAAGGATATTTTTTTCTAATTATAAATCTGTATATTAAAAAAAAACATAATATTAATGTTTTTTAATGACAGTAAAAGATCATGTTTTCATAATATATGACTAAATTTGCAAAAATGTCAACTAAACTTAATAATATTGTGGGCAGCAAGGTTGTTTTGGCGAAGGTCAACATCAAACCGGTTGGCTAAAGTGTTTAACTGGTTCAATGAGATGTATAGGGCAGCTATAGTCTTTAGGGCAAGGCAATGCTAGTGTATAATAATACAATATTATGCTACATCCACCGAGAGTGGCCACCAAATATGTATTTTTAAAAAAAATAAATAAATTAAACATTTTAGAAAAAGGAAAAAAATAACACCAACTCATTAATTAAGTTAAAAAAAATCGGTGACCACTCTCGGTGACTACTATTGATGAGAGTAGCATTATTCTATACAATATATAGGGCCTGATCATGCACGAAAACTTAATAACTTATAATGTTTGGTTGGTTGGTAATGTTAATTATAAAATTATGAATATAAGTTTTTAAATAAGTAATGATTTTGCATGAAATTTTAAACTTAAATATTGACATTACTTATATTGAGAATGAATTTGGCCCACATAGAGGAGGGAAGGTATATATTAAGAATATAAATAATTAATTTTTTTTTTCTTTTTATCAATTTAACTTTTGAGACAAATAGTGTGGAGAGTTAATAAGAAAATCTTTTCACATTTTTTTGCTCATATATGAAGAAGTACATGACTACGTTGGTCTATTCATACTCATTAACCAAATACCGTACGTAGTAAAGTCTCACATTTACTAGAAACAATAATTCAAATTAATAAATTACTGATTAATTAATATGACAACCTTTGGCAGAAATAAATTACCTGGAAGATTGCGTAACGGTAATCTGATCTAAAAAATAGTGTAAAAAAAAAAAAAGTTATATACAATTTTAATGTTCAAATTTCGTGTAATCTCTTTAAAAAAATTGAAATCTACTAAGAAAAGTTTGTTTTTTCATATATGTCTCAAATTCTTTTTTCTAATTTTTTTTGTAAAGAATGCGTTAAACTTAGACACTCTTAAACTATATAAACTATTCTTCTACCAAGCCAAGCCAAGCCAAGCCATGCTTCAAATTTCTATAATTGCAGCAGTTCATAGTAAATAAAATAATAATTTCTATAGTTGTTCTTATATCAATTTGTTTTGAAAAGGTTGAAACTTCTGTGGATCATAGTACTCCTAGCAGCTTAGAAAAGAAAAACGAGAGTAGTACTCCTAGCAGTTGCGGCAGCCTCACCATCAAAGCCTCTATAATAATTCCTCTCTCTCTCTCTCTCTCTCTCTGCATTAAGTAGTTCGGTTTCTCAAAGATAAATACATCAAGAGCACTCGCATCTCAGATCACATTCTGATTCCTAACTGTAAACAAATCTTCTTTAGCTTTGAAGTCCCCTCCTCCCCCACTTTTTTGGTGTTCGTTTGAAAAATTCGGATCAAGTATTTTCAGTCACATTCACCAATAATCTAATTTGTCTATCACAACCAGTTTGCATATGGCCATGTTGGGCCTCGGAGACCTTGTTCTTATTGCTCCAACCACTTCCATGCACCAACAAAACCAATACATTTCCGCTGATCACCACTCTAATCTTTCTATACCTTCCTCAGCCGCCCTTGGTTTAGGCTTCGGTATTTTCCCGCTTTTAACTACCAGTCCCTGCATCACAGCCCCAAACTCGAATAACCCCAATTATTGGAGTGTAGAGAGAGGCCAAGAACTGAGTTTCTCAAACAACTTTGTAAATGGTTGTTCTGAGCTATTGGTAACGAGTATTGAGAGTGGTATGAGGGTTTGCAGGGACTGTGGGAACAAGGCTAAGAAGGATTGTAGTTATAGGATGTGTAGGACTTGCTGTAAGAGCCGTGGTTATGATTGTGCTACACACGTGAGGAGCACTTGGGTACCGGCAGCTCGGCGGCGAGAGCGGGGGGTGTCGGTGGTGGGTGGTGACGAGGGTGATGGTTCTTCTGGGTCGTCTTCTGGAGTTAAAAGGCCAAGAATTGAGGTGTTACCTCCTAATATTACCATATCTCATGCTTCAACATGTAATCCTACCACTCAAAGGAGTACTGGTATTAGCTCTAGCCACCAAGGTTCTCTCTCTCCCTCCCTCCCTCTTGTTACAAAGCTCTGTGATGATGGAATGCTGCATATAACTTGGGTTTTAAGAGTTATAGATTTTGAGTCTGAAAATGATTGGATAATGAAATTGAGAGACAATTGATTTGGTTTTATTGAATAAAAAGTTGCAAGCTTTAACTTGGTTTTGTAGAACTATATATTTAGAGTTTCTCTCTTTCTCAATGATCCGCGTTTCTTGGTGGCTGATTTAGGAAATTGAGGCATTTGACTAACTTGGGTTTTGTTAAACCACAGATGCAAGTTTTAAGCATTCCTTACCGCGCCAAGTCCACGCAAAGGCGGTATTCAGGTGTCACAGAGTAGTCACTGCAGTTGGTAAAGGTGAAGCGGAATGTGTCTACCAGGCTACAGTGAGTATAAGCGGCCATCTGTTCAAAGGGTTTCTCTATGATCAAGGTGTTGAAGATAAAAACTCCTTCGCATGTATTTCACAAATGCAATTGGAAAGTAGTAGTGGAGGAAGGAATGGGAAGTCTTCTTCAATTGTGTCTCCATCAAATGCGCATCCAGGTTCTGCCAACTGAAGATTGCTCAGTAGTAAGGCCTCAGACACCCGATAGCTGTAACCCTATAAGTTGTTTTTGTTGTCTTAGCCCAAAATCAGTCTTAATATGTTGCAATTGTATTATATTAGGACTGATAATCCATTCTTTTCGCAAAATGTCGCTCCTTTATGTTAGAGAGGCACATGTCCAGAATTCTATATTATTGTATTGCATGGGTAAGTATCATTTTATACACACGATAATGGAATCTTTCTGTTATAAATATAAAATAATAAAAAGAATAAGTTATCTTCTAGAATATACTAATGTGACTCTGGTGAAATATTTACAACAGAATGGTCTATGCTAATACACCCCCTCAAGTCCAGTGGGGTGCCATCAATAATGAGACTCAAACGAAAACTAGAGAACTTGTATGAGACTAGTGGTTTTGTAAATACATAAGTAATCTAATCCTTTGAGCTACAGAATGAGACATTCAGGGTCTTGGCAACAACTCTATCTCTTACAAAATGGTAGTCACTGTCTATGTGTTTGGTTCTTGAGTGGTAGAAGTAACCCCAATATTGTCACACCACAAGATAGGGGGCTTGGGTAAGAAAATTCATAACTCACGAAGCATGGTTTGGAGCCAAATTAACTCAGCAGCTGTGGAGGCAAGAGCTTTATATTCAGCTTCTGTGCTTGATTTGGCCACTATCTTTTACTTTTTGGAACTCCATGATATAAGATGATTACCTAAGAACACACAGAAACCACTAGTCGATCGTCTATCATCTGGGTAGCCAGCCCAATCTGCATCCAAATAAGTTTGAAGAGTAAAAGATGATGAGAATTTAAAGACCAAACCATAATTGATTGTGGACTTAAGATACCGTAGTATCCTTTTAACAGCAGACCAATGGGAGAGCTTAGGACAGTGCATAAATTGATATGTCAGGTCTTGTAAAGGACAAATATTTTAACTCACCAACAATACTCCTAAAGAGTGTATTGTCTTCAAATGAAGGAGAATCAAACTGAGAAAGTTTGAGTGAAGCTACCATTAGAGAGGTCATTGGTTTGGCATGTAACATATTGCTTCGAGTTAGCAAATCTTTGATATATTTGCGTTGAGACAAAAATAATCCAGATTCGGAATAGTCAATTTCAAGACCAAGAAAATAGGACAAATGACCAAGATCTTTAACAAGAAAAGCCATGCCCAAATCACGGATAAAAGTATCAATAGCCCTAGGCTTTGAGGAAGTTATAACCATGTCATCAACATAAATCAAAACAAACATATGCAGATCACCAATATACAAAATAAATAGAGAGGGATCTGATTATGAAGCGGAAAAGTCATACCCATGCAACCAAAAGGTTAATTGAGCAAACGAGGCCCTCAATGCTTGTTTGAGGCCATAGATGGCCTTGTGCAGTTTGTACACATAATTTGGAACTTTCGGATCAATAAACCCTTGTGCCTGTTGCATACAAACTGTGTCAGATAATTCTCCATGCAAGAAGGCATTTTAGATATCCAATTGGTGCAGAGGCCAGCTAGAACTAACAGCAATAGAAATAACCAATCGATAGTGGATGGTTTTACTACAAGACTAAACGTCCCATTGTAGTCAAGGCCAGGTTGTTGGTGATAGCTCTTGGCTACCAACCTGGCTCTTCTACACTCAAAGGATCCATCAAAGTGCAATTTTGTATGATATACCCAATGACAACCAAGTATATTAAAAGATGGATGATGGGATATTAAACTCCATGTGTTATTATGAAGGAGAGCAGTGTGCTCTTTGCTCATGGCCTCATGCCATTCAGGAAACTTTGAGACAATCGAAAAACTTGAAGGCTCATCTGTAACAATGCTCGTGGTGAGGAGGCAGTGCTGTTGTGGATAGGGAATAGTGCCATCTATAGAAACTCAAGGCCGAGATGAATGAGTCTAACTACGGGTTATGATGGGAGATCGTGGAAAATGAAGAAGAGTTGGAGAAGGAATGGATTGATGCGTGACAGAGGGAGGGGGTTTGGGAGAAGAGTTGGGAGCAGGAGATCGAGAACTTTCAGGAGAAGAGGGATTAGGGTTAGACTAATTGAGAGGGTAGGGCTTGATGAGATTAAAGGATGGATTGGACCTAGGCTTGGGTCGAGTATTAAGGGAGAAAATAAAGGAAGATGGGTCGTTTGAGATGAAGAATGTATGGAGGTGTTATTGGGCTTTGGTATGTGAAAAGGAAAGGAGACCTCATTAAAGAGGACATCTCTTGAGATGTAGAGCCAATTGGACTGTAAGTCCAAACATTTGTAACCCTTGTGGACTGGGTTGTAGCCCAAAAACAGTCAAGAGATGGACGAAGGAAGAAGCTTGTGTTTATTGTAGGATCTTAGGTTAGGCCAACGTTCACAACTAAAAACTTTGATAAAATTGTAATCGGGTTCACAATTGTATACAAGAGAATAAGGCAATTTATTTTTTATAATTTTAAAAGGAAGGAGATTAATTAAATAGACAGCGGTTTCAAAATCTTTGGTCCAAAATTTGTTGGGAAGAGATGCATGGGCTAGGAGGGCAAGCCCAGTTTCGACAATGTATCGATGCTTGCGTTCAACAATTCTGTTTTGTTGATGTGTTTGGGGACACAAAAATTTGTGAGTAATACCAAGTTTGTGACATAAAGGAGTAAGAGGTGTAAATTCTTCTCCTCCATTAGTTTGAAGACTAATCAATTTGGTATTAAACAGACACTCAATATATGGTAAAAAAGTAGAGAAAATTGAGAACACATCTTTAAGTTTTGAGGAAAAAGTCGAGAGAATCGAGTAAAATGATCCACAAATGATATATAATATCTATAGCCATTTCTGGAAATTACAGGGGCTGGGACCTAAAGATCTGCACTAACTAACTCTAAGGGCTTTGTATACACGGCCTGATTAGAAATGAAAGGCAATTGGTGATTATTGGCCAAAGAGCACTCTAAACATATAAAGGAAGCTTTATTTGAAGAAAAACTCAAACGGTTGTCAGTAGTATTTGTGAGATAGTGGCAAGAGACAAGTGACCCAATCGGCGATGCCACTGAGAGAAAAAGGTATGTTCACCGAGATGTGCAGACGGCGACGAGGAGATAGGATTAGAGGAAGGAAACGCGTAAAGCCTATTACAAGTTGGTCCTGTGAGGAGGATGTTCTTGGTCCGATTGTCCTTCACAGAGAAATGGGTAGAGTGAAATTCAAAAAAACATGAACTGTCATTACAGATTTGAAGTACCGAAACAAGATTTTTGGTGATATTTGGTACATGAAGTAAATTATGTAAAAAAAATGAGGAGTTTGAGGAGAGAGTAGAGTCATTGAGATGTTGAATAGATAGGCATGCTCCATCTCCAACGTGAATTGCCTCACTACCACTGTACTGTTCAAATGATAAATTCAAGTTGCTCAGGTTGTTGGTGATATGGTGAGTAACAGTTGAGTTGGGGTACTAAGAGGTGTCAGTGAAGGAGTTGGGTGTGGTATAGTTGGCTGAGAAGGATCTGGGTGCATCATTTCGGTATAAATGATCAAAACAGTGCCAACACTGGAGGGTAACATGCCCAGATTTATTGCATACTTAGCATGTGGGTTGAGGGCTACCATGTGTTTGTTGAAAAGTTCATGAGAAAGTGGGAGTGTATCTGCCACCATGGCCATTAGATTGACCTCTACCTCGGCCTTGTCTGCCACCACGAGAAAAAGTTCTTCCGTGTTGATCTCTTCCTCCATTAGCACTGTAATTAATAGAGGGTTCAAAAATATTTTTGGAAGAGTGAGTTATACAGCTCTCATGTATAAGTAGTAGCTGATAGAGTTCATGGGAAGAAAGTGGTTCGGATCTAGTAGTAACAGAGGTCGCAAAGGACTCATTGGCTGAACCTAAGCCAGTAAGCAAATAGGTAACAAATTCCTTGTTTGGGAAAGGGTTCCCAGTAGCAACTAATATATCAGCAAGTGACTTAACCTTCCCAAAGTAATCAGATATAGATTGATCTCCGTAAGAGAGGTTAGTAATCTGAAATTCCTTGGCTTGTGAATGAGAGGCAAACATGGAGGCTAGAGAAAGCCACAATTCTCTTGTTGTAACAGCAGAGAGCACATGTCCAATAACCAATTCGGAAAGAGATGAAAAGAGGACACTAAGAACCAGTTGATCAGTTCATGTCAAAGAGAGAAAATCCAGATTTGATTTCGGTGGACTATCGGAAACAGCAGGTAGAAATTGAGGAGGATATGGAAGTGTGCCATCAACATAACAATAGAGATCTTGTTCTCTAAGGTATGCTGAGATTTGAACTTTCCATAGAAGAAAATTATATGTTGTTAGCTTGATAGTAACAGCATGAGAGAAGGAGGAAATAATGGAGGGATTTGGTTGAGAAAGGGAAGGAGACGTGTGCGTAGCCATGGATCAAGGAGACTGCTAGTCGAGCAGCTCTGATACCATGTTAGAGAGACACATTTCCAGAATTCTATATCATTGTATTGCATGAGTAAGTATCATTTTATGCACACGACAAGAGAATCTTTCTGTTACAAATAGAAAATAATAAAAAGAATATGTCATCTTCTAGAATATACTAATGTGACTCTGGTGAAATATTCACAACAGAATGGTCTATGCTAATATTTTATGTGAGGGGAGAAAAAAAATAAAGAAGCCAATATGGGCTCAGCCACCAGGCCTAGCCCACCTGGATTAAGAGTCAGGGGACAAGAAGAGTCAGGAGGTAATGGGGGGTGTGGGGTTGTCAGGAGGTAACGTGGGTGTCAGGGGGTCAGGAGGTAAGGTAGGTGCAGGGGCCTGTCAATGGGGCGCGGTCAGATACGCAAAAGTTAGGTCTTACCTGCAGGGGCGCACGCGAGAAAAGGCAATCAGATAAATAGAGGGGGAGGTTCTTCTTCTTCCTCAACAGTCGTCTCCTTCAACATCAGAACAGGGGAGCTCCAGCGAAGGCCTCTTCTCCGATAAATTTATATTCAGCATCACCATTGTACAGTGAGATATGAGAGACCATGAGAGACTGTAAACAAAAAATATTATAGTGGATTTCTCCTCCCCAAACCCCTGTGGACATAGGCCTAGTGCCGAACCATGTAAATCTTAGTGTCATCTCTCTTCACTTTATCTACACTTATTTTTCATTCACCGCCATAGACGTATGCACCACCGCCGTACAGCTGCCCTGGAACACTGCCGGGGGCTCCAAACAATACCAAACGAGGCCCAAGTTGCCCCAGTGGGCTGGGAATGACTCTTTGCCCCAGTGGGCTGAGAATGACTCTTTCTCCCCTTCCGGCCTATTGAGCGATTTTTACCACATCAACACTTTAGTCCTTCATTGTTGAGACAAAAATCACGTGACTTCACGAACAACTATAATTTGTTTTTCATATGACAGGTGATGGATGAGATCCTCATGTGTAGGCTTTGGCTTTCTGGAAAAGTTGAAAACATCAAAAGCGGGTATTCTAAATTGTCTGCTACACACAAGAGAGACTCTTCGACTCTAACACAAGAACACGACAGGTTATATTGGGGTTTCATGATGACTGCCTGTATAGTTTTCCAATGGAAAATTTGTCCTAAATGCTTCATTCAGTGTAAAATTTTTCATTTCTTGGCAACGAGGCAAATTAAAAGTTATTACAGTTCTCAAAGTTAATTCGAGTGAAAAGGATCTTTCAAAGTTAAATGCTATCATTTTCCTAATTCCTTTCATTTATTTGAAAAGATCCAAATAAATGAAAATTGGAGCTTGAGTTTACCCTTGATTCAACATGTTGAAGAGGTGGGACGGTGAGGGACGCATGTAAATTTTTGGTGACAGCAATGGAGGATGTGCAGCGGCGCCGGCAATGGAGGATATGAAACATTAACAACACCGAAATGTATTGTTCAATGTGTTGTACGGGTAAGGATGCAGGTGAGACAGAGGAAATGGAGAAAAAATGGGAAAGATGCTGTCGACGTAAGTGCAAGTAAATTTTGTGGTGTGTGTGACAAAGAAAACGAAGAGAGGAGTTTGGGGCCAAGCTATTTAGTTAGAGCTGTGCTATGCAACAGCCGGAAGCCGCAGCACACCATGTATGTATATATATATATTTTTTTTTCACTCAATGCATTGAGTGTGCGGCGGCTGCTGTGTACAATAGGGTGATATTTATATTTTCTGATTTAGTTATGGATGGATACAAAAAGATGAAAATAGGTTAGGTAGCAACATTATGATTTTATATGAAGAAAGAAAATAATAGTTTTTAATTTATGACCAGAGACAAGTTCTACATCGTTTGGTTACACAGTTAAGATGAAATATTTTATTGAAAGTTGAATAAAATATTGTTATAATATTATTTTTTAATATTATTTTTGTTTTGAGATTTGAAAAAATTGAATTGTTTATTATATTTTGTGTGAAAATTTAAAAAAATTGTAATAATAAAATGAAATGAGATGAGATTGTTTGGTAACCAAACCAGATGAAAGTCATTTCTATTTGACTTTGCCTCTTCCAATGAAGGGTGAATCATGACGATATTAAGCAAATTTGGAATAAAAGTGTTGGTTGCCAGAGCCAACGAGGATGCTATATCACGTAGTTACCTCAATAATTGACCACAAAATTTACACGCCAATGTTATGCCATTTGATTTAAAGACACTTTTACCCGGAAAACACAGGGGAGTCTATCTGTTTCCTGCATGCTCTTTGGTAGTTGGACACGGATTATGACAGTCTTGGACGTGGAGAACACTCAGGTCTTTTGTTGCAGTCAGCCTTGGACATATTGTTTTCCAGTTATGCTCTTGGTTCTTGTTCAAGTGACAGTCCTTTTCCTGCAACCAAATTCTATGGCTTTCCTTTGAATCTTTCACGACATATCAAATTAACATGTTGCCGTTGAAAAATGAAAAAAGACAAACTTTACACAACTTATCCAAAAACTTCTTATCAGACACTCCTGGGAAGGCTACAAGGACTTCCGACAAAGAAGCAGAAACTGACATGTTGTGTTGGTTCGGATCGGATCGGATCGGAAGTCTGGTCGGAGAAGGTTGATTGGGCTAATATATGCAATGAGAATAATGTATAATGTAAATCAGTTTGTTAAATACACACATGTAGATATATGCTAACATGGCATCACAAGCATATGACCAAAATAACATGCAATGAGATGTAATTCCAAGAACGTGAGTACGAGGTTTTTATAATAGAGTTACCGAAACTTTAAAAAAAATGGTCTCTGGTTGCATTTAGCCTCAAGAGTGCTACCCCATTATCCCCCCACCTAAACTCTTCAATCCCTTTCAAGCTATCAGCAACAATATTCTTTTCAATTTTCAACCCTTTGATGTTAGATTATATCTAATATGTGACCTCAACAAGTGGGGGAAAATAGAGGAAGAAGAGAAACAACAATAGAAAAAAATATGGAGATGATCAACTTGGTGAGATTCAAGAATAACATTACAGAATATGGACCTCCTAAATCTTTGTACATAAATGACTACTAGGACCTCCTGTACACATTATTCAATGCCCAATTCCTAGAGAATCCTCACTTTCTGGAAAAATTGGATCCAAAAATGATCAATTCCAGTATAGATTCGCTTTTCACTTCATTTACAATTGGAGGAGGCTGAAGAGCTCTAATTACAACTTTCATCTAAAACTTTACTATAACATATCGCGCTGCTTCGTAGCTATATTTAAAGAAGACGATTAGGGGAAAGATGCAAGATGGGATTCACAGAGCATGCATGTCTGGCAGCCAGAAAACAGCCTCCTCCAAAGATCATGTCAATGGCCAAATAATAACCTTTTGCTGTTGAGTGAAGTCATTTCACATGAGTGGCCACCAGCTGAAAGTTGGAAATATGAATAGCCTATACCTTCAAGTGTCTTCTACAAAAATTCTGAAGATGAAATCACGAAAGCGTTTTGAGTATTGCTTTGGATCAACAGCAGAGATTGAAGTTGCATCAAATTGGAATGATTTGTATGCGTGCTCGAGCTTTTTGGTAATATCATAGTCTTGTAGTATGTCAATTATACCGAAGTAAAGGGTAATGTCATATAACTCTCCAGTCAGTTCTCCAACTAGCTGAGTTTCAAAGTCAGTCCTTACTGTCTGTTCAGCCCGTGCTGGCATGTTTGTACCTAATTTAACAGGCGCCCTACTGCAGCACACAATTACAGAGAAAATTGGTAAATGCGGAATTTCCTATGGATTCTTGGGCAAAGGAATTAATTTAATGTAAGCTCAAATCAGGGAATGCGGTGGAGTTGAAATATCATGGTAAATTGAATCCCTAGTGGACAATTTGTGTGTAGATTAGGAGTTAGGATTTCTTCAAGAATGTCCCTAGTGGACAATGGACAATATTCATGAATTTGACGTACCGAGCAGGATCAAAAAGAAGCTGGTCCACATCTGCACTGGACAGGCAAGGAGCATCATCATTTTCAGGAACTCCATGTCCTGTACGATAAGCTCATCTTTTCAGTAAGAATTCATGCCAAAACTTCGAAACCAGAAAGTAATACCAATAGGACATAACCAGTTGGAGGGTGATCTGACCTCCAGAGGGGCGGCTCCTAGGCACGAGGGAATCCTTACTCGAAGTCTCTCGGAAGTGAAGACCAACCAATAGACTGTAGTCCATAATCCTCTCCTGTTCGAGAAATTCACAGTCCTTGTTCACTTGCCTGCATGAAGGTCCACTTCAGCTTACAAAGAGAAACAAAAAATAGAACATAAACCGTACATCACTTCCGAAAGCTTTCCAAAAGCTTCTCACATTTAACTTTCATTTCAGGATGGCGCATACACACAAAAGTATACAGGTTCATGAATCTAGTAGAAAAGAGTGAAGAGGACAACTCTCACAGAGGCAGAATTACCATTTTCAGAAAGTGTTCCATCAGGAGGGATATATAGGACAGTCAACGTAAGAGGCATATATAAGAACTGATAACAGTTAAGAGTGTTGAGAGAATTTAAACAATGAATTGAAATTATTCAAGGGTGGTACAAATGAATTGCAATCGGTACTTCCATAAGATGCCATGGATTTTCCTTAACATGTGGAATTACTGGCATCATAAGCATCCATCTGCAATTTAACAGATTTTCTTTCTTTTGACTTAAGAGCTATAAATACAAACTTGCTGATATAGTCATTATTACTGTCCACCTCAAAATCTTCTAAGAATTTCAGATCTCTCTGTTTTTTTTTTTTTCCTTTTCTTTTACAGGTTCTAAAGAATGTTCAGATCTTACTGCTCATATCCATTGTCAAGCAACATTTGGCTCAAGCTTATAAGCAGCTTCAGTTATATTTTTGTTCAAAAAGTGAGCTTGCAAAGATGCTTTTGTCCGCAAGCACAGGTAACAGCACAGAACAGTGAGATGCAAAAACTTAAAAACCAATAACTCAACTATCAAGGGACTGAAAATTTCAGAAGAAAAGAAAATTGTATTTCAGGAACATCTGACTTATGTTTAGAAGTCCAATGTGTTGCATTTACGTGCATGGTAGAAGAACGCAATATGAAAATTTCAAAATTCATGATTGTAAATTAATTGACTTGAAGAACATGTCTCCAAAATAAAATTCAAAGTTCAAGCAATTGCATAGGCGTCATGAATTTTGTGTTTCTTGTGAGGATGCCTATAAAATTTGGGAAAGGGGCATATGCAGAACTGGTTCCCATTTTCTATGCAAAGCTGCAGTATCTGATTTCTCATCTGAAACAAACCAAGTTTAACTCGTTGATTGAATATCATGCTGGAGGGTGGAAGGAAATCACAGTTTGACTCCACCCCACCTCCCAAATCCTACCCTGTTCTAAATACGAGTCAAGAGAAATGGAAAAGAATAATGAGAAAAGGTAATCAGAATAGAATCGACCTGCAGAACTCTTGGAACCAAACTTTCTGCAACCTGAATATATAATTCAGATCAAGGTCCTTAAGGGTTATTGTTGGATCAATTTCTGCCGCAGGTTTAACGGTTGTGCGACCATGGGAGGAACCTTTCAAGTCAAACCGCCTGTGAATTGTATAGTCAGTGCAGAACAGATTCCCCATTATGACGAACCGAACCTGAAATGCATGAATAAAAAAAAATAGTGCACCGGTATATTTTTTTTTCTTTTCAATTGCATATGAGAAGTTCTATACACCTTGAGATTACCTTCTTCTGATTAGCCCCAGTCAGTTTGACACAATGAAGACCATAAAACTTCGTGACTAGGGTGTTCTCGAAGGCACGGACATGCTTGTAGTAGGCTGGGAGCATCCGTAGGAGCACCTGTAACCATGTCGGCAATTTATGATGGCTTCTATTTCCGCACAGGAGATCTCGTATCCAGAATATGTGGTAATTGGAAAAATATAAGATAAATGTCGGCAACAGCAGAATTCAGCAATAATTTGGAAAAAATCAATGTAAGTTCATATATAGTTTGGAAAGTTTTCACAGACTAAAATTTGCTGATGGGCTTGCAATAATATTCAATCAGAATCTGAAGTGCCGAATGTTTTATCTCAAATTCAGGTGCAGGAAGCAGAAAAGTTGCTCACTTTTACTTCTGCCTTCTTCATGGTTTTTATCATGTACCGGTCATCATTGGTCAAGTAAAAAAAGCTTCCACTTTTTCCGGGGGATGAGAGCTCCCTAAGGGCCTCATTCCCACAAATCGAGATCATGTAATCTGCCGTATCCACCTTGAACAATTTCCTGAGAGTCCTGAAAATAAGAATACAACGGACCACAGGCCCTGTATGTTTCAACTTTCCAATCCAACTTACAACAGGCATGTGAGTATCATAATCTTTAGTTATCATGACTGAAGCAATGCATCAGGTGAAATGAATGAGTCATGGTAACAGAGTCTGCTTTCAATGAAATGACTTTCAAACAAAAACTTCAGCTGTTGTCCGGGAGAGTAAACAATAGTGTATACGCAAAACAACAAAATTTTTGTGCCCCATATACCCATATGTAATAATTGCATAAATCATATGAAAACGTATCTGAGAATCCACTTTCTAAGAGAGCCAAACATAGTATTGACCAAAAAAGACTACAAATAAAGAAATTAATCCTTTTAGGTCTGACCTGAAAACCACTGGGCAGTAGTCCTTCCATTTGAAGTCACAAGATTGGTGAGGGGGTGTGTGCTTGGATCCTTCTGGCGGAAATCTCGTCCACACTTTTTCCCTGGGATCAAAAGCAGAAGCCTTCAAATCAAGGGTTGTCTTTGGAGCAGGCCTTCCAACAGAATGTCTGTGCTATGGCACAAAGAATCAGTTATGTTGTGTTGTGGAGATTATAACTCCGGATAGAGATTAAGAAACTTGCTTCTAAGAAGTAGAGTTGACAATATTGTCTATTTTCATGCATTACAAACGTTAAAGAACATATAATATCAACAGATTTTCCAGATATTAAATATTCCCAGATTTTCTAATATTTTCTTAGTTTCCCCAAAATGACAAGAAAAATAAGTACAGAAACAACTTTGGCCTTCCTTTTTCTTCTATGCCACATTGATCTCACGAGTATGTAAAATCAGATAATTCAAATAGTTGGACGAAGACCAGATAGCAAAGCTTGCAAATATCTCATCTAACCATATTAATATTAATGTATTACGAGCCATGTTCTCAGTAAAATTCATATTTTATCATCGCTGTCCCTGCATATCCATTCATCCCTTCTTAACAGCGTTCCAAGTTCCCTATTGAGCTACAAAGTTCAGATCATTTCTTCAGAACATAGAAATGCAATACAGCCTACTGCAAAATCTTTTAAACAAAATAAAGTGGAAGGCTGCTGTAAGCCAGAATCTAGGAAATTAAAAGATCAATGAAATAGTTCAGGTTACAGAAAAGCATATTATAGAAATTTTGCAACAGAAAAAAGAATGTGTGAAACATCCAAAAGATTTTAAAATCTGTTTCGCAGCAATGAAAAGGAGAAAATCCAGAATCCATGATCAGAATTAAAGAAAACATGGGGAAAAAACTAAAATTCGTACCAAGGACAGAAAAAACTTGAACCAAAATTGCGAGGGGAAGAAAAATAAAGGATGGAACAGCCAACAAATCATTAATACCTTATCCCCAGCTGCAGATTGAGCATGAGCCCATAGTTCTTATGCCCTTTCGATATGGTCACCCCCTGTCTCTTCAGTGACTTTATTCTCAACGGCGTCGATCCGTTCCCTTTCTTAACCGTTTCGTCAAGCTGAGGATTTCCCAATCCCCCAACTCCATTGAAATCACTATCCTCATCATTCTCCCAGTTATAATTACTCACCCTCCCATCCATTGACATCCACTTAGGCCTCACACTCCCATCATTCCCTTTCCTCTGTATAGGCTGCTTCCGAAAGAACTCCCCCTCAACCCCGGGCCAATTCAACATCTTCTGAGAAGGAAAAATCAACACTTTTTCCTCGGCACAAGTTTTAATATCATTCAAAGCCACAGCAAAAACCTCCTGAGGATCCCAATCCAAATTCCCATCTGAATTCCCGGGCGGATAATAAGTACCATTCTGATCTTTGCCATTCTTGCTCCACACCCCCAAATATAAGCCCCCATCTGCCCACCTAAAAGTCCCATTCCCTTCGGGAAAGCCATCTTCCCAAAACCCATCATACCTATTTCCATTGCTCCAAACCATCGTCCCATTCCCATTCATTAGTCCACTCCTCCACTGCCCAATATAATGGTTCCCATTCTTCCATAGATACTTCCCTTTTCCATCCTGCAATCCACGCCTCCATTCACCCTCATAGTGATCTCCATTGGCGAAGCTCTTAGTTCCTTGTCCATGCTTCGTGTTCATCACCCAATGACCTCTAAATTTATCCCCAGAAGAACCCTTGTAAGTCCCTCTGCCATCCATATATCCATTCTTGAACTCACCGTCATAGGTGGCCCCAGAGGGCCAGCTGAACTTGCCCTTGCCCATGGTCTTTCCGCCTTGCCATTCACCAACGTACATGCAACCATCTGTCCAAAAGTACTTGCCGTGGCCATGTGGTAAGTTGTCCATCCATTGTCCAGTGTAAAAATCGCCATTGACGAGGACTTTCTCGGCGTGGTAGACTTGGCCTGGACTAGGTTCGTCGTCGTCGGCATGTGCTACGGACATGGTTGTTTTCTTCTTGGCAATAGCTTGTGATTTTCGTACTGTTGCTTCCCAGACCTTTGCAATGCCAACTTTTTCTTTGCTCATATCTGCCTCACTCCATCTCTCTTTCTTCCTCTCCCCGCTACATTGTTCTTGTTTCTTTGGGTTCATCCATCAATACCCAAATGAAACTCTCTTTCCCTCCCTCTCGCGATTTGTTATCTCCAGAAGCAGAATGGAGGGAACGGAGAAAATGACAGAAACAAAAACAAAAATAAAAACTTCGTTGTTTTCGTTTGATGTGGATTTGACGTTGTTTTTTGCTTTTCGTGCTTTTTATGTTTCTGGGTTGGTCTAACGAGCTCGATGTTTCAGATTTGACAAAAAACAAATCTAGAGGCAGTAAGTTGATGGCAAAAGCAAAAAAGTAGTTGATGCCAATGGCTGCCTTTTTCTTTGTCCCTGGTGTTTTTTCTCTTTTCTTCTTTCTTTCGTTCTATTTTTTTTTTTAATTATTTTTCTCTTTCTTTGTCTAGTTGGGTTTCAATAAGAGATTCAACACATTTATCTTTAATTCCGGATTTGTCTCCTTGAACTACTATCAGACCAAACAGTTGGAGGGAGGAGAGAAATGGTGGTCGTGGCGATGATGTGCCATTTTTAGTGTCATAAATAGACGAAGCACCAGCTAATTTTAGCAATACTTCGTTTTACTAACACCAGATTGTTTGCTTTCTCTACCTTTTTGTTTTCCAACGTCGATTCAGCAATGCTGCCCTCGCGTTTGCACTCGATTCTACATTCTTCCAACACCCTGTGAGAATTTGTAAATAAACTGTAAAAAAATCTGCATACTTTTTTAGACTTTAGAGTGCTGATTCTGCTGAACCTTAGCAGTCACACATAATTTTCTCCAAGCACAAAAGGGAGTTCTTCGAGCTTAGCAAGATCAGAGGTGAAATGAGGTAATTACTAAGTAGGATAGGACAGCAGATGGCAGAAACACAATGACAAAAGGAAAAAGAAATGCATGAACATAGGACAGAAGTGAAAATTGATCCGTTTTTAAGGGTATGCGCCAACTGTAAGATGCATCTTAATGGTCCCAAATTCCCAAACGTCCAGCCTAGTATTCTTCGGACGAGGTCAAACCTCAATCCTAAATACCCAATCTCCCACAAAAGGATTTTCTTGGCCGGATGCAAACAAAGCATTCACTTTTACAGACAAGGCACTGATTAAGGCATGATTATGATGGATCAGAATAAAGCAGATCTCTCTTAACTTCTAGATTTCTTAATGGAAAATGCTAGAGCTCCGGAGCCCCCAGCGGGAGCTCTCTATTGTGTTTTATTACGTGTATTTTTTAGTCTTTTTTTTTATATATATAAATATTTTTAATAATTTTAAATATTTTTAAAAAATAAAAAAATTTATAATATTATTAAACAATACATTTTTAATCACAAAGTAAAATAAGGAAATATTTTTTAATAATTTTTTTTTACTTTTTGATCAAGAAACTGTTTTTAATGATGTTCTAAATTTATTTTATTTTTTAAAAATATTAAAAAATATTAAAAAAATTTATATAAAAAATAACTTAAAAAAAACAAATATAAACACATGTTACAGGGAGCTGCAGCATCATCCGTTGTTAATATCAGTATCGTTTGACTAAACTATTCCCTCATTTCCTGTATGAAAAAATATTTGTTACAGCCTACATCCTCAACACACCGTGTTGAGTTGAAGAAAAAAAAAAATTCTGAAGGGTGTGCTGCGGCTTCCGGCTGTTGCCCAGCATTACTCTTCCTGTATTCTGGATTTGTTAACTTCTGCCCTAGGTGAACATTGAAAAATTGCAACTTCTTACTATTCACGTAACTTTTACACGTCACACTTTTTTTTTTATCAAATATTTAATATATAAATAATGAATAGAAAAATTGAATTAGTTTAAAAAGAATAAACTCAAAAAAAATTTTAAAATATTAAAAAATTGAACAAAATATAATGTGTAGAAGTTGAGAAAGTTGTATAGCATTGCTCGGTGAACATTATGTGCATCTCTCCATCTTTGAGTGTGAGCTCTCACTACTTGGAAAATATTGCAGAAAAATAAGAGCAATTGAATCTGCACTTGCTGCTAATTAAAACTCGGAAGGGACTATGGTCAAAGTCTGTCTAGGAACTTGATTTCCTCCCTCCATAGATGATAGATGGATATATAAACCAGAGATCACGTTGGCTCTTTCCTTGCATGTTTTGCGGATGTTTTGTAAATATCTTTTGCAATTTTTATTTTCTCGAGAAGAAAAAAAAAAAATGGGCTCATGTTGGGGTTGCATTATTCATCAACATCTCATATGGTATGGATCATCTGAGGTTGTAATATAAAACGCGTGTCAATCCTCAAAACCACACTTTTCTATGGGTATGGTAGGGACCCCATAAATGAATTCTTAAAATTAATGAATTCTTAAATGGTGTTTGTTGTAGGTCTGAGCCAATATATAGATAGTTAGGACCCAATAGCTTAATTAAATAATTAATTTTGGGTATAGAGAGAGAGAGATGTGGGGTTGGACAATGGAGTTATTGTCAACATCAATGTTGACAATTGCAAGTGATGAATAGGATACACACACGAGTTGTCTGCCCACCATGTTGTAGGATGGTTTCCTATCTTGGGGTTGCGGCAGTCAAAGACAAAACAAGTCTTTTGTCTCCTCTAATTTTGCAGGCACAATGCACACACCTGGTCGTGAGAGAGCTAGCCAGCTAGCATGCCATTCAACAAAGAACTTAAGGTTCATGATAATACAATATGAAGAGGCGCAAATCTACATCAAATAAGGAAATTAACACTGTATACCTACGTATTAAAACACGATTATGCCTAATTAATGTCATCTCTATTTTTTCCGATATATATTTATCAGTTATTCTATTATTAAGTCAGTGTGACATCATCCACATAATCACTTAAATGATAAAAATTAATTTGTAAAATTTAAAATTTATCTTTCAAATTAAATGATGTCACGTAAACATTTTGAAAAATGCTACTTGTCCCAATAAAGAGATGTGCTAGAGATCAGTATACTGTGCATTGCACTCTCCACACACCTCACATAATTTTTTTTTTCAACCCAGCACGTTAGGTGTGCTGGGGCTTACACCAATAGTAAGCTATGAAGAAGATTTTTTCCCCAATAAATGGGTCCCGACATTTTGGTGAATTGGATCTTGTTGTACCTACGGTCTCTAAAAACAACGACCTTTTCCGGGGTTTTAGCCCAAGCTCGGGCTTTTTTTTTTCTCTATTGATAATTATGGAGTAGTACTATTGAATTCAAATATACATCGATATTGTGATAATTAATAACACTCATGAGATGATCAGCTCCAATATTTGAGGACTCGTAAAAACTATAAATTAATATAATGAGTTATATAAGCTGGTTTAGACGAGGACGAGGAAAATGATTGAATCATGATCACTCTTTGAGTTTTTATATTTTTATAAAAATGTAAAGGTTTTGGATATTTTTTCCAGTTTCTCAAAAGAGTTTTACTACTCATCATTTATATACACCACACACCGCATTTTTTTTATTTTTTATTTTTTATTTTTAAAAATTAATTTTATTTTTCTTAAACTTATTAAATTCTCTTTTAATATGTGGTGGGTAAAGATCGTGATCAATTGAGTTTTTCTTTCTCAAAATGTTGGTTCTGCTTGTGTGTAGGCCCGTAGGGTTTGAAACAAGTGTGACTTGGCTGTGTCGATGGTGGCACGTACGTACGTTGTATTAAAACGAGTCATAAAGCCCATGTGCATGTGAGAATCTTGCAAGATCATGGGCAAGAAATTATAAGATGCTTTATGAGTAGGCGCAGAAATTAAGGATATATATATCTACAGCAGAAATCATGCATGCATGCATGCATGCATATGGCTCCACACTTGGGGTTGGTTCGAGTACTAAAAGCCCTTGTTGGAACGAACGATCGATCTTGTGGATAATTGCTAGGCAATTGCTTGCTTGCCAAATGGTACTGTTTCTGCATGGCACTGACTTTGACAAGTAGAATGATCAGTAGGAGGTGACATTAATTTGCATAGGCCAAGTCTTTCGATCATATATATAATGTGCCTTTCGATTCAGCTATTAATCAAGCAAGCTAATATAAAAAAGCCTCTATCTTGCTGAAGTGCATACTGTGCTGTGATTTTGAAAGGCAAAAATTAAAAATTATTTATAGAAGTCTAGGTTTGCAAGTTTCGCGCAAATTCTTTAAAAAAATAAGATCATATAAAAAAATTCAATTTTATTTAGTCAGTCCCACTTTTTTTATATGATTTATGCATGATTTATACACTCCAAACTTGTAACAGCATTGTTGTGGATGTGTTTCGTAGTCCTGCTAACAATTTCCAATAACTTGCAATCAGAGAGTGGAAGAGGCTAAAGCCTAGGGACACCTCTGGTGCCTATGCAAGTATGTATTTTAGTGAGCATTTTTCAGTGTATGGAGTTTAGAAGTTACCTCAAACATGTCATTTGACCTCTATTTATATGGGTTGGCCACATGATAAAAGGAGCTTATCTCATGGCAAGATTTCCTCTGACACTGTTAAATCGCGGAGCTTTAGGGTTCTCAGTCAGTTGTTACTCTGGAGGAATTTAATACCCAAGCGAGCATTGTGAGTGTATCACACGGGAGATTATATTGCTCGTTATGTCATTGATTAGTGATTGGTGATGTGTGGATTTGAATTCTGTGTTGGGGAGCGATGGCTATTGACCTCTAATTATTGTTTTGCGCTGGCTTTTAATCCATAGGCTCCCGTGGTCCTGGGCTTGGCCCAATCTCCATGAGTGTCCATTTAGGGCATGTTTGGGGGTCAGATGAGAATTTTATATTTTATTTTAGAGTTTAAAATATTATATTTTAGTATTATTATTGTATTTGGATTTGAAAAATATGAATTGAGATTTAAAAAAATTGAATTATTTATTATATTTTGTATGAGAATTTGAAAAATGTGTAATGATGAGATGAGAATTTTGTGTCTCATCCCACCCCCCAAACCTGCCCTTAGTCCTCTTAGAGCACTCTCAATAGATTATCCATCCTATCCTTTAAAATATATCACCAAAACCTACTTTTTCTATTTTACATATTGACTTTTACAATATACCATACATCAATTTATCTATTTTTTTTCATATCATTTAAATATTATACTTTTTAATTTTTTTTATTCATTTCAAATATTTTCTCTAACTACTAATGATATTCTCATATCTTTTGATATTTGCAATATTTCTCCATATACAATGTCATATTTTAAATTAATCCAAATTTATAAGCTAAATCAAAATATAAATTAATTCAAAAAATAAAAAGAAGAGATTATATAATAAAAATATTCTCAAAATATATTATGAGAATATTCATTCTCAATAATTATATTATATGAATAAAGAGAGTTGAAGAAATGGATAACTTAGCAAGAGGAGAGAAGAGAAATTAATTTAAAATGTTTACAATGATGAACAGTATTCTTTACATCTAGAGGTTTACCGTAGCATGATGTAAAAATATCATAAAAATAAAATATCCAATGGAATGCACTTTTGATAGCATTTCTTTATATTTGAAAAAAAAAATGTATTATAAAGGGTCCATTAGAAGTGCTCTAAGCATTACACATTTAAAAGCAGCAGTCTTGGAGTCCATTTGGATACATAACTGTTCTAAGATATTCTCAAATATTTTATTTCTAAATATCACTCAAACACGAAATATTTTTAATTTCAAATATTCAATTTTTTCATCTAATCATCACCTAATCATTACAATTTTTTAAAAATTTCTAAACTTTTTCAAAATTTAAAATAAAAATTATATTCAAACAATTTTTAAATTTATAATATTTTTATTCAACTTTTCTTTTTCATTTCTCAAAATTCAATAAAACATTTTAATTCAAACTATTTTATTACTATTCACAGATAATATAATATATTCTTAGTATCCAAATGAGCCTCAATATTATAGATATGATAGTTAGACTATGGTGAAAAACCCTAATCCTGATAACTCCTTTTTTTTTTTAGAAAGGTTAATGAGAATAGAATACCAATTAGTTATACCATGCAAGGAAATATGAATATCAAATAACACCTTCTTCAAAAAGGGAAAAAAAAATCAATCAATACCAGACTAAGATAGAAAAAGAAATGGAGAAAATTACAATGACTTGCTCATATATTAATACACATGCAGTCTCATATGATCCATAGATTTACATAAAGTCAAATTAAATTACGTTAATAAGTTAAATTAATTTGTGAAATATTAATTAATACTTTGAAGAGAAAAAGAGAAAAGAAAATAAAAATGTATTTTATCTCCGTACGGTAATAGCCATTGGTGAACCTGGGGATTATGAAGATTTGTAAGTTTCAAGAGAAAGATTTGGTAAGCAGTTCACTTTGTACAGTAGTACCGATCTGATCTCTCTCTCTCTCTTTGATCTTTACCAAAATGATTACGATGAGACTCAGATATCTAGGCTGCTCTAGCTAGTTATATCAATGCACCACCACCTTTTTGTCTTCCACAAAGCAATACGTACGGTTTTGCGCAGACCTTAAGGCGGCGTTAGCAGCGTTATTACCCTGCCGAAAAGTCCATCAATCACCTTGCAAATCGGCCTGTCTGTAAGTAACACCATGCTTCAGAGGCATCAAAGGTACACACACCCCGGCCTGCACTACGACCTGAAACTTTATTTCGGTCAAAACTAGCTGCTGCTACTCCCATGGAAACTAGCTGTAGCTTTTTTCTAGGAAAATACTATTCCTACAGTCTACCCAATTTTATTTTATTTTATTTTAATATTTTTTATTTACTGATTAATTGAGTATTTTTAAATGAATTTGTGATTATTTTATATTTTTAAAAAATATTTAAAGTGTTTAAAAAAATAATTTAAAAAAAAGCACAAAAAAAAAAATTTACTTTGCAACGAGGATTCTGTGTCTGTGGCCGTTGCAGAGTCCACTCCCATATACGTAGTATTGACTCACCAGCCTTTTCAAAGATGTAGATTTCCAAGCTTGATCATGAGCTCGAGGCTATTTCCAGTTCTGGAATTAGAATGTTGCGGATTTGTTTAATTAAAAAAATTATGTGTATTAGTGACTATTGAACTCTACACATTCTATATTTTATAAAAAGAGTAAGGTCAGGTACACATCTCAAATAGACGAGTTTCATATAAGTTTTTTGTAAAATAATAAGTCTTACTAATAAATAATAGGTTTTTTATATTTTTTTAAGGTGAAATTTACTTTTTTATCAAAGTTTGTATGAGACTTGTCTATTTGAGACTTGTATAAATCATTTTTCTTGATAAAAAATATCACTACACATTCTATATTTTATAAAAAATAATTCCATACTCTATGAAAAAAATATAGATATAAAATATAATAATTAATAATAACTGATACATAACATTTATCTTTAATTAATGCTTGACGACAGTCTTATATCAGCTCGTTTAAATACTCTTAAAATTTGATTGTTAAGTTACTCTTGTTATTGCAAAGGAGAGATAAAATGTTATGAAATTATGTTAATTTATAAATTTAATTTTTTAATTTTCTAATTTTATATATAAAAAATAAATAAATCTTACAAAAAATTGATAAATTTGTCTCTTTTTTATAGTGATATATTATTTTATAAAAAGTCATTTATAAATTTAAAAATTGTATATATTAAGGATAATACTATTATTTCCTCTCTATTTTACCACTCAATTATACCGTTTTGTTTTTTTAATTTTTTTTATTTAGTGATTAAGAAAATATTTTTTAATAATATTATACTTTTTATATTTTTTTTAAAAATATTTGAAAGTATTAAAAATACATATATGAAAAGATAAAAATAAAAATAAAACTCTATAACTAACCGTAGCTGCAGCGGTAGCCGGTAGGTGTGAGCGTAGCAATACTCATATATCAATCTTCTTTCCCAATATTTTGCGGCACTTCTCAGTCCAGAAGAGAATATATCAGGAAAAGAATTTGGCTGACACCGATCTAATCTATACGCACGCAAGCCAATACACACTGCCAATCCACCCTGTGATAATCTCAACCCTCCGTTCACAATAAACAAAAAAGGATCGTGCTACAGCCCCCCGCTGGGGGCTGTAGAATATATTGTATGTTCTTTTTTTTTTAAGTTGTTTTTTATATAATTTTTTTTAATAATTTAAAAAAAATAAAATAAATTTAGAACATTATTAAAAATATTTTCTTAATCAAGAAGTAAAAAAAAAATTATTAAAAAATACTTTTTTAATCACAAAGTAAAATAAAAAATCATAAAAAAATATTTTATATTTTATTTCGTGATTAAGCAAGTATTATTTAATAATATTATAAATTTTTTTATTTTTTTAAAATATTTAAAATTATTATAAACATTTATATAAAAAAAAATTAAAAAATATACATGATAAAATACACTAGAACTCCAGCGGGAGCCCAGCGGGAGCTCCAGCATTATCCAACAAAAAAAATCTACATACAAATTCAAAATGCACAGATATCGGTTTTTTCTGTGTCTTATTAATCAATATTTTAGCCATAAAGATTAAAAAAAAGCAAATTCAGAAAGTTTAATGGCTTGTCAGATTTTAAAATTATTTTTATTAAAAAATAAATATAACAAATCATTTGAAATCAACGGCAGATTATAAATATATTTTAATATAAAGAATTCAACCTATCGTTCATTATTCAATCTCACATCTTCTACTTATAACTTTTCTATAAGTTGTGAATATATTTTTCATTGAGTAGGAAAGTATTTTTCACAGGGTGTGGAGTGTAAGGTAGTGAACAGTGGTTGATGAAAATAATTTTTCTTCATTTTATAAGTAAAACCATGAAAAAATGTTAAGGCCTCGTTTGGTTGCTAGACTCACTCGAGATCAACTCAATCCAGTCTAATTTTAAACTGAGTCTAACATCCAAACACTCAACTCTCAAATTACTAAACTCATCTCAACTCAAAACCTCCTTACACGTAAGACCCACAATTTTTTTCAATTCAACACATATTTATACGTAGGACCCACAACCTTTTTCGATTTCTCATCAATAGTATTAAACTCATCTTAACATCCAAATACATTTAAACTCATTTTAGATGAGCCCCATATAACCCACTCCATCTACTCAACTCACTATCATTCATAAAAAATTCAACTCAGCTTAACATCCAAATGCAGCCTTAAGCTACAATAACAACTATGTAAATAAGAGTTTTTTTTCCTTGCAACTATGTAAATATTACTGTTCACTATTATTCAATATTCTATCGTTAATTTTTCATTACTATTTACATAAAACATAAAAATAACTCCAACCTTATCTTAAGTCAAGGACAATGTGGAGGACACGTCTTTCATGAAATTCAAAATTTTAATTTTTAATGGAAAATTTTGTTAGCTGTGTGGAGAATATATCTTCCACCACCGCTTGCAAATACAATTCTTTATAATAGATAATAACAAAAAAAACCACTATGGTAAATAATAACGATAATAGTGGTGGAAAATGCAAATAATAAATTAATAACCAAAAAAAAAAAAAAAAGGAATCACACACGGAAGCTTGTCTTTATATTTTTGGTAAAAAATCAGCTCTTACCGAATCTCTCACGAGGCCCATTAACTTTGGGCTCTGTCGAGCGGAGCCCAATCTAAGACCACTCTTTGTTTGGTCATCTCAATAACCCTATGGTTAATGGAAATATATGTATAAAGCAGAGTAGGAGAAAGGCTTCAATAATATTGGGTCATGGTTTTGGGCTTCTAGTCGGGCCAGATTTTATTCATCACACTTTTTTTTCCCCAAACACCAAAAAGAGCTTATGGCTAATTTCTGGAAAAACCCAATAAAAATATAATATGAATTGAAAAAATAGAGAATGAATCCAATTTTCTATGCAATTTCTTACGTGGTGCTAGATTATGGCCAAGTTCATAATTGGAGATGCTACTGCTATCCCGAGTTTTACCCTTTGCCGGGTTTGTGTCTGTGTATTGGCTTCTGGTTCCATATAGGTGAGTAATCATCACTGAATCCTGAGCAATAATGAGGTAAATATTTAAATCAACCTTCTATATCTTATTAGTTCTATCACGGTATTCCTCTGTCATAAGTGAAGACATATATAAAATTGAATTTCCGTCCTCTTCTTACAAAAAAAGAAAAAAAACCCATCTATACCTTGCAATAGAATTAAACATTAGGAACCAATATGTATCAGTTTGCATTTCAAAATGCAACACTGCTAAAGCTTTAGATTGAACCCCTTTGCTGCTGCTTCTTCATTCTCCTTGTAAAGACGCAACTCCTGAACATAATACCACTTCTGCTCGCATGGGAAGAGGTACCATTTAATACAAAACAGATCTCTCATCACCCTTGAATAAAATGAACAGAAACCAAGCCAGTACAAATCTTTATAGGAAAAAAACAGTATATAATCATGAGATCAAGTTGATGTCTGATTCCCAACTTCAATTTTACAAAAACTAATAAGAAAGCAAGTCCAACAACTTGCGGTTTTGAAATAAAGTATCAGATAACTTGTAATGCCAGCAAAGTATATACTGAAACAGACATTATGTTTCAGCTGAGAATCATGTGCTATTTCAGCAATCATGACTGAGGCGCTCGCTAAATGCCAGCAAGGATATTAGAACTTGCTTCAACTGCTCCTTGGCCGATTCATCTATCAAGTTGCCATCACTATCGAACTTTGCAGGAGATTGGAATACGTTCAAGAAAAATTCAGGTTTGTTGATGAAATGAAGATCGAGATAAACTCCAATCTGCCGAAGATGATATTGTGACCGTCCCCCTCCAAAACCTCCTCCAGCACTTACAATTGCACCTGCTTTATCAGCCCAGACATTTGGTGGTCTAGAGGCCCAGTCAATTGCATTCTTCAGCGGTGCTGTTAAGGCAGGGGAGAGACAGAGTTGGCAAAACAAAGCATTAATCACAAGCATCGGACCCTTTCAATTCAGAATCCAAAATGATGATTAAACCAACTTAACACATTAGCGATTCTGAACAATTTGTGCCCTTTGTGGCTTTGTCAATGCTGAAGACATATAATCCATTGATTCTGGAAAGTTTGATTTAAGAACTTCATCTGACATCTTCTCAGATTTTATTTAGTCAATATTTTTTCTGAGAATGCATTATAAGGATACGATTCAAAATCATATGGACTTTTTCTTTAAATTTTCCCACGTTGTAAAATTCTTAGAGTTGACTCAAACCATTATGGTAAAAGACAATTTCATAACCATAGGGATGTCTCAATTTTAGGAACAAAAGAACAAACTTCAGTAACTCTTGAATCATTTGAAATGAGCAACAGAAAACAATATGCAAAGGATTGCATTATACATATATTGCAGCATATCAAAGAAACAATAGCCGATGCTTAGGAAAGTGCTTCATTAACTAAGAATAGTTCACAATATCTGTCTTGCTCTTTCTCAGACACAAACAAGCATGCATGCTAGCAAGTAGTAGTCTTCACCACAACTTTTTATCATAAGAAACGCGTTCTTTGGTCCGTTTACATTTTTCTTCCCCAAAATTCTTTCTTTTCTTCAACAATTTTTATTTCATCAAACACACAAAAAGAGGAAATATTTATTTACAAGAAATATTAAACTCAAACAAACAGATCCAAATATATTGCGAAAATAGCGAAACCCACAAAAGAAAGGAGTACCGGTGACGGAGTAGTTGTACTCGGGTGAGGCGAAGAGAAAGCTGTCGGCCTCTTTTATCTTCTGGCGGAAAGCTTCAACGGCCGCCGGGAACGTTCCGTCGCCTTCCAAGTCGGTGTTCAGCATCGGCAGAGGCGCTATGTCTATGTACTCTATCTTCAGGCCGTTGATTCCCTTGCTTAGCTCCATTGCTGTGCAACAAACCACACAGACTCCATCAAAATGCAGCGAGTCCAAAAAGAAAAAGAAAGAAACGAATGCTGCGAAGCACAGCGAGAGATGGGAGTACCGGAACGAATGAGGCCTCGGTTGTAGGAGCCTTTACGAAGAGACCCACATAAAGCCGCTACGTTAATTGTCGATGGTGTTGCTGGTAACACTGATGCCATTCTCTGTCTGCGGCTGTATGTCTCTGATTACGAAGGATAGGAGCTTGGTATATAAAGACAGCCAAAGTGGAGCTGCAGAGAAAATGGATGAGGTGCTCGATCTCGGTTCGTTTGATGAATGGCATTTAATGCTTTATTTAGGCCTGTTTAGACGTTGAGAATGTCTCGAATGATCTTGTTTATCTCACCATCTAAATATTACTTAAATATAAATATTTTATCATTTTTAATTTTTCTTGTATAATTATTATAAGGGAAACGCTTCCCGGGCTGAAAAACCAACAAAACCAGCCTTTTATTTAGTTAACTCCACGTAAAAAAATACACTGCAAGATAAATACGCTCCACCACAGAGAATCACGGTCGTATGTATGCTATTTGCCTTCTCGTTTGCACCGCCCGCCCCTCTGTTCTTCAATGCATCCCTTTGCATCGCCCTCAGTCCGACGCCGCTGCGAGCATCTCAGTCCGACGCTCTCTTCCTCGCACCGCTCCTCTCTTTCTCGCACCGCCCCTCTCTTGCATAACTTTTATCAAACACCTAAAATGGAAGCGTTTCTAAACAGATGAGGAGAGATGCAAAAACAACATTTCTTACACAATAAAATGCAACCAATAATTAATATTACAGCCACAATCAATTTGCCAACAGACCAGGTAAGTCTTGATGATCTATCGATCCCAAAGAGTCCAAACAATTTACATTCCAAGCAAAATCGAATTTAGGGTTGGTCAAAGGGCATACCAGAAATGGTTATCGTCGATGCAAAGGGGGAGTTGAGCTTCGATGAAGGGGGGTTGACGCCGATGTTGATGGGTTGAGCTTTCATGTGCGATTCGTGGGGGAGTTCCTTCGGGTTGAGCTTCGACGAAGGAGGTGCGATTCGTTGGGAGTTCCGCCGACGCAGCTGGGGGTTCCTTCGGGTGCGATTCCTTCGGGTTGAAATCAGTTGAGGATTCCTTTGGGTGCGAGGGGTAAGGGGCTGAAATCGTATAGAAGAGCTTACCCTTTTTCTAGTGTAGTGTTGCTTCAGGATAATTGTGGTGGAAGGCTTACGTGTCTCTATGTGATTGGCAGACTGTTATTTGCCTAATACCAGCTCGATCGGTCCTAAGGATTTCCCTTATTATAATTTTTTCAAATTGTTAAATAAAACACAAAAAAATAATTTAATTTTTTCA
The DNA here is from genome assembly GCA_961763995.1 of Juglans cinerea. Lineage (NCBI taxonomy): Eukaryota > Viridiplantae > Streptophyta > Magnoliopsida > Fagales > Juglandaceae > Juglans > Juglans cinerea. The sequence continues at coordinate 22,208,004 of CAUIVZ010000015.1, read as the reverse complement.
AATCTCAAAACAAAAATTATATTAAAAAAATTATATTCTAACTATATTTTAACTTTATAATTTTTTTATTTAATTTTTTCTCTTTTTTTTTAAAAAATCTCATAAAATATCTTAACTCAAATTAGTTTATTACTATTTATATATTATTTTATTATTATTCACAAATTTTTCATATAATCTCATCTTATCTCAATGGTGGTTAAATTTTGTTGCGAAGATTCCTTAGACACTGGGAGCCAAAAAAATAAAAACAATAACTTTATTTTCAAATTGTTTGCCTTTATTCTTTGTCTCTTTGTCGTTCCTGAAATCCGAGGCTAAGGTCTGAGAGTACGTCTTCAGAGTCTTTGTCAACAGCCTTTTCACATCACTCTTATTGTTTATATTGTAATTTTCACCGATCAACTACCTTCAAATTTCATTTTTCCTTTTCCTAAATATTTTAGTGTTTACCAAAAATATTTTTTTTCATATTAACCCTTTGGAACTAAAATTGCCTGCTGTGACTCCTGAAAATAAAATAAATAAATAAATCGATTTTTGACTCACTTACATTATCTTTCATGCTTAGATTAGAGATGTTCAATGACAAGTAAAACAAATCTTATAATATTTATTAACCACTTAAGTTTTTACAAAATTTTTAAATAATAATGAATTGTCAATAGATTTTATAATATTTATTAAAAACTTAATATTTTTAATATACATATATTTATTATATTATTTCTTAATTTATATATATAGTTAATTTCGAAACGGTATACCAGAACGTACTAGTATCGAAATATTCCATTCTAGTATTTAAACTAGAATGTTCGCCAAAATTAAAACATTGGCGGACGGCTAGAGGTCTGCCCCTTATCCTGACACTAGAATAGGGGACCCCGTCCCCACTATGTGGGGGCAGGTTTGGGAGGGAAACCCCACCTTCCGCCCATTTGGAGTTGGGGTACGGAAAGGGGGCAACCCCACCTCGTAAGGTACGGATAGTAACCCTAATTCTGACAGATGCAGATTACGAGAAAAAACATTTTTGAAGTTTTTGTCTTAATTTGACGATGTCATGAGACAAACATAGAAATAAATCCTACGATATTTATTATTACCCGTTTAAGATTTCAAACAGAAATATTGTTGTGTCCATCTCTCATTTGAACCGAGAAAAGGATTTGAGAAGACTATAGGTCACTGGATCATGACCGGTATGGGTTTAAGTTAATCGTTTATTAACGCCAAAGTGAATTGCAAATTGCAACCTCTTATCGGCGCAGATATTCACAGTTTTATTACCCAAGTCAAGTTTTATGATCAATCAAAGAGATTAGTAAAATAGTTGAACCCGTGACCGATTAAACTATTTTCCAACGGACCACCTCGTACCAAAGGATGGGATTCATCATCCTTCCCATATCCCTTGGCATGTTAAGCTTGTTGTCTTGTTGACAGTGGAAAAAACCCACCTCACTTCCACCCCCTTGCTCTTCTGTTTCTCTCTAGTTATATAAGCACCAGTTGGTACTGGTTTTTAACCACCCTTGAACAAAGTAGAGGGAAACCAAGCTAGCATAAACACTTAGAAAATAGAAACGAAAACATTCTATTAGAACATGACAAGCCAAAGGAACATGAGGGCAAGTTGATTTATTATTGCTCACTGCACTTCTAAAGTGAGCAAAATATAAGAGAAAACCAATCCTTATGTCAAGAGCTGAGAAAACAAATAATCTGGAAGTCAACTACCGATCAGTAAGCTGTAATGGCAGCACAGTACAACATACTGAATCACACATTATTTCAGTTCTTACCTTGAAGGCGCAGTGTATATTCCCGCAAGGATATAAGAACTTCCTTCAAAGTCTCCTTGGCTGATGCATCGATCAAGTTTCCATCGCTGTCAAACTTTGCAGGAGGTTGGAATGCATTCAAGAAAAACTCAGGTTTGTTGATGAAATGAAGATCAACAAAAACTCCAGTCTGGCGAAGGTGATATTGTGACCGTCCCCCACCAAAACCGCCTCCAGCACTTACAATTGCAGCTGTTTTATCAGCCCAAATATTTGGTGGTCTAGATGCCCAGTCAATTGCATTCTTCAGAGGTGCTGGTACAGTGGGGGAGAGAAAAACATTACCAAATCAAAGCACAAGTCACAAGCAGTACCGGATATTTGGAAATGAAAAAATCCTAAAATGTTGCCTAAAACAATCGAACTAATTGTATCAGTTTCTGTCATAGATTGTGATATTGAATTCCCCATTCTTCGCTTTTTTTCCCCCACTGTTTCCTAAAAGTAGCAGATCCTACTATGCCACCGAATAAGAAGTGCTACAGTCACAAATGGATTTCACAAAAATAAACTCACAAATTGATGTGAATTCATGTAATCCGTTAGATCTATTTTACGACAAAAGAAACTTTACAACCTGACGTACCACTACCACATCAAGTCACGTCAGTTTATGAGTTTATTTTTATGAAATTCATTTGTTGGTAAAGTATTTCTCCTTGTGTAATAGTGCCAGAGTTTGAAATCCTAACAATTGCTATGGTAGAAGAAAACTCACAGGTTTAGGGATGCCTATAGACAAACAAACATATGATATGTATAAAACTATTTAGTGACATGCATAGAACTGTGAGCTGAGAGAACAAAAACTGAACTTTCCACAAGAGTAATCAAGGCCAAAGGATAAAACATTTCCTACCATCTTGGCTCTATTAAGGACATCAAGGAATATCAGCAGGAAGGGTTTCTCGGAAAGTATTGGGAAAGAATTCACAGAAACTTTTCCAGAAAAAAAAATCAACTTGAAACTCATTATTTCAAAAAGATTTTAATTTTAGCTCTTGACCTATATAATTCAACGACTCCTGTATATTTATACTTAAAATCTTCAAATGCCAATTGCCTCAGGCTACATTGCCGTGCACATTAGATATTTACACTAATTGTATTGAAATTTTCCAAACCCTTTTTTTGTATTTCAAATTTGAGTATTGCATTTATTGCAGTTTACTCGAAGTATATAGCAGATCAGAGAAAGGAAATTACAGATTAACTCTGTTCAGCATAACGGTATATAAATATAGATCTACAAAGGAGATGATATGGCCGGCCGCTAATACAAATTGAGGCCTAAGATAAAATTTAAAATGAATTTTCTTAATTTATAATAAAATGAAATATACATCATTATATTAAATATTTTTTTAAAAAAATTTAAAGAACATAAGGCTTTATTTAAAATTCTTAAATAATAATTTTGAATTGATATTTAATACAATAATTTGAAATGAGGCCTCATTATAAATTTGTGTGTCAACTTTGCAAAGTTTGAGAAAAAATTATTTAAAAGTACGAATGATTCATTGTATTGAATATAAAATTTAGTATCAGACTTGCACACATGAGAAAATATTTAAAATGAGGCTTTATTTAAGTTCTTATTTAACGTAATGATTTTTGTATTTTTCTAAAAAAACATAAATACATTTAACTCTTATTTTTAAAGTCCTTGTATAGGGTGAGGCATTAGGCACAATGGCCTAAGTGGCCTTATCCTTGGGCGGTTGGGCTCTCTCATATGACATCTATTATAAAAGGATAAATTATATTTGAATTGGATGTCTCGAGTACTGTTCCTTTAAAAAATACAAAAATTTAAAATTTATGCAAGAAAAATTATATTTTTAATAATTTATCGGACCTTTTTTAAAATGGAATGCGAAATTTACATTATTTAAAATAAAAATTTCTACTAATATACACTACACAAAATATATAATTTTTTAATTTTTTCTTTTATCAAATATGTAGTGTAGGGATAATGGAAGAACGGGCCGTTTGTTTTCGTAGATAAGATGAGATGAGATGATATTAAAATTAAAAAGTTTAATAAAATATTGTTAGAATATATTTTTTAATACTATTTTTGTTTTGAGATTTAAAAAAATTGAATTATTTATTTTATTTTGTATTGGAAGTTGGAAATGTTGTAATGATGAGATGAGATGAGATATTTTCTGAAAACAAACAAATCATAAAATCAATAATTTTTTTAAAAAATAAAAAAAGTATAGTATATGATGTATGAGTGGGGACAGTAGTAATGGAACTCAGATGATATGGTTCTCAAGTTTTTAGCTATTCGAGTGTTTTTTTTTTCTGCAACAAATAAACAGCAAAGCGAATGCTTTACATTTGAACTAATGTATTCTACAAGAATGCATGATCGTTTTTCTCACTAAGAAAAACGCAAAAACGGTGAAACTTGAAAAAAAAAAGTGTACCGGTGACGGAGAAGTTGTACTCGGGCGAGGCGAAGAGGAAGCTATCCACTGCCTTTATCTTCTGGCGGAATGCTTCCACGGCCGAGGGGTATGTTCCGTCAACTTCCAAGTCGGTGTTGAGCATCGGCAGCGGCGCTATGTCTACGGACTCTACGTGCAGGCCGTTGATTTCCTTGCTTAGCTCGATTGCTACGAAGCCAATCATGCACCACCAATCAAAAACCCAAATACCAAAACAAAAAACCCAAAAGAATGGCAAGCAGGGCGAGAGCAGAAGAAAGAAGCACCTGATCGAAGGAGGCCTTGGTTGTAGGAGCCTTTACGAAGAGACCCGCATAGAGCAGCCACTCTAATTAGCGGTTTTGCTGCTTCCATTTCTCTAGCTCTGCGCGTCTGTGTTTGTGTGTGTGTGAGAGAGAGAGAGAGAGAGACAGAGACTTGGGAATGCAGCAAAGAAGCGGTATTTATGTGAGAGACAGAGACTTGGGAGTTGGGAATGCAGCAAAGAAGCGAGCAGGGACTTGTGCATTCAATAATGGAATGTGGGTAAGTGGGATTGGGTTTGACAGTTTGACTGGCAGTTTGGGATTGGGTTTGACAGTTTGACTGGTTGTTTCGGATAGAAGTAAGAAAGTTTCGGTTTTTCGTAGCAGTAGTTGTAAACTTGTAGGGATGTTTGGCATGGTTGCTAGAGTATTAAAAAATATTTAAATATTCTTAATTTTATTAAAAAAATTGATTGTTTGGATGTTATGTATTAATTTTAAATAAATTAGAAATTATGTTTGAGAAAAAATATTTACTTTTCTAATTTAAATTTTTAAAAAAATGTTAATCGGCAAAAATTTACATACACCATTCAAATAATTATATTTTTTAAACTTTTAAATATATGATCATAATCTTTAAAAAATCAAATAATCTTCATTTTTACCTTATAAAATACTTTTTTAATTTGTTTACAAACAAATGTAACATTTTATAAAATGCGTTAAATATATAGTTATTAAACAATAAATAAGTTTTTAATAATAAAATTTATTACTTAAATTATAAATTATAAGTCATAAAATTATAAGATATATTTTCCACTACATGTACTTAAAAGGTTGATATTTGTTAGGAAAATGACAGTGGTTTGCGGGTTTGAACGTATTTTATTTTATTTTTTTAATGTTAAAAAACGTACCTATAGTAAATTTGTGTTTCTTTTAAATGTTAAAAAAAAGCAAAATATGTACGATCCTATTTATTATAATTTTTAAAATAGTATTTCTCTTACTATAAAATTCTATAATTAAAAGATTATTTATTATTTAATAAATATGAATCTAAAAGTTTGAAAGGTTAGTTATGATAGTTTTTAAAAACATATAGTTATATGTAAGATTTCTTCAATAAAAAAGTAGATTTTTAACTTCTTTTTTTTTAGATGCTTAAATTATTTTTTATAAATTTATTAAACATATTGATGTATCATTTTTTTAAGAAGTGCATAAATCAACAAAGTGACGTGAGTTTTATATAATCAATTAAATCTATTTTATAATAAAAATAATTTTATAATATAAAATATCACATTAATTTATAATTTATTTTTATATAATTTTGATTGAATATTTTGTCATTTCTTAGAAAAAAAATTAGACCGTTAAAAACAATTTTTAAGACATGCTTTTGGTCCCGAATTTGGAATCCAAATTTATGTCTCGAATGATTTTTTTTTTACTTAGTGATTAAAAAAATACATAAAAAACAAAGACAAATAAATAAAATAAAATAAAATACACTATTCAGAACTCAAATTCGGAGACTTTTCGGTGGCTGTAGGGAACTCTTTTTAAGAACACAGGCACTGAATTATGACCGCGTTCCCCGCATGGTCGGAGACAGCCCATTCAACGAGCACGTGACTATGAGTAGCGAAGGTGTATGGGCTTATGAATAGCAATGTTCTTATATATTGGATCTGTCTGGAACTTTGTGCGGGAGTTCTTGGACGAATGAATAAAGCTTCCGCCACATTTAATTACAAATAAATTATAATTAATACATGCAATCTTCAGCCAATTATAATTCTCTTTTGAATAAACATTTATTTAATAATTTCTGAAATTGTCTGTTCTTATCAAAGGAATCTTTTCCAGAATTATAAAAAAAAGGTATTGTATTCTTAAATCGGTATATAAGGTATATTATTTAATTTATTTAAATGATAAAATTTAATTTATAAAATTTAAATTTAAAATATATATTCAAAATCAAATTAATGAATTCCAATTTAGTACAGTCGACTAAAAGTCATTAAAAAATTAATAAATAACGTAATTAAAAAATAAAATTAGGAAAATAGAAGACTTAGAAACTAAGTGATATGGTAAATCAACTTATACGAAAGAGAGATTAGAGATAAATTACATCAAATCATTTAGGTTTATTAAGTAATTTTCTTTTAAGTCTATTAATTCTTTTTCTAAAAAGTAAAAATGTAAGAATTCCGTGACGCTAAACTACTCGTCGCAACTGCATCCTTGTTTGAAAAGTCGGTAATCCCCTCCCCTGCCGATAATATGGAGAGAAAAGAAGACTCCGATCACAGGAACGAGACGGTTCCGGATCCCTCGCAAGTCGCAATGAATGCGAGGGATCCTCTATCCGAAGAAACGAATTGCGGGCGGACGGTCTCTATCCGAAGAATAGTCCCTTTTCAAATCACAATCAGTTGTTACATCCAAATCATATATCTATTCGAATCTCTCTGTCCCTGCGCACACGTCAAGGTGCTCTCTTTATCTCCCTAGCATCCATGTCTATTAAATAAATACATCGAACATCATCGTTTTCTTCGGGCCTCGTACTTTTATTCAATGCTACTGAAAGTCTCCTGGAATTACCGCTCGTTAAGGTTTCTGGGTTTCGTTTGCTTGTTCATGTTTGGTGATTTCTGCAGCTTTCCCGGGTCCCCATTTTTGTTCCTTTAGGCAGAGTTTTCAGAATTTGCCCTTTTTTTCTCTATGCTTTGACTTCTCAGTTTTTATCTGGCTTAGAATTCATGAATTCTTTGTAAGTTTTTTTATTTATGCGAATTTATGCAATGAACTATTGTTGATAATGTTGGCTCTTGAATGATACACTAATTCTAGAGTAACTCCACATGTAACTTGATTCAAATAAACATTTAAACATTTCAACCATGCTACTTGCCACTTGGTCCTATGTGCTTAAGTAAGTTGCCCATATGTCTAGACTTGTGCAGGGTGTGGAGAACTTTACTGCTGTGGCTTCATCATTTTGTCAGCTGGAGAGCAGGGAGATTTTAATGGAAGGGGTTTCATTTGGAATCCGTTTTGAATAGGAGTTTACTCTCTTATGAGCATTTGGGATTTCTTTTTTTCTTTTTATTGATTGTAACCACCTATGATTGGTAGGAAGACCATGGGACAGGCTTCGCCAATATTGTTGATAATGTTGGCTCTTGGGTTTTTCTTTGCGACGTATAATTTGTTAACAATGATATTCCACCATGGGTCTTTGGGGAAATGGGTAGCTGTTAATTCCGATGGTGTATTATCATTTGACCCCATCATTGAGATGCCCAAAAATATGAGGAAACAGAGGAATGTCAAGTCCCTCTTCCATGTTGCAGTAACAGCCACAAATGCTCCTTACAACAAATGGCAGTGTCGCATTATGTACTATTGGTACAAGAAGCAGAAGAACTTGCCGGGATCAGAGATGGGAGCATTCACTCGGATTTTGCATTCAGGAAATCCCGACAACTTGATGGATGAGATTCCTACTGTTGTGGTTGATCCTCTTCCTGCTGGTATGGATAGGGTGAGATTTCTTGCTTTCAGCTGCTTATTTTGTGCTTCTGTTGCATAATTACTATGCTTTGTTGGTTGGAAAATCTTAGCCTAACTCCTGACTATGTAAAGCATAATCTTAAGAGCTAACTACTTTCGTACATCTTTAGCACCATATATGTTCCATCAGCAAGATTTTTGTATGAGGGTGCGTAATAATTTCATACTTTATAGTTAATTAGGAATGGATGGAAAAAGAATACAGGAATGCAGTTGGTGAAATAAGAGCGAAGTATAGTGCCTCTTGCAATTTTAGAGCTAATCCCGGCTACTCGCTTTCTTCAATGATTTACTAGTCACCACATGAAACTTAATTCAAACGAACTCTTCAAACATTTCAACCAAGCTACTTGGTCCTATGTGCTCACGTAAAGTGGATTTTAACCACGCTACTTGTCTAACAACTTTTTATCTTGCCAATTTATAAAATGGATTTTGTTCAAGCCATTCCTTCTTGGCCTTTTTAAGCTTTCCATCCACTTCCATGAAAATTGCAAACACCAAAGCAACTAAAGGTAGATATACATGTGAAGCATAAACCTTGCATCTCTATACTTTTGGTTTCCTTATTTCCTTACAAAACTATTGATTGGCAAGCATAATGTAAAATGTTCTGTTCATCTTTATCTGTTGATAGATATGTGGAGGTAATCATTTTATGTCTGGCTGTGATTCTTAAACATATACATTCTTGACACAAGTTTCAAATCATGTCTCAGGGATACGTTGTTTTAAATAGACCATGGGCCTTTGTGCAATGGCTGGAAAAGGCTACAGTAGAGGAAGAGTGAGTGCTGTAAGTTTATGGATCTGAAATGGGGTTGCGTTTTACCTTCATAAAATTTGAAAGGCTGTTTGTTCTACTACCATTGAGCAGATACATTTTGATGGCAGAGCCTGATCACATATTTATAAAGCCACTGCCAAATTTGGCACGTGGGGGACATCCTGCTGCCTTCCCATTTTTCTACATTAAGCCCGATCAGCATGAGAAAATTCTAAGGAAGTTCTATCCTGAGGAGAAAGGCCCTGTGAAAAATATTGATCCGATTGGCAATTCTCCTGTGATTATCAAGAAGGTAAAACTCTTGTTACCGGATGAACTACTTAAAGATACGTAATCATGTAATAATACTAGTTTTCCCAATGTTATTCTTGCCTTGGCATTGTTTGTTTTCTTTGTTAACCATTTCCTTTCATCTAAAGATTCATTTCATTTTTTTTTTTTTTGGGTTGGGTGAAAAAGTTTTCATTTGTGGACTGATTTATCTTTTTGTTCAGGATTTGTTGGAGAAGATTGCTCCTACATGGATGAATGTCTCTTTGAGAATGAAATATGACCCAGAGGCCGATAAAACTTTTGGATGGGTTTTAGAAATGTAAGCGTTGAAAATCATTTAATTTTCTCATCATGTTCAACAGAAAATGACTTCATTTTGCAAGTTCATGCCAGAAGGATTAGTCAAGACGCTGTTCTCGGATACCCGGTGCCAATTTTAAGAAAAAAAGTTCATGCCAGAAGGTTTGATATCAATCTGGACTTACATATTATGCTTCTGCTCCTAGGTATGGCTATGCTGTAGCATCTGCTTTGCATGGCGTGCAGCATTTTCTTCGGGAAGACTTCATGCTTCAGGTATCTCTCTTTTTTGAGTTCTTCATATGACAGTTGATTTCGAGTTTTAATTGGGTTTTCAGAAAATCCCTGAAACAACACTAATATATGCATATATTGAAGCTTTTCTTAGAAGCCTTCACTTGTGTCTTCTCCTTTTCAGCCCCCGAGGGATTGGGGAATTGGAAAAAGATTTATCATTCATTACACTTATGGATGTGACTATAACTTAAAGGTTTCATTTCCTCCCATTTCGTTCATTTATGATAAGCTGCTATTCCAAGTATGGCTGTTTGCTTATGTAAATCTTCCTTTATGTGGACCTTTTCATTCTATTAGTTTTTAAAACCGGCATTTTCTTCATCTTTTTCTTCTCTTAAATTGCAAGGCTACAAGTTTGAACCTATCGTTATTAGCAGATACAGATATCAGTTTATTCAGAAGCTATATCTGATACATCTTAATATTTTGGGTGAGCTAACATATGGGCAAATCGGAGAGTGGCGATTTGACAAGAGGTTGTTTCTACGCGGACCTCCACCAAGAAACCTCTTCTTGCCCCCTCCAGGTGTCCCTGAAAGCGTGGTATGTCCATGTTGATGTCCTTTTGAAGCCATTGCTTCTTGCTAGGTGGCAGATTTTTTAGTCTATGGTGCTGGGCCACTGGCCTAGTCGCTCCATTATATCTGCATCCATGTTTAAATGTTTCTGATGAAGCTCTTACAAAACTTTGCATTTTTGTGTGTTTTGCTTCTCAAGCATGCGTGGCAATTATGTTTATATATGAGTTTGCTCTCTTTTTTAACACACTGTGATCATTGTATAGGTTTTTATTTTTCCATGTATCCTTTATTTTGCTCTTTTTGTCATGATTTTCCTACCTTAACCGTAGGAGAGGGGGGAGACCCACCACTAGGGGAAATTGCCATCAACATCCCCCCCCAAGCAATCTTTCCACTCCCCTTTTCCCCTCTTTTTTATCCTATGCTTTCTAAAAGTGCATCAGTGTGGTCACTCTCCTAAATCATAGAGACTGAAACAAAACCTGCATCCCAGCATATTTAAATCCACCCATGGGAAAAAGGGCAGTACCCAGGAAAAAGAAATTGGAAAAAAGGTGGCCTTCACAGGCTAGATTCTATTAGGAGGATTGCCTACCTTACAGTTTGTGTAGCTGTCGATAGTGGAGTGCTCGACTGGGACAAGGTCTATAATGCAATATGGTAAAGATTGCTGGAACTCGTTGATGCATGTACGCACATGCTCATCATGTAGATTTCACCCTAGGGATTAAATAGCATTTGATACTCTTAGAAATTGGACTTCCCATGATAGTATCCAGTTTATTATGTTGGCAGCATGTGGAAGTTTGAGATGGTTACCATGATGTATTGAACAAGTTTATTTTCCATATTATAGCTAAAAAGAATTCAGTTTCACCTTTCACCTTCATATATTTCTCTTTTCAAAGACTATTTATAAGTTGCTTCATGCATATAAAGAGGAAATTATGACTCCATCTTTGCTCTATGCGTTTTTGTTCTGCAGGTCACCCTTGTTAAGATGGTGAATGAAGCAACTGCAGACATTCCTACTTGGGATACACAGTAGACATTTGCCAGCCCATGGAACTGTAATTTGTGAGAAAAATGAAAATTTTGAGCTGCCCCCTGAATGATTAAATGTACAGAAACCTCAGCTTAGATGTTACCAGGTACAAGATATATAACACCATAAATAGAAGATAAGATCGTTTTGCTGCTTTTCTTTGGATCTTGGGCAAACACCACATATTATTGACTGAGAATGGTCAACATAAATGGTACTGTGATTGGCTAATGTAATTGCTGCAAACTGGGCTTCTTATCCCTTGCGATTCTCCAAATGTTGAAGAAATTATGTTAGACCCTTGGCCTATATGTTAGTGGGTCTAAAGACAGTAGAATGGAACTTTTAGAGAAATAGAAGAAATAAGCCAAATGCATAAGATATTCATATATACCAATCTGTCTAGTTCAATTCAGTATAATTTGTACAAGGCAAATCTCATATTCCCACTTAAAAAGAAGAGAAATGACAGTTGCAAACGCCGTACAATTACTTTGAAAAAAATGAATAAATACAAGATCCACATGAAAAAAAAAATTAATAGTGGACTCTAATTTTTTTTAAAGCGATTGCACGACGCTTGTACTCTCCATGACTGCATGTAGCGTTACTCTAAAAAGAAACAAACTGATTCCTAACCTCCTTTTTCTTGCCCCTAAAATCCTAATCTTCAAAATGTTAACATGTCTACTTGCATACTTAAAAAACAAGTTGGAAATTATGTCAAAAAGTGGATAAACTTTTTGTACTATTGAACATAAATATGGATAGCATATGAACTAAACCCTTCACATACCGTAAGTCTGTAAGAAGGATGGCATCAAGATGAGTGAAGCTTGCGAGTTTCTGTCGGCTGAATATAGGATAAAAAGAAGGTCCAGAATCGAAAAGAGGGTGCCAGGGAAGAATGGACAAACAGAGAAAAAGCCTCTTCCATTTTCACTTATTTTTTCAGTTTTTTGGACTATTGTGGGATTATCTTTCGTTGTCTGAATTTTAAGTATCAGGAATTCCTATCATTTTCACTTCTGAGACATGGGTCCGTATTAAATATAGTGTCCACATATAGCATCAGGTACTTTGCTGGTTACTGCTGTTTTACATAGTTTTTCACTTCTGAGAAATGGGTTTCATTTTGTGTCGGCAGACGCCAAGCTATACTCCCACTTTTGACGTGCATACTAGTTAAGCACTATCATTGGTTTTTTTATATACACATGTATATATATAAAATTACCATATTGAATTAAGCATCTTTAAATTAAATAATAATAATTTTTTTTTAATTTTTTTTCCTTAAATTATTATTTTTATATATTTTACAATTAGCCTCCATTATAAATTATATTATTTAACTTATGTTCAAAAAAATAAATTTCATATATCTAAATATTACCAATTTCATATATTAAAATGAGTAATTTTATCAATAAATATTAAAAAGACTTCGTATCATCAATTTAATACAAATTTCATGCTTTAAGAGCGGCTATTGAAATGGGTAGGTGAGAGAAAAAATAATAAAATAATATTTGGAAACTGAATAATTTGAAGAATTAATGTAAAATTTTAAAAATACATAATCTAATATAGATCAATTTAAAAAAATATTATATAAATATGAAAATAAATATAAAGATACATGAGCTATTGTCAATGTTTTTGAAATTTTTTACCATTTTTATTTTTGGAAGCTTTCTATGTTCTGCTTTCTAGTACATTTGCATTTAAAGCTTCTTCTGCACACTTCATTGTTTCTGTTTCAGGTTCGATCTTGAAATAGTCGTGGATTGCCTTGCTATAACACAAAAAAACAAAACAAACATTAAATAATTACTATTTATTTTTCAAGAAAAGGGGAAAAAGGGGGCCTGGTAACAGCAAAGGAATGAATTATTGCATCCTCCTTTTTACTTTGTATTCCTTTAAAAATCATGAGTTGCATCTATGCGTGTACCTGATTTGTACATTAATTCATGAAAAGTTGCTAGAGTTCGCGTGCTTGATTAGTGCCACACAAGTCACAACCACTGTCGGTAAAAGCATAACAATGAGATTTTTTAATCAAAGACAATCACCTTTTTGCCACTAAACAACTTCACTACCGAATTAAGTACCTTTGGATACACAAACAATTCATCTAATCTCGTTATTACAACTTCTCAAATTATCATATAAAATATAATAAATAATTCAACTTTTTCAAATCTCAAAATAATAATAATATTAAAAAATAATATTCTAACAATATTTTATTCAAATTATCTAAAACCATCTTATCTCACTATCCAAACGAGCCTTAGGTCTCGTTTGTTTTTACAACTTCTCTAAACTCATCTTATCTCATTATTATAATTTTTCTAAATTCTCACACAAAATAAAATAAACAATTCATCAATATTTTATTTAGTTTTCAACTTTTATTTCAATTCATCTCATCTCAACTCACTATTCAAACCGTGCCACGCTTTAATGTTTCATAGAAATTCTAACAAAAAGATCTAAGATAGTTTGAGGAGTGAGATGAGATGATAATTTTGTGAATAATAGTAAGATAGTTTGTGAATAATAGTGAGATATTTTGAGTTGAGTATTTTTTTTATTTTGAGAAATGAGAGAGAAAAAATTTAATAAAAAATATTATAAAATTAAAATATTGTAAGAATATAGTTTTATAATATTATTTTTGTTTTGGATTTGAAAAAATTAGAATTGTTTTTTATTTTTTATTTAAAAGTTTGAAAAAATTATAATAATTAATTCAAAAATTTTGTATTTAAATTATGTTTGAATCTCCAAATGGCAAATATGTTGTCTCTAGAATATCTTTCTGAACCAGACCGAGTCGAAGTCAATATCGAGGCATTCTTAAATGTGTGAATTAGATGTTTAAACTTTAAAGTTGAAATCGTGGGGACTTTGAACATTGGTTACTTGGTAGCTTATCGAACTATATATTTTGCATGCATTACAAATTTGATGTTGAGGCCTAGTTTGTGCTATATATATTTTAGACCGACGTTTCAGACCTTTTTGGTCAACCATTTTCTTTTGTGCGTAAAACAAATTAGCTGCGGCAATGAATAGATGAGATGAATTGAAATTAAAGTTAAAAATTAAATAAAATATATTTTTTTAATATTAATTTTGTTTTGAGATTTGAAAAAGTTGAATTGTTTATTTTATTTTGTATGAAAATTTGAAAAAATTATAATGATTAAATGAGATAAAATGAGAGGAATTGTGAAAACAAACGAACTGTCTCTTTCCTTCAATGAATTTCATGCAAAAGTTTTTATTTTTAACCCAATCGTCATGTTGATCTCGATCTGTCCTCTTTAGGTCTCTTTCCTTCAATGAATTACGTACACTATCTTCACGAATCTTTTGCTAGATCCATGAACCCTAAAACTCTCACCATTTTCTTTTCCCTTTTCTCTAACAAACACAGTCTGACCTAGAACCGATCGAGCTCCATCACCCAATTTAGCCTATTAATGTAAGATCAAGTGGGATTTGCTTTGATACTAAAAATGTAGCCTATTGAGAATCTGGAAAAAGTCTGTCAAACCAGAACTTTAGGCCCCGTTCGAAACATGGACTCGTATCAACTCATCTAAATTGAGTTCAAATTTAAATTTAACCCAACATTTAAATACACAACTCACAAATCATTAAACATCACTCAATTCAAAATTTTTTTATACTTGGAACCTATAATCTTTTTCAACTCAATACCTCTTTATACACGAGACTCACAACTTTTTTCAATTTTTCATAAATACATTTAAACTTATCTTTAACATCTAAACACATCTAAACTCATTTTAGATAAGTCTTACAAAACTCACTCTACCATCTCAACTCATTATAATTAATAAAGAACTGTTCATCACATCTCAACATAATTAGCTCAACATCCAAGGCCTTAAAGTCTTTGCTTCTGCATGAGTAGGGTCAGATTAGGTTTTGGGGTGGACAGGGACACTTTGTTGCGGCACTCAAGTCACATGCAAACTTCATCGATCCACTTACTGCCATGTCAATGACTAATAGACAAAGGTCCAGCAACTTCTGCGAGAGTGCATGCCATGACACTTGTAATCAGAGCTGAGCTTGAGTACACTAGCTTCTGCTTAATTTGTTTTTGTTTTCCATATCCCTAGCATGTAAAGATGTTTAAAGGTGAATGGGAGGAAAAAAACAAAACCCCCATAATGCAAACAGCTAGGAGAAAAACCGAATATGCTTTCCCTCTCTGCTTGTCCATTTTCTTTAAAGCTTGAATAGTTGTGGGAAAACCAGTAAGAGATCATACTCTTGAGTAACAATAGCAGAACTAGATCCTTAAAATTGCACATCATTTGTCCTTTTCCTTGTCCACTTATTCAGCTTTTAGTGGAGAAAAAGAGTGAGAGCAAACGATGCTTTGATCTGTCTAAACAATTGCCAAAATAAACGGATTTTCGAACAAATCAGATCTACATATGATTTAAGTACTATTTTTAGAACGGTCCTACACATTATTTTACCTAATCTTTTTATTGCCACTATCATTTTTTAACAGTTTTAAGGGCCATCACTGTTGCCAATCCTCACTTTACTCCTTTCTGACCACCCTGCTTGGATAGTGGACACATTGATCAATAAGATCAGAATATCAAGTTCGTGTCATATGAGTTTGTCGATTCTAACGCACATACTTATTAGATCTAATTATAAATAGATTAAGCCCGGGTTTAGATTGGAAACTCCCGTCAACTAATATCTTCTTATTATTATAACTTTTTTAAATTTCCGCACAAAATATAATAAATAATTTAACTTTTTCAATTTTTAAAATAATAATAATATTAAAAAATAATATTTTAACAATATTTTATTTAACTCATCTAAAACCATCTTAAAAAAGTTATGATTTTGTTGTATGAAGACTAATGCTAATGCTAATCTGTCCATTTCGTGAATAAAATGACAATTAAGTTGTTAACCAATCCACCAAACTCCTTGTTTCAAATGATATGAGAAGATCGGACTTCACTTCCCCAAAAAATCACTAGAAAACTGAAATCCTTTGTACTATATTACTTTGCATGCAGTACTGGTTGAAGTGTTGGAAACAGACGAAAATTTGTTGAGAACCCAAATTATTGATCTGTATTTCCCTCAAACATTTGAAAAATACTGTACGTGTAGCATATTTGACATCATTCCCAAATCTCCACCTCTCTCGATCAATCAAAAAATGTAAGAAGTGAAATAGCTAACATAAAAATAAATTTAAAAATAGACATAAATTCATATGATATATTAGATTTATTTTACAATAAAAATAATTTTATAATTTGATATATCATGTTAATTTATGTCAATTTATAAATTTATTTTTATTTATAAATTTATTTTTATGAAATTTGGTTGATCTTGATAGAGGTCACTGTACAAAAGCATAAGGAATTCGTAACGATATCACACAGTATATTTTATAACATATTTTATAATATATATTATCAAATAAGAGTATTTTAATAAAATAATTTACAAAAATAACCTTTATTTTATAATATTATTGTGTAAAATATTACAAAAAAATATTTATCATTTTTCTACCTAGCCATCCCCACCACAAAAAAAAATTAAAAAAGGATCAGCACAAAAAGCACACCAATGCCCATACCGACGCCCATAAACACTGAGCTTTTGCAGCTATATATATGTACACATTTTCTCTTGACCACAATAAACCAATATCAAAGCTCAACTCACCCTCAAAACCAGCCATGGCTACGAGAACCCTTTCTCTACTACCCCATCTCTTCTTACTAGCCCTCCTGATCTGCATTTCCCTCACCCAAGGTCTCAACCCAAAATGTGACATATCCGACCAAGGCTCAACCCTCCAAGTCTTCCACGTTTCCAGCCCATGCTCCCCGTTCAGGTCCTCAGAGCCACTGTCATGGGAGGAGAGTGTGCTCCAAATGCAGGCCAAAGACCAGGCCAGGCTCCAATACTTTTCCAGCTTGGTGGCCGGCAGGAAATCTTTCGTGCCGATTGCCTCTGGCCGGCAGATTATACAGAGCCCCACGTATATTGTGAGGGCCAAGATTGGAACACCAGCCCAGACCTTCCTCTTGGCCATGGACACCAGCAATGATGCTGCCTGGGTACCTTGCACTGGCTGTTTAGGGTGCTCATCAGCATTTTTTGCCTCTGACAAGTCCACTAGTTTCAAGACCCTCGGTTGCCAAGCACCTCAGTGCAAGCAGGTACACTGTTTTTTTAACTAATTCACACTTAAAAAAGAAGAAAAATCTTAGAATGCTGCAGATTAAAGTATTAAACAGATCACATTGCTGCTTAAAAAAAGAAGCAAAACTGCAAAAGATCATAGTGCTAGGCCTTTTTCTCTTAATTTTGTCCAAGGTTTTGGTAGGTTCATTGTCATGATTTTGGTTTTATCCCTCGAGACTCGAGTCGCAATTGGAGATTATTATTGCGGGCCCAGTTTCAGGTCCATTTACTACGAAAAGGACGTGCACATTGGCTGTGTCAGCCTTTGCTATGCATAAAAGATGATGGCCAACATATTTAGATATCTAAATAAATATAGTTCTAATAATTGATCCATGTGATTTTTTTAGCTAATCCACGAGTCAAGTCCCTCGGACTTCCTTTTTTCCTCTTTTTTTTCACTTTTTCTTTTTTTCTTTGGGTGTGATGTCACCAACCCAAAATTCACGGGTGAATAATAAGGATAAGTAAAATCTCATGTCAAGCTGATAATTTCTGCAGGTACCTAGACCCACTTGCAGTGCCAGTGCGTGTAGTTTCAACTTGACCTACGGTGGCTCCTCCATAGCGGCTAACCTGTCACAGGACAACATCACCCTAGCCGATGACTCCATCCCTTACTACACCTTCGGTTGCATACAGAAAACCACGGGCAGCTCGGTGCCACCACAGGGAC
Organism: Juglans cinerea; assembly: GCA_961763995.1. Taxonomy (NCBI): domain Eukaryota; kingdom Viridiplantae; phylum Streptophyta; class Magnoliopsida; order Fagales; family Juglandaceae; genus Juglans; species Juglans cinerea. The sequence goes on along the minus strand of CAUIVZ010000015.1, from coordinate 22,189,657 downwards.
TCTTGGGTCTGGGTCGAGGGCCACTCTCACTTCTTTCCCAGACCTACAACCTCTACAAATCTACATTTTCATACTGCTTGCCTAGCTTCAAGTCCCCCAATTTCTCTGGGTCTTTGAGGCTCGGGACCGTCGGGCAGCCGATAAGAATTAAGTACACTCCCTTGCTCAAAAACCCTAGAAGATCTTCACTGTACTATGTGAAACTAGTTGCAATAAGGGTTGGACGGAAAGTCGTCGACATTCCACCTAGTGCTTTGGCGTTCAATCCCACAACTGGGGCAGGGACCGTCATTGATTCTGGTAATGTTCTTTATATACTCAAACAGTTGTTCTTTTGTACTCATTTAGTGCATGATTTACTTACCACATGATTCAAATGAGTACAAAAAGGATTTTACCACTTCACATGCGCATCATTTTAGATCAAGATTCCCTTCAAAGTGTCTTTCCTGTCTTCCCTGTTTTTGCACGTATGAGCCGAAAAAATTTGACATGGACACACAAATCTGTTGCTGCAATCTGCAGGTACTGTGTTTACCAGGCTTGTCGAGCCGGCGTACGTCGCGGTGAGAAACGAGTTCCGGAGGCGAGTCAAGAACGCAAACGTGATTTCTCTAGGTGGCTTCGACACATGCTACTCGGGCCCCATTGTTGCGCCCACAGTAACATTCATGTTCCCAGGGTTAAATATGAGTCTCGCAGCAGACAACCTTTTGATCCACAGCACAGCGGGCAGCATCTCATGCTTGGCCATGGCAGCGGCACCCGACAACGTCAATTCGGTGCTTAATGTGATAGCCAACATGCAACAACAGAACCACCGTGTGCTTTTCGACATTCCCAACTCGAGGCTTGGCGTCTCCCGTGAGCGCTGCACCTAATTTATTAATTAATTTTGTTGGGTTCTTGTGCCTCTCAGGGCGTGATTAGCGGTGGAGTGTGCTGTGCTCTTTGGTGCTTTTTTTATTTTTTTGTAAGATTTGTTTAGATTTGTCTTTGTACAAATCGTTCTGGTTTTATCTCTAACTGTTTAAGTGATCATACTCTATCCATGTTTATGGCTTGGTTTAGTACGTACTCTATCCATGTTGAAGTGATCATACTGTAGCTTTGTGCTGGTTGTGTCGCGCATTCTATGTAGCGGTCAATGTTTTGTATTTTAAGTGGATGGTTACTTTGGTAGATAACGTGCGATGTCACGGGTGATATATTTGCTAGACTTCCAAGCTTTTGCTTTTGCTATTCTTATAAAATAAATTTACAAACTGTCGTGTTATAAAATTATTTTTATTATAAAATAGATTTAATAGAGGTCATAAAATTATATTAATTTGTGAGTTTATTTTATGTGATCTCTTTATATCTGTAGTAATTTTTATATATAAATATATGAAAAATTTTATGCATATAACCACTATTTATTTTCACATCTTTTTTTTTCGTAAGTGTGAGATATTTTTCATAAAATTTGAAGTGTGAGATAGTGAATATAGTGGTTGATGGGAAATTTTTTTCTATATATATATATATATGTATAGAATGTTTAGTGAGCTGTTAAAGGATGTATAATTATATGGTACAATTACAATCATTCCTTGTTTTTCTGATATTATTCATGTTTTCTAACCAATAATTATAAAAATTTGCAAAATTATTTATTTCCTTCAAACAAAACGGCAAATAAAGAAAAAACACAACGTTGTATAGTATTATTTTTGTTAATTATTGGTCTAATTTGTTTTTAATTAAGACACCAACACAAACCAAATAAGATGTATATGATACGTTATATATAATCTTCCAAGAGAAGAAGGGATAATATTAGTACAAAAATAGCATCCCTCTGCCATACTCACGAGGCAGCTTCATTTTACACGCAATTTTATATACGAGTAATGCTATACAATATATTTTTATCCTATTAAATAAGATGTGACATATCTATCATCATTGAATGATAAAGATGCATCTATTAAATAATCATTTAATGATAATAAATATGACACATCTTACTTAATAAAATAATCAGTAGATAGTCATGGGCCGGCTCACACAGCATGGAATAAGTGATGTGTCTGCCTAATCTCCTGCTTAATATATAATTGGATTTTGCTACACAACTTTCACCACACTCTACACTCTACATTATTTTAAATTTTTAAAATTTTTTTTTGAGTTTATTCTTTTTAAATTATTTCAAATTTTCTATTCATTATTTATATAATAAATATTTAATAAAAGAAAAAAATAATAAAAATTAAAAAAAATGTGGAATATGGAGTGTGAAGAGATTGTGAAAATTTTTTTATATATAATTTACCCACTCTTTTTACCCCCTTTTCGACTGATCTGCATTGAGCTTATTCCTCGATCGTCGGTGAATGATCAATAATATTTTTTTATTGCTTCAGAAAAAAATATTGTCTTATTAATTATACGATGAATTTGAAACTGACCCCAAAATATCGTTTTTTGAAGACAATGACATTATGTTGACGACTGATCAGATTGAAATTAATGCATGCATGAGAGCGTAAAAGTCACATTTTTATAGTTTCATCATATATCCATGGCCGATAAAGAGAAATTTATTCATTTGAAATTGTCATCTGATTTACTCATTATAATGACATATTTTAATTGAGTTTATATATATATATATATATAATTATTAAAATGTCCTAAATCATGAGTAGTACGCTTGAACAGAGACAACTATAAGATTAAAAATTGAAGAGATCAAGGGTAGGCCATAACTAACAAAAAAGAGAATGCTTTAAATATTAATGTATTTTATAAAAATAAATACACAAATAACTAAAATTATAAAGTTATTGTCATTATAAAAAAGATTTAATTGATTATATGAAATTACGTCAAAGTAATACTACATTCGTGAAATGTGTTGCACAATTTACATACTCGTTTTGAAAAAAAAATAATGTTTATTTAAAAAATAGTTTTTTTTATTTTTTATGTAGGTCTCATATCTACTTATTTTTTTAAAACGATTGTATAGCGTTTCCGCACTCTACAATTATAAATATTATTTTTTAATTATAAATATTATTTTTATAAAATATTTTGATTCATTTATCTATTCTGTCTTGCTATAATTGATATACAAATAGATAATAAAAGGAATTGTGGTCGTCCAGAAGAGTTAGGTTGAGCTTAATTAGGTAGATATGCTTTGACATTTAAAATGAAAAACCAGCTGCCGATTCTTTCTCTCGCATATTCTGCTCTCTTTCGTCTCCACACTTGCAAACTGTACGTATTACTATTTAGATAGAGCGATCAAGAGACAGCGACGGAAGAGCTAAACAGATAACATAGGAATTTTTCAGATAATTAAGGTTTTTTCTTGTGAAAAAAACAAATACATGGAGGTGAAGCACCGAACGGTACGGTACCTGATTACCAAGCTGAGTTCGGTGTCGGAGCAGACCAGAGTAGAGGCCCTGAGCGAGCTCCGGCTCATGACCAAGCTCGACGCCAACGCCCGCCCCCTCATCGCTGAAGCCGGAGCCATACCTTACCTAGCCGATACCCTCTACTCATCGTCCCACGTTGCCCAGGATGACGCCGCCGCCACCCTCCTCAACCTCTCCATCTCCTCCCGCGCCGCTCTCATGTCGACACGCGGCCTCCTCGACGCCCTCTCCCACGTGCTCCGACACCATGCCTCCTCCTCGTCCCCCACAGCGGTCCAGTCCTCCGCCGCAACTCTCCACAGCCTCCTAATCGAGGACGAGTACCGCCCCATCATCGGATCCAAACGCGATATTATCTACTCCTTGATCGACGTGATAAAACAGTCCCGCTCCGCCGTTAGATCCGTCAAGGACGCCCTCAAAGCCCTGTTTGGTATCTCGCTATACCCTTTGAACCGCAAGACGGTTGTTGATCTGGGTGGCGTCGGACCGTTATTTTCTCTGGTACTGAAAGGCTCGGCTACTGGGATCATAGAGGACGCGACGGCTGTGATAGCGCAGGTGGCGGGGTGCGAGGAGAGTGAGGAGGCGTTTAGGAAGGCTTCGGGTACCGGGATTTTGATGGATTTGTTGGACGTGGCGACGGGGTCGAGCATGAGGGTGAAGGAGAACGCGGTGGCAGCGCTATTGAATTTAGTGAGGTGCGGAAGGGAGAGGGTGGAGAGGGAGGTAAGGGAGATGGGGCTACTGGTGGTGGAGGGGATTGCCGATGTCGCGGAGAATGGGCGACCTAAGGGAAAGAGCAAGGCAGTGGAGCTGCTGAGGGTGCTCTACGGTGGGAGCAACGGGTGTGTGGTGAGGGACGAGCGGTTTGATTCTTTGTTGAATCATTAACAACAGTACAGTTCATGAAATCTGGTGTTTTTATTTGGTATGATATGTTACGATTAGAACTGTACATTAAGATATATGTAAATTAGCCATTGTTTTGGTTTCATCGTGTTTATATCTTTAGATCATGAATGGAGAAATGATGAGTTTCTTGATCATCAGAGTATAATATTGTTTTTGCTCATCATGTTGTGCAAATTAATCGTCATATATACAAACAAACTTGGTGTTTTTTGCTCATGCATATATAATGTCTCCTCTTTCCTATTCATTTCCTAAATATTGCATGCACAATAATATTATATTAAGATTCATCATCAGTGATGAACATCGAACCCTAGCTAATTACCGAATTTTTCTTTCCTCTTCAGTTTGGTATAGATCATCAAAGTCGAAACCCTCGTCAACCTGGCCCTTTACATATATAGCATGATAATTGATAAGTACTGCATTCCGGCCGTAAACCTTTCTTATCCAATCGATCGATCGATCGACCGACCATCCTCCTTTCAGCTGGCTCATCATGATCCTCCCAAATCTATCCTTATCTTGTAATCGTTGGTCTTTCCTCCAACCCTTGTATTCATTATATCCACCAGTACTAGGATTTATGATCTGTTCATCGAAAAAAAGTGATGAACGGTTTCTTAAATTTGAGGCTACGGCGCCGGCTTTCATTGTTAAATTCCTTTAGATATATATTAAGAAAGAGGATGTGATCATTGACATGGTTTGAGGTGCATTTTCTCTTGTTTGCAGCTCTAGTACTCATCATCTACTAGTATCTATGATTTTTTTTTTTATCAATCAATGATTAATTAATACCATGTATACTCATATATAATTATACCCTGACAGTTTAATCTAACCTACACATTGCTCACTCCATGACTTTGAACTCGTGGCATAACGCATACTCTAACATCAATTGCTATGGGTCCAAGAGTAATTAAGTGTTTGTTGAAAATGGAAGAAATGAAAATTTATATAATGAAAAGACGGATCAATTTGAGGGTGATCAAACCTCCAAGAATAAAGACAAATAAAACTGAGTTTGCATTAAAGAGGAATTCTAGTCATGAGCCACTATTCACTCTCACATTCTACACCTACAAATTTTTTTTTTCCATAGAGTGTGGGGATGTTTTTCATAGGGTGTGGGGTGTGGGATCTAGTAAATAGTGAATGATGAGAAAAATTTTTCTTGCATTAAATTTTGACATATTAATGCATGTTCTGATATCAATTAATATGGGTCCAAGAATTAGGTGTTTGGTTGGAAAGAAAATAAAAATAAAAATTGAAAAGACCTATCAATTCAAGGGTACGTAATCAAACCTCCAAGAATAAAGATAAAAGACAACTGAGTTTCCATTAAACTTTCGGATGCCCCATTACAAATACGTTATTTATACAAAAAAAAAATTGATATTTACAGTCTTAGGATGTACAAATTTCGCGTACTTCCTTTAAAAAAATAGATGTATTTTACTTATATGAAAAAATTATTTTTTTAATAGTAGATCTTACTTCTTTTAAAAAAGAATACAAGAGACTTGCACACTCTAAAAATGTAACTAAGATTAGTCTTATACAAAAGTATGCTTAATTAATTCTATCGATATGCTTAAATATTTCACGGGCCTAGAGTCACAATTCCAACATCTCATTACAATATATATCATTTCATTACCAATGCCAGCCGTCCATTATAATATCAGCCCACTACAGTTTATAAGGTCTATTCCAAAGACAATCTGGTTCTAAAGTTTCTGACCCTCGAACATTAACACCTTTTAAGGAATCTTCATGCATGTGTCTCATACAACATCTTTGATACTAATTTAATCAACATATCACACCTTAACTAAAAGCTTAAATTAGTGGGATTAGATTTACCAATATTCTATTAGTCACCCATTGTTCGGATTACTTCATTGCCGATAACTCAATTACTATATAAAATAATAATAATAATAATAATAATAATTACTTAAGCGTATTACTACTCTTCGTTCTAAGTTTTTTCATTCTAAGTTAATTACACGAGTGCTAATGTGATATATTTTAAAGAGTAATTCTACATGTAACTCATGTAAAGTGCGTAAATACCGCATAATCGCTTTGAAAAAGAGTGAGGTTCACTATTAAAAAATTAATTTCTTTCATATGAGTCTCATGTTTTATTCACTTTTTTCAAAGCGGTTATACAGCAGTTGCACAATTCACGGTTGCAAATATATTTTTTCTATTTTAAGTGACTTAAATTATAGTAGAGATATGAATGAAATGGGTGATTCTTCAAAAGTTATATATATCTTCTTTTAAGGGATTTACCATATGCATAGTCTTATTACGTATACAAATTTAATTGGATTATAATTTCCCAAATCATGCATGCATCTTATAGTTGCAGTAGTAATGTAAGTTTTTGTACATGATTTGCTTAATGTAAATTGTAATAAAGCATGCATGTCATTGGAAAAAGTAGCAAAAAGTTAATACTAGACAATATATAAGAGAAATTCTATGCATCAACCATTATTAATTCACTCTCACACCCCACACCTATAGCTTTTTCATAAGGTGTGAGGTATGGGATGGTGAATAGTGACGGATGAAATTTTTTTTTTCCCAATAAATAATGTTTTGCAGAGGTGGGTGGCATATAAAATAGAAGGAAATAGAAAGGAACCTGGTCTAAAATCAAACACCAACAAAGAAAACTCTTTCCTTACCAAACTCCATTATATATGGGTAGTTTATTCTCCTCTAAACTACCATTGAATTTTCCAAATGAATAACTTCTAACTTTACTTATTTTTTTAGAACCATTGGCTCCTTTGACCCACTAAGAAATTAGCTATTTCTGAATGGATTTAATTCTCTTTTACTTTTTTCAGTAGGTTGGGACTGAGACCTATATATATATATATATGTTATTTAATAATTTGGGTGATGAGTACTGATGCCACTTTGCATGTAATTAATTAACTTTCTGATTAGCAAAAGTTGGTCCAACTCAGAAACATTAATAAATTAACCTCTAAAGTAATATTGAATTATATTATAATAATAATATATAACCCATCAATAAGATTTAACTTCCATGGAGATCGAATGCAAAAGGTTCTTCATTATTCCTTTGTACATTTATCCCATCATATATATATATAAGCTCGATCCCGCCACAAGTGATGCAGTCTTGATCTTTCATCATTACTTGGTCTGATTTTTGTCAGCATTTTCCCTAACAATACTAGAGTTTAAATTAGACTATCTAGGCAATATCTTCAAAAGCCTATCAATCTACTTTTCAAACTACCGTTCAAAGGCTTGCCAATGGCACTTTTTGCTTTTAATCTTTTTAATGATTGTAGGTTTGTAATCCTTTCGTTTTTGTTTTATTAAAAATTGAAATTTTCCAAAGTGCCATACACAACACCATTGCTTTGACGCATGCTTAGATTGTCATGTTTTGTGCTCTATGAGATGATCTTGCAGCTACTGCAACCAATATTTCATCATGGTTAGCTTTTGGCAAAAGCTAAATTCATGCCCCATCTTGAACTTAATCCCTTTTAAATCATGAAGTAAAAACTAAATCAAACGCTATCAACTGAAATATATAACCAGCAAGAAAGCATTCTACTATAATCAGAAGAAATTTTTTTCTCATCAGTCAATATTCACTATCCCACTCTCCACATTCTATGAAAAACACCCTATACCTTATGAAAAATACCCCACACCCTAAAAAATACTATATGTATAAGGTGTGAGAGTGAATAGTGACTGATGCATAATAAATCCCGTAATCTTAAACTTCGTCTCTCTTAATTTATACTTGCACAGTTGAAAGAACCTGACCAAAAAATAATCTTACTAGTTTAAAGACTAAAGAGCATCTCAAATTCTTCCATGATTTGCGAATCATTTGCACAATAATTTGGTAAGCTTTATTTATTAACAAAAGACATACAGTACTAATTTAAAATTTACAAAGAATTTTAATTGGAAAAGCACGACTTGGTGAGAGCTTTGAAATGGGTCGGATTAAAATGGCATTTTTTGGACTTTTAGATATGTATAGTTGATGGATGATCAAGGTCCACTCCTCTCCATTTGAGGCCACTAAATTCGGACAGATTTTTTTTCCCCATTAACTGTTTCAGGTGTTCCCCAGTACGGTTGCTCCCATAATTATCTTCTATTTTCCTATTTGCCAAACAAAAGCCTAATCTCAAACTTTGGCCGAGTTTAACATGCAACTTATAATTTGCAGTCGAATTACCATATCCATTTTTTATTGGTAATCCAATTCTACCAGCTGGTGCCTTCTTGTCTCTGCACCATGGCTAAAGACAGTTCTTGAACCAAAGGGTTAGCATGAAAAATAGAAAACAAGAGGCCAATCAACTATATCATATATATGAAGAAATTTATTGGCCTAACTCATCTCATAAACCGGTTCTACAAGAGAGGATTGCTCATTCCTTATAAACATGCCCAAGACCTTATCCATAGGCAATGTGAAATTATTCCTCAACACCCTTCTTTACATGCAGGCCAATATTTTTTATTGGTCCTTGTCATAGGATTCGTCCTGTGGCATACTCTTATACTAATAAGAAATTCATGAGCCTAACTCATCTCATAAAACCGGTTCAACAAGAGATGATTGTTCATTCCTTATAAACATGTTCAAGAACTTGTCCACATGCAATGTGAGATTATTCATTAACAATATATATATACATATATATTATATATACACACACGTTCTTGAGCGACATCTGAGATTAGTAATTAATTGAGGAATTAATTAAGGCAAACCAAAGGCAAAGTTTCTCCTCATCAATGACTAGGCATGCAGTAATTTGTTCACCACTTGATGCGGCATATTACTATTGGCCACCATAATTGGCAGGCAGAAATGAATCCCTGAGCCAATGGGATGTTATTAGAGAGCCATTAGAATTTGGCTCCAGTGGTTATGAATGATCAATCCACCAAAACTTTCATAAAAGGCACATAAAAAGGCAAAAAGCGAAGCTCAGAGAGAGGGAGAGAGAGAGAGAGAGAGATCAAAAGGGCTAGCTAAGGTTGAGTGAAGGTAGCACATTGGCTGGTGGAGGAGGAGAAGGTGGAGGTAGTGAATTGGGTGATGGGGATGGAGAGTGGGTGACACACCCACGTGAATGACCCACCACCCCCCCTTATAGGCACAAGTGGATGTCTTGGTTGGCTTCATATCAACGCTAACAGCCAAAATAACTCAACCACACAACAATAAAACCAGCATGCTCACAATCACATAACACCACCCCCCCAAAAAGTGAAAAAAAGAAAAGTTAGGATCCATTTTAACATCATTAATTCATTTGACAAAAGTGAACCATTTTTCCTGGTTGCCCACTAACCCTAATAACCTTTCCTCCCCTTTTCTCTAATATTGCTTGTCTCTCTCTTCCTTTAGGTGGCCACTTATACTTTGCCATTTCTTTTCTTTTCTTCTCTAATGCTAGTGGTTCTCTCTCTTTCTCTATCTCTCCCTTTCTCTCTCTTGCAGTTCTATTCTTAAACTTTATTTGAGGGGTTTGTACATGTTAGCAGCTAAACAGGGGTAAAAGTTTTAGCATGGGGAGAGATGGACAAAGAAATTAACCAAGAAATCCCATCTCTCCTCCCTAACAATAATACCACCACCACCACCAAGGAAGACTCTCCAATTAGGAAACCATTTGCTGCTGCTGCTGCTGCAAGCAATGATAGATTGAAAAGAGATGAGTGGAGTGAAGGAGCAGTTTCAACCCTTCTTGAAGCTTACGAAGCCAAATGGGTTCTACGAAACCGAGCCAAGCTCAAGGGACACGACTGGGAAGATGTTGCACGCCATGTTTCATCGCGTGCCAATTGTACCAAGTCCCCCAAAACACAGACTCAGTGCAAGAACAAGATCGAGTCAATGAAGAAAAGGTACCGTTCAGAGTCTTCCAGTACTGCTGATGCCTCATCTTGGCCACTATACCCACGTCTTGACCTTTTGCTGCGTGGAAGTGGACCTTTACAAGCTCCTCCTCCTCCTCCACCACTGCTGCCGCCGCCGCCGCCGCCTACTCCTCATCCACCTCCACCAAATGCTCCTCTAATGTTACTAGAGCCATCCCCAGCAGCGGTGCAACCGCCACCTCTACCTCCACCTCCACCGCCACCTCCACAACTTGGAGCAGCTCAAAACTCGCATGGATCCAATGGTATTGATCACAGAGTGGCCAAGGTCAGAGAATTTTTTTTTTTCCCTTCAATTTTATCAATTCTAGTTGTTTCCCATGTTACGTGGCCCTCCCTTCGTACCCTTTACTTGACCAGTCCTAGCTAGTATCCCTATACTTCATGAGCGCCTTAACTATCATAATTAAGATCGTTTGTTGTTTTTATAGGACACCATGAAGTTTTTAGGACTTTTAATCTTTCAATTGCAGGAGTTTAAATTCACCATCTTCTTGTTGGTAATCTTTTTCAGACAATTGGCAGTCTATCATCGCCTTAAAACATGCGGCGCTGTTTTGAATCTGGAATTTTATTTTGATGAATAAAATTTACGGATTCTCTTAGCAGAAAGCTGAAGTAAACCAAGTTTCCAAGGATCCTTAATTAGATCGAACTGATGTTCAACTGATATTTGGTCAATTTAATGAAGTATAATCTTTCATGTTAACAGGAAGATGAAGCAGGAACCAAATTATCCGACCAAGTATCCGACAAGAACCGTATGGAAACAGATAGCAGCACACCTGCCCTTTATAGTGACAAGGAAAAGACAAGGTCCAAAAGGATGAAAACGAAAATGGAAAAGAAGAAGAGGCGAAGGAAGGAGGAAATGGAGATAGCCGAAAGCATACGATGGCTAGCAGAAGTAGTGGTGAGGTCAGAGCAAGGAAGGATGGAGACGATGAGGGAAATAGAGAGGATGAGAGTTGAGGCCGAGGCAAAGAGAGGAGAAATGGATCTCAAAAGAACAGAGATTCTTGCTAATACTCAGTTGGAGATTGCTAGACTCTTTGCAGGCATAGGCAAAGGTGTGGATTCTTCATTGAGAATTGGAAGAAGTTGATGAGAATTCAAGTATCATGTATGTATAGATTATTGACATGTATTAACACTGAAAAAGGAATCAAAAGAAGGGAGCTTTTCAGAGATGAAAGTCTTGAAGGTGATCTAAGTTGTACTATCTATTAGGATAAATGGTTAAAGAATCACATGGTAGGTAAGGTAACGTCTTTACCTCATTCTACTGTTCCATTTCTCTAAGCAATGCAGTGTTTCTTCCCAGAAATTGAGGTATATATATATGTCATAGCTTCATAGTATTGACTGATAAGCACCGTAACTTACATATCAAGTCTCATGTTTTAATCCACTACAAGGATAAGAACAATGATTAATGATTAGTATTTCTTTAACATTTTTTTAACTCAAATATTGTATGCAATTTAAAGAGATATAGACAGAATATACAGACGTAGACCCTGTCATGATTACTGTTGAAGTCTATATTGTCTATGAGCAACATAAGGCTCCGTTTGAATGTTGAGTTGAGTTTTTTATAAATAGTAATGAGCTGAGATGGTGGAGTGAGTTTTGTGGGACCAATCTAAGATGAGTTTAGATGTATTTGAATGTTAAGATGAGTTTATATGTATTTATGGAAAAATGAAAAAGGTTGTGGGTCTCACGTACAAAGAAATTTTGAGTTGAGTGATGTTTAACGATTTGGGAGTTGTGTATTTGGATGTTGGAATAAGTCTAAAACAAAACTCAACTGAGATGAGCTGAGCTCATTCAAAGATCCAGACGAAGCCTTATGTTACGAGGTTCATATCATGCTGTGTCTCTGTCTCTCTTCAAATAGTCATTTATATGCAACAAAAGAAAATAACAAAACTTGCATTCAACATGCAAATTCGTGTATTAGTTGATTATTAGGGGAGTAGTTGTTTTCATATACCTATCGAAAAGATATAAGAGTAGATCAAAAACCATGTCACCCAACCTACAAGATGTTAAAAAAAAATCAAATCTCTCTGTCTATTTTTTTTTTCATGAAGGAGGGTGGCACTTCAGAAATTTATTGAAAAAAAATCCTCACTTATGACGGAGGAAAACCGTGTAAACAAATGAATAAAAAAACTCAACACAAACCCCAATGCACACCAATACTAAACAAACATAAAAAAAAAAAATCAAAAGAGGCCAAACGTGACCCTCCCAGCCTATTTCCGAATATACGGCAAACCCAACCTCTCCAAACGCATGATTCCCTTCAACTCCTTAGGAAGCATTTCATATGCATCATACCTTCTACTACACCCTCCCTCTCCACACCGTGTCCACAAATTGGCGACCATATTTCCTTCTCTAAATTGGTGAGAAATAGAGAAAGAACTTTCATTAGTTACGACGAGAAATTCTTCCCAAAAATCCCACAAATACTAAATCGTACATTGTTTGGCTTGTACCCAATCTACCACAATTTTAGAATCACATTCAATCTCAACATGTGTGAAACCAAAATCCGTGCACAGCTTCACCCCTTCTGTCAAGGCCCTTAGCACGGCTTCATTGTTAGTACCATGACAAAAATGTTTCGAGAACGCGGCTAAACGCTGGCCATCACAATTTTAATTTCACTCTACTTGCCATCAGTCTCTTCCATTTGATCAACTGAGGTCTTCATGCAACAACCGGAGGAAAACCGACATCCAGAGCATCGAAAATTACAATATCAACACTAGAAACCTCACCCCCTTTCTGCATACATTCCGAAATGTTTCTAAGCCATGCCTTTACTACTAGCCAAACGCCTTCCACAGTCTCTTGTCTACCCTCCATTCGTGCCTTACATCTACGTACCCAAAGCCTCCATGTTATCATGCAAGGTAGGATTCCAAGTAAGGTTCCCCGTGTAGAAGACTTTTTTGCAAAGGGCCACCATTGAGAGACCCTCGACCACCATGAATGCGGCACTATCGGAATCCCCAACGCTACCTCTGCAAGTGCCCACAATTTTCCTGCAAACTCATTGGAACTCAACACATGGTCTCGCGATTCGTATTGCCCTGAAGAACAACAGTCACACTTGGAAGCAAGAGATATACCTACACGACGAATATTTTCATCCACCGGCAAACAATTACACTCAGCTTTCTAAACACAAACTGATACTCTCTTAGGTAGCAAACCATGCCAAATCCATGTCATTTCAGGAGCTTGAGGGGCTTTGACTTTGATATGATCCCATGCGGACACTGAGGAGAACTTTCCATCTTTACTCGACATCCATACCAGTACATCCTCACCACTTCTACCCGTTGCAATAGTCTGTGAAATCTCCTCTGTTTTGACAGCAACCATTAGCTCCACCAACTGATCTCTCTCCCATCTGTTATCAACTTATCAACCCTTAATTCCTTGATACACAAAGGGGATTAATATCCAAATTAGCATGTAGACTAAGTGGTCCACTAGAGAGCCAACGATCATACTAGAATGACCCCCAACCCTCCTTAACCATCAGCCGCACGTTGTCAAGTACCTCTGGCAAGACCCCCATGACAGATTTCCAAAAACAAGAGCCATTGTTACTGGCCAACGCCACATGACCCTTCTTGACATACTTGGCCCGAAAAAACTTATTCCATAGGTTTATCACCAGACAATAAACGCCACGCAAACTTCATATGGAGTGCCCTTTGAACCTCTAAAGAATTCTGCAAACTCAAACCCTCTTCTCCTGTTGGTTTACACAAATGACCCCACGAATGCCATTTCCTCTTTCGATGACCATCCGAAACACCCCAAAAGAAAGTTGATAAAATGGAATTAATCTTGTGATGCACCGCTTTCGAAATATTAAGAAAAGCTAGAAGATGCATAGACATACTCGAGAGTACATGTCGAAGGAGCGTAAGAAGACCCCCTTGCGAAAGAAAATTATACTTCCATCCAGCCACTTTGCTCTTGATTTTAGCCACTAAAGGCTCCATGCCCCGAACCTTAAGCCGTCCGACAACAAGGGGAACATCAAGATAAACCACCGGGAACTTCCCCTCCACAAAACCCAATAACCGCTTCAAGCCGACTCTCCTTCCCCTAGTGATATGATCAGAGAAGAACAAAGCTGATTTTTCCTTGTTTATCAACTGACCTGACCACCTCTCATAACATCCTAAAACCTCAATAAGTCGTCGCAAGGATCGCTTTCCCCCATTAAGAAAAATCAGAAGATCATCGGCATAGAGGAGGTGGGAAATCAAAGGCGCCCCCGAGGGATGAGAAAAAGCCTTGATCCTACCACTCTCAAAATTCCTTCTCAGAAGCCGTGACAACACTTCCTCCATGATGATAAATAAATATGGAGATAGAGGATCTCCTTGTCGAAGCCCCCAGGTCGACTGAAAATAACCCTTATAAGAATCATTCATCATAATCGAGAACCATTGTGAGCACACACAATTGCCCACCAAAACGCGAAATTGAGTAGAAAATCCGAAACACTCAAGAACGTGTAAAATAAAATTCCAATCAACCCAATCGTAGGCTTTGGACATGTCCATCTTGACCATCAGGTTGCCACCATTTGTTTTTTTATTCAATGAATGGACCATCTCCTGCACCAACGTAATATTCTCAAAGATACTCCTTTCTTCCATAAAGGCGCCTTGCTCTTGTGAAATCATCGACGGAAGAAACTTCTTCAATCTACGAACCAAGATCTTAGAGAAAATTTTATAAGTAACCGAACATAAACTAATTAGCCGAAATTTGTCGAAACTCTTTGGCTCTTGCACCTTTGAAATAAGAACAATGAAAGATGACGTATAAAACTAGGGCAGGGGAACCCCCGAGAAAAACTCCTTTGCCGCCCTAACCACATCCACCTTCACCAACTCCCAACAACTACTAAAAAAATCGAAACCAAAATTGTCTGGTCCGGGCCTACTGTGCTTCGGGATAGACATTAAAGCCTCATTGACCTCTAATTCCGTGGGCGCCTTGCATAGAAAAAAATTATCATCATCCGCAATAACCTTATCCAAGAGTGATGAAAGATCGGTTTCCTCAAGAGCCGCCGCCCCCGAAAGAAAATCCTAAAAATAACACACTGCACCTTGATGAACCTGTTCCGGAGTGCTAAGGACCGTGCCATCCACTAGAGTCATAGAAGAAATAAAATTAGTCTTTCTACATTGGTTTACAACAGCATGAAAGAATTTCGAGTTTTGATCACCATCAACCATCCAAGCCTTTTTAGCAATTTGAGCTAGGCGTAATTCTTCCCTGTATTCCCAGGCTTCCAACTCGACCTTTGTAGCCAAGTAATCAGCCTCCAATTCTATAGAAAAATCTTCCTATAACTACCTCTCTAGCCCATCCAACCGGTCCTCTAACTCCTTTAAATGAACCTCTACACGGCCAAACACCGATTTATTCCACGTGCGCAAAGCCACCTTCAACTTTTTCAGCATGGCTGCTAGCTTTAGAAGGCCAGAACCCTGTACTGGTGCATGCCAAACAGTCTCTACACACTCCCTGAAAGAGTCATGGTCACACCACATATTCTGAAATCTAAAAGAAAAAGGACCATACCGCGACAAATCCCTGTGTAACTTAAGAACCATCGGGCAATGATTCGAAAATTTTATTGGCAAGTACTCATACCAAGCCTCCGGAAATACACTAGAGAACCCATAGTTGCTAACAACTCTGTCCAATTTAGTCTAGCTGTGAGAAGATCCCTCCTAGCCGTTACACCAAGACACTCGACCCCTAGTGTGTGGAAGATCCAGAAGGCCACACAATTCTAAACAATAATTAAACTCATCCATCACCGAAATGGCTTTATATAGTCTATTATATAAAATATTTGACTTTAGCATATTAAATATATTACAAATATATATAGTTAATAGTTATATTAAATCACTATAGTCTATAGTCTATTAAATGTATTACAAATATATAAAAAAATTTAATTATCATTTAAAAAAAACACATTGAAAAGATTCAATTAAATAATTAAATTTTAATTAAGTAGTAAAGGGCAGCCAAAGGCCCAAACGGACCAACGGTGCCGTTTTAATGTATTTGAAAACAATGAAACGTAAAAACTGAAAAGTGATTAAGTGAAAACCTAAAATCTCATCTCTTCGACTTCGACTCTTCGTGAACTCGGCACTCCCACTCAGCGACGCAGCGTCTGGGTCTTCGTCCCGGACTCTCAATCTTTGTCTCTCTCGTCTCTCACTTCTCACTCACTCTGCTCTCGCCTCTCGCACAGCAAGCTCTCTCTGTCTCACTGAGTTCTCACTCACTTAGTCACTCTGCTCGGTCTTCGTCTCTCAACTCTCTCGTCGCTCTCAATCTCTCTTTTCTCAAGTCTCTTGAGTCTCAACCCGTCTAACGGTCTCAGTTTCTCTGCCTATCTGCCCACGGCCCCCCAGCCCACGGTAAGATTTTTTTTTTTTGAAATTACATACTAGCAGTAGCCTACTATGATTTTTGTGATTGGATTCTGTGATGTTAGGGTTTTTGTGATTAGGTTTTGGGATTTTGGGATTTTTGTGAATCTTGATTGCCGATTGCCGATTGGGTTGAGTTGATAGGATTTTGTGATGATCATGTTAGGGTATCTTTTTTGTAATCCGAAATTTATTAGTGTTTGACAGTTCCGATTGGGTTGATTAGATTTTGTGATAGTAGGGTATTTTTTTTTTAATCCCAAATTTATTAGTGTTTGACAATTTATTATTGCTGATTGGGTTGTTGTTGGTTGTGGCCTAGGCTTTGTCGTTGAATTGGTCTAATGTCCATTCTCATGTGATGAAATGAATTAATGAACCATTCTACTCAAACCTTAATTAGGTTGATCGGTAAAAGGCAGTACATGCATGTGTGGTATAACTTATAATTTTTTTAATGTTAACAGTTAACATCAGGTAACTTACCCAAATAAAATGAATGGCCTAGATTTTTTTAGTAAAAGTTAAAGCAGATTTTTTTTAATAAAAGTATAAAACAGATTTTTTTAAATCAGTCTTTTTTTTTTTTATAAATAAGTTTTTAATGACAAACTGTGAAATTTACATTTAAAAAAAACCAGAAAACCGGACCAGACCGGACCGAAAACTAGTAAAACCGGAAGTACCGGTTTATGAGGGTAACTGGTGCGTAATCGGTTTTGAAAAATACAAAACCGGTACATACCGGTTCGGTCCTAGATTTTGTCCAAAACCAGACCGGACCGGACTGGTTACACCCCTAATGCTTTTCGTCACTTTTTCTAAAGGGAAATGATATATACAAGTACAAAATCTATAAGTCACGTGCAAGCTTTTATAAAAAATTGGAACTCACTATGAAAAAATATAAAAAACTCATTTTATAAATAAAAATGCTAGGGAGACTAGGCCTGCTACCCGCATGGTGCGGGGTGGGGGGTGCCCTTCCCCGCACCCTGCCCCGCACCATGCGGGGTTGGGGATTTTCCCCCCGCCCCGGTGCCGGGGGGCGGGGGAAAAACCCTTATCTGCCCCGCCCCCCGCCATTATGTTAAAAAAAAAAATTTTTGGTCTAAAAATATTTTTTTAAACCAAAATTATAATATAATTTAAATAATAAATTAAAATTTATAAATATAAAAAAATTTAAACTCATTAGAGTTAGATTTTGGATTGATTTGGCCTCCTAGGCCAATCTTTATATAGGAGGCCAAGGCAATACAATAGTCATCCTTAAGCAATGTGAGACTTAGTAGGCTGACTATTGTATTGCCTTGGCCTCCTATATAAAGATTGGCCTAGGAGGCCAAAACAATCCAATGACTTGAATATAATTTTAAATCTTTTATAAATTGTGTATATTTATATACAATATATTTATTTAATATATATAAATAAATTTTTTTTTTAATATGGGGCGGGGGCGGGGCGGGGCCCCGCTGGGGTCATCTCGCCCCTCGCCCCCGCTATGCCCTCTCTATGCGGGGCGGGGCGGAAGCCGGGCGGGGCAGCGGGGGCGGGGCCCCGCTGCCCACCCCTAAGGGAGATCGTTTTGGGCTCCCGATTTTTTTGTCTGATTTATTTTTTAAATTTTTTTAGTTTTTTTTTTACTTAGTGATTAAGAAAATATTGTTTAATAATATTGTGAATTTCTTTTATTTTTTTAAAAAATATTTAAAAGTATTAAAGAAATGATGTGAATTTTTTTTTTAAAAAAAATGCACAATATTATTAAACAATATTTTCTTAATCATTAAGTAAAAAAAAACTAAAAAAAGAGCAATAAAACGGGCTCCCGATTTTTTTGCCCGATTGGTTTTTTTAGTTTTTTTTACTTAGTAATTAAGAAAATATTGTTTAATAATATTGTGAATTTTTTATTTTTTTATAAAAGTGTTAAAAAACGATGTGAAAAAAAAGTCACAATATTATTAAACAATATTTTCTTAATCACTAAATAAATAAATAAATAACTAAAAAAAAAAATTGGATAAAAAAATTGCCACATTTTTTCAAAAGACGTATCTACTATTGCCCTTTTTCAAATAAAAAAATCTTCACAACCTCCTAACATATAAAGAAAGGTTCGAGATTTTGGAAAATGATTATGAAGAGTATTCCCGATATCCTTAATAATTCAAGATGGAAAGTGAGGGAGGGAATATTTTTTTCTGGTATGATAAATGGAGAGATAGGGGTCTTTTATTGGAGGAATTCCAGATGGTGGGGAATCCGCGGATTATAGTAAAAGAGTGTATGCTGAATAATAGTTGGGATATGGACCTTTTGATTTCTTTAGTTGGTCAGGATAATGTTGATGATATTGTTGAAGCTTTGGCCGGTTGTAAGGAGGGATCGGATGTGTTAATCTGGACTAAACACGAGAGTGGAAATTTTTCTACTAAATCAGCATGGGATTGTATTAGAATTAGAGGTTCTAATTTGGATTGGCATCCTTGGATATGGCATAGGTTGTTACCTCTTAAAATTTCGGTTTTTATGTGGAGAGCATGGAATAAAGCTTTGAGTGCTGATGATAGTCTTAGAAGGATTGGGGTCCCGATTGTCTCTCGTTGTGATTGCTATGTAGAAGGTAAGTATGAGGATCAAAATCATGTTTTGTTTGGTGGAGAGTTTGCGTTTAATATATGGTGTTATTGTGCTAATAATTTTGGTTTACCTCTTGGTCATACTTGGATGGAGACAGTGACGGCTTGGTTAAGACGTGCGTCAACTGATTCTCAAGTGGGGATTCTTGTGGGGTTACTTCCGTCGATTATTAGTTGGCATCTTTGGCGTAGAAGATGCACTGCCCGTATGGAGGGGCGGATTCAATCTGTTAGTGTGGTTTGGCATATGATCAAAAATTGGATGAGCTCTTGTAGCCAAGACATGAAAAAGGTAAAGAAATGTTCTGTGTATGATCTGCAGATTTTACATGCTTTGCAAATTACTTCAAAAGTACTCGTGAGGCAGTTTTTAAAAATTGTGGCTTGGCAAAAACCTGCTCCAAGGTGGTTTAAATTGAATACAGATGGTAGTAGCTTAGGAAATCCAGGATCTTCGGGGGTGGGTGGTATTATTAGAAATGATCAGGGCCACTTGGTTCATGCTTTTAATTCTTATATTGGTTTTGGTTCTAATAATAGAGCTGAGTTGTTAGTACTGCTGCAGGGTCTTAAAGCTTGTAAAAATCTAGAGATTATCTTTGTGGAAATAGAATTAGACTCTCAAGTGGTAATCTCTTGGTGGAATAGGCGAAGATGTGGCATATGGTATTTGGAAGATTTATGGGAGGATACTCTTGTTCTTATGGATTCGATGGTTTGCACAGTTAGGCATGTTTATAGGGAAGGTAATAAAGTTGCTGACTGGTTGGCTCGGAGTGGGGCAGCTGGTCTTAATATGGAATGGAATATAGTTGGAGAACTGCCTAGGATCCCTCGAGGTTTACTTCAGTTGGATAAACTTGGGTTACCATCTTTGAGGTGCTGTCAGAATTAAGAATCTTGTCCTATTTGGTTGTTGTGTTGGTTTGGTTAGATCTTATTGTATATGCTTGTTGTGCTAATGGTTTTTTTGCAGGTGAGGATTTGTTTGTTTTATTTCTCTATAAATACTAGGTTTTTTAAATACTTGTTTTCGGAATTTTTTATATTGTAACGCCAGGTATTGGTATGTAACCACGGTTCTTCTCCGTCATAAGTGAGGGTTTATTAATATAATCGGGACGGGATCACTCGTGGACAGGTGATTCTCGACTCTTCATAAATAAATAATAAAAAAAAAAAACCTCCTAACATATAAAAAATCTGTAAGTTGCGTGCAAGCTTTTATAAAAAATTGGAACTCACTATGAAAAAATATAAAAAACTCATTTTATAAAGAAAAATGCTAGGGAGATTGGGCTCCCGATTTTTTTGTCTGATTTATTTTTTAAATTTTTTAGTTTTTTTTTTTTTTTAACTTAGTGATTAAAAAAATATTATTTAATAATATTGTGAATTTCTTTTATTTTTTTAAAAAATATTTAAAAGTGTTAAAAAAAATTATGTGAATTTTTTTTAAAAAAAATTCACAATATTATTAAACAATATTTTCTTAATGATTAAGTAAAAAAAAAACTAAAAAAGAGCAATAAAACGGGCTCCCAATTTTTTTGCCCGATTGGTTTTTTTAGTTTTTTTAACTTAATAATTAAGAAAATATTGTTTAATAATATTGTGAATTTTTTTATTTTTTTAAAAATATTTAAAAGTGTTAAAAAAAGATGTGAAAAAAAATCACAATATTATTAAACAATATTTTCTTAATCACTAAATAAATAAATAAATAACTAAAAAAAAAATTGGATAAAAAAACCGCCACATTTTTTCAAAAGACGTATCTGCCATTGCCCTTTTCCAAATTAAAAAAATCTTCACAACCTCTTAACACTCTACATTATTTTTAATTTTTATTATTTGTTTCTTTTATTAAATATTTATTATATGAATAATGAATAAAAAATTTGAAATAATTTAAAAAGAATAAACTCAAAAAAAAAATTTTAAAACGATATTAAAAATTTAAAAAATTTAAAAAAATATAAAGTATGGAGTGTGGTGGAAGTTGTGTAGCAAAGCTCAATCCACACGACACCATAGCACAACCACCATATCTCTCCATCCTCTCGTGGCATTACCCATCACCTTTCACTTTTCTCTTCCTCACCCCGCCTTGAGAACCCACCATCAAAATTCACTCTTTTCCATTACCTCAACGACAAGAACATACCTTTCTCACTCTCAACACTCCCAAGAAAATTGCTTTGTCAACCGCCTCATGGCAAGTATGTTAGAGAAGACTATCTTGTGGTATATTTCCCATAAAAGAAAACCCCATTTGACTTTTATCATAATTTGTTTGCGTTTTTGTTCCTTTTTTTTTCTCCTTTAACTACTAAGTTTTCGTTTGTTTTCTCGTTTGGATTTAACTTAAATGCTCATCTTGCTTACTAAGAAAATGTTAAAATATAGAGAATTTATAGAGTTGTAGAGATAAATTCTTGGTTTCGACTATTGAGATTAGATTCTTTTGGAAGTTTAAAGTCAGTGTTGAAATAAAAGTATTCTTGGAGCAAGAACACCTATAAAAGCAACACGTACTAAGGAAGAATCAAAAAAGGAAAAATATTTACAGTAAATGCACCAAATCTGAAAAGAATAGAGTAGAACGATAATACCAAGAACACAAGGATTTAACGTGGTTCGATCCTTTCGGATCTACATCCACAGGGGGAAGTGGCCAGAGATCATCTTATTGAAGCTTCAAATCGAAAGACTGTACAGGTTACAAGATTCAAGTCATCAATATGACTTTAACTCTCTCAGATTACTCACTGCTATTCAAGTTTCTCAAAAACCCTCATTTCTATCTCGAAGCCTCTCTCTCTGTAATGTATCCGCCGTTGCCTTATTTTCTTCTTCTATCTACAGTATCCATCGCAAGCCTTTTATAAGGCTGCGTAATACAAGAAACCCTAATGCATTTGATCAAGGACATCTGTCCATCTAATAGCCGATGGATCCAACAAGAGTAATGAATCAGAATTACACAAAAGGACAAAAAAGGATAAAGCATACGTGGTCACTTCTTTGACCTTTAGTTACAGGGCTTGACTAATAAAGAAACAATTACATTTAACCTTCTCAGAAGCAAATTAATGACACATTGGTCATCAATCTCCACCTTGTCATCAATTTGATTTCAAGATCCCCCATCTCTGGCCAATTCCCACCTTTAATTCCCTGGTCAACCCTCCTCCATTTTTATCAAGTATAAACAGTTCCTGATCTTTGATCTTGGCAATGGTTTGGTCATCATATCAGCTGGGTTTTCTTCAGTTGGGACTTCACCACTTTGACAGTACCACCTGCAACCACATCTCTTACAAAATGGAGTCTAATGTCAATGTGTTTTGATCTTTCGTGAAAAACTTGATTTTTAGTGAGATGTATAGTACTTTGATTGTCACAATAAACAGTGATATTTCCCTTGTATAAGCCCAGTTCATTTGTTATACCTTTCAGCTATAAAGCTTCCTTTATAGCCTCTGTCATGGCTATGTATTCAGCCTCAGTTGTGGATAAAGCCACAACTGATTATAAGTTGGATTTCCAACTCACAGCACCACCAAAGGCTGTGAATACATAGCCCGTCAGAGACTTCCTGGTGTCCAAGTTTCCAGCAAAATCAGAATCTACAAATCCACAGATTTCTTGACCACTCAACACATTGCCACCAAAACTTAGCCCTAAACCTGTGGAGCCTGTCAAGTACTGAAACACCCACTTTAGGGCTTGCCAGTGGGGTTTCCCAGGATTTCCCATGAACCTACTAACTAGACTAACAGCATAGGTGAGGTCTGGCCTTGAACAGACCATTGCATACATGATGCTACCTACCATACTTGCATATGGAATTTTTATCATGTATTCCCTTTCATCATCAGTTTTAGGGGACTGATTAACAGAAAGTTTAAAATGCTGTCCAATGGGAGTACTTACAGATTTTGCTAAGTCCATGCTAAATCTTTTAAGTACCCTTTGTAAGTATGTTTTTTGTGATAAGTAGAGTAGTTTCTTTTTCCTATCTCTAATTATCTTCATACCTAATATTTTCTTAGCAGGTCCAAGGTCTTTCATGTCAAAAACAGATTTTAAAGTTTCTTTTACAAGATTAATATGACATTTATCTTTACAAGCTATGAGCATATCATCCACATATAACAGAAGATAAATTGTAACCTCATCAGAAACTTTAAAGTATACACAGCTATCATAACTGCATCTTTTAAACCCATTCTCAATCATATGAGTGTCAAACCTTTTATACCATTGTCTTGGAGATTGTTTTAATCCATACAAAGATTTTTTCAGCAAACACACATGATTCTTATAGGATTCACTTACAAAACCTTCAGGAGGTTGCATGTAAAGTGTTTCTTCTAATTCACCATGCAAGAAAGCAGTTTTAACATCTAACTGTTTTAAAAACAAATCATGATAAGCAGTGTAAGCTAACAACAATCTGATGGAGCTGTGTTTCACTGCAGGGGAGAAAATTTCATTGAAATCTATGCCTTCTCTTTGTGTAAAACCCTTTGCTACTAACCTAGCTTTGTACCTAGGTTTTTCTACCCCAGTTATACCCTCCTTTTTCTTGAATATCCATTTAGACCCTATGATTTTAACCTTATCAGGTTTTAGCACCATTTCCCAAGTCTTGTTCTTATAAAGAGATTCCATTTCTTCTTGCATAGCAAGAAGCCAATTATTTGAATCTTTACTGCCCATTGCTTCTTTATAAGACCTTGGTTCAGGGTCTTCAATGTCTTGTGCTACAGAGAGGGCATAGGATGCTATATCAGCCTCTGCAAATCTCAATGGAGGTCTTATAACCCTTCTTGGCCTATCTCTAGCAAGGTTATAAGACTCAATGGTTTCTATTTGGTTGCTATCAGATTCAGACTTCGAATTATCTCCAATTTCTTGAGACAATGAGTCTGAATACTCCACCTCCATCTGGACTTTGTTTGGAACAGTGACAGATTGAGTCTCAACTGTATCTAGTTGAGATCTGGCCATTTGTAACTCATTAAAGGTCACATCCCTACTTATTATACACTTTTGTTTTCCAGGTTCCTCTATCCAAAGTTTATAGCCTTTTACTCCTTCAGGATATCCAACAAAAATGCATTTTACTGCCCTAGGTTCCAGTTTGTCAGTTTTATTGTGTGCATATGCGACACAACCAAATACTCTCAGATTACTGTAATCTGAGGGTTTACCAGTCCATAATTCTTGAGGAGTCTTGCAATTAATGGCAGTAGATGGACTCCTATTTATCAAATATACAGCAGTATTAACTGCCTCTGCCCAAAAGGTTTTTGGCAACTTAGCATTTGACAACATGCACCTAACCCTCTCAAGAATTGTTCTATTCATTCTTTCAGCTAGGCCATTCTGTTGGGGTGTTTCCCTCACTGTCCTATGCCTTGCAATGCCCTCTTTTTGGCAATAGTTGTTAAACTCATTTGATAAGTACTCAAGTCCATTGTCTGTCCTAAGTTTTTTAATCTTCCTGCCTACTTGATTTTCAACCAAGACTTTCCATTCCTTAAACTTGTTAAAAGTGTCACTTTTCTATTTAAGGATATAAACCCAAACTTTTCTAGAATAGTCATCAATAAAGGATAAGAAGTAATTCCCCCCACCATGAGAACTAACACTTGCAGGTCCCCACAAATCAGAATGGATATAGTCCAAACTTTGTTTAGAAGTGTGTGTACTGTGTTTGAAGCTAACTCTAGTGGACTTGCCTAGAATACAATCTTCACAAAAGGGAAGGTCTCCTAGGTCTTTGTCACCAAGTAACCCCTGTTTTTGGAGTTCCTTTAAGCCTTTATGGCTGACATGCCCTAGTCTTTTATGCCAAAGTATAGTATCATTATCCAAAGATTTTTGGATAGCAGAAGCATGTCCTATAACAGTCTGACCTACCAGGGTATAAAGACCATTCTTTATTTCCCCTTTCATTACTATTAAGGACCCTTTTGCAACCTTTAGTACTCCAGATTCAGATTTAAAAACACAACCAGATTTGTCAAGCATTCCAAGAGAGATTAAATTTCTCTTAAGATCAGGTATGTATCTTACATCTTTTAGAATTCTTTCCACACCATCATGCAATTTTAATCTGATTGTACCAATTCCAAGAACTCTACAAGATTTATTATTTCCAAGCATAACATGTCCACCATCAACCACAGAAAAAGTTTCAAACCAAGATTTACAGGGGCACATATGAAAAGAACATCCTGAATCTAAAATCCATTCATTACTAGATTCAGTCTCTGAGATACAGAGTACCTCAGCACTCTCATAGCCTTCAAATGCAACAGATGCATTTCCTTCATGTTTGAATTTATCCCTATCTTTTGTTTTCTTTTCTGGACAATCTTTCTTGAAATGTCCCTCTTTGTGACAAAGGAAACACTTCAGTTGTTTTCTTTTTGATTTTGATCTATATTGTTTCTTTCCTTTAAAACCAGGTTTTTCAGATCTTCCCCTAGCCACTAACCCCTCACCAGTCTGAGTTTTAGCTTCAAAATTATTCTGAAGTTCCCTTGCATGCAATATGGATTGCACCTCATCTAAAGACAAACTATCTCTGCCATACATAATTGTTTCTTTTAGGTTAGCATAAGAATTGTCAAGGGAACTCAATAACAATATAGCCTGATCCTCATCATCTATAGTGATGTCTATGTTAGTAAGATCTAGGATGATCTTGTTGAACTCATCCAGATGATCTTCAATAGACACTCTCGGAGTCATTTTAAAAGTATACAACTTTGTCTTATTATGAAGGCGATTGGCCAGGGATTTGGTCATGTAGAGAGTTTCTAGTTTTAACCAAATCCCTGCAGCTGAATCTTCATTGGCTACCTCCCGTAAGACCTTATCCCCTAAGGAAAGAATAATGGCACTGTGTGCCTTTTGTAATATTTCGGGTTTAACCCTATCAGTAATGGAGGAACTTAATTTTTCCTCTAAGGACCCCTTAGACAGCATCTTGTCCCCAAGAAGTGCATCTTGGAGACCATGTTGTACTAACAGAGCCCTCATTTTAATACGCCAGAGACCAAAATCATTTTTTCCTGTAAATTTCTCCACCTCAAACTTAGTAGAACCCATCTCGACCTAGGCTCTAGATACCACTTGTTGAAATAAAAGTATTCTTGGAGCAAGAACACCAATAAAAGCAACACGTACTAAGGATGAATCAAAAAAGGAAAAATATTTACAGTAAATGCACCAAATCTGAAAAGAATAGAGTAGAACGATAATACCAAGAACACAAGGATTTAACGTGGTTCGATCCTTTCGGATCTACATCCACAGGGGGAAGTGGCCATAGATCATCTTATTGAAGCTTCAAATCGAAAGACTGTACAGGTTACAAGATTCAAGTCATCAATATGACTTTAACTCTCTCAGATTACTCACTGATATTCAAGTTTCTCAAAAACCCTCATTTCTATCTCGAAGCCTCTCTCTCTGTAATGTATCCGCCGTTGCCTTATTTTCTTCTTCTATCTACAGTATCCATCGCAAGCCTTTTATAAGGCTGCGTAATACAAGAAACCCTAATGCATTTGATCAAGGACATCTGTCCATCTAATAGCCGATGGATCCAACAAGAGTAATGAATCAGAATTACACAAAAGGACAAAAAAGGATAAAGCATACGTGGTCACTTCTTTGACCTTTAGTTACAGGGCTTGACTAATAAAGAAACAATTAACCTTCTCAGAAGCAAATTAATGACACATTGGTCATCAGTCAGTTTTCTCTTGGCATCCAAGTTGTGCTTCAAGTTTAATGTATACGTTTCTTTATTTGGGTGAGCTGAAGAAATTGTCTGCCGAGGAAGTTCAGGAGCTGGTAAAGGGAGAACGAAATGTACCCCTTATTATTGATTTCTATGCAACATGGTGTGGGCCCTGTGTTTTAAGGGCTCAAGTACTCGAAATAGTATTGCTTTTTTAAGAAATTCTAGTTGTATCTCTAGTGCTATGCGTGCAATTTATAATGATCATATGCTTGACTGCTTAAACTGTTCTAGTGTTAATGGTCATTCAAATTAGTTGCTGTGTAGATTTTCCCCTTTCCCCTCGATCTTCATGAGGCTTCATAAATATATTTTTGGTGGAGAATACTTTGTAAAATCCAGAGAGACTGTACCCTCAAGGGGGAGGGGAGGAGGCTATTTGCAATACTCCACTAGTAGCTTGATTCTGAGGAATTGATGCTTTTGATATTCTTAGGTGATGGTTTGACATTTTTATGGGCTGATCTACTTCAGTCTTTAAACAGTGGGAAATGGCTGTTGGTGGATTCTCAAATTGGTACTACAGGCCTTTTGTATGTGACTTGGAGGGTGCAAAAAAGATATTTTAATGCCATTAAGTTAATTTTTTTTTTATATAAATCTGAACTAGTTTTTCAGCAGGGGTTGAATACTTAGAATGTTGTGCCTCAGGTGTCCATGAGTTGGTTTGTATCCTTGACTTTTGGTGCATGAACGATAACTAGGATAATTGATGGAGGTGATGATGATAGAGTTTTTAGAATTGTGTACTATGGCTGTTCGTTATCATTGTGAAGGAATGTTTTGGATATCTCTTCATTTTGTAAAGATTGCAGTTTCTAATTTTCACTCTTAAATTATTTAGAATGGCTTCATATTATGCATTCCTTTTCATATGGGCTTTTTCCTTTCTAGTTTAATGAACTTTGAGATGGGATGCTGTGAAAAAGGATAGCAGATGTTATAGGATGGATGGCTAAAAGCCAAGATGATGTCCTGCCTTCCTAAGAAGGTTTAAAACGTCATGTCAATATCT
This sequence comes from Juglans cinerea, assembly GCA_961763995.1. NCBI lineage: Eukaryota > Viridiplantae > Streptophyta > Magnoliopsida > Fagales > Juglandaceae > Juglans > Juglans cinerea. The sequence continues at coordinate 22,161,314 of CAUIVZ010000015.1, read as the reverse complement.
CAAGGTGGTTTTTAGATATTGAGAGGTTGATTTTTAATTTGTTAACATTCATAAATTCTTTAGCACTAGTGCTAAGTTCTGGACTTGCATTTACAGATGCTATATAACTCCAACTATATCTATCAAATATTTTGGTAACATGCAATTACTTCGGGAAAGACATACGCTACAGATTTAGGAACACAACAAAAAAGATCGTCTTACCCCTTATATAATTTTATATGTTTTTTTGGGTTAGTATTTTTTGTTTTCACATACCTATGTCCCTTGTCCTGCTTGTGCTTCTCATATTGAATATCAATTTTAGAAATTTTCTTAAGTCGTGTAAATCTAAAGCAGGTCTTAATCTTCTGTCCTTGACAGCTGCATTGCTAAAAAATATGACTCAAATTTTTTTTCTATTGTAATTTATTTTGAAGACTTGACAGTATTTCATGCTTCATTATCAAACATTTGATGCAAATAAAAGGGTTACAGTTTCAATGTATGACAAAATCTTGGAGAGGAGCATTGCTAGTTTCTTTGTTGTATGGCATATTGGCTTATGATGTTGATATGATATTCTACATTATTGGAAATTTTAGAATTTTACTTAATGTGATATGAATGAGGTGTGGCTAGCCTATTTATTTCCTAGAAAGCATTCTCTTGAACAGAAAAAAACAAAATAATCTTCCATTTTGGAGTAGCATTTGTTGACGGTAATGTTGTCAGCATGAGGTTAGTGCGTATTTCCATCATCATTTCGAGAATCTCTTTTCCAGATTGATGGCTTAATTTGATTTGAGGGGAGGGGGGAGAGTCTTTTTGTGCTTTGTTCTGTTGCAAAATAATCCAAACGCGTTATGTTGCTGATGGGTCATTTTTTAAACCAATACATTGTTGCTCCCAAGAGAAATCCTCACTGTAGTATGATTTGATTTGGCATCTGCAAACTGGTGAATAATGCTTGCATTTGAGTCTTGTCACAGCTTGCTGTGGCTGTGGAGTATGAGAACAATGCATTGATTGTTAAGGTTGATACAGATAATGAGTATGAATTTGCACGTGACATGCAGGTAACCATTTTTGCCTTACTGAGTGCAGCTAATTGAATTGTATACATACTGTACCATTGCTGTGTCCTAATCTCAATGGTTAATTCTCTGTATACATTGAGCTCCTTTTTTCTCAGGTACGAGGGCTGCCAACACTGTTTTTTATCAGTCCAGTTCCAAATAAAGATGCAATCCAGACTGAAGGGCTTATTCCAATACAGATGATGCGGGATATAATAGATGATGAGATGTGAAGAATTGAACAAAACATTGCTATGCCGCTAGACAGATTTCGAGAGCCCTGGTTTTTAGGGGTGGTAATGGTATAATCCTTTACTTGCCTAAATTCGAGTTTTGTAATTTATGTGACTGAGATGCTGCCTTTGATAGATGCTGGAATTTGTGTGCATTCTCCTCAATAATGTATGTGTTTAGAAGTCAATACGTGGACGGTGGTTTTGTGGGTGAGGAAATATTTTTATCTTTTTTTTATAAAAATAAAAAAATAAAAACAGGAAGACAGGCTTCCTTATTATAAATCATCCTCACTTATGGTGGAAGAAAAAAAAACTGTGGTAACATCCAAACATACTTCAGTAGACAGGACCAAACTATGAACAAATATATAAAGACTAAAACAACCCAACCCAGCAAACTTGCTAATCTTAATTCCTACATTTCGAAAAACCTCCCTTGTCCAATGTAATGGTCCCTCTAATGAGAGAAGGGAGAGCTGACAATGAAGACCAAGAACCCATGTACCCTTGAGTGCCCCGTTTTGCTAGACCATCGGCTACTCCATTGACTTCTCTATAAACATGAGAGGCCAGTTAAGCGACGCTGAATCTCATCCCAATAGTCCTTCATATACCATAAACCACACCGTTGCATCTTCAACCAGTTAATAACAAGAAGAGAATCCATCTCAATTTCCACTCTCGGACAATCCAACCCATTAAGATGCCTAAAACTATGTAAAAACCTCATCAACTCTACATAATTATTGGAATGATGACCAGTTGATACAGCAAAAGCACTAAGCAGTTCACCTCTAGCATTTCAGATTACTGATGCACCAGGATTTCCAAAAGAACAGCCATCCACATTAAGTGAATGGTTTTAACATTTAACTCTCTTGCAGGCACAATCGGCAAATTCAAACCACATAAAATCATCTCATCTTGTCGACAAGAAGAGCTAACATCCTTCAACTTAAGAGCTGTGCTGCGCATCAGCCGGAAGCCACAGCACACCACACAGGTTTTTTTTTTTTTTTTTTTTTTTTCCACTCAATCCATTGAGTGTGCTCAACAAACAGTATGCTGCAATATATATTTTTCCTCAACTTAATCGTAGCCCATGCCACGAATTTAATAGAAGACCATACCTACTGTTCTGATTCCACTACACCCTTCATTCTCGCCTCGCACCTTCGGCCCCATAGCCTCCATGTTATAATGTAAGGTAAAATGCCCAGCAACTGGCCAGATTTGGATGATTTCCGAGCACGTTAATGCCAACTTTCAACCCTTTCTATCCAGTTTCTACCTTCTATACACGACATGCCAATACCTGAGAAGCTATACGCCATATTTGGTCAGCAAACTCGCCACACGCAAACACATGATCAAGGTCTTCATAGCCACGAGATATACAACAATCACTACGAGACACTAGCGGTATACCTACCCGTCTAATTCGATCATCCAGAGGTAAACAAACATGCATTGCCTTCCACATGGTTACTGAAATTTTCTTTGGGAGAGCAGCGTGCCACACCCACTTCGACTATGGAAAATTCGGGCCTTTTGTTCGTATACAATTCCAAGCACTACGAGTCGAAAATTTTCCATCCAAATTCGGCAGCCATATTAACAAATCAGTATTGTGTTTTATCCTTCCCAACTGCTCAACCATCTCCTCTGTTTTTTCATACCCCACAAGCTGAATGAATAGCTCCACATTCCATGACCTGCCAGACTTGCACTCCTCCAGTTTCATATTCGGCAACTCCGTGACCTACTGATTGTCACAAAGAGGTGCATCACAAAACCATCGATCTTGCCAAAAATAAACTTTACCATCACGCACTTTCCACTTTGAATTTTCATGCACTCGAGGAAGTTGCTTCAAAATCATTTGCCAGAAATTTGTTCCTTTGTGAGGATTGATCACTATAATATGTTTTTTCCCAACATATTTAGCAAGAAAAAATTGAGACCATAGAGAAGAACCATTCAATAAATTCCAAGCCAATTTCATGTAGAGTGAACTCTGCACTTCATGCAAATCACGAAGCCCTAAACCCCCTTCTGAAATCGGTTTACAGAGATCTAACCATGCACACTATTTTTTCTTAGCTTTGCCATCCTTCACTCCCCAAAAAAAGGTGCTCATAAGCCTTGACATTTTCTCAATAACAGACTTAGGGGTCTTCAGGATAGATAGAGGGTGAACTGGAATACTTTGCAAGACATGTTTTAATAGCAATAACCGAGCCCCACTAGAAAGAAGTCTAGCCTGCCAACCCTCTAGCCGAACACGGATTTTATTAATCGAAGTTTCAAAATGAGAGGTCAACAACCTGCCAAAAACAATAGGCATTCCCAAGTATATAAAGGGGAAAGACCCTTCCGTGAAACCAGTATTTCGAAGCAATAAGCTCCATTGAGTTGTTGAGATATGTTTGTAAAAGGAAATGGAAGACTTTCTTTTATTCACCACTGACCAGACCCGCTGTCATATTCCTTTAGCACATTCATAATAGAATGTATAGACCTCTTACCCCCATTCGAAAATAACACCACATCAGCCGCATAAAGCATGTGTGAAACAATCGGGGTACCTCTTGGATGATAAAACGGAATAATCTTACCCAACTCCACCTATTTTTTAATCATTCTAGTAAGTATTTCTTGAACTAGAATAAATAAATACAGTGAAATGGGGTCTCATTGCCTCAATACTCTCCCGCCTTTAAAGAAATCCTTAGGAATACCATTCATAACTACTGAGAACCATGGAGAATAGATGCATTGCCTAATAAGAAAGCAAAAAAATTCCGAAAAGCCAAATGCTCTCAAAATTTTCAAGAGAGAACCTCAATCAACACTGTCATACGCCTTCGCCATGTCAATCTTTATAACTACATTCCCACCAAAAGTAGGCTTGTGAATGGTATGTATCAGCTCCTAAGTCAAGCTTATGTTTTAAAAAATGCTTTGACCCAGAAGGAAGGCACCTTGTTCCTAAGATATTATTTTGGTTAACAACGGAGAAAGTCTATTAACCAAAATTTTGGGTAATGCATGCATATATGTTGTTCCCAACATATATTCAGCAGATATGTTTGATCAGAACATCATCTCATCTGCATATTAATATTCGAGGTTAATTAATTAATTAAATACTCTAATGAATCGATTTACTATGATCTGGGTATTCATCTGATGCTGATCAACTCACCAAAGTATTCAAGGGTTAGCCTAAAAATAAAAAATAAAAAAGTATTCAAGGGTTTTTACTGTATGTTTTCCACGATTTATGATCTTATCCCGTTTTTAGCAGATATTATACGTTTTTACCAAGTTTTATGATATACAGCAGATACTATATGTATTCTTGTTTACTATACGTACGTTTTTTACTGCTTTCTTACTACATTGTATGTATTTTTACTATACGTTTTTAGTAGTGCATTTTTTTTTTTAGTAATATAACATACGGTCATAGATGTAAGCGCTTCGCATCCTTTTCGTTTTTCCTGTGCCTTTTTTTCGTTTTTCTTGTGTATTTTTTGCGTTTATTGCGTTTTCTTACTATGCGTTTTTTACTGTGCGTTTTTTTCTTTGCGTTTTTTTACTGTGCGTTTTTTCGCTGTCGTTTTCTTGCTGTACGTTTTTTTGCTGTCGTTTTATTTTGCGTTTTTCTTTTGTGCGTTTTTTCTGTACGTTTTGCTGTAAGTTTTTTATTGTACGTTTTTTCTGTGCGTTTTTTTTTCATTTTTCCTGTGCCTTTTTTTTGCGTTTTTTTCGTTTTTCTTGTGCGTATTTTTTGCGTTTTTTACTGTGCTTTTTTATTGTACGTTTTACCTGTGCGTTTTTTTACTGTGCGTTTTTTTTACTTTGCGTTTTACGTTCATTTTTTTGCTCCGCGTTTTTTTACTCTTACCTTTTTTTCTGTGTTTTTTTTTTATTGTGATATTCAGCAAATACTGTTTGTTTTTATAATAGAATATTTATTTCTTCAAAAGAAGCATGCAGTATTGGAGGTACCTTTATTTGAGACTGGGCTTTTTATCCAGCCTTTTGATATGCAGCTTACTACTATAGCTACTCAATTTGCCCAAGGAAAATAAAGATCGTCTGCAGAGCCCAAAGACAGCTAGCACAAGGTTGCCTTAAAAGACAATGTAATATCGCATACCAAGTGAGACAGGATCAAAGAGTTCGATTTGTACAACATAAATAACCATTATATATGTGTATATATACCTCAAAAGCCTGTCGACTACAAACTCATCAATGAAATACAAATGGCCTACTGCACCGTTTCTCTTTGGTTGCCTCTGCAGCACCTTTGAATACCCTGTGATTAACAGAAAAACAACCCAATTCACCCCCCACTCCCCACCCTCTTTTCTGTCTGGTCATCCCTTCTGTTCTTCTGTTTATTAGCAATATGTAAATACCGTTGTTACTCCAAGCTATGCTGCGTGGTAATGGCTTCCACTTCTCTAAATGACCTGAGGCCAAAAATCCAAAAGGGGTGACAACTGAAAGGAACATAGGTAGGATGGTATCATGAATTGCCCATTGTGCCAAATGAGCTGTCATCAAGGACAATATCAGCCGGATCTCCAATCCATGGCCTCCCTTCTCTCCATCGGAACTTAATCCTTAACTTCCCGTTTGCATCTACACCAACCACTTGTCCCTTACTTGCATGGGTCTCCATTCCCCACCCCCAGCGTGGGGTCACCAGCCCTTCTCTAATCCTCACCTTGTCCCCCACTTTGAATGGCCTAACCCTCTCCATCTCTGAAGCTTTGCAAAGCCACAGCCTCTCAATGAAGCAAAATGCCACCCAGAGTTCCCCATCTTCCATCCGGTGCACCACCCCAATGCTTGAATGACTCGCCTCTCCCCATTGGTAGGTTGGGGTTGAAACCGATGCCCTAACCCTAACCCAGTCTCCGATACAAAGCTCTTGCTCTTCTACCAGCTCTACTTCTGATGGATCCAGCATCCAAGCCTTTGAGCCAGCTGGAGTATATATTCTCAGTTTTCCATCAGCGTCAATAGCAGATATGGTTCCAACACTTCCGTGGCTGTGGCCTGACCACCCAAATCTGGGCTGCTTGACAGATAGTTTAACCCTAACCTTTTGGCCAACCATGAGCCTGTCCGCTTTTTCGAGATGGGAAGTAGACCCCACCCACATTTCTTGCTCCCCACAAAACCCAACATAAGTGGTTCCATACCATTCATCTCCTTCATATCCGATCCCTTGCACTACACCAACACTACCTGGTCCAATGGATTTCCAATTACTTGCATTAACTCTCAAACTCACCCACTCTCCCACTTCAAACATTTGCTCTATCTCTAGATCCGCAGGATCTCCTCTCCACAACCCTGACAAACCAAAGAATGCAACCCTTACTGCCCCATCAGCATGAACACTAGTTATAATTCCTCGAGAAGCAGGCTGAGCCCCTCTCCAACCCCACCGTGGCTCAACCATTCCAGGCCGGAACCGAACATACTGCCCAACTTTAAAGCACGGGACCTTTTCAACATCCGTGTAATGAGTAATCCACCTCCCCTTACGGAAACAGCATGCCAACTCTAGATAACCAGTCTCTTGTACACTATGCACTACTGCTAAACTTTCTTTTCCAATACTGTTCCAGTCATAACTTGGTCTAGTTCCCAGGCTTGGTTTTGAACGTACCCAATCACCCACTTCAAAACCAGAAAGTCTTTCTGCGTCTCCAGGAGAAACTTTCCACAAGCTTCGTCGGCCAGCCACTCTCACCTGCATAAACATAACCAAGCTGCTTATGAGATGTACAGCAATTTATACAAGGGAAAATCCTAAAAAGAAATTATCATCACATGCATATGAACAACGTTGTGCTTCTACAACTACAGAAATCGCACTTCACAATGCATTTGCTAAAAGGAACAATACAACTATTATTTTTAAAACAATAATCACTGTTGATTTTTTCTCAGTATGTTGCCAGAATCCTAAACATTGATAGGCAAGACATGATCACATAGAACTGGAGAGCATTTTTTTAATAGGTAAATGTAAATTTTATTCAAAAGAACAGTATGCATAGCCCAAATACATGGGTCGTATACAAGAGAAGCAAAGAGTTGGATAGCACTACAAGCAGAGAAAGGTATTGACGTGTATTACTCACAACAAAACTAAGTACAGAGCTAAAAGATAAGCATCCTTACATTCAAAGCACCATCCATGTCAATTCTCATTATTTTTCCAACAGTAGCAAGAGTTTCATTTGACCATCCAAGTCGTGGCTGAGTAACAGATGGCATCATATGAATCTCTTGTCCTACTTCAAAAGGAGGTACCTTCTCCACATCAGTCACAGAGCAACGAAAAGGCTTGCTCCTGAAGCAGAAGGCAACACCCATATCACCATCCTCCTCCAAGCTATGAATTACCCCAATGCTGTTCCTTGTGATATCCTCCCACCCATATTTTGGAGAGGATACTGAAGCTTTCACTCGAACCCAATCCCCAACCTGTTCATGGCGGGAATAATGAAATTTATGCAGGGGAAAAAGCAACTAATGTCTATCTTGGAGATTTTAATCCATGCATATTATAATAATGAGCTGTGAGATATTACCTTAAAGTCTTCCACCTTTTCCATGTCAGAAGGATCAGCCTGCCAGGGTATTGGTCGATTTGGTATTTCAATTTTTAAGAGACCATCATTCTCTATCTCACTTATTCTTCCAACACTATGATGTGTCTCACCACCCCATGCATATCTAGGTTCTGCAACAGATCGCTTGACACACACCCGGTCACCAATCTGTAAAATCAGAAACATATCAAGCTTTGGAAATGCAGATATAAAAAATGAACCAAAGGGGGAAGAAGTATTAATTATTGGTACAATGGAAAATCCAACATTTCTCCCTTACCCTGAATGGGGCAACAGACTCAACCTCCTCTGGTTCACAATGCCATGGATTTGGAAGATAACTAAGTTCCAACAACAAGCTACTGTCTGGTCTGATACAATACACTATACCAATGCTCCCTGGTGTTACAGATCCTAAACCATGCTTCGCTGTTGTAAGAGTGGGGCGAATACGAACCCAGTCCCCAACCTTGAATTCTTCAACTCTTTCCATTTCTGCAGGATCAGCTTTCCATCCTCTGGATGCTCCAGGAAACCCAACACGCAATATCCCATCATCATCAACACACAATACGGTACCAATACTGTCACGAGACTGCCCACGCCAACCAAACCTGATCATTACAACACCAGCTATCGGTTTCTGATAGAATACCATAGTAATACTTCAAAGAAACCTATTACTTTGATAGGTGATAAAGAATTTGTATTCATAAGTCAAAGAAGCCTATTACACACTATAGCATAATGCAAATTAATTGTGTTCTGTTAAGGCAGCAAAAAGATTAGCGTTCTCTTGATAAAATCATGCAGGTTAATTTGCTCGTATCTATTAAACAATTTCCAACGAAAGCATGAAACAACAAAGAATAAATTTGTAATAATTCAACATAAAAACTATAAATTTGCAACTGAGCAGGATCAAACCTGGGCTCTTTGACATCAGGTTTTAGCTGGACATGCTGTCCCCTGTCTAATGGAATGACTTTTATAACTTCACTGGCCAAAACATGAGCCTCTCCAGAACAAAAGGACACAATGAGATTGTCCTTGTCTGGGACGCTCTGCACAAAGCCCACACTGCTGTGTTTTGCATCTTGCCACCCATATGTAGGAGTTGTGATACTTCTTCTATATTTCACCCAGTCTCCTACTTCAAATCTAAACAAGTTTGAGAATATTGTCATTTTAATGTTCATAAACGAGTTTGGCCTACAAAAATACAAACAATATCAAAACAAAACTATGATTGAATATCTTCTCCTCACATGGTAGGGAACAGACGAACTCCCCTAATCACAAGTGCTTCCATCAGATCTTCAGAGATCCATTCCCGGGGAAGGGCCTCCAAAAAGTCCCGTAATGTCTTGCCACTGTCACCAAGCAAAAATTCCTCAATTGTTTTCTTTCTTTTTTATTTTTTTTTTTGGGGGGGGGGGGTAAGTAACTAGAGCAAATTCAGTGATGTAGCAGAACTGAAATCTGCATCCTATCACATAGTTGGATCTCTACAATCAACATACAGATCTAAAAAACCTAAAGTTTTAAGACTACACAAGTAAATAAAGTTGAACAAGAATGTCTGGAGAATGAGGGTGAAGCCACATGAAGAAGCAATGCCTCCAACAGTTACTTGCCTATGGTTTCTGACTTCCACAGCAGCATCAGGATTTCTAAGCATGACAATGAGCCATACAAGATTTTCGCGTATCATTTTTGCTGCATCTGCTGCTATATGGAAAGCATTGTCACCTTCATCATCCTGACAGTGATAAACAAAGACATTGTACATAAGTGGATTTCCAAATTAAAAAAGAAAAATTCTACTCATCATCTCTACACCACACACCTGCTTTTATTTTTTTTCTCTTAGAAGGTGTGTGGTGCAAGAATAATGAGTAGAATAACTCATTAAAAATTTTTGTTTTTAAGCACCCAGAAGAGGGGTGGAAACAAAGTGATCATGCACTCTGTAGAAACCTCCAGTGAATTGAAACAATCTAAGCCAAATGGAAAAATGATTCTCTGGGATGAGCAGCAGAAGATGACTCTCTAAGCTTTAAAAACTAATACTAATAATAGTAATTGCCAAAAGAAAGGGAATATGAAGAAACAGAATGAGTGGAACTGAGAGGTATGGAGGGATTGTTTCCTAAGTCAATTAATTCATCGAGAAAGTTGCAGGGTGCATATTTTTTCTGTTTTCTTTAAAGTTATGTCACAGCACATGTTATACAATCACACTTTTTTTATACTTTTTTATTGAAATGCGAAGCAGCGCAGCTCATGTACACAAAGTGTATATAAGAGAGTCAATTTTATATAAGATGGCATATTAGACAAATACATACAAGCTGCTAATAGCATCAAGACACGTCCAGTGATATACTCTCTGCCTAATTATCACACCACAAGATTATCTCAGACTGATTTCCCTCAGCCAAGTACTTTTCAGCCATCAAGAAAGTTCCCTAGTACCATAATGACAATAGGAGCATGTTTGGGATTGCGTTGGGAAATATAGCTTATAGTTTTAAGGCTTATAGCTTATAGCTTAAGTAATAAGTTCTACTATTAATCTCATGTATACTCTCTGTGTACTTGGGCTTTGCCTACATTTATGAATAAAACTTCTTGATTACCTATAAAAAAAAGTTCTATTATTAAAAAGTCATTTACTGTTTGGTAACCGTATATTTAAAGCACTTTCACACATATTACATTTGTTTGGAAATAAATTAAAAAAGTGTTTTCTGAGATAGAAATGACATAAAAGATCATTTGATTTTTTAAAGATTATGACCATATCTTTGAAAGTTGTATAGATATTTTCGGCCATTGACAGTTTTTTTTTAAATTGGAACTATATTCCGCATTATTCGGAAAAGCATGTATGAGGAAAAGTATCAAAATGATATTTTTCCTCAAATGTACCATTTAGCTTATTTGAGATTAAAAAGTACTTTAATATGTAACACCCAAACAACCTAATTTTTTCATTAAAGAGTTTTTAAGGTTATTTAAGCACTTCTTAAGACTCTTAACGCAACCCCAAACAGGCCCTAAGTATGACTATATCATATGACTTACATGGCATCCCTTCCCTTTCATAGACCTATAGTAAGTTAACACCGAACTTCTTCTGACTGCTAAGGTCAATCCCCAAAAGAATCTTTTTTTATAAGAACTCCCCAAAAGAATCTTGATCTCATTTTCTATTATTCTTCAGTACAAGATCAAAGAGAGAACTCACCAATTCCTACTGCTAGTCATCAATTTCTCTTACAAACTAGTACCAATTTTCCCCCTCCCTCCCAGAAGGAAAAAAAAATGCACGAATAATAACAATAATACATTTTTTCAGATAAGTAAGAGAAGAATTCCATCTTTATTCTCAGCAATGTGAAACAAGTACAGACCGAAATGAAGATTGGAACTGTCACCTAATCAAAAGTTGCAAGGATGGTGGTGAATTGTAGCAACTCTAACCAACTAAAGTCCTGACCTTCGTCTCCACGCCTTTACCAATTCTTTTTAGCCTTTTCTTTCTCACATGTTTGGTTATACAAAAACTAAAAGCCATACTCCCATAGGGAAAAGCCATATGACTCTGAATTTTACCAGCACATCACTTTCAGTTTTTCAACAAGAGGCTGGCTGCTTGAAGGGATGAAATAGCTCCCTATATTTGAGTTAATTTGTTATATCACATTTATATCTCTAATAATTAACAGCGACAGTGGAGTACTATGCTAGATGAATTTGAATCCCAAGCAAATCAATATCAGAGCTGAATGGGGGAGCATTCTCTTGATTGAGCACACAAAACAGTATCACAGATTAGCTGAGCATGTTTGCACATTGATATATGATATAAGCATTGCATACCACTTCTCTTCAAGTGAAAGATTGACTGACATATCATTTCAAGCCATATCCAGAACCTACTAATAAAATTATAAATGTTTGAATAGTAACCTGCATATTACAGTTTGCCCCAGCAGATAGAAGCAATCCGATGCATGTGTTTGCCCCTCTGGCCAAAGCTACATGAAGGGGAATTGTATTGTGCACATTCCGGATGTTCACATCAACCCCAGCATCAAGAATAATCTATTCATCATTTGAAAAATAAACAGAACATTAACCGAACATAAAAAACAAACAAACAAAAACTACCAAGTTCATTTGCAAAAAAACACAAACACCATTAGTTACCAACAATAAAAAAGATGTAGTGGGGAAGCTACTTTGTGTACCTTGACTAACTCAGCATTATTAGCCATCGCAGCTGTATGCAAAACTGTCCGTCCATGTTGAGCATCTTGGGCAGTTGGATCTGCTCCAGCAGCAAGCAATATCTGCACCAGTTCTCTTCCCTCTACAAGCAGCATCACAAGCAATTAGAAGAAATCAATGATGTGAAGTCAAATACCACAGTAAAAAAATAAATCAGTAACCCAAAAAGAAAGTTAGTTCAATGAATAAAATTTCCAATTACCGATATAGCCAATCGGAAGTAGTGCAAAAATCAAGAACAGGAAAGGTACATACTATAATATGCAAACAATCTAGGTTAACTTCACAAGCATATGATGAGATAGCCTTACAAATTTATTATGAAAAAAATGAACAATAAAACAACTAATGAAAGAACAAGTGGGGAAAAAGGAGAAATTTAAAAGAATAGCAGTAGCACTAGGCATAACTAGGAACGGCTAAGCAATAGGCATAACTACCACTTATTAGAAGAAGTTTCAGATGAGTTTAGAATGTTCTTTTTCTTTATTCCATGAATTTCTTGTATCACTAGATAATCATGCACAAGTTTCGCTCTTGTATATATCCCGTGTACTTGGGCTATGCCTATTATTCTCATCAATAAAATTCTTGCTTACCAATGAAAAAAAAAGGGTTTGCATCATACACTAGTATGAGTTATTGAGTCTCTTTTAATAAAGGATCTCTATAAGCCCTATGAGTTGCCAGTAGGATCATTTTCTTTTGGCTGTCTTACCAGTAGAACTAATATCTGGAATCTACAATCTTTTTTTTTTTTATAAGACTGGAATCTACAATCTTTACAAAACAGGAAACTGGCTCACAATATTTTGAAGTAAAATGTTCACATTCAACAAATTGATAGCAAAGACTCTTTCTAGACAATTTGTCAAGACACGGGAGTCGCAGGGAGCAGTTCAACCATAACTACCTTCCTAACCTTAACATATTCAACTGCCATGAAAAATATTTTTTTTTTATGAGTAGAAACTTTATTGATTGAATGAAACTAGGCAAAGCCCATGTACATATGAAATATACAAAAGAGACACCTAATTACATTCTAGAAAGCTGAAAAGAAAGCAAAAACTCATGAATATTCCCTCCCTTTAAAACTATAGCAGAAAACCATTGAACCAAAGAAAATACAAAAAAGTTTCATATTTCCCCCACAGCTCTCTCCTTGTTGTTGAACCACCTCTCATTTCTTTCCATCCATATACACCACAATAAGCACAAAGGAACCATCCTCCACATCGCTGCCAGTTGAGAGCTATGATTATGCCTATTCCAACATGCTAGGAGTTCTACCACACTCTTGGGCATAACCCAAGTCAACCCAGCTCTACCAAATATACCAGCCCATAACTCCCTTGCCACCTCGCAATGCAGAAAAAGATGGTCAATCGATACACCATTATTCTTACACATGTAACACCACTCCATTACGATCATCCCACGTTTCCTTAAATTGCCAGCCATCAAAATCTTTCCTAAAGCTGCAGTCCAGGTAAAAAATGCAACTTTTTTCCTAAAGCTGCAGTCCAGGTAAAAAATGCAACTTTGGATGGCACGAGAACTCTCCAAATACCCTTCCATGGAAACACAATGGGCTGATGGTCTGTCAGCACCTTATAGAAAGATTTAACAGAAAATTTTTTACTCCCCGAATGTTTCCACAGCATTCTATCTCACCCATTTCCTCCTATCTTCTTGGAATAAAGCAAGCTGAAAAAACCTGCTATCTCCTCAACTTCTCAATCCTGCGCATTTCTGGAAAATATCAAATTCCAATGCACTGTACCATTGGCTCGACACAACACATCTGAGACAGCGGCCTGCTGATTTTCAGCTAATCTGAAAACACCTGGAAAAACAGAAAATAGAGCTCTCTCACCACACCATTCATCAAACCAGAAACTAATTCTTGTGCCCTCTCCAACCTCAAAATTGATGTGTTGCAAACACCTTTCACCCCTTTCTAATAAATTTCCAAAGGCTCACACCATAAGTCCCCCTACCTTCCTTGGAACACCAACCCCCCCAATCACAACCATACTTCCAATCCACGACCATTCTCCACAACGAAATCCCTTCTACTTGGAATCTCCACAACCACTTTCCTAATAGAGTTTTATTAAAAATGAACAAGTTGCGCACCCCCATTCCTCCCAACACCTTCAGACTACACACTTTTTGCCAACTCACAAGATGAAATTTATTCTCCTCGCCCATGCAGCCCCACAAAAAAGCTCTAAATAGTTTTTCAATCCGATTAGCCACCCCCACCGGTAAAGGAAATAAAAAAAGAAAGTACGTAGGAAGATTGGAAATATTTTTTGCTTTGAAAGAGGCTCCCAAAGGGAGTCCGAGATATTTCATAGGAAGAGCAGCCACTTTGCATCCCAACAATTCTGCTAGAAGGTTGATATTCGCCACCTCCCCTACCGAGGCCAATTCTGACTTGGCCAAGTTCACCTCGAGTCCCGAAATAGCTTCAAAACACAAAAGCACAGCCCTTAAGCTTGAATTTGTCCGCTTTCAGCATCATAGAAAATTAAAGTGTCATCCGCAAACAATAAATGGGAGGATAAAGCCCCATTATTAATGTTACCCACTGAAAAACCAGCAAGAAAACCTCCCCTTCAGTAGCCTCCACCATGCAACAGCCTCCATTACTACAACAAAGAGAAAAAGAGATAACGGGTTCCCTTGTCTCAAACCCCTCGAACACTGAAAAAATCCACAAGGTTTGCCATTAACTAAAACAGAAAACCGAGCGATCAAAACACAATGTTTAATCCAACCACACCACCTATCTCTTAAACCACTTCTTCTCAACATATATAGCAAAAAATCCCAGCACACGTGGTCATAGGCATTTTCCATGTCCAACTTGCAAAGGAATCCTGGAATACCATCCCTCAACTGGCTGTCCAAACACTCATTTGCTATCAAAACTTAATCGAAAATTTGCCGACCCCATACGAAGGCGTTTTGAGGTTTGGAGATTATTTTATCCATCACCAAACTCATACGATTTGCGAACACCTTCGAAATGATTTTATAAATCCCGCCTACCAAACTAATACGATGGAAATCTTTCAACTCAATGGCCCCCACTATCTTCGGGATGAGGGCAATGAAAGTAGCGTTAAGAGACTTCTCGAACTTGTGACAAAGATGAAACTCATGAAAAACCCGCATCACATCGTCCTTCATTGTGTCCCAACACTCTTGAAAGAAAGCCAAAGAAAGCCCATCCAGGCCCGGGGCTTTATCTTTGCACATACCACTCACCACCTACTGCACTTCAGCTTCCTCAAATGGAAAATTTCTTCCATCAACAAAACTTTTTCTAACTCAAACACCACCTCAATCTTTCTCAACGAGGACTCCTAATTGACCTCCCCAACTTCTAGAGAATGCAACACATTCCAAAGAAGACTTTTTTGCTCATCCGTATGACTAAAAACCTCAATATTCCACTTCTTTAAATCTAACTTAAGGGCTTTAAGTTTACCAACGACAATAAAACTAGGGTTACCAAGAAAGGAATAGGAAACCCACCAATCCCTCACTCTCTCCTCAAAACCAATCATTTGTAGCCACATATTCTCAAATTTGAAGTAACGCCTACCCCCATGAATGCCCCCACAATCTAACAAAATGGGAAAATGATCAGACCATATCCGAGCCAATCTCTTCTAGCTTAGGTCCGGATAATGTGTCTCCCAAGAAGTAAAAACTAGAAATCTGTCCAACCTTGACCCCCCTCTACTATTAGACCACGTGAAACCCCCCCCCCCCCCCCAAACCAAAGGAAGATCAATCAAGTTAAGATAAAAAATCAACTCCGAGAAGTCTTCCATCGCCCTTGTCAAAGAAGTAGCCCTCTCCCTCTCACAAGGAAAGCGAACAACATTAAAGTCCCCACACACGACCCAAGGTAATTCCCATGAATAATACAAACCCGCCAGTTCCTCACACAAATAGCTCCTTTCTCGATCTGCATTAGGCCCATACACTCCCGCAAGAGCCCACCTCCACCCGTCCTCAATATTCTTGAATTAACCAACCACTGAATAGTTCCCAATGCAATCCTCTATCAACTCCACCACTCTCATATCCCACGTCAACAACACCCCTCCTGAAGCGCCCAGAGAAGCTAAATAACTCCACCCCACAAAAGAACAACCGCATAAATTTCGAATAATATTTCTATCAACATGGCTCAACTTAGTCTTTTGAGGACAAACAATATCAACTTTCCAACTACGGAGAAGGGATCAAATGTGAAGTCGCTTGTTAACATCATTGATCCCCTGACATTCCACGATAAGATTCTAGGCTTAATAAGATAAACAACTCCCCCGCCCCTTCGACCTTTCCCTCCCAGCACTACTCTCCTTGTTATCATAATTAATAGAACATATCAATCTTTTCAATTCTCTATCTTTTATGGCTGCTAGCTTCAAAGTCGTTGATCTACCTTCTTCTATAGCAATTAAAAGGACCTTAAATTGCTCTTCGAAGCCTTCACAGGAAATCCCCACACACCCCTGTAACTCTTGCCACCTTTTTCAGCACCCAATCCAAAGATTTAGGGACTGGTGGAATAGCACATAGTGTAGTAGGACTACCGAACTTGTTCTTATCGCCCCCATTCTCATAAACCACCATTTGAAAGCCATCTGAAGAACCGTCTGACCCCGCATCCCCTGTAGCTCCACCACCTTTTTCAGCGCCCTTCTGTAAGCCATTTGACACCACTTCCCCCGAAGAGCGAGCCAACTGCGACTCACCAAGCAGCACCTCTGATGTATTCTCGATGCCACTATCGACCATTCCACCCAATAATGGTCTCCCATCCACGGGACAAGCTCCCTCGAAGGTACTTCACCACTGGAAGGTTGGACTGCGTTGAAGGCTCCCTGATCTCCCCGTCAAAAGCAACCCCACCGTCAAGCTCTTCTATCAACTCCCCATCCTCAGTTTCCTCCAGCCGATGTGACGGTACCGACCCACCAAGATGATCGTCGGCGACGGGCGAAACTTTCTGTGCCAGGACTGGGAATGGCAGGTCACATGCCGGCGCCGTGGGAGAGTGGCTAAGGCCTTGGGCCGATATATCGGGCGAAACCCGAGACTTTTCCATCCTGACCCATTTTGGACCTAATCCCTAGCCTAGCCCAGCTTCCTTTGACGGCCCAGCCTGGTCTGTAAGACTGATACTCCCCCTCCCTAATCCCTGGCCCAAGCCCAAGCCCATCTGCAAAGCCCCCTTCCCCTTAACGCACCATTTTATCCAGTGTATATTATCCATCAGAAAACCCACTTGTTGCTCCATTTCAACCAACGCCTGAAGCACCCTTACCTCATTCAAACCCACCACGTCCCTGCCACCCCCCTCGCAGCTTTGCGCATCAACTGAAATAGAAGAGCCGCCTGAACCTGGCAGACTTGCCCTCTCTGCATGCTTCGCGGCTCGAGGCATCTCCATCTGACCTTGGAGTGCCTCTCTGTACGACCGAGAAGTCAACTTATACACTGTCATCAATGGTGGAGGCACCCATGGAGAACCACCTACTCTTCCAACCTCCTTCAACGCCCCTGCCTGTTTCATCCTACCCATGCCACCTTTATCTTTGTTTTCCTCGCATGAAACAGAGGATGGAGATAAGAGCTCCTACAAGGTTTCGCCGAAATTCCTCCAACCCTCCCCCTTCCTCCCTTCCGGCACCACGATCAAACCGCACTTCTTCTCGTGACCGAACTCCGATAAAGAGATGAATCTGCCAAAGTAGTTGTGACACCTCTGCACCACGAGCACCTGGTTCCCTTTTCTACGAGTTCTAAGAAACTCAGAGGATCCCGTTGTGGCAACACATTCCCTCACCATTGAAGCCAACCACGCCAGAGCTTCGTGATCGATAGAGATGTATTTCACCACACGGCGACTATTCTCCGTGATTCTCCACCACATCTTGTTTTCCCTCTTAATCACAAAAGTCTTGTGATCAATAAGAACAGTTCTGCATGACCCCATCTCAACATAAAATGTAACTATGGACAAGCAACGACACAAACAATCACAACAACAGCAGAATTTTAATGCAACAGCATCGCATTCATAAAACGAGAGAGACTTGTCAAGTAATTATTAGCATATAATTATCTTTATTGATCTTGAAATATAGGAAATCTCCAAATAAGAAGCAAGAAAAGGGTAAAATTGCCATGAAAAATATACAAGACAATCATGAAAGCTAAGGCCATTAAATCTATAGAAGCTGGCCAATGGAAGAGGGTATTGAAAAGAAAGTTTTATTTTCAAGCAGGTCTCATTTTATTATTTAATATTTTTAATCGGTTACAAGCAGTAATTGCATAAAAACAAATCTATATTTAAGCAAAGTGGCTCCAATTTTAGCTGTAAATGAAAAATGGCTTATTGATTTCCTAAATGAAGTTTGCAGAGTTTCAGTTAGTAATTGCATCAATCCAAAACACTTTCATCATCAACATTAAATAGACACTCTAGGATTTGAGTGTTACCAGTCTCATGATCTTTCTTTACAGCAGCAGCCATACACAGTGCAGTGCCAACTGGGCTTGGTATATCAATTGCATCAGCAATCTCTTCTGCAGTTGCGACTTCCACCCACCTTCTGACAACATTCACATTCCATGTTGCCACACACAAATGCAATGGTCTGTGACATTCATAGCATATCATTGCACAATCATAATTCTGAGGTAAGAATACATTTAATCTCATACAACTATCCAGTTCGCGATAGTGTGAAAGCATTACAAATTACAAAGAAAGAAAAACGATCCAAACGCCATGTTGAAATTATGGCCTCGTTTGTTTTCACAACCATTCTCATCTCATCTCATCTAATTATTACAATTTTTCCAAATTCCCACACAAAATAAAATAAACAATTCAACTTTTTCAAATCCCAAAACAAAAATATATTAAAAAAATATTCTAACAATATTTTATTCAACTTTCAACTTTTATCTCAACTCATCTCATCTGCGAAAACAAATGAGGAAACACCTTCTTGAATTCCTGTTCAGAATTCTAAAGCTAAAGCAAAGGTTAGACCTACCTATGTCAGTGCTACTAAGTATTTAATCTGCAACCTAGACCTCTTCAAACATCTTGCCTTGGTTTGAATCCTAATAGGAAAGTAGATAGATCAACCGGTGCCATTTCCAAAACAAAAATACCAGTTTAGGAGCTAGTGGGAATGAATTTGAAACATCAGCTGTAAAAATACCCAAGTAAAACCCTGCTTACGTGGATAACTTGTAACAGCCTCCTAAAGACACCAGAATAATAAACCTAACTATTTTAAGAAAGTCCATTAAAAGTAGGGTCACAGAGAGATGTCCTCTTTAACATAGAACGTCTACCAGATGCAATTTGAGCCCAGAATAATTTCCAAAACAGCTGCAGAAGGTAGCAATTGAGAAACAGAGCCAATGTGACTACTTGTTTTGCTCTGATTTTCCATCAATTCAAATGAAATTCAAGCTATGATACACATTTTTTCTGACAAGTTAAAGCCATGATCATAAACACATGATTCAGAGGAAGGAACTAGAGGTAAAATTTATATTGCTCGTTAGTGAAAAAGTGACATCAGCTAAAATTCCCATTCCAATCCGGTGGGAATTTTTTTTTATATGTTCCAATGGCTCATGCATCCAAAGAATGGAATGAGGCCAACTTAAAGAGTTAGCCAAGGCACTTTCAAGGTTGAGATTCAATTGATTCTCCTAGAACAAGAGCATATTCTGCTTTTTACAAACCCCGTATGAAGATCTGAGACCGGATCATTGCTTGAGAGATTATATGGTAGCATCTTCAATTTTCATGATGACCTGTCTTCTTAGATATGCAAGAAACCTGAATCCCCCGACCATGTTAGGTGTAAATTCTTTTTAAAAATATAAAAAGACACAAACCTAAGTGAATTGAGGTACCATCATTTCAAACCTAAACAATTTAAAAATGGGTAAGAAGTTTATTGTTCAATGCTGGTTTGTCTCAACTGCAAACATCAACAATCGTGTAACACAGATAAATATCATTCCCAGCTGCTCTTATACACACAATGTTACTTATAATCAAGACCAATAATATGTTACGTGCCAGCAGATTTGCACACAGAAATTCAAATTATGAAAATGGCATCAGAAGAGGAGCATTAGCCGGTTTATTTTATGCAAAAGAAAGCAAACTATATGAAATAACCTCATGATTTTAATCATGCAACTAAGAAATAAAAATAAGCATAATACTAAAAGCACTTAAAATCCTTTCATCGTCATAAGCTCATGAAAGTCCCAACCCTAATAATTGATTGGACACAAAAACAGCACCTGTTCTACAGAAGAAAAATATAAATGATTTTTTTTTTTATCAGTAAAAAGAGAGATATTATATATATGAATGAAATAATATAAATGATTTCTTGCACAAGGAAAGCATTTAAAAGGGGTATTGGAGAAGTAAGGTTTGGGATTTAATCATTGAGTCTTTTGTGGACCTTGTGGCATGAGAGAAATTGGCAGAACTTTGACAGGGAATAATTTTTTGTAGACAGGCTTATGTTTTTGTATCTGAGATTTATTTTTCATTGTATGTCCATTGGCAGGAACACTGCATTGGCCTTTCTGGATTCTCTACACAGCATCTTGTATTTGAGGGGGTCCATAAGTACATCATTTGGGTACTTCAGTTGTCCCTATAACTATATGATGAGACTCTAATATAATAAAGTTCTTGCCGAGGGCCTGTCCACCCCCAGGATTAGTCGGGACGCTGTCCCAGACACACGGTGCCAATAAAAAAAAATAATATAGTTATAGCATTTTAATAAAATATGAATAAAATAGATAAAATGAATTAGTAGATTTTGCTCACCCATATATCTTTAACGATTCATAAAAAAAATATATAAAGAAAAAAAAACATGTTGATCATATCAAAATTCGGGGGTAACAATAATTTTAGTTTATCATGGGTAAAGACTATTGCTGATATAATAACTTCTATACAAAATGCTAACATGAATAGAAAAGGAACAGTTCGAATACCATCTATTAACATCACCGAAAACTTTGTTCTTCACTAAACATAACTCGTGAAAGGAAATAAAAAAGATTGGAATGACATATTTTATAGATTAAAAGAAACCACATTATTAATTTACGAAAAAAAACATCAATACATGAAGGCTCAAATTCACCCTAAGGAACTTAGCCTAAGGGCATCAAGGCATCTTCACAACACCAGCATAACTTGACTGAGCACTCCAGGCATGAAATTGGTTTGTGGGAGAGTGGAGTAGGAAAAAAAGGTTGAAAACCCTGAGGGCTCAGCTGGTCCGGCCTTGGGTTTGCTCCCCAATGGTCACTAGTTCGAGTCCCCTTAGGGCCACTGGAGGTTTACCTGGTCGTTAACTTCAGGGCCCCATGGGATTAGTCGAGGTGCGCGCAAGCTGGCCTGGACACCCACGGTTATCAAAAAAAAAAAAGGTTGAACTCAAATATCACGTGAAGTGGTAAAATCTTTATCATCCTCCATAAGAGAGGATCAAGGCCGTCGAGAACAAGACAAGCACAAATATTCTTTTGAGTTCTATTTCAATAGCTTCATTACACTATAAATATAGATCATGATCCATATTCTGTATGTTAACCACACATTAGCTCTTTTGTAGCTAAGGAGGCACTTTCCCTTACCAAGCTATATTCCTCCATGAATAAAAGAAAAAAGGAAAACTGATTCTTTTTATCTTTACTTTCAACCATTCATTTGTTCAACTTGGAGGGAAAAAAAATGGAGCAAAAAAAGTATACTCACGTCAAACTTTTTGAATTCAAAACAGCCATTGATCTACTGCCTCCATTTTCCATTATGACCAGAGCGCAGTTTGTATATTTCTTGCAAATAGCTCTGTGCAGTACAGATTCCCCTTCATCATCCACTGCATTAGGATCAGCACCAGCCAGAAGCAGCTCCTGTTATTATTTGACATGCATGTGAAACAATAGAAATTTGAAGATCAGGAAGAAGGAGAACGAAAGAACTATATAATGCATCCAATTAACTGAAGGCCTACACGCATGCAGTCCGGTTGACCATGGTAGGCACAGACATGAGCAACAGACGGACCAAAGCCTTCCCTCAATCTAGATCTCACATTGGCACCTCTTTTAATGAGAGCTTGGACACATTCTGGTGATCCAGCTGCTAACGCAAAAACAAGTGGAGGATCCCCATCTTTATCCAAAATGTCTACATCTGCCTCTCTGTACTCTAAAATAGCCTCAACAAGTTCTGCGCTACCACGTCTACAAGCCAGGTGGAGAGCAGTTTGGCCGTCAGCATTTTGAGCATGTAATAATGAAGATGTTGAGCTTTTAATTTTTCCCAATGCAGCCTTTCCAAGCAAAACTCTGCATAGGCAACGAAAAAATGGCATAAAGAGAATTAACATACAAAGGCCAAGTTTATTCTAGAAGGCTAGCCCAGGCAGGTATGTACCAAAGTGGACTAACCTAACACCACTCACATCCCCTTCAGACACAAGTCGATGCAAATGGAAGGAGGAATCTTGTAAACCTTCCGGAGCAGATACAAGAGGTGGTTCCATCAATTTTGGTCCGGAGTATTTAGCGAAGTCACTGTACCCAGTCAGAAACAAAGAATTCATTTAAGAGAATTAAAAAAATCATAAACTTCAGGCTAATCATCTTAATCTCTCTCAGAATCATGCCCACATGTGCATGGCAGAAAATCAACATCTCAAACAGCCCCAACCAGGACCATGTTAGACAACTAAAGGAATAATAAAACCACTTGAGAGAAGAGGTCACAACCAAAATCACAAGTTCCTTACTTATCAGGGCTTTCTGGAGGGCTGCGTGGTATCTCCTTCAAATGACGTAGGAATGTTGCTAACATTGCATTGAAAGTTGGTCTTTTAGATGCCTTGAACTGCAGGCATTCGCCAATCATTTTCCACAATTCGCCAGGTATCCCAACACCTACTACACTTGCATACTGTGGAGGAAGTTTTTTAGCCTTGACAACAGCTCGATAAATTTCCTCCACACTTAAACCTGCCCAACTGCACAAAGAACATAAAACTTGTACTAAGCAATTAACTATATGCAGGAGAAGAAAATAATTTTTAGATAAAGAAGATGATGCTTCACATACGGGATGGAACCAGTGCACATTTCGACCAATGTACAACCAAAACTCCAGGCATCAGACTCTGCAGATATACCTATTGCATCATCCCAGAAGAGATTTAATGACTTCTTTACTGGCTCCCATGCCTCTGGAGCTGCGTAATGTGGGCTAAGCATTGTACACTCCATACAAGAATGAACTTTTGAGGAATCACACTCTGATCGAGCCTTCCGACAGGAAGGTTTTTTCAGAATTCCAGCAAGTCCATAGTCAGAAACCACTGCATGACCACTTGTGTCAAAAAGAAGATTAGATGGTTTTAAATTCATACAAACCACACCTGCCGCATGGAGTTCAGCCACCCCTCTTGCAATGTCAGCCCCATACCTACCATTGGCAAACACTAACTATGTCACAACTAGAGTTATAGCCAGACAATAAACTCTAATCTAAACCTCTTTTCCTTTTTCTCTTTTTGGTTGTCTCTAATCTAAACCTATAAACAAAACTTTAACACATTTTGATAGAACATCTGGAATTCAATTAGGTCTTCAATTACAGCAACATAATTTAAACTACTACTTAAACAAAAATCCACTTACAGAAAAGGAAAGGATAAACATTTTTCTAAGCATAATCATTTCATATCTTAAGATTTCGCAAAGAAGAACATAGAAAGAAACCAAATACATTAAAAACTTCAGCAAAAGGGGACAAATACCCACTACATATCTCGCATTTGTCAATGAAAGCACTTATTCCAGTCTTCTATAGTAGTCCTATAAGTCTCACATATGATGTCTGTTTCCACACCCTCCATTTTCCCCCCTCCATAAACTAGTGAAGTTCTCATAATACATCCTCTTCTATTAAAGAGAGCTTGGAATATTGATAGTTTGTCATTTCAATCAGGCTTCGTTTGGAAACTAAACTCATATCAACTCATCATTACAATTTTTTCAAATCCCAACACAAAATATAATAAACAATTCAACTTTTTCAAATTCCAAAATAATAATAATAATAAACAATAATATTCTAACAATATTTTATCATCTCAACTCAACTCAACTCAACTCAACTCAGTTCAACATCTAAACGCACCCTCAGTTTAATTTTCAAGCTTAGGCTGCTTTTGCTATACCAAAAAAATAAATAATAATTAAATTACCAACATGTAACAAGGAATATCCTCACCAATCATTTTCGACGTTTTGACCAATCAAAAACTTTACCTGTCCAACAATGTTTCTCCATACTAGACAATTAAATTAAGAAATTTCCCTCACTTTTCTACCCCCACATTATATTAATAGAAACGAGCCATAGCCTATACCACAGCTTTTTTACCAATAAAAAGAAATTGAAGATAACTTTCCAATTAGAAAATAAACTTTTAATCTGTGCACGGTTTCTTCCACTACCATTTATGAAATTCCCATTTAATTCATATAGAATCATCTAAACTAAAGCAGGACTCGTCCAATATCAAAACTCAGTCTCTAGTCCGTAAGTCTAATTGATCACCACCCACTATCCTTTTTTCGATCGGTACCCACTTTCTACCAACCCACGAGACTTCACTTAATGCACCAAGTAGTCGTTTTGAACCAAATTATGCACAATTAGCACGTAAACCAATATGAAAAATCTCATCCTGTGCTAAGAAAATTATTTATAATCTACACCAAGGAATAATATTAAACCTTTTTATTATTTAAAAAAAACACAACCTTAGGATTTGCTCCAATGTAAGCCTTCCCTCGTTCCGCTGCATCTCGGACTGAACCGACCCCCGACACCTGTCCATCAAAAGACACAAGCTCCCTTCCATTCTCGTTGCTCCATGAAACGTACAAACATTTCGGCACCACATCGAAGCGCGCCTCAAGTTCTCAAGTTGGCCCAACACCCAATCCATATCGGTCTCCTCCGGCACCGCCACCTTCTTAACTGCCACGCGGTGCCGGCACCGCCCAGCCCCGCCACCAATAACCGCTGTCCACATTTCCACTCTGGCCCGCCTACTTTCCCCTATCCGCTGCACCAATTTCAGGTCCTGGTGCACCCCGACATCGATCACCGGCCCGCATCCTCCCGAAGAGCTTGATGCGAGGGACCCACGGCTACACCGACGTTCCTCGTCACCGTCCACATCATCACCATCTCCACCGCCGCCATCTTCCTCATCGTCTGTGCAATCACAGTCAAAATTCGCCCCCGCCGATGGGTTCGAGTCCGAGCTCAAGAGCGAGAGGACAGCGTAGTTTTTCCGTAGCGCCTGAACGGAATTCCCCACTACGGACACGTGGCGACACCGAGGACACGGAAGCGTCGTGTCGGGAGACGCCGAAAACATCTGCGAGAGGCAGTCTTTGCAGAACCCGTGCCCGCATTGTAGCAAGAGCGGGACCCTCTCCTCCTCGTTGTACCGCGTGTGGCACACAGAACAGCATGGCACCTTCATCTTCTCCCTCCTCCTTTACTTTCCCGGAAAATTTTGAACCAATCAGAATGAAATCCAAAAGCCTGTTTATCAAAATCTGGACTCAAAAAAAGGAAATTGAGGTGAAGAGTGATGGAAATGGTAAATCATTTAATGAATTGATGAGAAAAATGAGTGCAAATTGGATCAATTTAGCTTTCAAAGAGAGAAATCTAGAGAGAGGAAGGGTTTTAGAGAGAGAGAGAGTATAGGAGTTGATGTGAGGGATTTTCTGAGACATGTTACACATTTTACTGTCTTCTGGTGCTCAAGTTCTCACATGCTTCAAAATGATAAATTTTCAATTATTTTAATTTTTTATAACTTTATTTTAAATGAATAATAATGGTATAAAACTGAAATTAATTGTGATAAAATGACATAACTACATTAATTAATTATAACATAGAGTTATGGACTAATTTTTTTTTTTTATATAAAGGGGGTGGGGAGTTTCGAATTATTATTTTCTATTTAGAAAACCGGATCATATGTTATTAGACCATCAGTATAATTATCTTACTAGTATTAATATGTTAGTAAAATTATCAGGATATTTTTTTCATAATTAGTTGTGTAAAAATAAAAGTTTATAAATTGGTTTGTTCTTCTTATTTATTAATGAATGAATGCTCAAGTTAACCGAACCGGTTTATATTTATATATATATATATATATTTTAATGTTTTATATTGTATAAAATATTTTTATATGATTTTTTATATTATATATAATTTTTATATATTATATATAATTTTTATATATAATATATAATTATATATAAAATAATTTTGTATTATATGATAAATTACTAATTAATATAATATTAAATTTTAAAATCCTATATCACTATTGTTAGAGAGTTATACTTTCTATCGGCCCGTATAGCAACTCACGAGGGACCATTCAGGAAGTAAGTCAGAGAGTCCGGCCAGACCCAACGACCCTCCTCTAAAAGGAGTCAGTGGGCCTCTGCAGAGTACTCGGTCCACTAGCAAAATCCACCCACGAAGCAACTCACACATAGGGAAAGCAGACGATAGGGACAGATGGGATTCGCCGCCCTAATACCACTCTAATGGGCGAAAAATATGAAGAGCCCTTAATTTCCTAACAGCAAGCATGAATGGGCCTAACAGGAAACACCCGCAGAAGCCCCTACAAGAGGCATGTGATTTTGATCTGACTACCCAAGAAGATGATTACAAGAGCACTAGTTGTCGCTATTGCACCTACCATCAGTCCAACACTCATAACATTGAAGATTGCCTTTCCTTGAGAGAGGGAAAAGAGCAGGCTGGGCAATCGTAACCACAGAACCCTACAGAGCGGGAATGGAGGAGGAGATCGTGGAAAAGACGTGCAAAGAGAGTAAGAAGGCCACAAAGGGAAGGGAACCTAAGGCAAAGGGTAGTTGCGCAGGGACCCCAACATGATCGCCCCCATGCACCATATCAAAAAGGGCTACTGTTGGGGGAAATCAGAACCATCGCAGGAGGATTCGCTGTCGAGGGTGCAACCTAATCCAGTCGGAAGGCGCATGCTAGGCAAGCGAGATACCGAGAAGCATATTCAGCAAAGTACAACCCCACCAAGTACAGGAGAAACAAACTGGCCCCCGTCATTTCTTTTGGGGAAGACAAGAAGGAGGGGGTCCTCTATCCACATGATGACGCCTAGTGGTGACTATGCTAATCGCCAACTTCATCACGAGGAGGATCCTTGTCGAAAATGGTAGCTTCGGAGACATCCTCTTCTGGGAAGTCTTCACCCGGATGGGGATAGACACTGCCCGGCTACAACTAGCACCCATGCCGCTCAAAGGTTTCTCTAGGGAAATGGTTTAGCCAATCAAGACCATCACACTGTCCATCTTGGCGGCAGCGCCCCCTTTACAGCTTCTATCATGGTCGATTTCTTGGTGGTAAAGGCTCTTTCATCATACAACGCCATAATTAGCAGACCCACCCTCAACAGTCTAAGGGCGGTGACGTCGACCTACCACATGAAGATGAAGTTCTCGACCTCTCAGGTAGTGGGAGAAATTCAAGGAGAACAGATCCTGATGCGGGAGTGTTACGTGCAGAAATTGAAGCCAAAGGATGACGGGATACATATGGTCCACACCTCTAGAACGCCGAGTACCTACAGAAGTCTTATTGCTAGAAAACTTTATGACTTGTAATTTACATTTCCGCATCAATAGTGTAAATTCTATTAATGAAAGTGTGACTTTTTAGGAATAAAATATGTCTCATTTATCTCAACTCCTTTCTCCAACAACGTAATCTCCATCATCGAAATCTCTATTGACGACTACTTACCTCCCCGCGAGGCACCAAAAAGATAAGTTACGCCTAAGGTTGCTTTATCTCTCTCGCGGTGGAGAGCGGGCTAGCCCTAGGCTGCCCCGACATTTACCTTCCTCATGAGCGTCAACAGGCGGGAATGGGTCCAGTCCCAAACTACCCAATAACTTCCTCCCCAAGGGACCCTAAAGGGCGAGATGCGCCTTAAGGCCATCTTGTCTCCCCCTCAATGGAGAGCAGGTCTAGCCACTCGACTGCCCGACAATTTACCCCTACCTCCACCACGATGAAGAGTAGAATTAGTACCAACTTGACCCAACACTTACCTTCCATATGATGTCAACGGGTAGGAGCGGGAGCGGGTCCAATTTCAAACTGTCTGACTATGTACCTCTCCATGAGGGCTAATAGGTGGGCAGGCGGCCCAACAACTTACCCCGCCCCCATCACGGTGAAGAGCGGACTAGTTGCTCAGCTATCCAACACTTACCTCCCCGCGAGGTACCAAAGGGATGAGTTATACCCAAAGATTGTTTTATCCCTCTAGTAGTGGAGAGCGGGCCAGCCCTTGACTATCTGAAACTTACCTTCCTTGTGAGCGTCAACAAGTGGGAGCGAGTTCAGTCCCAAACTGCCCAGTAACTTAACTCCATGCGGGACCCTAAAGGGCAAGATGTGCCTTAAGGCCATCTCATCCATCCCGCGATGGAGAGCGGGTCCAGCCCCTCGGCTACCGAGCAACTTACCCCAACCTCCACCATGACAAAGAGTGAGATCAGAACCGGCCTGACCCAACACTTACATTTCTTGTGATGTTAATGGGTGGGAGTAGATCCAATCCCAAATTGCTCGACAACTTACCTCCCCAAGAGGATTAATAGGTGGGCAGGCAGCCCAACCTCCCTCACGTGGGAGAGTGGGTTCAGCTTCTTGGTTGCCCGACAACTTACCTCATCCCCATTATGGCAAAGAGCAGACCAGCTTCTCAGCCGTTCAGCAAATTACCTCCTCGGGGGGACCAAAAGGGTAGGCTTAGCCTAAGGCATCCCAACCCCTCTCCCGGAGGAGAACGGGTTTAGTCTTTGGACTCCCCGACATGACTCCTGGGGCGTCATCTCCAACAACGGAATGCTAAACGAGCAACACTTCGGACTCTTCGCTGTGCTCCTTCTCCACCAAATGGAATGCCAAGCGACTAATGCCTCACATCTCCAGCAAAACAACCCAGGTTTGTAAATTTTGCACTCGTAGATCAATGATAGGTTATATTAGCTTATTTATTTTTTTCAGAGGTATATTAGACGTCTCTAACTCGCCTAACGGCGAAGAGCGGACCGGCTTCTCAGTCGTCCAGCAAACTACCTCATCGGGCTTAGCCTAAGGCATCTCAACCCTCCCCCGGTGGATAGCAGGTTTAGTCATTCGACTGCTCAACATTACGCTATCTCCAACGACGGAACACCAAACAAAGAGCACCTCAGAATTTTCGTCGAACTCCTCCTCCACCAATTGAGAAGTCAGGGTTGCAAATTTCGTACTCGTAGTTGTGGATGAGTTATATTAACTTGTTTAGTTTCTCTAGCATTATTACACATATCCTACCTGCCTTACGGCAAAGAGCGAGACAACCCTTCAATTACGCGGCGACTCACACCCCCTAGGGAGACCAAAGAGGAGGGCTTAGCCTAAGACATCCCGGCCTCTCTCCCCGCGGAATATGGGCCCGTTCTCTCCACTACACAGTATAGGCTAACAAGGAGCCCTACCCCCCAAATTGACAGAAACAAATCAAGACAACCCAAGTTTATGATTGTAATAACAGATAAATATTACTTGCGATTGTTCGTCACACAAGTGGCATCACGCCTACACTCCTTGCCCTGTGCACTACCCGAAGCGTGCAGATGAAAAACTGATAACAAAGAAGAAAAAGAAGAACCCAAGAAGAAAGAAAAGCATGTACAAGGAACTCCACTAATATTATTGCGAAATACATTACAAATAGAAGAAAAAGAAATACATCGATACAAGAAGAAAAAGTAGTCAGTCGGCGGGTTGACATTGGTGGGGTTGTTTGAGAATGCGCTTGGGATCAGCTCCTTCCCTATCAAGGCCACGCGCTTCAATGTCACCGGGTCTGGAGGAAGTTCTTACACTTTCAGTATCCTAAAATTGCTTCGGGAACTCAGGAGCATGTGATCTCTCATTCTCTCCAAACTCTCCAGATAGCCGTGATCCCAGGTGTCACCGTGTCTCCACAAATTTTCTTTAACCTTGCCTCAGTCTACGAGGCCGACGAAAGGATCAGGGGAGCCAAGTATCGTGTCTTCATGGATCTGACTTATCCCTCATATTAGGTCTGCCAGACAGACATAAGAAAAAACAGAGGAAAAAGAACATTAAAGAAGAAACAAACATCCAAGGCCAAGCAACAAAGAAAAAAGACAATCTTATTGATAGTTAAACGTATACAAAGCGTGAGCAAATAGCCACAAGGATGTCTAAAGATACTTGATCAGAGGTCTTTACAAGAAAAATGAGATAATGTACATAACTTGATAAACAAAGAAGCATAAACAAAAACTAAGGCATGGGAGCGTCAGGATCCAGCTCAGGAGTATTGGGGTCTGGCTCAGTCACATTAGGATATGGATTAGGAGCATCAGAGTCAAGAAGGAAGGCATTAGGAATCATGTCTCTGCCCAGGGTGCAGCTGTGCTCCAGCGCGTTAGGGTCTAAAGGGAGGTCATGCAGGTCAAGGGCTCTTAAATGTGCCTTGAGGGCTCTTGAGTTTGCTTGAGGGTTTTCTAGAATGTGGTCTCGCATCCTCTTGAGGCCTTCAATGTATCCATATGATCAAGTATGGTCGCAGACGAACAAAGCCGACCTCAGCTGCCCCTCTAAGCGGGGAACAATCTTCTGAACTTAAGACAGGTCGCTCCGCAGATCTTCAATGACCACCCTCTGGGCGGCTAACCTTCTCTCAGCTCCCTTTAACTCTTCAGATATTTGGTCGACCCTCCTCTTCTCTTCCTCTTCTCTTGGTCAGTAGCAGCCTGGCCAACCGCCAAAGAATCTTCCCATCATTTCAAAGCTTCAAAAAGGGACTTGCGATCTTTGTCCAACTGCTCAAACGCTGAGCCTTAAAGTCTCGACGGCCCCTTAAGTCAGCATTCTCCCCCTACAACTGGCTCAACGATTCCTCAAGAGCCGCCGCCTTCGTAGTCAGTTTATCAATTGACCCCTCAGCCGAGCTTCTCATTAGGACATCATTACGAGCCAACTCAGCCTACTCTTTTGTCGTGTCAAGCTCAGTTTTCAATGTCTTCCGCCGCCGACAAAGCTGCTTGACTTGCTCCCAGCTCTTGTTGTGCACGAGCTTGGCTTTCACTAGCTCAACTTCCAAACGCTCATTCTCCTCCCTTTCCCCCCGAGCGCATCGCAGGGCTTGTCGTGCCAGCAAGGGGAGAGCGAAAATAAAGAGAATGAGACACACAAATT
This sequence comes from Juglans cinerea, assembly GCA_961763995.1. NCBI lineage: Eukaryota > Viridiplantae > Streptophyta > Magnoliopsida > Fagales > Juglandaceae > Juglans > Juglans cinerea. Next base: position 22,129,570 of record CAUIVZ010000015.1, on the reverse strand, counting down.
TACGTGTGTTGGCACTGAGTCTATATCCACAAGGGTTCGAGGAGGGAAGAATCCACTATAATAAGCTTGTTTTATAGTCTCTCATCCTCACTTTACAATAGATCTCAAAGGTTTGTCTTCTAGAAGAGATATCATCATTGGAACTCATTTCGTGAGGTTGAAGAAGCCTTCGAGGAGAAGCTTGGCCAAAAGTCCCTGGAGTTGTATATGCCCTTGCCTTTTATCTCATGCCCCATTTACTTTGTGTAACTTCCTTTTGTTTTATATCACATCACCTCTCATTTATGTACACTCCCTTATTTTCCTCCTAACACCCTAACACCTTTCTCAGCATTTTGTCTCCTCCTTCCCTCTCTCTTTCTTCTCTCCTGATGAGTTCCCCCATGTTGGGCTGGGCCTAGGAAATACCATGGGCCTGTTATATTTTATCCCTTACAACTATTTTATTATATATTATAATATACTATATAATATACCAAAAAAAGGGGACCAAATCGGACCGAAACTGGTAAAACCAAAAGTATCAGTTTCGGAGTGTAACCGGTGCAATATCGATTTTTCAAATCTCAAAACTAGTATATACCGGTTCGCTTCTAAAATATGTCTAAAACCAGACCGAACAGGACTAGTTACACCTACATATAAAGTAAGCCTTCTATATATGACCTGGACTTTTTTATTTGGGTTAGCTTATTTTAACAGTCTTTAATGGGCTTCTAGATCTCTTATGGGCTCTTCACGATATTTGCCCACAATTAGGTTTTAATCAAGAATATAATTTGATAAATAAAAGTATCAATTATTAGTTTTGATAAACAGAACTAATTAATAAAATGAACTAACAAGAGCAAAGCCATTTTGCACATGAGCTCGAGCATCTGTCCTCGCACACCACATTTTTCCAACCCCCGATCTTCTCCCTGTAGCCACTCCTGGAGGTGCTTCTTCTCATGGCCCCAGGTCGGCCGGTTGAGTAGCCGCGCGTAGCCACTAAATTGGGCGCTCCTCGCGTGTTCATGATCTAGACTCTGATCTAACCCTTTGCAAGTCTAAAAATAGAGTTGAGGTTGTGTATGTAGCAGTCTTCTGGCCTTCTTCGTCTGTCCTCAGTATTAAACGCATCACAAAAAGAAGAAAGGAATACAAAAGTAATCAAAAACATAAGTTGATTAACTTGAGATCAAAGTTGTGGTTGCTAAAAGACCGGGCAGAGACTTGTTATTTGAAACAATGGCGCAGCCGTAACAATTAGCTAAGACATGCATTTGATGGCTTGCAGAATCAATGGATGAGATGAACACGTTCTGCTCATGTGGATATGAAGGTTTTAGCGAAGGAATTAAGGTGGCAAACAGGTCTTAATCCATTGTTTAATCGATTGAAAAATTAGTCTCGGTAGTTTTATACATATGAGCTGCTTCAAAAACCAATTTTCAATCTGAAAGTAACTGGAAGAAAGAGATCTTACCTCGCATCCATTATAACAAGTTTTCGAATATGAGAAATGCTTTAACCATAAAATCTTTTTACAAAAATAAATTTATAAACTGAATTATCTTGATGTGTTACGTCATATTGTAAAATAAATCACACGGATCACATGAAGATATAGCCTTGTTTGTTTTCACAGATGAAATTATGAGATGAGTTAAGATATAAGTTGAAAATTAAATAAAATATTGTTAGAATATATTTTTTTAATATTATTTTTGTTTATAATTTGAAAAAGTTAAATTGTTTATTTTATTTTGTGTGAAAATTTGATAAAGTTATAATGATGAGATGTGAATGATTATAAAAATAAATAATTAAGACCTTAATCTACGAGTTTATTTTTATAAAATCTTTTTGAACTTCTCATTAAATATATACCAGTATGAAGTAGCACCAGAGCATAAACTCATACTAAATAAACAACTATATGACTTGTTACATACACAAGTGTAAGCTACAGCTCATAACTTAGAAACCAAAAAGTTTATACAACATTTTCTACACTGGATTGAAGCTTCTGAGCACGCCCAGCTGAAGATGTTCATGAGAGAATGAATTGAATGAAGCCTCTGAATACGGCTGCAGCAACTCGGCAAAAGACATGATTGAAAGATCAGGAAACTTAGCCGCCTCGTCGACATCATCAGGGGTAGTCCTGATCGGTTGTTGTCGTTGATCGGGCAAGCAATTATTACGAGGTTCTTGATCATGATCATCAGCATAATCACCACTAAGCTCCATAAACCGAGCAGTGTCGGAATCCCTGCCAGTAAGCTCCTGCACAAGGTCCCTGAAATTTGAGGCACTGGTCTGGACTTTCATGGGGGTCGATATGTAAACAACTTTGAGAGGCTTTTTACTTCGTTTGGCTTGCTTCTTGCTGTTCATCACGTTGTTAACACCAAGTACATCCATGGCTAAAACAAATCTAAGCTCAAAGTGAAGTACTACGCATGCAACCTTATACTTTCTGATGGGTTCTCAGATTACTGCTCGTTATATATTATATATATAAGGGTTTTTGGTGGTCTAAAGGATTTCGTGGAAGCAAGCGGATAAGATGTGAAGAAATAGGTGAAAAGGAAAGATTGATGAACCAAGTGGAAGGGAAGAGGAAATTGTTGCGCGCGCATGAGCAGAAGATTCCATAAAGAAAAGATACTTAGGTGACCCGTAATCGATCTGAGATAGCAAGCTAGGTTCCCGATTGATCTGAGACGGTTAAATTAAGGTTGGATTGAGACATCTGTGCACTGAAACAAAACTAGCTAGGTACATAGCTAGAAGGATTAATAGGTCACGTGCGCAGCCTCCTATGACCAAGAAAATTTTATATACGTGCATGTTGGAAAGACAGCACAGCACGACCATGGCGGTCAAGTCAAGTATTTTTTTTCTAGTGTTTGGTTAAAAGGGGATTTCTTGTGGGTTCCATGTACGTTCATGAGCCCCCGGCCCGGGGATGAACGCAGGCGTTTTGAGTCTAGACTATCATTAACAATTAAGATCGATCGATGCTTCTAAAATGATTGGTGTTGGACCGTTAATTAAAAGGATAAATTGATAATAATAATTCATGATACTACATAAGAAGATAATATTTAGTCATGGAAACAGGAAAGATTGTTCTTATCATGAATTTAGTCAATCATGTGTATAATATATATTATATATATATATATATACACACACGAGTTTGTATATATAATTTATCCTTAATAAATGGCAACGTACACGTACCTTAGGATTAGATTCATTTCATTTGACCATATAAATATGTGGCTTGACGGGCTTGTAATATATAATTACGGCTAGCTGGCACAGATTTCTTCGAGGATTTTGTGTTCATAAAAATCACGTCTGTAACATAACTTTAATATAAATATTTGAAGCATAGTTATACTATACTCCTTTCTAAATCATGCACGTCATCCGATATTGTATTAAATGACTATAACTTTAATAATTTTAAGTTAAGATAATTTGAAATATCGTGTTAATAAATATTACATGATTTCAAATCTTAAAGAGAAGTGCTACACAACTACGTACAAAGATCTTCCACAAAAAAAAAAATTCATATTTTTTGTTCTATGATTTCAAATCTTTTTCAAGTATCTATTCTATGATAAAAAGCATCTATCGCTTATAAACAGTACAATTTATTCATCCATTTATTTTTTGCCCCGCCAATTTTAGCCTTTTGTTAATTAAGTTAGTGCATGTGTTTCTGTGTAGTTTAGGGATATAATTATCTTTTAACCATCTGAAGGAAATTAATGGTTTTACTTGTGTCAGTGATTAATTTTCTTTTATTCTATTTGTGTGTCAGCTCTCTCATTTTTTTTAATCCTCCCTCTTCCGCTCTCTCTCTCTCATTTTTCTTGGGGTTTTAAACGACAAAAGAAAGAAATAGAAATGTGCTGGATGCTAAAATATTGAGTTCAAGTTTGTTTTTTGTTCAAAGGGTATTTTTGTCTATAAATCAAATGTTTTATTATTTATGTTGTAAATACTGAAATTTTTTTATTGGTTTTATTTTCTCAAGACTTAACTGATGTGGATTTCTTTTTTTTAAAAAAAGTTTCTGAATCAAACTAATTTTGAGGCATTTATTCAAAAAGGCTCACCCAAATGCATATCATGTGCGTGTTCTCTTGTTGGAAGCACAAACTTGGTTATGGTAGGTTAAATAATTTTTTATTTTATTCCCAATCATTTGTTCATCGGAAGTAAACAATCCGATGGGGTTCTATCTATGTTGTAATTCATTAGCATTTTCATTGCTTTTTCTTGGCTGTTTTGCATTTCTATCGATTCTGCCTATTGTTTGTTTTTTCCCTTTTCCCTCACACATAATGCTCTGGTTCATTCTTGCAAAAACTGAACTTGGAATTTTCTTTAGTTTTTGTTTTTTGTTTGTATTCTATGAATGTTTCTTATTCTCTTATTTTTTGGGTCTGATCTAGCTGTAGGATTTGAAATCAGTGATCTTTCATGGTCTTTATGTGCTTTTCAAAGGGTATTTTTTCTGGAAATCAAATGTTTTATTATTTATGTTTTGAAAAACAAAATTTTTTGCTTAGTTGTATTTCCTCAAGACTTGAATCATGTGGATTTTTTTGGGAAAAAAAAGTTTATGAACCAAATTAATTATGATGCATTTATCGAAAAAGGATCACCCACGTGCATATCATGTGTGTTCTATTACCGGAAGTACAGACTTACTTATGGTAGGTTGAATAACTTTCGATTTTATTCTTGGTCATTGTTCACCCAAGGCAAACATGCCTATGGTGTTCTACTTGTGTTGTAACTCGTTGGCATTTTCATTAGCTTCTACTGTTTGTTCAGTATTTCTAATGATCCCTGTTGTTTGCTTTTTCCCTTTTTTATCCCGACTGTGATTACTTCTTTTCCCTTCTGCCATTTGTTTGCTCCTCATTTGCTTTTTGGTATGTTTTACTTTTCTTTTGTGTGAGAACATTGTGTTTATTTTGTTTGTTTATGGTGGTGCTATTGGTTGTGGTCATTGTTTTGCTGTTGTTGTGATACCCTTTTGTTGGGAAAAAATTACAGGAAGTTGATGTTCTATTGTGTTTTGATTTGTTTATCATTTTGTTGTGTTATGTTGAACACATAGTGTCAAGATTGCTTTGCATAAATTGAAATGTCATTATCGGTATCATGTATGTAATGCTATATTGTGATTTGACGATGAATCTTTCATGGGAAAATTGTTTAAGATAACAAATGTAATGGATAATGCTAATATTATAGATATGATTTCTCTTCCACTTTTTCATTCTTGTACGACCTAAGCAGTCTAAGCAGGAATGGATTCTTTGAATTTTCATGAGTGATTTAATTGTTTCGTTCTTCCATAAAGAATAAATGGTCTTGATTATGTTTTCATTGTATTACAAGCATGATGGTATAAAATTATCAATGAAAAAAGTTGTGCTTAGATAGAGAAACTGTCTTATAAAACATAGTTTTTAAGAGTAAGACTAAGAAATGCTCTATATTGTCGTGACCTTCCAGTCGTTTTATTTAGGTAGACACATGTTGTTTGCTCCATGTCGAATTCAACTACTGTTGCATAACAACTCGGTTAATGATTCCCTGAAAATAAGATGACAGTTGTTGTGCATGTCAAATATCGACAATCGATGGAGAACATAACTCGTTTTTCAGTTATCAGCTACAAAATATGTACAACCAAGAATAGTCATTTAATTCGTCCCATTTTTTTTGTGTATGCCATTATAAAACTCTCAAATTATATGAAATCATAATGTAAAGTGTTGCTAGCAATAAGAAAAGTCAAAATGTATAAATGCGTACAAACTTAGAAAAATATGATTAATTAGATTTTCTGTAACACCCCGCCTAAAAAGCTCATTAGGCCTTGCCCTTAGTAGCCTTAATTCTAGTTAATTTGGAGTTGAACTATTCTAGAATAAGAACAAGTTTAGATACTTGAGTTGGCAAAAAGGCTGTATACTTTGGGTTTAGAAGACTTATTAGAAGATTCTAGTGCAATATTGATGTTTTGAGGGATATTGATTTTTTGAGGAAAATGAAAATTTTGGAGTTTAATTAGTTAGTAATATTATTTTGGAGAATTTTTAGTACTTTATTAATTTTGAGGATAAGAAGCCAAGAGGCCCATAAGGAAATGACACATGGCATATTGGTTGGTTGCCACATTAATGGGCTAAGCAATTTGGATTGAATATTTGATGGATTTGGAGAAGACCCAAAGAGTGGTTTACGAAGGGCCCAAGCTTTTTGAGTATAAAGGCTTAGGAGAGGTAATAAGACTTTAGGCTCTACTTGATGGACATAAGACTTTAGGGCCCTAATGCACTAAAGATGTGATGGGCTAAGGTTAAGATGTTAAACAGGCCTTAGGCCCAACTTGAGATATATAAAGTTTTAAGCCTTTTTTGGAGGATACTATAAAATAGGCCCAATAAAATGACATAAGGTCATTGGGCCTAACTTAGTAAGAGTAAAAGTATTAGGCCTAACTTATTAAGCATGAAGGATTAGAGAAGAAAAAAACCCATAAGGAATTCTATTAAGATCCTTAGAACCTTAGGACATTTATGGGTCAATCCTTAAAATCCCTAAAACAAACCTCATAGGAATGCAAGACTTTGTAGGATAGCTTTGTCCCAAGTTTGAAGAAGGCATAAGGCATTTGGGCAAAGCTTGGCATAGATTTGACCCATGGCCCAATTAGGTCAATGTAAGCCTTTCAAGCCCCATCTTTGTAGATCTTAAAGTCTCTTTTAATCCTTCAAAATCTGGAAACAAGACCCCCATTCACTCAAATTCAAAAGCCATTGAACCATTAACCCACACTCTTTACCCTTTTAAGCCCACAAGGCCCAAAGCCTTGTTTTGCTTCTATTTCACTCTTCAATTTGAAAGCCCAATACACCATACCATGAGTTTCATTAAGCCCATGTCATATCCTAAGTACCCAAATTAAGTTTTAAAATTGGTTAAGACTATTAATTAACTTACCCAATATTAGTGATTTTTAAACTATGTTTTGAAACTTCATTTTCTTTCTTAATCTTTTTTAACATTTTGATCTAAAATTTTCTTATTTTATTACTCAATTACATCACTTTTAGATCATACTAAGACTCTAGATAAACATATGTCATTAGAGGAAATGACATATCAAACCCCAAAACTACACCAATCGGCACACATGTGTGCCCTTTGTGTGCATGGACTGTTTTGCCCTTAAACCCAATCTTTTTGTACCTTTTTTCAAGGGTACTATGGTCCTTAAACACCTCATATGACTCCTTTAAACCCAAACCAAATCTTAGATGAAATTTGGTTTCAAAAACCAAACCAAAAACTAAAATCGATTACACCCAAAAGACTAGTTGGATGGGAACCGAATTGGTTGAGTTTCAACCACCCTTCTACCCTTGGTTGTGCCACCCTCCCCACACCACAACTCATGTATCTTTACCCACCTGAGAAAGGCACTCAATGATGTAATTATGCCCACAAACCAGACCAAGAGGATGGGACAAAGGAAGGATCAAAATCTAGACAGCTTTGAAGGAAACCCAAAACCTTTGGCTATGGCTTACTTGTCTTGTGAATTCTTGTTTCAAAAATCTGAATCAAGTAACCCCTGCACCTATGGACGTCTTCTAGCTCTTGGCCATGATGAAATGATGACACTTTAGGTCACTATTCAGTTGACCAAGCCATGACAAATTTGGAAAATGCAATCAACACTCCACTTCCCACCTCCACCACTCATATTCACTTCCTTGGAGTCAAAACCAACGTCCCCCTCCCCTATTGAAGCCTATAAGTACCTCCCTCACTTCCTCATTTCTCCATTCCTCTCCTCCAAGCCTTCTCTTGAGTCTTGAGAGCATTTCTTCCCCTTAGTGAGCAATAGGGTGAAACCAAGTGAAGTTCTTGAGAGTTCTTGAGTGTTCTTGAGTGAAGTTGTTTTGGAAGCTTTAAGGGCCACAGAAAGTGTAAGTTTTCTTGCCCTTGATCTTAGTTTACATGTCAAGTCTTGTTTTCAAGTGTCGGAGTGAATTTTAGTTGAGTTTAGAAAATGTTATTATGTTTGATTCAAAACCGGATTCAATAAGGATGGGTTAAGTATTTAAATTGTCTTAAATGTACTTATGGCATGTCTTAACATATTTTGATACGATTTATTAATGTCTTAGAATGATCATGGAAGGTTTGATTATTTGTTAGAAGCATGCCATGATAGGTTTTAATTCTATCTTGTTTTGATCATCAAAATATGCACGGGTTTTAAGTAAGTTTGTGATTAAGGCATTTAGTTTGATTTATTCCACCTAGGCTTGATCAATAAGCATTTAGAAGATATTGTGATTGGGATAAAAATGAAAATACATGTTTTGGGTGAATTTTGAAAGCATGCCTTGGTAATTTAGGCTAAGAGCATCATGCTTGATTAATAGATAATTAATGAAAATTAAGGTTTTTAGCCATGATTAAGTGTTAGGATGAACTTGCTCACCTAAGATTTAGCCTTCATCATGTTATTAAGGACTATAGTGATTGTTTTTTATTAAAGTTGCTTAAGCATGCATTCATAGGGATCAATAGTTTAAAGTACACTTAGGCATCAACTAGAGTGCATGCCACGAGCTGAGTATGTTTGAGCTAGTTTCACTTTGAATTTTATAATTCTAAGAGTATAGATGGTTTTAGAATATAAAAAATATGAGGTTCATGAAGTTTGGTTAAATTTGATATTTGTTTGTAAATAGTGAAAATTTAGGGCCTTAGTGACAATTTTTGAGAGTTTAGGGGTATTTTTGTTAAAAATTTTGAAACCCTTTGATTATGAGCATCTTCCTTAGATGTTCAAATCCTAACTTAATATGAATTTGATTTCAGCCGCTATGACTTTTCAAACTCGAGAAGTTTGTAAGTTAGCTTCTAACTTACTATTAGATAATTTATTTATGATTCTTGTGTAAACGCTACATTCATATTAAATGTTATTTTGAGCATGAAACATCATATAATACATCATTGAGCATTTGATTACTTGTTTACATGACATGTGATATTTTCACAATTTTTAGCATATTGCATATAAATGTCATTTTCACATAAAATTTTGATACATATGCACATGTCATGAAATACATTTTTCAAGTATAGCATGAAAATAATTTTTGTCATGACCCCAAAGGTTAGGATGAGGAATTATTCTAGTGGAACTCCTCTGTCCACTCTAGAGTGTTTAAGAGTAGAGTGGTAACCCCTGAGTTGACGAACAACAGCTAACGGGCTTAGAATGAGTTCTTTTTAAAGAACACCAGAGCGAAGTTAAATGTTATAACACATAATGTTGGTGGTGTATATGTTATGATGTTATGATGATGTTATGTTATATTACCAATGCATTGAAAATGATGTTTGCAGACAAAGACGTAGTGTCAACATAAGTTGTGTTACGGTCAACAGTAAGTGCTCGCGGTGCATATGGGAAACCATACATATGTTAATGATAGCTTTAATAACGATGAAATGTTATATTTTTTTTAAAGTAATGGGGTATGAAATGTTCTCTTTCGGAATGTTATGTATTTTTAAATGAGAAAGTGAAAATGTTTTTTGAAAGAGAAAGTGCATCAAATTTTTTTTGAAAATGTTGAGGAACCTGGATGAGAGAAAACGGATTTTTTTTTTGCATATCATTGCATGCATCTCATGTTTATCATTAATCATACATATCTTATCTCTGTGCAAGTTGGTTGTTTAATTTACTAATATTTCAAGTAATTCTCACACTTGTAGACCCACTATCATTTATCTCTGAATGATAGAAGTTGTGTCAGGATTTGAAGAGGATGGGGTAGATGGAGCGCTGAATCTGACTGATTGAGGAGAAGCCAGACCTTGATAAGAGACTAGATTTGATCTTTATGTTTATAGCCTTAGTCATTCATGCTCTAGAACGCATGAAGCGGTTGATTTAGTTTTGGAGACTTTTATGCTTAGGTATGCTAAGTTTATGCTACGATTTGAGTTCATTCTTACATGCTAAGTTTATGGTTTGAGCTTATGATGGTTATTAATGCTATTGAGATGTTTTAGTTCATTCTGGTATGAGTTATAACTAATCACCCTTATTTCGCCGCAATTATTGCATACTGCTAGTTGCATACTATGATGTATTGCATATTAATTGTCATGAACGGGAGCATGTAACCTTGTGTTATATGTCTCGATACTCTAAGTTTCCGTTCCATCCCAAGTGGAGGTTGAGGGCATCACATTTTCTATATGAGAATTTTTCCATTAGAACCGTAACTCTCAAATCTCATAAGACCATAATGTCAAAAAGTCTTGCTTGTAGTAAGAAAAATCAAAAGCAATTAATCCATACAAACTTAGAAAATATCATTAATTAGATTTTTTATATGAGAATTTTTCCATTAGAATTACAACTACCAGAACCAATGCATCTTACCATTGTTTTTGGATACAACAAAAAATATCAGTTTTGAAGCTTTCTTCATTCTCACACGTTTCTTTGTAGTTCACTGTGTGTTGGTTGTGATTGGTGGACAAGAAAGCTAGATTTTCTATGGTCAATTGGGAGAGATAGAAATCATTATGATAACTTTTACTTTTATGGTGTTTAGGACAAAGACATTTATGAGAAAATCTTGTTAGTGTTTGTCCATAGATTTTTATAAAAAGAAAAAAATCCCACATTTAATACCTCAAAAAATACACCTGCAAGTAACTCCTTAGTCATATTGTTAATTGAGCTCCCTATTTTTCAAGTAAATCAAAAGTAATAAATGCATTCAAACTCAAAAGAGATCATGAATCAGATTTTTTTGTCCAGAAAATTTCCACCAAAACCACAACAAGGTGAATCAATGCATGTTGGTAGCTTTTTTCAGAATCAACAAAAAATTCTAATTTTGAAACTTTCTTGATTGAGACATGTTTCTTTGTGATTCGTTGTATGTTGCTTGTGAATCATGGAGGAGAAACTTAAATATTTTGTGTCCTAGGTTGAGTGAGATGAAAAACGTTATAACAAGTTTTGTTCTTGTGTTGTTTACCATATCTCCAGAATATTGCAGTAGAAGCTTTAAAAAAAGAATGGATCATCCACCTTGGTGCGGAAGTAGACCATCTTCGACAACAACGACATAAGAAATTCAGCGCTTTGTCTGGCCATCAGCCGCATCAATGAAACATCGACATAAACTCTTAATATCCATTTTCACCAATTTGCGCACCCTTATGTTTTCATAACTTAATGAAACATTTGTACGAGATCCAGTGTTGGCTAAAAATACTATAACTTAAATTGCCATATTTTACTTTTTCACTAAACTTATATGAATTTATGATATGTGTTAACGATATACTGTTTTAGTTGCTACTTTAGGAACAATTCTAATTAGTTTGAATATTTACTTTCCTATCCTATCTAATTGAGAAATGCTTGGGATCTCGAAACTGGGTCCGAAGATTTCTCCCGAAACATTTTTTTATTTTTACTTAATGATTAAAGAAATATTTTTTAATGATGTTGTGAATTTTTTATTTTTTTAAAAATGTTTATGATGATTAAAAAAATACATAAAAAATGAAAAAATAAAATACACCATTCAAGACATCTTTCGGGACAAATTTTCAATGACTGTAGCACCACTCTATCTAATTTGTCCAGTTTCTGCATCCACATATTTATTAGTATCTTATTGAATATGAATTAATACTTGCTGATATCAATATTTCAGTTCTTGTCTATTAAACAGTCTTATCAATCGGTTTTACATCATTTTTCAATGAATAAATCTGCTTCACACACTACTGTGTGAAGCAGCCCCAGCACACTCTACGTGTTGGGGTGAGAAAAAAAAAGAAAAAAAAAAACTATGTGAAGTGTGTGGAGAGTGTGATGAATAGTAAAGTGTGATATAGCAATACCCTTTTTCAATTCTATTATTCATTGTAGAGTGACAGATAACCCAATAGGTTCCTTTATCTTCTCACAGCTGCAAGTTTATCCTCTACCATTGCCCATTACATGTAATCATATTTCTCAATATATTTTTTTGTTATTATATTTTGGTTTTACAACAAATTTTCTATTTATATTTTCTTCAAAGTGGGCAAATTTCAATTCCTCTTAATTTTTTATTTTTTATTTTTTTGATAATCAAAGAAACTTCCATTCATAAGAAAACGTTACATAGCAAACTTATCAAACCAAAAAGCATGATTTACAAAAGCTGAGACATAGTCCCATCACATCTGTATATCAACTACATTCCATGCAAATTGAGCCAGGCTATGAGCTACTCAATTTCCTTCCCTATAAACATGTTTAATATGCAAATCATTAAAATGTTTCAATTCCTCTTAATTGATCCCTTACAAAATGATCAATTATGCCACAAGCCATACAGTATTTTAAACTAATCTTTTTGTTAAACTTGCATTAAACAAATTTAGCAAAATGATCAATTGGCAAAATTTGTATTAAACTATGATATATTTTTAACTAATCTGTTTAATTATTTTCTAATCTATTCAAACATGAAATTATTATACTTTACTAACCAATCATTATCCAAAGATATTTGCTAAAATTTATTTTATTTATACATTAAATTATTCATTAATCATTTTTTTTTTTTTTACAAAACCATATAATTTCTGTTAAGAAAGTTTTCACCCAACTAGGCAAACTACTGTCCTAATATATAGCACATGTGTATATACTATTAGGTATTTGTTATTTTAATGACAAGAGTACTTTGTTTTTACAAAAGATAATTTTTTTTCTATAATATCTTATCTTTTTATCAATCTTTTTTTTTAAATAAAAAATAAAAAGCAATATACCCCCATCTAATGTCATTTTCTTTCTCTTAAAGACTCCAACTCCCCGAAGAAATCCTATTGATTCATATATAGTTTTTCTTCATCACACTTTTACTTAGGAGGAGGTTGAGCTTTAAGAAAAAGCAAATGATCTTATCAATTTGTCTAAGTTTCAAGTCTTCTCTAATAACTTCGTTGGCTTAAAAAATGGTCATAGATGATGATATCATGAACTTTTTGCCATGAAATTAGTTATTTATACTATATCTAGTCATTGCATCAATATTAAATTGATCTCAACTCATTTAGGTCTCGTTTGTTTTTACAACTTATCTCATCTCATCATTACAATTTTTTCAAATTCTCACATAAAATAAAATAAACAATTCAATTTTTTCAGATTGCAAAACAAAATAATATTAAAAAAATATATTCTAACAATATTTTATTTAACTTTTAACTTTAATCTCAACTCATCTCATCTCATCTCATCTGTAAAAACATGATATCAATATTAAAATATTAAGAGAGTCGAATATCCATCAATCATCAATATATTGGCTCCACGTTAAGATCTAATCCTTTACATGATATCAATTTAACGAGGAATTAAGAAGATTACAGCTTATATATTCTGAATTATGATTAATTAATTAGTAAAAGCTTTAATAATTTGGAGATTATTTTTTGTAAAGAGTGAAAATTTGAGGAACAAAATAAAATTTATTTATTTCACTCTTTACAAAATATAATTTTCTATACTTAAATATATGCCTAGACACATAATTATTTTTAATAATAATTTAAAAATGATAATTGATACACATAAAATTATTTTACGAATAATATTATGTCGTAAAAAATGTTAAAATGAACCACTATCTGCCCAACACGCCAACCTTGGCTTCCCTAGGGACTTACCTGGGTTCAACTAAGCTACTCTGACCCGATCCTGAACACAGGGTAAGAGAAACAAGTTCTCACCGGATAGAAAGAAAACAAACAAGAGGGGATGCAAAGAAAGATAATTCAATCAGATCAGAAACCAGGTCGGCTGTGCCTACTGATATTGTTAATGAAGAAGATTGCTCTTTTGGAGAAGAGCTATCTCCTGTTCTGAGATCGTGGAAGATCCCAGAAATTGATCCAAATTCCCTTTACTCAACCACTTGGTTGAAAAAGACTTTTTCAAAATCTTTGAATGTACGAACAGTCGAACAAACTTATAGTATATCTGGATCCCATGACAAATATCATCTCTTTAAAGATGATGATATTAAAAAATATATTGCTGAGGGATACAAGTATATACATATAGCGTCTGTTCAAGTTGCTGCTAAACCTCTAACAAGGTTAGGCATCAACGCCTCTGTTCTTTTTTGTTTACGAGATGGTCGATTCCTCAAATTTGAGGATAGCATTCTCGGTATGATTCAATCCTCCCTTTCGGAAGGACCTGTCCATTTTGATTGTTTTCCTAATTTATCTTTGGCTTTGACTGATAAGCATATTTTAAAATGCTTAATTTTGAATGTACTGACTTCAGGATATCAGATGCTTGAAGGAAGTAAACCTCTTACTTTAATTTTCAGGGTTTATTATCGTCTTTTAAGAACGAATTTAGATCCAAAAGCTATTGTAAAACCTTCTGGAAAACATACTCTACTGATCCAGAGTAGTTCTTCAGATGTTGATATTAATGTTCCAAAACGAATTTATTGGGAAGACATAAACCTTCCTAATGAATGGATTTTAGAGGAAGAATTACCAAAACCTCCAAGAAATATTGTTCCGAATGCTGGTGTTGACATCATTCAACAATATTTGAATGGAACTGTTAAAATTTCTTTTAATAGACCTGAAGCCCTTGGTAGGAGAAGAAATTCTTTTGCTGGCTCCAGATCTAGTTTTGTTGATACTGTTCAGAACAATCCAAGGGATGATTTCAAACTTAACCAATTCCTTGAAGATTCAGTACGAACAGCTCAACCTGATAAACCTGCTTTAAAACTGAAAGGAGTTTCTACATCCTCTCAGGTTACATCTGCTTTTTATACTGCACAGGGTGCTGGGTCTTCTAAAGATCAAAACGTAAATGATGAAGCAGACAAGGAAGATAACTATTCAATGTCTCCTACAGCTTCAGATGCGCAAGCCCCTATTGCTCCTGCACCTATTCACCACAGTTTAAATGTTTTGAATAGACCTTTTGAAATTGATTTACCTTCTCTTTTAAAAGATTTTGCTGCACCAGAAAACAAGCAAAGGCGTAAAGCCTACCTTGCAAAATTTTCTGATCCAGAGAAACAACGTGTTAAACGTAAATGGAAAGAAGAAATGAATAGGCTCCAAAGGCATATTTCTCTTCTTGACTTTGCTGAGAACACCTATGTTTCTAAAAATACTTTAAATGTTGTTAAAAATGATTTTGTCAAGGAAGATGGAAGTACAGTGGTCCAGGCCACTCATCCTCCATTAGAGACTGTTTTAATTCCTTTTAAAGGTACTCAGGTACCTGCTACTCCTTTTAAAGTAACTCAATCCAGTTCAAAAGATCCTGAAAAGGACAAGATTCTTTCTGAAGCAAAAAAGATTATTTTTCAAAATAATTTTACGAATCTTGCTCTTCACACGATCGGAGAACAACTTGATCGGATTGAAGAAAAGGTTGAAAAACCTGTTTTCACTTCAAATCCAGTTTTCAAAAACGAATATCCTGTTAATATCTCTAAAGATCAAGCAAAGAAAAAGATTGAAAAACCTTTGATTATTTTACCAGAAGCACGGTCTAAAATAGATTTTCAAAATACACAGACCAAAACTCTGGATAAGATAGATCAAATGCTTGCTAATCTAAAGAAAGAACAACCTTCAACCAGTACTCTTAACAGTAATGGTAATGAAGTAAGTTCTGCAGAAAATTCGGAAGAGTCATCTAGCGATGAATCCTCTGAAGATCAGGATATCGATTTAATTCAAAAGAATTTTCAAAATTTGGAGATTGCCAAACTTTCTTCAAAAGGACCCAAACCAATGAGTCTGACGAAGAATTGGTATTCCAGGCCTACTCCACCTGATATACAATTTGAAGAAAAAGTTTTTCAAAACCAATCTTCTTATTCTGCTGACAAAGTTTACGAATGGAATATTGATGGTTTCTCTGAACAAGAGATCATTAATACCATGAGTAAGATGTCTATGGTTGCAAACGCTTATGTCAACAATAACGTAAGACAGCCAGACATAGTCAGGATTTTAACCCAGGGTTTTACTGGTGTTTTGAGAAATTGGTGGGATAAGTACCTCACCAATGACACAAGGGAAACCATCCAACATGCGGTAAAACGCAAAGAAGATGGAACACCCATTTTTGATGAAGCTATCGGGATGGCACTTCCTGATGGTGTCAACACTTTGATTTACACAATTTTAAAACACTTTATTGGTACGCCATCCGATATAACTAGTCGCATTAGTGACCAGTTAAATAATCTAAGATGTCATCAGATGTCTGATTACAGATGGTACCAAGATGTTTTTATTTCTAGAGTAATGCTTCGTGATGATAGCCAGAAGCCTTACTGGAAGGAGAAATTCATTGATGGATTACCTCGACTATTTGCCTATAAAGTCAAGGAAGAACTTACAGATGCCTCTGGGCTTCTTAACTACGAAAGTTACACTTATCGTGATATTTTTAGTATTGTTAAGAAACTCGGCATTAGTATGTGTCATGATCAAAAAATGCTTCGAGAACAGATGAGAAATAGTAAGAAGGCCAAATACGAAATGGGCACATTCTGTGAACAATTCGGTCTTCCTAGTATTGCTCCATCTAAAAGGAAGCACAAAATTGCTAAACCTCATGGTGGTTTCAGGAGAAAACCCCGTGATGAATTTTATAAAAAATCATACAAAAAACCTTTTTCCAAACCATTTTCCAGGAAAAAAGATTCAAAAGATATTTCTTCAGGAAAATGTTTTTTATGTGGCAAATCTGGGCACTTTGCTGGTAAATGTCCCAAGAAAACCAAGACTTTTAAAAAGAAAATTAGCCAGATGGATATTAATCACCATGATAAAGAAGAACTATTTCGACTCCTAGAAATAGAATCGTCTTCATCATCGGAGATGCTGGAGTACAGTTCTAGTGATTCAGATTATCACTCTGAACCAACAACTCCTAATCCTTCTAATTTAAAACTAGGTTGCAATTGCAATTCTACTTGTTGCAAGCCTCCAGATAAAACAATCAATGTCTTATCTAAGGCTGAAGAACAAGAGAACCTCTTGTTAACCTTGATTTCACAAATTACCAATCCTGAGCTCAAAGAAGAATACCTTCTTAAGCTAAAGAAGATGATGGTTCGCCAAGATCCAGAAACTTCAAATCAAAGGATTAATTTTCAAGAAACCTTGGAAAGATTTCAAAAGAAAAAACCCAAGGATATTTCTGGCTCTGATACCAAATTGGGAGCTCTTGTCCGATAAAGCAGACTCGAGGGGCATGACGCCAGGTTGCTTATGCCTGACTAACCCGAACTCCAAGCGTGAGGGACGGCTTTCCCCGTCATGGCCCACACCCGTACCTACCAAAGCATACGTGTCCTAGCCATTTAACGGACACGCACCTGCCGCAGGAGAGCCTCTCCGTACCCAACTGGGAGAGTGAGAGGATCGGCAGTCTTTTAAGGCTCTGATACCAATACAGCGGAATGAAGAGATAAGCTACTGAAAATGAAGAATTTAAGTATGCACAATTAAAGGCAGGCGGTAGAACCGACCATATGCATGTATGTGATGCAAAATAAGGTAAACAAAAGTGTAAATATAAACATATTCATTATCATAAATTTTATTACAAAATTTATGGCACAAGGATAGTTGGTAGAGCTGATCTTTGCTCTTGATAAGAAAAGATTTGGGAGGCAGAAGCTTACAAAGTGTTATGAGCTTGGTAATGAAACTTCTGTCTAAAAATGAAATGAGGTTCCCCTTTTATAGAATAAGGAGTTCCTGTTTACAAAAGGATCCGTGAGCACAGCTGTCAGTTACTGTGTAATCACGAGTAAAAGTAGGTCCGTGAGTGAACAGCGTTAGTACTGTTTAACCACGGGAGTCATCATTGTGTCTGGCGGCGGATGCTGCTTTCGGCACAAAACGACAAATCTGTTAAAGTAGACCGGTCAGTGGGTCTTCTTTAAACTCAAGTAGTAGTCTGGACAAAAGGAGCCTGTCAGTGGGTCTTCTTTTGTCTGTTCTTGGCAATTATTCTTCTTCTGAGTAGAACCCAGAGTTACCGAAGACATTGCTGTATGAAGCCTCTGATGCAGTGTCTGAATCTTCATCTTCAGATTTGCTTTGAGACTTTGATAATGATTCTTTAAGAATGTTGATTAAATCCTTCTTCTTAAGTCCATCAAAGATGTCAGTTTTCTTTTTAGACTTAGAGGATTTTGTGGATGAACTGTCCTTTACCCCCCCGGATTTTGTTGGAGAAGCAGGGGCCTGAATTAGAGGATATTCAGGAGCATTAGATGGTCCAGCCATGATTTTAGGAAATTCCGTTTTATTCTGCAGGTTGGGTGCAGGAGTTGGAAAGTCCTTGATCAATAAATCAACAATTTTTTCTGTATTAGCGAATTTATCCCACCATTTTGTGAAATAAACTCTTGCCATGACATCACCTTGCCTTTCATAATTCCATTTGAAGATCCACGGGAGGTGGTATCTTTGACAGAAATGCAAAGTGTGAGGAAATTTTTTGGAGTGTTGATCCAAAGTTGGACCAACGATATTAGTAAAATGTTGGTAAGCTTGGGAAAGCTGACCAGGAAGATTCTCGGGAATTAACCCATATTGATTCCACCATTGAAGGAACCATAAGGGAAAATTTCCTTTGAATTTTGAATCAAATCTTATGAACCAAGAGTGGTCCATATTTGGAGTCTGGAAAAACATGAAGCGTTTCCAGGCATCGATATAGTCAAAATAAGAAAAAGCAGTGTCTGAAGAAGCGAGTCTTTTGGTGGTAGATGGGTTTGATCCCCATTCTATCTGAGTAATGACTCGGTGAATATAGGCACTGTGAAAAATCAATTTGTTGGTGTCAACCTTGTCGTAAATAGGTTTGATCACCAAGGAATTTGTTTGAATAAGAATACTGGAATAAAATTGGAGATTTTTGGAGGAATCTTCCGGAATCCAGTGAAAAAGAGGAGGAAAATAAGAAGAAGAAATTTTGAACACATCTGTAAATATCGTGCTATTGGGCTCGATATGAAACAGATACGAGGAAAAATTCTTTTTGAAATATTCAGATTTTCCTTTTGGGAGGAAAAACTGAGGAGTAACAATATTTTTGTTTTTTGACTCAATTGCTTTCGCATATGGGTCAAAAGTAGTAGTGACCGCAGACGAGAAAGTCTGTGGTTGAGTAGGTTTGCCAAGTGGCTGGAACCTGTTCGCAATATCGAGTGCTGTAGATACAGCACTTGTAGCAGTGGTTGGTCCAGACTCATTCTTGATGAGTTTTATACTGGGTATTGGTGGTGGTGGATGGACTTTCTTGTCTTTGCCCTTCTTCTTGCTGGCCATGATGGGTTTTCTGCAAGAATTCACGGGTAAGAAAATCAGGGATGGAGTTCTGTGTGCCTTTGATATATTCAATGTCAAAATCAAAAACACTTAAAATTGCTTGCCAACGTGCAAAAATATGTTTTGATGCTATGTTTTTAACATCTTTTTCTAAAACAAATTTGGCACTCATGCAGTCAATTCTGACAAAAAATTTTTGGTTTAAAAGGTCAGATTGAAATTTTGAAATACATAGTACTATAGCTAAGATTTCTTTCTTAATAGTACTATATTTTTCTTGTGCAGAATTCCAGGTTTCAGAATGGAAACGAACAATTTGTTCAGAAGAACCTGGTGAAACACGTTGTTTCAGAATGCCACCATAACCGATGTCTGAGGCATCTGTTTGAACAATTTTGAAAGAATCAGAAGTAGGGATACCAAGGCACGGAAGAGTTTTGACATGTGCTTTGATTTTCCTTACTAAATTTGTATGGATTTCTGTCCAAGGAGGAGGATTGGAAAGGAGTCGTTTGAACAAAGGACGACATTGTTTCCTCATATCCTTGTAGAAATCAGAGACATAATTGAGAGATCCTAAGAACCTCTGCAATTGTTTTTTATCCAGAATGACATCAGGAAATTTGTCAGCAAATTCGATGGCTCTTTGGATGGGCCTGATTTTGCCTTCAGAGATGTCATAACCAAGGAATCTAATCTTGGTTTGAAACAATTTAATTTTTGTTGCCGAAACAACAAGACCATTGAATCTAATGATGTCAAGAAACGATTGCAAGTGTTTCCAGTGTTCATCAATAGATTTAGAAAAAACAAGAACATCGTCTATATAGACAATGGTAAAAAGAGAGAACGAGTTGAAAATATCGTTCATGATATTCTGGAATTCACTGGGAGCGTTTTTAAGGCCGAAAGGCATCACGTTCCACTCGAAATGACCAAATGGGGTTACAAAGGCAGTCTTGTACCTATCTGACTCGGCTATTTGGATTTGCCAAAAACCGGACTTAAGGTCAAATTTGGAGAAGACTACAGCATCACTCAACCTATGAATCAAGTCATTCTTATTGGGAATAGGGTACCTAATCCACTCTAAGACTTTATTCAAGGGTTTGTAATTAATAACTAAACGAGGGGTTCCACGTTCTAGCTCAGCACTTTTTTGGACATAAAATGCAGGACAGGACCAAGGGGACTTGCTGTCTCTGATAATGCCTTTTTTCAGAAGATCTTGAATCTCCTTTGTTGGAATATTGGTTTCATTAAAATCTTTAATGTATGGGAGAGAAACTATGTGTTTCTTCCTATACCAAAAAGCATTGGGTAAATCAGAACAAACATCCGTTAGTAAACGTTTGTTAAAAGCATCAATTTTTGAAAGTAAAATAGGAGAGGATAATTGTTCAGAAATCTTTTTGTATTTGATCTCCTGTTGGAGGAAATTCAAATGCTTTTGTTTGGCTAAAAACAAAGATTTCTTTCTCTTATCCGTATCAATTTCAAAACGAGAGGCAAAATGAAATTTAACCTTTTGACCAAAAGGATCGGTAGTGATACCATCTTTCTCAGTCAAAAAGGGGTATAAAGAAGAAATAAAAGGGATTCCCAAAATCACTTTATCAGACATGTTTTTGACTAAAACAGAGGGAATCCGAAAACAAATGTTATCATGGCAAACATGAGCATTATTGAGCTCATAATTAATGGTCATCTTTGAGCCATTTGCCGAGAATAATTTTTCTTTAGATTTTTCGAAATATTTGCTAGGAATGAGTCCTTCTTGAATGCAATTCAAGTCTGACCCGGAATCAATCATAGCAACGACAGAAAATTGAAAATCATGAGCAACAATAATATTAACACGCGTAAACCATTTAGGAGGAATGATATGACGGATTAAACAGATCTGGTTGTCGGCAGGAAGATCCTGTTGACTGGAACCAACCTCGGTCTGCTCATTGTCAGAAGGAATATCTTGATCAAGCTGTTTGTCAATCTTGATTAATAAAATTATTTTATTTTAATTTTAAATAATATTTTTAAAATTACAAAATAATTATAAATATAACAATATTACTGTTATATTATTAACTGTTGTCAGGGCCAAAGCATCAACTACCTGGTATTGTATGTGTGGGAAAATCTGGAGAAGGAAACATCATCAGTAGTTGATTATGAAACTAACCGCAGAGGAGCAGAACTCCCTTACTGATAGTAAGCTGTAACTTAGATTGGCTGTATTCTTACCGTGTCAGTACTCTGACACAGTAACAGCGAAGAAAACGCTGTGAAAATATTTAGAAATCATTAGAAAAAAAGAAAAAGAAAAAAGAAATTCATGTCAAAGCACTAAGCATTAGAAGAAAGAAAGCAAATAAAAAATAATTAGTCATCGGTAAGTGGAGGATTTCCCCAAAGAAGACGTCTTGAGATTGGAATTATCCAAACGTCGCTGCTCTATTTTCCTCTCACTTAACCCAATGATACACAGACCCCAACCATCGAATCATCGTCAAAATCTCAGGTGGGTTTGGTTCAAACTTCGCTGTAATTCGAGCTAGTACTGATATTTCCTGCTCAAACTTCGCTGTAATTCGAGTGAGTACTGATTTTTCCTTCTCAAATTACTGTGCAACTTGAGGGTTTAATTTTTTATTTTATTTCTGAGGATTTGAGCATTTGGATACTGTTGAGTTGAGCTCAGATTAGTCTTCAAATAGCTGAAATTGTTCGAGAGCTTTCACAGAAACTTTACAGAATGAATTAGAAGCAAAATTATCACAGAGAACACAAGTCTAAATTTTAAGATTTATGTTTATACTGCATAAGTTAATCATTCAAAGCATTTCGATACTGGTTTTCGTATTCTGCATAAGTTCTTAACCTAAATCTGCTATTCTCCCATATTGTTTCTTGAATCATCCTATTTCTTTTGAAAAAGGTTTCATTTTAGATCTTCTCTTGAGCATTCCTTTACTTTCCTATTCCTGTTAACCATAGGTTTTTGAGGGTGGGCGTCCAGATTTCTAAACTTTTTTTGCCATTACTTTGGGGTAACAGGTTTCCCTAACATAAAATCTGTTGGGCTTGGCTTGGGTTTAGCTGGCTTGACTGGAAACCATTTTACGACAATTACTATGATTGTAGGTCGTGGAGTACCATCACCCTAAATTTGCATGTTTTATTGTCTGGTGTGTGCAATTATTATTATTATTTTTCAATAATGAGTAAGAGAGTTTATTACCAAGAATAGGCACAGCCCAAGTACACAGGAAGTATACAATGGAAATACCTACTACACTCTAGAAGCAGGAAAAAGACTAGTACAGATTCAGTACATAATCATTGTCATTCCTTACAAAAATCCTAGCCCACAAACACAAAGTAGAAAAGAAAAACTTCCGAAGTTCACCGAAAGAACACTCATTGTCTTCAAAACATCTCCCATTCCTTTCTAGCCAAAGACACCACATTAAACACAAATGAATCATATTCCATCTGGCAGCTACACATTTCCTTCCCTCAAAACCTCATTCCATGAAGACTTTGCCACCTCACAATGAAGAAAGAGATGATATACAGATTCACCATCCTTCTTGCACATGACACACCAACCAGCAATATGCAAACCACATTTTCTAAGGTTATCCGTGGTCAAAACTTTCCCTAGAGCAACCACCCCACTGAAAGTAAAAAGGAAAACTCTTTTGATTGACCAATGCTTGCTTTCTTTCAAAAATCTTCTTTCCATTTGTGTAGTTAGATCAAAAGGATTTCTCTACGGTTATAGTTCTGGAGGGATTTTGAGATTATAGCATCTCGCGATGACATTAGTACAGCATTTTGGGGTACAACTTGGGTGGCTATAATTTGGAGAATAATTTTCAGTTGCACAAAGGGAAATTCAATACATTCTTCTCGCATTTCTGATTTTGGGGGGATTGATCAATCAGTTGGATTTCACTTGGAGGATGCTGCTGACCTGACTGGAAGTAAGTATTTAGTAACCAAACTCCCATGTTTAGGAGCAAGCATACTTGGTTGTATCATTTCATCTGCAACACCATGACAACTGTTCTGTATGTGGTGTTCTTAGTGGCACTTTTTTTCTTCAGATACCTTATCTAAAATATCAAGTATAACTGTAGATATCATGTCTGATAGCTCAATTACAACCGAAGATATCTTATTTAAAAGGGATCACTTGATGGGCATTTATGTGTAGGATGGAATGATGGACCTAAACCCTATCAATCAATATACTGCTTGTAACTAAGAAAAAGATATCCTAAGATATACTAGTTGCAACTAATATAGGGCTGGTTAACATTTCGCATAGCCATGAGCATTCCTAGAGTAGATTTGATTGTATTTCAAATTTTCCCTTATTCCGATTGAGTATGATTAAAATTATCAATCAGTTTCTCCCTCTCTCCCTCCCACTCTAATTCTTCTGAGAAGGAACCTTGTATGATGTGTTAGTACAGATACCGTGATTCGTTCGACAAGAGTAAGTGGGCAAGCAGTTGCATCCTATACCCGTCATATTGGCACTTCCGATAAGGCGAGATATTTTATCCCTTAAAGTTGAAAACTTTCTCATTTGGTGATTTAGATCACTTGTAGTAGCCTTTTTTTGATGTCTTCTATCTATGTGTTTTTCTTTTGGCCAAAGCAGTCACCAAGTTCACTTGATATAAATCCATTTGCTTTCCAAGTGGAGCGTCAGAGGTTGCCATTAGAAAAGGGTCAACCATCAAATCTGGTTTCTATATCAAGTGGTCATCTAGAGAACAGGGAAGAGCCTGCAATGGCTGATGCAAGTCCCGGGACTGATATCTCAACAGATGTGGATACAGATGACAAGAATCAGAGGGTGATGTTTTGTTCACCTCCTCTCTTGATATGTTATTTTTTACCTTTTCACTTTGAAAAATTCACTGCATTATCTTATACATTCTGCATAGGGCTCTAATTGGCTGGTACCAAATATTAAGGATCATGTTTCACAAGTGTTTATGGTTCCCAGTTTAGATACTTCTTTGTGCTCCTGTTTCATGAACAGAAGTATTCTTCTTTTGAAATTATTGGAAAATCCGGCTGATGATAATCAATATTGGTGGCATTTTGACAATTAATTTCTCACTTTCTGCAGTTTGATGGCCAATCTCTTGGTAATGTGGCTTCTGATTCCAGTGACAGATCAAAGGATAAATCAGATCAGAAGGTCATATGAATTAAATTATTTACATGGATTATATATGTGCCGTTTCACGCAGGGATTCATGATCTTTTGATTGATTACACTTTACAGACTCTCCGCAGGCTTGCTCAAAATCGGGAGGCTGCAAGAAAAAGCCGATTGAGGAAAAAAGTATGGGATTATATACAGTGTAGTTGTACTGCTTTTTTTGGGCAGTTAATTTCCAGCATGTAGTTTCATTAGTTCCAAGCTTTATAAAGACCTAGTTCATTTACATCATTGTGAAATCTCTTGTTCACAAAACAATCATGCTGTTTCTCAGTTTTTTTTCCTATCGGATTGCAGTTTATTCCTGGAATTTGGGCTTCTTAATATTCATTGATGCACATGCATGCTTGCGTGTACACACACACACACATTATATGATCTCAAACTCTAATGTCATTGCATTTGGGAAATCCTATTCATCTCAAGTCTGTAAGGAGAGACAAATATAACCTTCATTTATAGTAAGTAACGTTTTGTTACTTGCAACTTGGAAGTAGCCTTTATGTGCAACATGCTTGCAAGTTTTTTATGATTGTTACCCCTACCACCTAAACGTAAATCATGTTCCTACCATTTTTCCATGGAGCACAATTGTTGCATGTATCAACTAGTTTCTATGAGTCCCCTTCATTAAATTGCATCCATCCATCCTGGTGCAGGCATATGTCCAACAGCTGGAGAGTAGTCGTTTGAAGCTGACCCAACTAGAGCAGGAGCTTCAACGAGCAAGACAGCAGGTTAGTCTGGGTTATCTTTTTTCATGATCAGATTGCCTAGTTTTGGCTTTATTTTGTGGTGACTAATCTCCTTGATAGATGTGGATAGCTTGTGTATTTGTTCATTTCTTTTTGATAACTTTTCGGCCCCACCTTTGGATTAGTTGGTAAAGGGGTAGGTTGGGTTGTGGTCAGTCTTAGGTTCGCCTTACCAACCAAACAAGAAAAAAAGACTTACATTTTCTTTTCTTTTTTTCTCTCCTGTAGGGAATTTTCATATCAAGCTCGGGAGACCAAGCCCATTCAATGAGTGGAAATGGTATTCCTTTCTTCAACTTGATTATTCCCCCTCGTGCGTGGTTCTGTTTACAAATTTTTCATTGGAACTAAGTTAGATTGGTTCGTGATGGTTGTGTGAGAGTCCCCAGTTTGTTGGAACAACAAATTCAGGAACTTAGCTATCTTGTATAATGATACTAAAACTTTTAATGACATTAAGCCGATGACTTTTCTTTTTATTCATATATTTGACAATTTTTATGTTAGTTGATGTATTCTGTGAATGCACTTAAAATAGAACTATCTTTTCAGTATGTGTGGGATAAGAGTCATTTGTTGCAAATTTTCATAGAAGTTTGTTAGATTTATTCGTGTGCTTAGTTGAGAAAAATATACTGGTATAGTCCTTGCTTTCCTCTTTGTTTTAGAGGTAATGTACTTCTTGTGCCATTTTTTCCCCACTTAGAGTCTGTGCAAGCTCCCACCCACTAACACAATGAAGCATTGCTTGTTGTGTTTGTTGGCTTCTAGTGTATCACGTTTGGATGTGTATGTGCAATGGAGAGGTAGTATGCAACTGTTGGACATGAAATTGTGGTGATTATGGTCAATGTAGTTGTGATGATGGTGCTGGCTGCGACATTGCAACTTGCAAGTATGAGATTGCGTTATGGCGATGTTGGAAATTCTTGGGCTCATAAATACAGAGAAAATTGGGTGAGGCATGAGGAGAGGGGAGGGGGAATTAGCACCCCTGAAATCTTTTGAATTCTTGGCAATTTCATTTAGCTCTCCTCCATTGCTTTCATTAGTCTCTAATTAGTCTATGTAAAAATTCCTTCTTGGGTGATTAATTTTGTTATGTATAACCATTGCCACCTGTTGCATTGTCAAAATATGGATTTTAAATCCAGATATGTCTATGTGCACATTTGCAGTCAGAGCCTATGATGTAGTGTATCTGTCTTCCAATATGATCCCCTTTCTCTTGGTTAAGTTTCATCATGTGAACGAGATTATCAAGTTAGCTGTGTCCTTTTACAGGGGCAATGGCATTTGATGTAGAATATGGGCGGTGGCTGGAAGAGCAAAATCGGCAAATTAATGAACTGAGATCAGCAGTCAATTCTCACGCAAGTGATACAGAGCTACGAATTATTGTTGATAATATCTTGGCACACTACGATGAGATTTTTAGGCAGAAGGGCATCGCAGCTAAGGCTGATGTTTTCCATTTGTTGTCTGGCATGTGGAAAACTCCTGCTGAGAGGTGTTTCTTGTGGCTTGGTGGGTTCCGATCTTCTGAGCTCTTGAAGGTGAGGTTATTTTGATGTTTTGATGGTTTTCATTAGGGTTAGTTCTGGAACATTTACCAGAATTGGAGAAGTCAATATGGTAATAGTAATCTTACCCCAGAAAAGGGAATGGTAAAAACCTTGGCGTATTTTCATTTATGCTCCTCACAATTGTTATAATTCAACTGCTCTATCTGTTATGATCTTGAATCAATTAGTGTAAGTTTTATGTCAACCAATTAGTTATGCATTTCTTGGATTCAGTTTGGTTGTTTACAGAATTCTGCCTCTTTAACCATTGATACTTTTTGCCAAATAAGAAAAAAAATTGATGCTACAGTTATATGTAAGCCTGAAACTGCACGTAATGGCTTAAGATTTTTTATATCGAATGTGTTCATCTTTTATACGGCCATAATTTAAGCTTTTAAGCAGTATCAGGAGTGTTGGCTTGGTCTTGATATCTTTAGTTTTTCAGATACACTTTATTATCTTTGGTGTATTTTCCAAAATAGGGGCTTTATTCATGTTGTTTGTCACTTTATTTGTATATATTTCACGAGAAATTCTAAATCGAAGCCTTACACCACACATCTCTACCTAACAACATGTGATTTTTCATTTTTTTCCTTATATCTTAATGCTTAAATATGTGTGTGTTTAAATGAAGGGCAAAAATGACAAATCATGTGGAGGTGTGTAGTGCAAGGCTTCCTTGTAGAATAACTCATATTTCATGGATGTTTTGTTGTGTCTCACCTCCAACCACTTAAGCTTTTCCCCCCCTTAAAATAATTGAAATTACTGATTTTGGTTGCAGCTTCTTCTGAGTCAATTGGAGCCTCTAACAGAGCAGCAACTAGTAGGCATTACCAACTTGCAGCAGTCTTCGCAACAGGCGGAAGATGCATTATCTCAAGGGATGGAGGCATTGCAACAATCCCTGTCTGAGACACTATCCAGTGGGTCTCTTGGTTCCTCAGGTTCATCTGGGAACGTCGCGAACTACATGGGACAAATGGCAATGGCCATGGGGAAGCTAGGGACCCTTGAGGGGTTCATTCGCCAGGTATTTTCTGCTTCTTCTTTTTGTTTTCGTTCTCTCCCTTCTTACCTACTGCTTAAACTCGAAATTCTGTCATGACCAAATCTTGTAAGTTCTTTTCTGTGCTACGGTGTTGGCTGTCATTGCCTAGAAACCAATGAGTTTTTTTTGTATGTACTTCACTCCAAAAACTGGACGTGGGAATGTTAGAAATTAGAGCAGTTAGAAGTTTTTCAAATTTCTGTTTATTCATGTTTTTCATAGGAAAAATACCTATCTTCTCTTATATTAAACTTCTACATATATTTATTGTTGTCCAACCTTTTCATGTATTTTCTTTTCTTCCTTTTTTTCTTGGGTGAGTTATTGTCATCAGGCTGACAATCTCCGGCAACAAACGCTGCAACAAATGCACCGGATATTGACAACACGCCAATCAGCCCGTGCTCTCCTTGCAATACATGACTATTTCTCCCGGCTACGTGCTCTTAGTTCCCTCTGGCTTGCCCGCCCTAGAGAATGAACACCTTCTGCTTCACCAACGCTGACTGGTAAAATTATGAATCCTGAAAAATGAAAAAAAAAAGAAAAATCTCACTACAAATTGACTCTCTGATCCAGTACTGGGGATACTCGGGCATCATTACAGTTTTTCTTTTCTAAAATTTTCCTGTGTTGTAGTCTTAGAACTCCAGCGTATCATTGATATTAGTGTTCCGTTGTCCATCATGTTCACAATCATATCATCTAGAAATGGTATGGTCGGATGAGCTACATGTATCTGGTTTGTTGTCAATAATAATGTTATTGTTTAATTCCATGTAACCGAGCATTTTAAAATGAGTATGAAGCAGTCTTGAGCCATGACCAGTTTGACTGCTTTCTATTGATGAGACTCAATTTGGCGTGTTAGATGTACTCAATTTGGTTTCAATAAAATTGGGATATTCGTGTTTCTGTTATAATTCTTTGTAATCATTGAATCTAAATTACAATGACTTTGAGTTGTGCCAAAAGAGAGTTTCAAGAATGAGAAATGCTACAACCATAAAGAAATTTTACGAAAGTCCTGCACAAGCCCTTGACGACCCACACCACATACTGCCCAACAATGTGGTGCCGCTGCTTTGCATGTTCCACAATGTTATTCAGCTCTTCCATTCCCTTGAAGAGCAACATATCAATCACCTGCAGATTTATTATAGAGAACTGTTACAGACACAAAAAGATTATATAAAAACAAACTTATAAACTGACGTGATTTTATGGGATCCGTTAGATCTATTTTATAATAAAAGTAACTTTACAATCTAACGTACTACATCAAATAATATCAGTTTGTAGATTTACTTTTGTGTAATCTTTTTATATTTAAAGTATTTGCCTTTATTATATATACGAGGTTGACGGGTGAGAGACTTTTTCAATTCATAATTATACCAATGTATCTCCTACTGTGCAAGCACTATCTAAATTGTTTAAAATTATTAAAACAATCAAAATTATGGACTCCATATGAAAAGATGTGCAATGTATTCAAGCATGCTCCATACCCCACCTTCTAGTCAAGCACAGAATAAAATTATTCAGTCGAAGTTATCAGCTCTAGTACATAAACTATAAAAGGTGGATTACTTTCAAGTTTCAACTTCAAGAAACTTCAAAATCCCACTTGGAACTTTATCCGAGGAGCAGTCGAACCAGCAAAGTTCAGATAATATTTGTTAGAGGTTCATGAAACTTTCAAGCTTGTGTTAAGTACCAATTTGCTTTTCATATCAAGCCAAGGGCATCTTCTCGAGTGCATAAACCATGAATCACTCATGTCTCTGTGCCACGGTGAAACTTCAGATGTTTGGGAAGCCGGTCATTCGGGGACCATTTTAACCAGAGAGGTCCCTGTAATTTCTGTGGGCAGTATCTAGATTTCTCAAAACACAAGGAAAAGCTCCATACTCCTAGAACAATACCACATAAGATGTCTCCAACACCATTGATGTCATTTCTCCACAGCATGAGAAACTATGGACAGCAAAGTAGTATGTTGGAAAGCGGATTGTTGTATACCCTTATAAGGAATGCGGCCCGTCTTCCAATTATTGGAGAATTTCCCTTCCAACGCCAAATTCCATAAGCTAAGCACTTATCAAAGAGAGGGAAAAAAACACTCTTTGAGCTTTAAAAAACACCTTGGGTGAAAGAATGCGGATGCTTCAAATGCCTACTAGGAGTAAGGGTTCGAAAACTAACTGAGATTAGGAAGCAGCAATGGACTCTCACTAGAATTCTAGGAAGATCTGTTGTAACTTCTTCGACAATGAATAGAATAACATCTGCTTACTCGCAATCCAAGGAGGTCTCTTTAAGAAGAAGAAACGCCAAAATTTACACTTTTATGTTACAACCAAAGTATAAAGCTTCAAAGGCTAGTTTGGGTAGTAGATGAGAATACTCCACTCCACTACTATTTATTATTTTATTATTACTTTTCACTTACTTTTTACTACTATTTAATTTTCTATCATTATTTTTTCATTACTATTTACAAAATATCTGAGATCACCTCACTAAACACAACCTAAGTATCAAATACAATTACTGAGGCCTTGTTCTCGTTCTTGGACTGTGACAAACTGCTGGTGCTGCTTTCTGTTATCACAATTGAAGAGATCTATCATACAAGAACAGCTGCTGATCATGGGTTTTCATCACCATACCACTGAGAAGTGATAGCCACCAAAATGGGTTTTGCGTTGAATGGAAGTTTATCTTATCTATTCTTTAACTCTTTTATAATTATTTTACAACTTATTTTATAATCAACCGATATCATTGTACCATTTCATATCACCTCAATTTCACATAAGAACCCTATATTCGAAGTAGAGGTGGAAAATAATTACAAAAAAGTTGCAAATTTATCATTTTCCATAAATTAAACTAAAAAGGCAAAACCATTATTAGACAAAGATGGGAGGAGCCATCCTCCCATGCAGTGGCCATGGAGGGTCAATCCCAAGTTCATGGAGTCTAGAGAATAGTTCATTGGAAAAAAAAATGGTTATGTGGGACTTTTATCCAAGCCACCTCTTCAAGATCCCACTCATGTAAAACCAGCATTGGATAATAGAATAACCCCCATAGAGGACAAAAGACAAAAACATTCTATCTGCACAAACAAATAGGATTGAGACTTTTATAGCTGAGTGAAGAAAAAACCATTTAGCAGAAACGCGATATTGAGAATGATAACATGTTTTCCACTAATTGAAGGAAATCACTATTGATAATGGTCTCACTTGATTTGGAGAATCAGCTCTCTATGGGTTGTGGATATAATTTATGTTAGGCATGTTTCTCAACTAAGTTTACATTTCCCCACACTCAGCAATAATACATGCGAGCTTAGGCCGGTTGTTGGGTCCCGTAGCCACATTCTCAATCTTCCTGACAACCAAAAGACCATCTCCGAGTACTCTCTGCATAGAAATTGAGAAAAGTAAATAACATGCCAAAAAGACTATTCCATCTGGGAAAGCAGCGAAAAAATAAATAAATACAACAAAAAATGTTTTGGCCATCACAACAGAAAATAACGACTCCACCTTATCAACACACAAAGAAAAGATAAATCATTTAAAAGTTTGAAAGCAATTGATAAGCGTTCCATGAAGATCTGAACGGGTAACCGAACCACTAGATCTTGGGTTGTGTTTGTCTAGTTCTTGGGTTAACTAAAATCATTCCAGTTTTCAGATCAGATCAGTCCTAATACTGATGCCAAGTACCTTGATTCACTTCAATAGCATGTCAAACTGACCCAATCAACAATAGGGAACACTCAATTATTGTGTGCAATTTTGGTATTTTTCATGAATAAATTGTACAGCAAAATTCAGCAAGAGTTAGAGCATACCCCAAATACAACGTGCTTATTGTCAAGCCAGTCGCATTTTGCACAAGTGATAAAGAACTGCAGTAAATGAGAATTTTAATCAACACAAAATACAACAGTTAACAGCGAAAAAAATTAGGAAAACTTCAACGGAACTCATTTAAACACAAGTCAGTCTCCTGTTACTTTGAACATCAATGAAGGGGAAATGGGGTGAAAGGTTTAAACTCAAATTGTGTGCCTATATTACCAAATATGCATGCACCAACACATATAACATGAGATAAAGGATACTTGATCAAGGGATAGAAGGACTTCCTAGTTCGGTTACATCCTTTCTAAGAAACAACTAAGGTAGAGGAGCCTACAAAATTAGCAACTTCAGTGGTAAGGCTGACAATAAAATAATCTTACTGAAATAATATCAAAACACCCGTTTTATGAAGTACCCATACTGGCATGCATGCTATAATTTGTATTTTGTAAAGGTGATCTACCTAACCCTTGAGCGGGGGCAGGGCTGGTTTCTAGTTCCCCATCTCAACCCGCCTAAATGCATCCCATACTTGGCAGGTAACTGAAGTGGGCCAATTATTGCTGCACATCATATTATGGCCCAAAAAGATGTCCCTGTGTGTGTGCGTGCGTGCGTGCGTGCCTGTGTGTGTGTGTGTGTGTGAGAGAGAGAGAGAGAGAGAGATGAAGTTGATGAATGACCTGACTACCATTAGAATTTGGTCCGCTATTTGCCTGCAGAAAGAGGAGGAAAAAAGATGATCCTTCTTAGCATCTTGAATACGCTTATATCATAACAAAATTTTGTACTAAATTCATGGAAAGAACATGAGGTTTGGTAAAGATATTAGCTCATACACATAAGCGACCTGTAAGAGCTTATTTCCATTAGCCAACTCTCCTCTAATCCTGTTATAATGAAGTCTACTGAATTCTTTACAAGCCTCACAAAATTCGATGAATTAAATCAATTTTAAATTATAGTATAGTTTAGCTGGTTAGCATGAGAAGCTATATAAAGTAGATATTATAAGAGAATTCAGAGGAAGTTCTCTAGACAGCATCATCAATGTCCCAACAAAAGCGACAAATATGTTTATGTCCTCACAAGTGTGCAGTTTATTTATTAATGTATTGGGAAGCTGTTTTCATACAAGTCCAGGATGCAAGCCATAGATGCTATCCCAAGTCTCTAAAGATAATAAGTTACAGCTAAGATTATGAACACTCAAAGAACACAGGAAAGGCACAGCCAATAGTTTATCATGGCAGATAATTTTCAACAAGACAGACACATACCATTGATAACAGACCAGGACCAGTGTGTTTGGCAACAAAATTTTCATCATCAAACTTATGTCCGTAGATGGAAATACATCCACTACCATCACCCTGCAAAGAATACTGTAGTAATAAGAATTGCACATACTGATAAAAAAAAAAAAAAAGAATTGCATGACTATAAAACAGGTCTCAGTATTATTCATGTGATAAAATAATATATGATTGTAGAAGTAGAATTTTTAAGGATTACAGGTGCAGGGGTGTCTGTGCGTGCAGGTGTAGATGGATAAGTGCTACAGCATGAAAAGCCTTTTATCAGGCTCGCTAGTTTCCTAAGGAACTGCTCCAGCAGCTTTGAAACCTTAGTTCTAGCAACAGGAGTCTTAATGCAATATCCTTGTACTGGTCTAGTGGATGTGTTGTTATATAATAACAGGATAGCAAATAAAGGTGTGTCAGTAAAGTGTGGCTGGTATGACTCTATCAATAGTTCCTCTCCTTTCTATCTCTGTCTCTCAATCAACACTTGAGCATCCCTTTTTTTGATAAGTACACTTGAGCATCCCTCACTCAAAAGAAAGAAGGGCTTTTATTGGACATATGTCACGAAATACCCAATTCTCTAAAAGACCAGCCCCCTCTCTTCCTGACCAACTGACCAGACAATTCTCACGCTTCAAATGAGAAATTGTGCTTTCAATCTTGTTCTCAGCTTCGTTTCCCTTTGTCTTTCGGAGATTCCTCAGCTTCGAATGTGTTCGTGTTCGTGTTCGTGCATGGTAGTGTAATTGTATCACCATATAGGATGTAAAGAGAGAAACAGATCAACTACTCAAAAAACTTAGTGTAACCCATTTTACCATCAGAAATATACGAAATCTTTAACAAAAATGATAGGACTTTGTAGACTTGTTACATTTTTAACAAATGAGGGTGCTACCGACCTTTAAGAAGTCACCAGCCTGAATCATGAAATCCTTAATCACTCTATGGAACTGGCATCCCTTGTAACCCACAGGCAACCCGGCTTTCCTGCCAATTAAGCCCCACTTAAGCTAATATTTTATATAAAATCCAAAATTGAAATGAGTAAACTATAAACTCAATAACCAGGTTCATGCATATGATAGAGAGAGAGAGAGAGAGAGAGAGAGAGAGAGAGGGAGGGTGAGTGAAATTTACACTATTTTTACCTGTACTCGCCGGTGCAGAACTGCCTGCGGGGTAACACAAAAATACAAAGTAAATTCATTTTAGTAAATTTAAGCAAAAGGACCATAAGAGAGGGAAAGTGTGAGGGAGAAGTGGCAAGACCTGAAATTTTCTGCGGTTTTGGGAGCGATATCGGCGAAGAGCTCCATCTTGATGCGGCCGGCGGGGATGTTACCGATGGTTATGTCAAAGAATACGATTGGGTTCTTCGGGTTCGGCGGCCGCACTTGCCACTCCACCGTGTTCCCTCCTCCTGACGCCATCGATGTCAAACGAGCAGCTTCTTACTCCTGCTAATTGATTTTCCTTTCCCTCTTCTCAGTTTGGGGTCTATGGAGTATGGATGGCGTGGTTATGCGTATATTTGAAGCAAATGGTGTGGGCTTCGGCTCGGCCCAATTTATCATTTCGTTTATCAAAATAATTTTTATCGACTTATTTATTGTTTTTTATGGCATTTGATTTTTACATCAACTACTTAAATATAAATTAATTTGAAATATATCAAATTATTTAAAATGAATTATATTATATTTGCAATCGTAAATTGTGTAACCGGTGTAATCGCTTTAAAAAAATAATAAAACATGAGACCTACATGAAAAAAATTAATTTTTTAATAGTGGACTTCACTCTTTTTAAAACGATTACGTTGCGGTTATAAATTTCACGGTTGTATGTAGAACTACTCATCAATCAATGTAATAAAAAAAAGAAATAATATTTACGGTTCTAAAATGTACAATTCTCGCATAGCATCTCCTTTTAAAATAAGTAGGTAAGTTTGAGAGCCAAATAAAAAACTATTTTTTAATTGTGGCTCAATTTTTCAAATAAAATATGTGGAGACTGCACAATCTAAGTCTGTATATAACATTATTTCATAAAAAATGATAAAATTCTAATATAGAAAATTACGAAAATTAAGATAAAAAAATCAAATCAATATAAGTATAAAGGAAACTCTAGTGAAATATGTTTCAAAATTATGTCACTAAATTATTACTTTTTATGTAGGCTTACATCTACTAATTGAATCCAAGGGAAATTAAGTAAGAAGATAGTAATAAGTTTTTAAGAATAATGTTAAATACAATTTTAAAGTGTGTAAGTTGTGTGCACTTTTTGGGTCTAGATTTACTCACCATTTTCAAAAAGTAATGCTAAATATAATTGTGTAATGATACATACAGTGGTTGAGTGTGCAAGTACCACACAATCATTTTGAAAAAGAGTGGGGTCTACTATTAAAAAATATTTTTTTTTCATTTGTTATCGTATTTATTCATTTTTTTCAAAAAGATTGCACAATGCTTGTACAATCTATGACTGCAAATATCATTTCTCATTTATTAATATAAATATGATACTCATATTTACACATATTTGTTCCTTTTTTCTTCCGATCAAATATATCGTCTTACATACTTCTTTCTTCATGTGTTAGGATTGCAATCCCTCCCTATTTCTCTAAAGAAATTGAACTACTTAAAAAAAAAAAAAAAATACGTGGCAATAGAAAAGAACAACAAATTCTTTTTTTCTAAGCAAAAGGTATTGCTAATCAATCGACCCTTTAATTCTTTCTCTCTGCGTATACCAATTCCAAGAAGTTTTTTCTCGGATCGAATGCAACTGGGCCAAGACATCCTTGATATTCATCCTTTCTTTTGGAAGTTCCATGGAGCAAGCTACTCCGACCCCAAGTATCAAACTCAAGCATTCTTGGATGTTGGAACTTGTAATTTGACTCTGGTCGGGAGCATCATCCGATCTTGACGCTCCGTGATCTTCTCTTTCCCAAAGAAGAACAGGATCAGCAACATCAACCAGTCGTTCAGGCAGAGCTGCCTTGACAAATTCACGCAGCAAAAAGCCATCCTTGAACATATCATCGGTTGGCCTTTTTCCGGTGAACATCTCCAACAAGAGTATGCCATAACTGTAAACATCTCCATTTGTTGACACCTCATTTCCCATTCCGTACTCTGTACATTCATACACAACATATTTTGTTTTCTAATCACTGTTTTGTACTTCTAGTTAAGAAAAAAAAATCGAAAATATAATCTTGGAATTTGGAATGGTCGTCTTTCAGGACGATCACGGAATAGAATTAAAGAACTGGAGATGGAATGAAAAGAAATGAGATCTAAGAAAAGAAAATACCAGAATTTAGTGTGGTTTGGTTGTATAGTCATCAAATATCTATGATCAGTTGTATATATAGTCTATGATGACATATAAACCAAGATCAACAGTATCAACAATGTTTGTTTCTTGTTCTTTTCTTGGTAGCTCGATGGGAAGAAGACCTTGTTAAAACTCAATCTTCATGATTTTTGTCATCTGTTTATACCGGTTGGTATGGTGGTTGCTGTTATGGATGGATTTACATGCTTCTTTGCATTAGTTGGTTATTGTTCTGGCTTGGTTATGCATTTCTGTATCTTGTGATGCCTTTGTTATGGTTGCATCTATGTTTCTGTGAACCTCCATTTGCTTTTTAAGTTGGTGTAATTTGTGGCCAATGATAAGCCTTTGTCATTTGGTAATTTTGGTGTTCTAAACTACCAGGGATCTATCCAAACTAGTATTTTAGAACACGAACTGAAAATGCTAATGCTCAATTTGCATAGTCAAAAAAATATCTTGATTTATTTCAAGCTAAATTGAAAATACTCGCCTGGAGGAGCATAACCCACTGTTCCTCTTACTCCAATGGAGCTTGATTGATCAATTGAATAATCTTGAGTGATATCAATAAGGAATCTTGCCAAGCCAAAGTCACCTACGTGTGCAGTCATTTCTTCATCGAGAAGAACATTGCCTGGTTTGAGATCACAGTGAAGGATCGGTGTAGCACAATGATGGTGAAGATATTCCATAGCACTAGCAATATCAATGGCGATATCTAGCCTTTGAAGGAGACTCAAACTCTGTTGTTTTCTAGAAGCCTCGTTTGTTCTTGGGGTTGGGTGCAACCACTCATCTAGGTTGCCGTTTACCATGAACTCATACACCAAAGCCTGGAAATCATGACCTTGATAGTCAACACTTAACAAACTGTAAGTACCTTCACAAGATTCCGATGCCTAATATTTCTCAAAGCCTTACATTCAGCAATGAAACTCTTTGAAGCTCCATGGCGCAAAAGGTTGAGGACCTTGACAGCAATTGTAGATGTACCCTGATCAAGAATTCCTTTATACACAGATCCAAAACTACCCACACCAATTAAATTAGCCGAGGAGAACCCATCAGTAGCTTTTAGGAGACTTTGGTAAGATACATTCAAAAGCAAATTTTCTGAGTTTTTTGGACTATTTTCTTTTCTTTTCTTTTTTAAAGAAATAAGTAGACATAACAGAACCAAAGTTACTCCAAGAAGTCCAGAAAGTATAGAGATTATCAACTTCAAGGTACGGGTCAACTTCTGTCTCTTCTTAGATTTTTCATGTTTACATATAGGAAGCTGAAACTCAGTTATGCCACCACAGAGCTCACCATTTCCCTTAACTGAAGTTTCACTTGCGGTACTGAAAACACCCCGTGTTGGTACCTCCCCTCTAAAATGGTTGTAAGAGAGATCCAATATATGCAGGAAGTTGAGATGTTCCAAAAAATTTGGAATTTCTCCAGACAAATTGTTGTTAGAAAGATCTAAAAGTTCAATGCCTCTTAATGATTCAAATGATGAAGGAATGGACCCCTGGAAGAAGTTTTTTCTCATGGCAAGAACTTCTAGTTTTACACAGCTGCCAAGACTTGCTGGGATTTCACCGAATAACTTATTCGCAGAAATAATTAAACTTTCTAGATTTTTCAAGTTTCCTATTTCCATGGGGAGAATACCTGTAAATAGGTTCTCAGACAAGTCCATACCAATTGGTGAGAATGAGAGACCCATGACTTGTGGGGGTATTACACCACTGAGCTTGTTCCTAGAAAGAACCAAATACAGTAAATTTTGGCACTTGGCTAGGCTTGGAGGGATTCGACCACGAAGATTATTCCCTCCTAAATACAATTCCATCAGCAATGTTAAGTTTCCTAAAGAGGGTGGAATGTTTCCCGAGTGATTGTTTGCAGATAAATCCAAAATTCTTAACTTCTCAAGATATCCGATCTCAGAGGGAATATTACCTGAGATTGTGTTCTCGGCCATCTCCAGCGTCTCCAAGTTGATGAGATTTCCTATACCTGTAGGAATGCTTCCAAATATTCTATTATGTCGTAGAAGCAATCTTCTAAGAGTAGTTGAGAAGTTGCCAATGCAATTAGGTAACACACCGCCAAGTTTATTGGAACCTATAGCCAATATGCTGAGATCCGTGGCATTCATTAGAGAGCAAAGAAAACTCAAGTCATTTCCTCCACTATTTCCAAGAAGATTGGAGTGAATGACAAATCTCTGAAGTCTGTACAGCATTTCCAAAGAAGGGACTTTCCCAGTGAGTTTATTTGACTGCATTTTCAGGTCATATAGATGTGATGCATTAGCTATCGAAACAGGGATAGATCCAGTAAATTGATTGACGAAAATGTTAAAACTTTTGAGATTGGGTAAGGTGACGCCCAAGTCCCAAGGAAGACTCCCTTGTATTCTGTTGTCTCCTACATCAAAGACTGTGATAGAAGAGAGATTAAAAATTGATTGAGGGAATGTACCAGAAAACCTATTTGAACCCAAACTTAAAAATGTTAATTTCTTTAGCTGTCCAAAAGAATCCGGAATACTTCCACCCAATTCATTAAAAACCACATCCAATGCTTCTAGAGATGATAAGTTTCCGAAAGAAGATGGGATACTTCCTGTTAGTTCATTATTGTAAATATAAAACCATCGAAGCTTGGACAAGGAGGCAAGCTCTGCTGGGATTTCTCCAACCAACTGATTATAATGAACTCCCATGTAGATGAGGTTGGTGCAGACGGATATATTGCTAGGAATTTGGCCGCTGAGACTGTTTTTGCCTAATTCCAAGACTTGCAGTCTGCGCAAAAGGCCGACTTCCGGAGGGATAATATGAATAAAACTGTTGTTTGAGAGGTTTAGTTCTCTGAGGAAACTCAAATTTCCTACTTGTGGTGCTATGAAGCCCCCTAGATTTTGGGATTGAAGGTCCAACTTTGTGACCCTCTGATGTTGCCGACGGCCACATGAAACCCCTTGCCACCGGCAGAAGTGAATGCTATCATTCCAGGAGCTCAAAACGCCGAGTGGATCATGTACTTTGGCCTTGAAGTTCAGCAAGGCCAATCTGTCCGTCTCGTTGCCTCCGCCAACCACAAAGGTGATCAACGAGCCAAAACACCATAGGAAAACAAAAGCAAGCATAATGCGAAAAGATGAGGATGCATGCGGAGGAGCCAATGTAAGGCAAAAAAATCTCATCAATATGGCTGAAGAACGGCCTTTAGAAGCTCAAAACTCAAAAGGTAGCATGTATAAATGTACATAACAGAAAGTTCTTGGCAGTAATTGGGGGTGAAAATTGAAGACCCCAGGCCGGTATTATCAAATTTGCTCAGTTGTAATAATGGAGGTAGCATCAGAAAGAAACATGCACGAAAGAGATTGGATAGGTAAAATCTCAAACCGGTTCTTTTGTACTGTTCAAACTTCAGAGTCATAAAGCAGGCAGGGGCTGGCTGGTTGAATCAACAATTCAATAGATAAGTCTTCCTGATGCTACACATTTTGGCTCGTATGGGAATAACTTGGTCAGAGAAATAATATTTAAAGTGAAAGTTGGT
This sequence comes from Juglans cinerea, assembly GCA_961763995.1. NCBI lineage: Eukaryota > Viridiplantae > Streptophyta > Magnoliopsida > Fagales > Juglandaceae > Juglans > Juglans cinerea. The sequence continues at coordinate 22,089,327 of CAUIVZ010000015.1, read as the reverse complement.
AAGATAAGTTGCCCTTTTTCTCCACCGCGGCCGCCACCCAACACAACTTTGGATCTTTTATCATTTTCCATATAAAAAATGAGATTTTTTTTTTTTTTTTTAATTGAGCACTGTTTGTTTTACCTTTATAAATGTAAGAATTTATGTAAGAAAGTAAAAAATAACAGTCATTTCTAATGAACCTTTTTAACGATGTGTTTGGATGTTGAATTGAGTTAAGTTGAGATGATAAAATATTATTTTTTAATATTATTATTATTTTAAAATTTAAAAAAGTAAAATTATTTATTATATTTTATATTAAAATTTAAAAAAATTATAATGATAAATTGAAATGGATTTAATATCCAAACGAAACCTAAACTTTAATTACAAAGGGAATAAATAATACTTGCCAAAGATTCTTCAAGATAGTCAAATTGATTTTCTTTTCCTATCCATTCTAAGTTCATCTAAAAATATATATAATACAGATATATTTAAAAAAATATATTTAAATATAAATAGATCATATGGGTTGACCTATGAATCTACTGAATCAATATGAATCTGACTCAACTAATGTCATGTCATATTCGAGTTGACCCAAATTCACCCAAACCTGTTATTATGCACAACCCTAACTCTATTTTTTCTTATTCTGTTCACGTAATTTTGTGTCAAATACTATAACCCTACATGAATGTCATTTCAACTATACTTATAAAAAAAATGTCATTTCAACTATGGATTCTACAATTTATAATATCGTGTACTATCATGGCGGTCTAGCTCTAACCAGGCATGCATACACACGTGTATATATATATATATATATATATCAAATAATTATTAGTAATAGCATACTTTAATTATCAGTCAAAGGCAGCCTTGTGCATCTTTGTTGACAAAAACTTTCTCCAGATCTCAATCTCAGCACCTATGTCCTCTTCGTGCAAACTCTAGTTAATGTGGGTTTGGATGTTGAAGTGAGTTGAGATGAGTTGAGATGATAAAATATTATTATTTATTATTATTATTATTATTTTAGGATTTGAAAAAGTTGAATTGTTTATTATATTTTATGTTATAATTTAAAAAAGTTGTAATGATGAGTTGAGATGAACTCAACTTCCAAACGAAGCCTTTGTCTTTGTACTTTAAAAAAGTTACAAAGGGTTGTATTATCCAATGTTTTAAATATTGTATCGGTGACTATTTCGGTAGAAACATTGAAATGAAATATTTCGATATCAATACCGTTTCGGATACCGTTTCAAAATAATTTATATATGAATAAATTATATTCTAAAATAATAGTTTATATATGAATAAATTATATATAAATTATAAATAGTCTTGTATAAATTGATGGTCAAAAAATGAGTTTATAGTTTGAAAAAAAAAGAAAAAAAAAGAGAAGAGATCTGACTAGTACGAAACTATACCATTCTTTGTACCAGCTACGCCACAGAAACGGTATATTTCAAACGTGCCAGCCGGTACGGTACAAAATTCAAAACTTTAGTATTATCTCTAAATATGTTGTCATTGGGTCTCCTCCATGTAAATATACGTTATAATTCAAAGTGACATACATGATCCATTGATCTTCAAGGATAATAAATTCTACCCACTAGTTACCATCCATTGATACATCTTTTCTCTTACCATACTCTGTAAGTGTACATAGATAATATATAAATTATATATTTTTGGAAGTTTTATTTTTTAGATCTCGTTTGAATAATGAGATGAGATAGTTTTAGATAAAAATTGAAAGTTAAATAAAATATTGTTAGAATATTATTTGTTAATATTATTATTGTTTTAAGATTTGAAAAAATCAAATTATTTATTATATTTTATGTAAAAATTTGGTATCCAAACATGACTTTACTCATTAAACTCAACAGTAATATGTTTTTTTTTTTTAATAAATATTCAAAGTCTCACAAGATATATTTAAGTAAATTGCATAACTCATTTTTGAATAATTTTATAAGCTTTTTGTGTATCCATAGAAGGGTCTATATATACATATTAGTGACAAATTGGCGTACATATATTTTTAGATTTATTTTTTTAATTACATTTTAAATATTAACACCAGTATAATATAAAAAAATTAATACATCTATCGTCTCAAACAAAAATAACGGCCAGGATATCAGGAGTAGCATTTACGTAAGAGCGGATATATTAGGTCCCACCGTTGATATCCATTAAGACCGGAACACGTATAACTGACAAACTGCCTAGGACACTGAAAACCAAATCACCCAATCCAAAGGTCAGCAAAACAAACGACACGTGTTGTCTCAAAACAAAGTAGAGTTTTTCTGTCTTGCGTGGGGCCCAATCTTCTCCCAATTCTTTCTTTCTTTCCTTTTTGTGGGGCCGAGAAACATAAAAGATCTGTGTGTTGCACAGAAATAAATAAATAAATAATATATATACATTAGGCTTATTACCTTTTATTTACTATTCTTATTATTTTTTTAAATATTTTCTTAACATTTTTAATTATTAAGAAAAAAATTAAAAATATAAAACTTCACTGATAGCACTTACTCAATCATTAAGTAAAAAATAATAATAATAAAACTAAAAAGAATAGTAAATAGATGGTAGGAATTAATAAGTCTATCATTATCTAATATTTTAGACATAAAAAAATTTTATAAAATAAATTCATAAAATAACATAGTTTAATATAGTACGTTAAATTGTAAAATTATTTTTATTATACAACAAATCTAACCTATCAAGTAAAATTACATCAATTTTTAATTTTTTTTTTATAATTTTTTTTATAATTATAGCGCTTCTCAATTTTTTTTATCAATGCAAAGTTTAAATGATAGCTCTAATAAAAATTTTAAATATTTTTTTGTGAGACTTGGTAAATACTCAAAATATGTGGAAATATGGTCTTAAACAAAAAAGTGAAAATATGCTTTTAAAAACGTGAAAATATGAGTTTCAAGGATTAGTTGGACAAAATCTTGCATAAATTAATGATAAAATTTTCTATATATAAAAAAAAAGAAATTATATTTGCAACACTTTTAAGTGGAGTAATGCTACATACAGTCGTGGAATGCGCAAACGCCGTACAGTCGTGGAGCAATGATACTTGCAGTCGTGAGTGTGCAAGCGCCGTGCAGTCGCTTTGAAAAAAGTGAATAAATATGGGATCCACATGAAAAGAAATTAATTTTTTAATAGTGGACCCCACTCTTTTTCAAAACGACTGCACGACGTTTGCGCATTCCACGACTGTATGTAGCATTACTCTTTAAGTGTAACATACATATATGCAAAAATTGAGTATTTTTAAAGTGAGATGCAATCAAGTTTATCAATTTTTTTTTATTATTTTTGTGACAATTAATTCAAATTTTATTATTTTAATTAAAGTATTATAAGTAGTTAGACTCCGAAAGTATTTATATTAGGTTAGTATTATGTACATAAAATTAAGGAAATTAAAAATAAAACAAAATAGAATAGAATTTTTTTTTTTTTTTCCCTACAACAACAAAATAGAAGACCTTATTTGCAGAAGGAAACTGCTCATCCCCTCCGTTTTATTTTATCTTTCTCGCTCTCTTCCTCTCACCTCCCCGGAGAGACCAGGTCCTCTTTCTTGCTGTCACATTCTTTTTTTTCTCCCTTCTGATTTCTACATACCCATATGTATGCTTGTATTATATTCAATATGTGCGTATGCGGGTGATGTTTATCTTTCCATTTTTGTTTGTGGGATTTGTGTAGGTGGGTATTTATTGAGTAAGATCTGATGTACTTTCCGGTGGATCTCGCCTCTACGCAAGATCATGATGGCCCTTGAAACTAAAGGTATGCATTTATTTTTTTATTTTTTAAAATTAATTTTGGTTGTTGATCTGACGGTTACTAGGTCGGTTCTGTAAAGTGTTATGGTGGTGTTTTTGATCGGTTTTAATCAATTCTTTTACGATGTTGTTTAATTGTTTTATTTGGTTGTATGTTCTTTTGAATTTCATTAGGAATCACTAGTCTGTGTTTGATAAAAGGAATCTCTCACTCTCAGTGACGTTGTTTGAATTTTAATTAGCGAGGGGAATGTGGAAAATAGTTGTGATCTGGGTCTTGAGTTTTGAGTCCCTATGAGAGAATTCAAGTCAGTTTTGGGTTAAATTTACGAGTTAGCTGCTTAAGTATGTATGGCAGTGGACTCTGAGAAACATATTCAAGTGTTGAATTGAGATGTGGAAGCTATGGGATAACAAGTTTTTCTTTATTAGTTCTTTTTTAGAATGTGAGATTTGAGCTTAAGCCCTAACCCAATCGCTATAAATGAGGCATATGTGGTGACTTGGAAATTTTCAAGGTGGGTGTAATATTAAATAGTTCAAATAGTTGTGAGTTTCTAAATAAATAAGATAATTTTAATTAATGATCAAAGAAAAGATTAGATAGCATAATCACACCTAGTAATAGGCATCATCCAACCAAGCCCATAGAGGCTGAAACAGCTTTCCATAATTTCCTAGCCACCTTGCAATGGAGTAGAAGATCCACACATTCTCAATTCCCACTCTTCTTGCACATACAACACAGTTTATAACCATAACATGTCTCTTCCTTAGGTTGCCGTCAAGGGAGCCTTGATTTTCCAGATGGTCTTCTATGGAAAATTAATATTGTTGTGGGGGACTAATCCCTATTATTTTTTTTGGGGGGGGGGGGGGTGGGGGCAAGAGGTGAAATATCATTTGGTGAGTTGGGCTAAGATGCGTTCTCCGATCTTCAAGGGTGGATTGAGGTCGGAATATGCTAATGTTTAATCTTGCATTATTGGGGAAATGAATCTGGCATTACTAGAATGACAGAGAGGCTTTATGGAAAGTGGTAGAAGATTTCAAATATGGATGTCTCTGGGGTTGTTGGTGTTCTAATGAGGTCCAAGGGCCTCATGGGGTGGGGCTATGGAAGAATATAAGGAAAATTTGAGGGGATTTTATAAAAGGAAAATGATTTACATACAACATTTTTTACAACACTTTACACAACTATGTTTTAAATGAGGGGTATTTTTGTAAAACATCTTATAAAAGTAACATCATTTTGCAAAAATACCCTCATTTTATAACATTGTTGTGCAATATGTTGTATAATGTGTTGTGTGTGGGCCCTCAAGGAAGTTTTCCCCAATGTTTATAGTGTTTCTTGTAACAAGGATGCTTCAGCAACAATCAATTTGGAGATTCATATTGATTCCATTCAATGGAATATATGCTTCATTAGAGCAGCTCAAGATTGGGAGGTGGATGCGTTTAGTGGACTTTTTAATTTGTTGAATTTTGCTAGATTGCAAAGAGAAGGCGGAAAATATTCTCTGGGCCCCATCAAAAAAAGGAATGTTCAGTGTTCGTTCCTTCTGTAATACCTTTATTGTTCTTTATATTAATCCATTTCTACTTATCAAAAAAAAAAAAAATTAATCCATTTCTATGGGAGAATATTTGGAGGACAATGCTTCCCTTGAGTGCTGCATTCTTTGCTCGGATGTGCTCTTTAGGGGAGATTCTTACCATGGAAAATTTAAGGGAGAAACACATCAGGATGATCGATTGGTGTTTTGTGTGTAAGAGGAGTGGGGAGTTTGGTGATCATCTTCTACTTCATTGCTAGACTGCAAATGCAATGTGGAGTGACGCTTTTAGTTGGATTGGTTTGGCTTGGGTCATACCTAGAGATTCGCTAAATCTACATGACTTTCTTGTATCTATATCTTCTTTTGGATAGGCGTCTCCTTTGTATACTTTATGTGTGCTTGTTTTGCACTTATTAATGAAGAATTATTACTTGTTAAAAAGAAAAAGACTGATGCCTTATAGGAGCAGCTTGTACTTTAGGTTTTTTTACCTTTTCAAATAAAGCACCGATTCACCGTTGGTGTGACTAAATACCTTGGATTGAATGACGAACTTGAAGCGTAAATGAGAGCGGGTTTTGGTGGCAATTCCGAGCTGGTGGCTGCAAAGCCCCGTAAAGTCTCTCTCCAAAATGGACTGAATGATGACCCTGAAGCATAAATGAAAACCTTTTAGAGTGTTGTTTAGCATCCAAGATGGCCACACAATCATGCTTGCAAAGAAATGATGGTGTTTCTAAATAAATTTTGATATTTCTCTTAATGGGGTTTTAATTGTAGTTTTCTGTGGATCCCAATCGTAGGTAGAATTTCCTTTCATAGCCATGACATTTGCTTGAACTAGAAAACACATTGGTTATTTAGGCTTCGTGGTGCAATTTATATATGTACATACAGCCATGATTGCCACACTAATAACATGCTCGCTGCTTCCCATTTTATTGCAGAAACTATGCAAAGGAACTGTGAGGCATCCTTAAAATGCCTCCAGAGCCCGGGAGTCCCTTACAAACTGCAGTGTAATGGGAATTCTGTAGATGGCTTTTCAGAGCTTAAAGATAAAATAAGCACTCACCAAGGTGGGGATGTTGAACCAGACCGCCCATTGGGTTGCGAGTTTCCTGAGCCACCTAATGATTTTTACAACAAGCCAACCTACCAGCATGATTTTGGCAAATGGTCAACCTTCCATTTTGATTCTCAAAAGGTGCAGCGGTGCCACATTAACACTTTTGAGAGCCAGTTTTACCAATTCCCTGTGGAGAATCAGTTTCAATATGTTCCATTTAATAGGATTGCTCAAGGTCACCCCTATGATTTCCAATTTCAAGATTTTCAGTATTTTGTGGTCATAGATTTTGAGGCAACCTGCGATAAAGATAGAAATCCTCACCCACAAGAGATAATTGAGTTTCCATCTGTTATCGTGAGTAGTGTAACTGGCCAGCTGGAAGCATGTTTTCAGACATATGTGCGACCAACTTGCAATCAGCACTTGAGTGATTTCTGCAAGGGCCTAACTGGTATCCAGCAAATTCAGGTTTGTTCTGAACTCAGTTTACCTACAATTATAGAAAGGAAATATGGTACATGGATTGATCAGTTGCAGTTTACAGTAGATTATTTTAGTGGTACTCAAGAAGTGGGCTCCGCCATCTCCCCCAAATTGTGATGCTAATTTATATGTTTTCTTAGTATAGTCAACTTTAGTTTGCTTTACACTTTATGAAGGAGATTTCTACTTCAGACTTGTATAGCTATCTTTGTTTGTCTCTAAGTTGTGGATTTTAGCATCTGAAAATATGACAGATGGTTAAGGTATGTTTGGTTATGGAAATGAGAATGTTTGAGAATTGTTGTATTATGTATTATTTATTGTGTCTTGGGAAAGGATAGAGAAAATTTTGAATAAAATTTTTTTGAAAATAAGTTTTGTATTGGGATTTATGAAAGTCGATATAGGTGGAGTTAAAAAGATGATTGAATATAATTTTTTAGGAGTAGTTCTTGTTTTGATATTTGTAAAAGTTGTTTTGATTTTTTTTTGTTTGGGTAACGATTGGATAAAAAGTTGAAAGTGTATTTTTTTAGATTTGAAGATGTTTGGTTTGAGATTTTCAAATATATTGATTACTTTTGAAAAAATTTTGGCAACCAAACAAGGCCTAAAAAATGTTGAGTCTTGAAGGAAAAGATTTCCATGGGAAGTGATACATTTTAAGATCCATGTCCTGTACACCGCCCGTCCATTTGCAGTTTTGGGACCTAGGGGAAAACATTATGGGACTGTATGCTGATCTGGCCTCCTGAGAAACCTATGTTGGTGGTATCAGCATTAGGTTATGGCCTCTTCTCAATCATGGTTTTTCATGATGAGTTGTAAATTTAATCTTTTTTATCTGCACCTAAAAGAATAGATGAAAAGGAGGAGACTCGACAATCAAAGCATTCAGTTGAGACGTATAATTCCTTAAGAACATCAAAGTTGTGTTTTCTATTGTATACTTCCTGTGTACATAGGCTATGCCTATCTTCATTCATTTTTAATGATAACTACTTTTTACTGATCAAAAAAAAAAAAAAGAACATCAAAGTTGTGCTTGTGTTTGTGTGCATTATTGAGTGCATATGCCTGTATGGAATTTAGAGACACACGAGAAGGAATAGATCTAAACTGTGCTTATATGGACATAAATGCATAGATCTAATTTTTTTTTCTTTTTTTTTAACAAAATCTGAGTATAAACCAAGAATACCATCTTACTAAACTCAATTCAACTAAGCCTCCCAACTGAATGGGGTCAGCTGTAAGTAAATTAGTTTTATAATTTGAATTACATAAAAAAATATGATAGGAAATGGCAATTTTTTGAACTTGGATCATGATTACTGAGAGAAGTATCTGAATTGAAATTGATGGAATATGTGACTATATAATGGATGAACTCACCAAAAAAAAAAAAATATGTGACTATATATAGATGAGTTGGAGGCGTGTATGAGAACCACACTGAATTTCTCGATCTATACAATGGTGTTATAACCATGATTATTAATAGTTAATATTTGTTTTTTGTCTTAAAAAACTTGGACTGTTTAGATTTACTATTGTTCTGACCATATTGTTCGGTGCCAGGTGGACAGAGGTGTTACTTTAAGTGAGGCTCTCCTTAGGCATGACAAATGGCTTGAGAAGAAGGGGATTAAGAGCACTAATTTTGCTGTGGTGACATGGTCAAATTGGGATTGTAGGGTGATGCTGGAATCTGAGTGTCGATTTAAGAAGATTAGAAAGCCTCCTTATTTTAACCGGTAAAATAACACAGATAATGAAAATACTGTTATTTTGAAATCCCTACGTCTGGATATAATCTGGTCTGATTTATGTGTTGATCTTTTGTTAGATGGATCAACTTAAAGGTTCCTTTCCATGAGGTTTTTGGTGGTGTGAGGTGCAATCTTAAGGAGGCGGTTGAGATGGCAGGCTTGGTATGGCAGGGCCGTGCTCACTGTGGCCTGGATGATGCGAAAAACACTGCTCGCCTACTTGCGCTCCTCATGCGCAGGGGTTTTAAATTCTCCATTACAAACTCTCTGATGTGGCAGACTACTGACCGCTCATTGATGTGGAAGCAGTCCCCAGAGCCCCTGTCCTTCTCCCCTCATCAGCCACAGAAACCAAAGGATATTCATATTCCTGTTTTCCCCTATCACCCTTATTGTTTCTGTGGGGTGAAGAGCAGCAGAGGAATGGTCCAGAAGCCGGGGCCAAAGCAAGGAAGCATCTTCTTTGGGTGTGGAAATTGGACTTCCACTAGAGGAGCCCTCTGCCATTACTTCGAATGGGTTGCTACCTGAATGGGAGTATGAGAAGACTTCTCTTAATCTCCCCAATGTTATCCTAAGTCTTCATAAAATGTTTTCTGTAAAAATTGAAAAAAAAAAAAAAAAAAAAGAAGGGATAGAAGTAATGGGTTTTCTCCTAGTAGAAGCAAGTATGCCTTAGGTGCTTGGTGAGGTTTCTGCTTCATACAGTATACATATAAATAGTTGGCTCATTTGCTTAATATTGTGTCTGCTATAGACCAAGTAGTCTTCTAAGGAAAGGGAGCTTCAACCTGTAAAGCTGACTTACTGTTGACTGGAGAACAGCTCGGAATGCAAGGATGGGTAGTTAGGATGGTGCTTTTACATGCTCAGGCATGCTAAGTTTATCTTAAATAATTTGTGAGATAGAGACACTTATCTGAATGCATTTTTAATTGGAATCAGTAGACTTGCTTGGCCTGGTCTGCTGATTTCATTTGTTTGATATTAGCTTCCTGTTGCAGTTTTCTAGTTTGGATACCAAAAACATTTCAACAATCTCATTTCATCTCATCATTACAATTTTCACAAATTCTCACATAAAATAAAATAAATAATTTAACATTTTCAAATTTCAAAACAATAATAATATTTAAAAAAATATTCTAACAATATTTTATTCAACTTTTAATTTTTATCTAAAATTATTTCATCTCATCTCACTATTCAAACCCAGTTGTCCTGTCTTATAGATCCAGTTTTCTCTCCTTGGCACATTCTGGAGCCCTCGACTTAAGAGGTGCCTGATGTTGAAAAAACTTTAAACGGGAAGGGTGTTTGATAGCGAAGCTTGAGGAGTGAGATGAGATGAGAATTTTGTGAATAATAGTAAGATAGTTTGTGAATAGTAATGAGATAGTTTGAGTTATGTTTTATGAAATTTTGGGAAATGAGAGAAAAAGTTGAATAAAAATTATTATAAAGTTAAAATATTGTTAGAATATAATTTTTTAATATGATTTTTGCTCGGAGATTTAAAAAAATTGATTTTTTTTTTAAAGTTTGGGAAAGTTGTAATGATTGGTTTGAAAGTATTTGTGTTTGAGTGATGTTTGAAAAGGAGATGAGATGTGAATTTTGGGATTAAAACTTTTTCCAAAAAGCCTGGTTCGAGCAAACAACCACTTAATTTTTAACTGTTTCGATACAATAAGTGTTTCATCTCATCTTATTTCATTATTATAACTTTCTCAAGTTTTTACACAAAATATAATAAACAATTCAACTTTTTCAAATCTCAAAATAATAATAATATTAAAAAGTAATATTCAGACAATATTTTATTTAACTTTCAACTTCATCTCAACTCACTATCCAAACTCCGCCTAAATCTAAATCAAAGCATACTATGTTTACATTCCACCAATTTGTGTTCAGGTTGGAAATAATTGTCCTCTCTCTCCTCTCTCTCTCTCTCTCGTTATCCAAGAACTCCAGTGTGCATGGTGTGCAACTCAGTCAAATATATTTGAGATAAACTTTTTTCCTACAAATTCAAGGGATATGAAATAATTTATTTGACCAAGGTTGAAGAAGTTTCTTTTGGGCAAAATTCTTTTAGGTACAGTTTGAATAATGAATTGAGATGAATTAAAATAAAAATTGAAAATTGAATAAAATATTATTAGAATATTACTATTATTTTGAGATTTGAAAAAATTGAATTGTTTTATTTTATTATGTAAGAATTTGAAAAAGTTGTAATGTTGAGATGAAATAAAACACTTCTTGTATCCAAACGGAGCTGTCTTTGCAGGGTTTTACCAAAAATTACTGGGTACAAAAGTTATATCACATACAGATTTAAGATGTCACATGAATAATTAAATCTCATTCTCATTAATTTATACTTTTGAGATAAGAGATAATTTAACATAGTATGGTATACATGTTTTGAATTCGAAACTAAACTCTACATTCACCTAATTGAATTAAATATTCTCTATATTCGTCTCACTCGTAAAATTAAGAAAAAGTTTGACCCACACGTAAAATTAAAGAAGAGTATGACCTACACGTGAAGAGGATTAAGATATAATATAAATATTAAAATCCATCTCTTCAATTTTGAGCAAGACATTGCCGCACTTAAATTTATGTCATCCTATCCCCTAGGAGTTGGCTCCAATGGTAAAGGCCTTGAGCTTGGGGATATACTTCTCTCAGGTCTAAAGTTCAAATTGCCTTGGGTGCAAACAATCTCTCGGGAGCCATCGGATTGAGAGATTTTTCCTTTGAATTACCCGATGTGCACTTAAGGAAAACTTCTTGCCGAAGGCATGTGCACTCCCGGGATTAGTAGGGACCTATTCCTGGACAACCTGTGCCAATAAAAAAAAATACTTATTTCATCCTACGCATATTTGGAATGGTCGAAATCACACCCTCAGTTACATATCCAGCGGAAACCCCAACGATACATATGGTTACACCTCCTAAGACAACCGGGGAAGAGAAGTAGAAAACAAGATTAATGACGAACTCCGATGCAGGTGATGATATCAATGTATAGGCACAGGCAGAAGATCAATAAGGACTTGAAACAACTATAAGAACCAAACAATTTTTATAAAATTAGTGAGTCAGAGCCAACTACATTTTTTAAAGCTCCATATCTACCTACCGATATGTGCAAATGGGGTGGTGGCAGCCATTCCTAAACCGCTCATACCACACCCCTATGTCACAAGCTTAAAACAAGTGTAGATTAAAATATATAAAGAATGAGAGAAGAACTTGAATTTACATATAGGGTCATCATGACCACCAGATTAGGAATCGGGTTGCTCAGTTTTCAACGGTACACCTGATGAGGATGTGCAACTCCCATTCTGAAGGTATAGGCTGTTGGCCACCATAGAATCACTAACCAACCCAACATCAACATCATCGAAGTTAAGGGTGCCTCTAAACTTTCGGGTGCTGCAGGAAAAAAAGCAATGCAGATGAAGATGTAGTACAAGGAGGGAAAAAGAGAAAAGGCCAAACCTCAGAAGTTGGAAGGCATGTAGAAAAGCATACCCATTCAAGCGGTTATTGATGGCACTCAGGTCTTTTGAAGGGCTCTGATATGCATGAGTACTCTCTCCAACGCAAGCATAGTAACTTTTTGAGCTATGTGAGATTAGAGCATCCATCTGTACAAATATTCAAAGTTTAATTTTGGAATGAGGAATTGATAAGTAGATCCGCGGAAACGAAGAACCTAACTTTAACTTAAGAACAGAGCACTCAACTAATTCAACTTGTTTTGATGCCCAGTTCATGCATTGAGATCATCATCTCAATCTTTTTTCAATCACATCAAATATATCATTGAGCCACCCAAAAACCCATAGCAAGACCAAATAAGCAACTCAAATACAAGGTTATAAAAATAACACCTGCTCAGAAAAGGCCAAGACCATGGTTGAAATCTATAAACTTACGTAATTTGGGACTGAGTTAAATTTGTTTGCATAATGTTTTTAAAGGCATCATTCTTTGGTGGACATTCAAGCACCAAGTTTGACAAATGTATCAAGTGATTATCTGTGTGCATGTGTATAGAAAAACTGATAAGAAAACTGGTAGAACTCTCAGAGCAAAATTAGGTGAAACATCTCACCTTTACAGGAAGAGGGCTTTTTAGTTGTGTTTTTTTGTGTTTTGTATTTTTCACCGAAAACTAGGCAAATAATTGGATGAAAAAAATTTTTTTTGGAGAAATAATTTTTTTGGAGATCTAAAGATGTTTGGATTGAAATTGAAAACTTTTTGTGCAAAACTTTGAAACTTTCTTTGTATCCAAATATGCTAAGTTCCATCAAATTGAAAATGTAACGGACTTGCATTACTCTGATGGAGATACGTACTAACTCAACCCACAAATGGGATCCCGCATAAAATAAAACAAGCATACTTCAAATATCTAAAATAATTTCACATAACAAGTGAAGATCCAAATTCTTTTTGTCCTTTGCTCTAGTAGGCTTGTAAGTATGTGACATTGACTAATTTGAAAATGAAGTGGTTAAGGAGCAAAGCCCATAAATATGAACACTAACAAAAACACAAGTACCTTTGATGATCGCAATGGAGAGACATATACATTGTGTGCTGCTGATACTTTCTTAGGGGACATATCAGGGAGACTTGGAAAAGGAGACATTTTAGGTGATCCAGGACATTGAGCTAATCAGCCAGAAAAGAGAGAAGAAGCATATCAGGTAATGGCTAGCACGATGCAAATTGCAATTGATGAGCATGATGATAATATATAAATTCGCAACAAAAGCATACCATCATTATTGTTGACTTCAGGAACTCGGTTAGTTTTTGTACTTGCTCCAGCAGGGCTAAGCTCAACCAGCAGAGGCTTTACAGCAGGAACAAAGATTTTATTGTAAAATGTAATGATATCAACATGTTCCTGTGATGTTCTCTGTTTCCAAACCACTAATGTTAAAACTTATCCAGAAGACTGACTGACAGTTAAATAGAGATTAGGTGACAGTACCCCATTGTGCCGTGCTGATGACCAATCAACAAACACACTGCGGAAAACTTGTGGTTTACATTGCGGTTGTTTGCTATAGTTGTAAATAATTTCCCTAAAGGTCAGGGCAAGTTGAGATATCTGCACTCCAGAACATGGCAAGAGTGAGAAAAAAGGAAAAGGATTGAACAGCAGCCCAAAAACTCTCACAAGTTCGTCATAGCAAACCTTTGCAACTCCATAGAAACAACAAAGGATGATCTGGTCAATGTGACGGTTAAAAAATAGAGATGTCCGCTGACTTAGGATTTGTTGAAAAATAGAGTAGACATTCTCTCTGATCTGCTGAGATAGTTGTAGCCTTTCAACCATACCATTGATTCTGACAGCTGCCAACTTAGTTATCTAGAGATCACATGTACAATATGTAACTGTTAATGCAACTAAAAAGACAAAGCAACCAAATCCTAACTAAATCCACAAAGTGAGGTGAGATGGAAAACAAGTACAATTCATGACAGGAACAGATGTTTACCACTTTACTTCATTTGTTAAATTACAAAAATAGTACGTTTGACCACATATACAGCACAAAGAAATGGGGGAAAAAGCACTACAGAATAAATCCACCTCAGGATTGGTCTCCAATATCCTCATTGTACAAACAAATATCCACAACAGTTTGATCTATATATCATCTACACGAAGAATTATCATCCTAACACAGAAAAGCTTCAAATTGGATGGCTCCGAGCAACCAAAACCTTACATAATACATCCAACAAAAAAATGCAGAAGTGATTCCTCATAAATGTGCCTAATACCTTGCTAAAGAATATATTGATTCCAGTTTCTGCACACGTCTCCCCTCCACCACCTGGATTTGGCCGTGTTGGACTGCACACATGAATATCCAAAGGTAGAATCCGAAGATAAAGAAGAGCTATAAAAACGAAAAGATGAAAATAAATTAAATCCATCAGTTCTCGTCTTCCAAGACTACATCTACATCAAATAGTACCTAGCAAATGCAGACTGCAAAGCAGGTGGTGGTAGCTTCGATTTAATGTTGTTCAGGAGGCGATCCTTGACGGGTGATGTAAAGGAATTCCGCTCTACTAATACACTTCGGTAATCTGTGCAGAGTCTTTTTGGAGACCTGATATCCCCATTCTGACCTGAATAGCAATAGTAATACAATATATATTAATTAAATCAGAATCACATTTTGTTTCAACAAAATAAAGCTATTCCAACTACTTCTATGCATGCCCCCATGCATCTTAGCTTTGTAGTTAGGGCATATATATAATGGATAGACGTCATGAGTTTAAAACCTGTATTTGCCAAAACTACTCTGCACAGCCCATAATGGCTACCATGGTTTAACACTCCATTCATGGTACAAACTTGTTTTATGTCAAATAACCTATGCATTGCACATAATTATTTATGTGATTTTGAACAGTCAACAAATCATTACCTAGTGAAGTCTCATGTTTCTGCAAAGAAGCCACAGGAGGTATCCCTCCGCAAGAAAATTTATTATGCATGGAAATTGCATCTAAAGATGGCATTGGTTCTGCCATTAACCCAAGACGATTTATTTCTGCAGAGAGACTAGGCCTTGCAACTATCAAAGAATTATACATTGAGGAACCCTTTTCCCACACCATGCTCTCCAAAAGTCGTTCTTCCAATGAGTTTAGATGTCGCCTCAATTCTCTCGGGAGGGATTCCTCATGTCTAATGAAACTCTCTATGACCTTGCTAAGATCAAAAGATGTAATGCCGGTCCTCTCCAACACTGCAGGAAACAACATTGTGACAGTCTTATGTGTCGCTAGAACCAGTTCGGCAGAACAGGCAAGCATACATCTATGGAACCTCTCATTAGTTAACAAAGAGGTCAAATTATTGGCGTGAAGTATTTGGGCCTCTGCTCTACACATTGCTTCCAATACCCTATAATATAATTTGAGTGCTTCATGTTTTCTTTGTTCTTCCCAGATGTTGTCCATGAGGTTTGCGCTTTGCAGATTTCCAGTCACACAGCGCTCTCCCAGACCACTGTTTGGAAATATAGCCTGCAATATTACTTGTGCCCTGTATGCAACATCATCAGTTACATCCCTATCACATGATGCCAGGAAACGCTCCAGCTCTACTGAGGGTTGTGATGGAAGTGGAGAGATGACAGTCCTAAGCCACTTTGCAGTTGTCATTGCTGTGCTTACAGGTGTAGCTGCCATCTTTGAACTAGCACCACCAAGAATACCATTTGCATAAGATGCAGGAGAGCACTGTGGAGAGAATTGACTAGTAATTGTTTTGGCTGGTGATGCTATTGAATCAAATTCTCTCTGTAAAAGAAAAAATATCAATATCAACTATTTTTCTTCAGTACACAATAGAAACAGTAACAAATATTTGCACCACTACAATGACTTTAAATAATGCACATTCTTCACAGAAAACATACCTTGACACCACTCATGTTCACAGCACCTCCAGACAAGCTTCCAGAAACAAGTTTGATGTCCTCATCATTAATGAACACCCTTTCATCCAGTTCGCCCTTGCTACGAATAGCATCATCATAATTCCTTTCCAAATTACCTAAACTGGATGATAAGGATGAGTCCTCCAGTAGGTCTTCAAAATATGTCAAACCATCTGCATAAGTATTGAGATTTTAGGAATATAAATAAATGAAACTCGGTAACCTATTCTTATAATCAGTAATTATAGAATATCTATCTGCAAGGAAATTTTCAATAACCTGTATCAATGTTCTCCAAGTTTTTGCTTCTGCACTCAGATGCTGGACGTGGTGTTTTCTTCAAAATATCCACTATTATATTATTGGCCTTTTCCATTGTTTTTCTCAATTCATGTTCAGAGGTATCAAAAATGTTGCAAAGTGATGCAAGGATGTCCACCTTTGTCCCATCTTTCTTAACTGAACCACATATTAATAGAATCAGCACAAATGAAGAATGCCAAAGTCAAACTCCTCCCAAATTTCAGGAAAAAAGGATCTAAATAACCATGAACAATGTAATAAAAGGACCGCTGTTCTAGAAAAAAAGAGAACATTTAATGAATATGCCAAAAGAGGAAAAAAATAAAAAATTACCAAAACGTCGATTATCATGGATATTGAAGTTTCTGAAGCGAACAGGAACATGAATAATTAAGATAGCCTGTCACAGATTTCAAAAAAGGCCGTGAGAGAATATTCTTAATGAAATTGCTATTATCTTTATTACAAGACAATAATATTGTTCTTCTCTTTACTACTACATGTCTTCTAAATGTTCAAGGTAATGAGTGTGGATGAAAGAATATTATCAGTATGGTGAAACTGCCAATTCATAATGTATGATATGTTAATTGTTTTTTCCTGCCTTTCAGATTGTGTGAAATTGCCAATTCGTAGTGTATGATACGTTAAATGTTTAACTTTCATAATTTTCAGATTGTCCTTCAAGTTCTGAACTTATTGCACCAACCATTTCTCATCATTTGAAAAATAAAAAAAGAAAAGCAAAACATGTTGTGCCCATAACCAGACCACCATTGCAGCACTTTATTAAGCAAGCAAGAAATTAATTAATGCAAGAATGTAACTCACCAATACGGAAACCAAACCGTTTGTGCAGGTCACCAAGTCCTTAAAACGGCTGAACACATGTACACGGAGTGCCAAAAACAGCAACCATCCAAACCGATGGTAGTCTGAGACATAACCAGATGCACTGGTAACAGCTGACTGCTTATCAACATTTGCTTCATTTGTGACGAACAAATCCCGGTATACACGTACGTAGTGCCTTGTATCATTGTTTCATGAGACATTTATGTCATATAAGTAATAAATGTGTCAAATTATCAAGAGATGACACGGAAAGTGCAGTTGCATATTGCCTTAATAAGAATCAAATGAAGTGCAATTGCTTATTGCAAAAAATTCTAATGTGACATCAGAGTCATATTATAAAGATAATCTACAATGCATACCTCCATTGCCTGGACATGTTTTAGCAGACATTTACAACTAGCAATTAGATTAGTATAGTTTACTTAACTGAATATTGATGTAACATCACTAGTGATCTCTTTACTTTCTCAAGTACAGCATATTCCACCCCAGATTGTCTAAAAATTCACAAAGCTCTAGTGGTAAATAGCTTTTGTTCAGTTCAATTATTTATTTAAAAGAATTTTCCAAGTAGTTGATAATGCATTAGATACCAAAGACATCTTTTGAAGAAAAAAGAAAAGATACAGAAGAAGATACCCACTTGCTAAGAAGACTCAAGTGCACAAAATCAGCCTGCAACTCCTTCGCCTGATTCGACAAAAATGAATACAGAACCATTAAAAAGCTCAATGAAAAAAAGGAATAACCATACAGAATAGATGCATATCGACATGACCCTCTTAAAATATGAGCATAATTCTCTATCACATTAATACCTCAAGTCTGTTCTCCCAATCTGCACCATATAAATTACTCAAAATTGGACCGACCTTAACAACGAAATGAGGAAGCTCCTTAAAGAAGTCCACAATGCTGCAAAACAAAAAATAGGATGATGATAATCAAAGAAAGCAATCAATCACCAACACTAAAAATAAAAACTGTGAGACTAAAGTCGTACGTCAGCTTTGCTGCTCTCAGTATCCGACATAAGGTAAACCTATTATCATCAGACCCTCGCTGCTCGCTATCTCCATTCTTCTCACTTAGCCTTTTCACAGAATATAAAACAAATGCAAACCAAAACCTTTCTGCTTCTTCAGGCTGGCACGCATAAACACAATTCTGTTAATGTCACATAACAATCTTTCTTCCGTGCAACTTCCACGTGAACAAGAAAGAGTAACAGAATATACCGTTCCATTTCCAATAACTGAACTATTAGTCAGCAGAGGTTTGGTTTCTTTCAACAGCTTCATAGCTTTGGTACAAATGATCGCATCCAATGACAGTCCATTCTGTCACCAAACCCATATTTAATTCACAGGAAACTGACTCTTGAAAAATAAAAAAGAAATCAAAATGAAACTGCCAATAACACAGAAACAAAATCAAGACCTTGCAGAACTCTGTGAATCGAGCTTCAGCGGAGTCCATATTGCCGCTACTGGAATGCAAAATTGTAGCTGTTGCGTGCGAAAGTTTAGCGTCTTCCATCTTCTCTAATCTAGTTCGACTCGTCCAAACCCTGGCCGACCCAATCTAATAAGCCAAGGATGCACCAAGCTCAAACCTTAAAAAAAAAATCTCTATTTTCAGTTTCGATTTAACGCAAACCTTGGACTTCCGAATTTCCTTCAATCAATCTGAAAACCTACTAACGCAAACCAAAAACTTGAAAGTCAAACACACAAACCAAATTTGAAAATACCAGTAATGAAATATCGAATAACAGCAATTAACGTATAGTTAATATAACGTATAGAAAGAAATTCTCTTTGCTTTCTCCGGGAAAAAAGCTAAAGCAGAATTTGCTTCCGAAATACAAGGCAATTACTTCCAAATTGTTAAAAACAAAGACAAATATGGCATTGTTGCTTTTGTTTGAAATAATTCACACTAAAAAAACAGCTAGTGCAAGAACTTAAACAAACAACAAGGCTGAGATCTCAATTGAAAAACATAAAAATCAAATTCGACAAAAGAAATAAAAGGACAAAAAAGAGAAAAGCTTACGACTTTCGCCTGGCTGATCTCTCTTCCCAAGCGAACAAACCCTACAGATCAAGAGAAGAAACCCGAGAAACAACGGCGTTTCTCGTTAGATCCAAAGCTAATCAGAGAAGGTTCTGAGCTCTGAAACCTATCTTTCTTTCTCTGAGTCTCTCTCTTTCTCTCTTACTCTTCTGTTAGGAGTTCCTTTTGGGGAAACCCTGCTTGAGGTAGCGCGGGAAAAACAGCATGGTCATGCGCATCGTCGTCATCATCATCCCCGACACATGGCACATGCAATAGGAGTTCGACACGTCACGGAGTTGTCTTTTTTTTACCGCCAAAATTTAACGCCGTTACGGGATTTCCTTGGGCGGTGAAGATCTGATTCTGGCTTGAAAGTCGGCCTGACGAAACGTGGCGGTAACTAACGGATGGGTAATGTTACTTAGTTGTGTGGAGTGTATAAGTGTATATAATTTTTTTTTAAAAAATTAATATTTATTATTAAAAAATTAATTCTATTTTACATAAATTTCGTATTTACTTATTTTATTCAAAGAATTACATAATACTTACACAGTTTACTATTACAAAAATCATTTCCCCCGATGGAATGTCCAAGCCGTTCGTATCTTCGGTAAACAAACAAAACGGCCCAGCCCACACTTGTGTCCCTACGAAGCGTCAGGAAATCCGGCACATTACGTGGCGGTGACTAACAGAATGTCCGAGCGAGTAATACTAGATATAATTATAGAGTACATAAGTATAATGTAATTTTTTTTTAAAATTAAAAAAATTAATTTATTTCATGTGAATTTTATATTTATTTATTTTTTTAAAAAATTATATAATATTTACACATTCACCGTAAATATCATTTCTCTACCGTTCTAATTTGGTAAACAAACAAAACGGCCCAGCCCACACTTGTGTCCCCGCGCACAACCAGATCTTCAACGTCCAAGGAAATCCCGTAACGGCGTTAAAATTTGGCGGTAAAAAAACCTAACTCCGTGACGTGTCGAACCCTAATGCATATGCCATGTGTCGGGCATGATCATGACCATGACCATCCTGTTTTTCCCGCGCGGGCACACGTAGAGAGAGAGAGAGAGAGAGAGAGTGAGTGGGGGAAGAGAGTATAGGATTCAGAGCTCAGAGCCTTCTCGGGTCACGTTTGGATCCAACAAAAAAGGCCATCATCTGTCGGGTTTCTTCACCTGTTCTGTAGGGTTAGTGGGGAGCTTGGGACTTGGGAGAAGAGATCAGAGAGCCAAAAGTCGTAAGCTTTTTTTTTTCTTATTTTTTTTCAATTTGATTTTTGTTTGTTGAGATCTCAGTCCTGTTGATTGTTAATATTCGTTCTTGATCATGCGAATTGTTTGAAAAAATAAAATAAAATAAAAAAGAAACCATGCTCTATTTGTTCCTGTTTTTAACAATTTTGAGGCATTTGCATTTTTTTAGCAAAGTTTGCTCTTTTTTTTTCCAGAGAAAGAAAAGATAAGTACTTTCGATATGCTAAATTTAATACTTGTTGTTTTTAGATATTCCATTTCTGGTCTTTTGTGAATTTGGTCTGTGCTTCAAAATTCAGATTGTCACGGAACTTACATCGTTTTGGTGTGTTTAATGATACTAGCAGTGGGGCAATGTGCCCGGTTGAATGAAAAACAAGTTGTTTTGTAAAATATAAACATGCTTTGTGTTTAAAAAATTAAAAAAAAAAAATGTAATCATAAGCAAAAATATGGAGAATCTTTTATGAACTCAGTTTCTGCACCTAACAAGTGAAAATAGATGTGGAGAATCTATGTGATGATGAGAGTACTTCATTGCATAAATCGAAGCAATCCAACCGATGAAAATAAAAAACGAGAAGTGGTAAAATGAAATTTAAAATTAGCAAAACCAAAGCATGGTCTTGGTCGTAGAATAGAAAATTCTGAATCAATTTTATTGGAGTGCAAAAGAATATGTATTAATAGAGAAAAACACATTATAGTTAGGAAACGAAAAAGAACCCAATCGTAAAATTCTGAGTCAATTCCTCCAAAGTAGCAATCTATATGTAAAGCCACAAAAACTCCTACGGAAATTGCAAAAATAAATGTTATAGTAATATGAGTAATATGAAAATTAAAAGATTTTAGATATTCTAGTAATAGTTTTCTTAGCAAAATATATGAAATGTAGAAATCAACCATACTACTCAATGACCTAGGGAGCACTAAAAAAATACAGTCTTTTATTCCTATATTGTTCTCACATTTTTTCATCATTAAAGTAAGTCTCTTCTATTTTGGAAACTCCAAAAATATTATAATGGTAGAAAATAAAAAATGATTTAGTTAATTAAGAATATTATGAGATTTAAATTATATTAAAAATTCTAATTATTTATATGATTTTACTTTTTTAAAAATATTTAACAAATTCTATCATTTATTTAATGATGAAATATTAGTATTTTATAAATTAAAGTTGAATTTATATTTTAATTATCTATTTTAAGTTAGTTTATTTTTAATGTTTTAATCTCCACCCACTGTTGGATCAATTCTGGAGATTCAAGATGACGGGTTGAGATTTAAAATCTCAAACCCTAACTTTTTCTTTCATTTTTCCCTCCTCCATCTCTCTCCTCCCTCCCTCCAACCGCACGCCCCTCTCCCTCTCAATCTCTTCTCCTCGGCTCCGCCCAACGCAACCGGCCGCCGCTACCGCGCCACCACCAAGCCCAGTCATCAGTGACCTTCTCCACGCCGATCTTGTGCCCACAGACCTCTCTCTCTCCCCCCGCAACAGGCCAGAAGCCCATAGCCCTCTCTCTTCCTCTACACGCACGGATTTCTCCCCGTGTGTTGATTTGTGATTTGTGTGGAAACTTGCGTGTTGATTTGGTGATTTGTGTGGTAATTTTTTTATTTTGTGGTATTTTTGTGGTGATTTTGTGGTGATTTGGTTTCTCCCTGTGTGTTGGTTTGTGATTTGTGTGGAAACTTGTGTTTTGATTTGATGATTTGTGTGGTGATTTTTTTATTTTGTGGTGATTTTGTGATTTTGCTGTGATTTTGCCGTGGTTTTGCTGTGAGGATAGAGAGGGACGCGGATGCAGAGAGGGACGTAAGGGGAAGATACTGTTCATGTTCATGTCACTGTTCACGTTATAGCGTGTTCATTACTGTTCACGTTATAGCGGCATTTAAGTATAAGGGGATATGTGTGGCCTTGCTTTATACATAATCTTTGAGCTTAATTAGTTCCATATTTGTTTCCTTTCAGCAAAGACTTCAGTCAATGTACGCTCACTGCTTCTCTTTTCCGCAATTTTTCGTGTCATTCTAATCGTCTATGGAGGATGACAAGATAGTCATATGGAAGGTTAGATACATAGGATGTTGATTACCTTGTCTTTTCTGATGCTGCTGCTTTAATGGCTTCAGGAGATTCCCCTTACAAAAGAATGGCATATCGTTACTCTCCTTTGCTCGCTTTCGTGCTCATTCCAAATACCATCATTCATAGATCATGGGGGAAATTTCTCTTCTCAGCTTCTGGTATTGAACTTCTCTCTTCATAATTATATGCCTAAAGGGTGTGTGATTTGTAGAAATGCCCTTTGGCTGGTCTCAAATTTTTTGCCTTTTAGATATCAGAGCAAAAGGATATCACATGCTAGCTATGAAATGGACATGGATTGAGGCTGCTAGCATATGCATTTTTTTCATAGATTTTATCATTTCCTTTTTCTTCTTTTGTTGTCCTGAATCAGTATGGTATTACTCTCCATCTTGTTTTTCCCTCTCTTACATAAATCCATGTGCCACAAAATAAAGAGTTTGGTGAAAGGATTTTCGCACTAAACAATACGTTTATGGTCATGTTTCAGATTTACTTGAGGGCTTGTTTATCCGATCTATTTGAAAGCTACGCAGGGTGCCTGACAATATATGCACCTATTCTGTAATGGTATGGCTCCTTGATCCATTTACCTTCACCATTGGAACCCGTGGGAACTGTGAGCCCATTGTTTGTGCCTTGATTCTATGGATCATTATCTGTGTTATGAATGGTATATATTCTACTTCCATACTAACTTTTTCATTAGATTGCACCATGGTGTTTACTACAAAGATGCCAGATTGTTAAGTTTCTGAATTTGTGTATTGACTGCTCAAAAGTGGTTAAGGGCCACTTACATGTCTGTGTGCCGGCAATATATATTAGAATAAAGTAACTTTCAATATTTCCAGGAACAATTCGTCTCAGTGTGTCTTTGGGTGAGAATTCGGTTGTCTCCCCACCCCTCCCGCTCTCCATTTTGTTTCACTAGATGCCATTTCGAGAGTTAAAGTTGTTTTGAACTTGTAAATTAACGTAGGCATAAAGGTATATGTTACTGTTTCTGGGAATTCTAATTGTAGTCAATTTCAGATATAGGATTCATTAGATATTTTTGAAGAGTGTTGGGATTACCCTCCTATGATGGCTTGAAAGATTAGGATGAGAAGTAACCCTTGATGTCTAATGGCGACCATACATGAATCCTAAAAGCTTTGTAGTGTTTATTTGGGAGAGGAGAGGCAGGACAGGAAATGGCAGTGAGAAAGCTAAGGTTTGAAGATATCTTTTCCACAGTTTGGTCGATTGGAGGTAAAAGATAGGATGCGGATGGTATTAGTTTCCAGGGCTGTCTTTCTGTTGCCATCCAAATTTGTTTGGAAATGGAAGGACAAGAAAGGATCATCTCTGTTGCAATTACTTTTATGGTCTTTGACATTTCTATTTCTTAACCAGACATGCATGTTCTATGAGGCTATAAAAGTCTATAAACTTGAAATGGTACTCTGTTTTCTCTTGTATTTAGGAACTGAAACAAACAATAACCAGAGGCTTCTTCACTTTTCCTTCCTTTCCTTGCATACAATACTTATTTTTTGTTCTCTTCCCTTTCCCCCTTGATTACCAAACACACTCTTCATGTAGAAAAAATTCTATATGTTTGCTTCCTACTCTCCTGATGGTTGAATGTTTCTGGTTTACAGGTAATGTGTTACAAGCTGCATTTTGGTATGGGCTTGTTGTCCATTTTAGAATTTATCCCATCATCTATTCACTTCCTGTTATCCTTGTTCTTGATCCACACTTGTTCCATTCTGGTCAGAAGCCAGTCGTTAGTAATTGGACTGCTAGTCAAGGAAAGTCAACCCGCAGCTGTACGGATGGGACTTAAAACTACAATATACGAGATGTATTGATGAAAATATTTTTAAGGCAGGGATTTATGTTTGGGTTGATATCTGGGATTGTTTTCCTCTCTTCCACTGGTCTTTTCTTCTACTTATATGGGTGGGATTTCTTACATGAGGCACTGCTGTACCATCTTACTCATACATATCCAAGACAATTTTTCTGATCTACTTCTATCGCATATATCTCCATTATGAAAATGAGATTTCCTTGCCGGAAAAAAAAAAAAAAAAAGGCATCAAATTCAGTGTACACTCTTTGTAATCCGAAGAGTCAACTCGAGTTGAGTCATTGGATCCAGAGTCTTCTTCGTTAATCAGATGTCCTACTAAATTTGAAAAAAGTTTATGATGTTAACGAAGCATCTAAAATAAATGCTAAATCCATCCATTTAAATAAGATATGGACTTCTCTCTCTAGTGGGCAATGGTCACCTAGCACATACTGGAGGCGTTTGTTTCTCTACATTTCAATGCTAAGGGTTGAAACCTGGATTAGTGAAGCCATTGGCATTAGCCACCAAAGTGCAAAAATTCTTCAACTGTACACGTGGTAGAATGCCACTAGAACATTAACAGATAAGCAAGGGAATGCATAATTAGAATTCCAAACGTATAGCATGCACATGATCAATCCAACTCATGCTCCTATATTCAGATACGGCAAGTAAGCTGTATCTGTGGATCATCTTAGAAAGATAGATAAGAGGAGATTAATTGGCAGTAAAAATGGGTACACAATGTAGATCTCAAAATCCAACTCTTTCGGATATACCGCTTGTGGAGCCTCTCCTTTCGTGAAATTTGTCATGCTTTCTGCAATATAATCATTGAATAAAAACTTTCCATTTCAAAAAGAAATAAGAAGGTACAAAACGTACATATCAATAATTAGTGAGAGCATATTCTATTAAAAAAAAACAGTAAGAGCATATAATTGATTAGTTATTACCTGCATGGGCAGATACAACTTAAACTCTGGTGGGAGCTCTTCCTCTGAGTATAGGCGGTCGGAGAAATATATCCTCCTCAGGCGGCAGTTTGCATGAACCTGAACACGCAAAGTCTCGACATAGTTGGTCCCATAGGCTCTCCTGGTAAAATCAGCTAGATTCAACTGAATTTGATTCCAGCCCTCGTCCATCCTCAGTGGCATGGTGCAGATATATGGTTTCACTCGAGTGACAGCCTACAAAAATAAAGAAAATAATCACTCCACATACTTAGATTTATTAAATAACATACATACTTTATTACAGATGGGAGCTCTACATCACCAAGCCAGGATGTTACAATTAGCATTCAGAGTCGAACCATTTAATAATGAATCTAAGAAAAGAAATCCACATATATATTTCCACATATACTCGCAATAAGTCCATGCTTCCCAGATGATATGCAGCAAACACCAATATTGAGTACCTTCATAAATTTCCATGCTTCCTAGGAGCTACCTCTCAAAACAATAATGAATTATTTACCAAAACTGTTCATTGTCCAACATCTACATCCAAGTTGCAGGAGAAAAAAATAACACAGCGGTTAATGCAACCATTAAAATTTAGATCACAGAAGGCAACCATTAAAATTTAGATCACAGAAGACAACTTCAAAATGCTGCCTAAAAAATCCTATTTAAATTATGTTTTTCCAAGTGGGTGAATCCACTAACCCCATCGTGCAATCTCCAACTAATGAACAAATGGTTTAGCTATGTGATAACAAACAATGTTCCAGTAAATTTAAATGTCAATAAATCTCAACACGAACTTAAAATCTTCCCATTCCTCACTCACCGACAATCCAAGCTCAAGGTAAACCTAGACACCTTAGGTCTCACCAAATTAAAATGAATGGACCAATTAACATTTCTCAAGATACTCTCTCCATACAACTAACATATCACTTCAAACAGCATAAAATATAATACTACTCATATCTTATTATCTAGAAAAGGTAACAAATTTATATACAGAGAGTAAGGATGATTATATAATTTTTTTTTTATAAGTAAGGATGATTATATAATTAAATATGACGAGAACTGCCAAACTTAGAGATGGAGATGAAATATAACATTGCCAATTCCATGACCCTCTCAAATGGTCCATAGGCCTCCAGGTATGAAAGAGGGTATCCTATATGAACTGGAGAGGTTTAATGTCACCAAGTTCACAACATGACTACCAAAATCAATTCGAAATGCCAAAACACTACATTAGCTACATCTAGATATTAGCTCAAGGGTAAATTGTTACAACTAAGTTAACGATACATATTTTGTATTAATTATTCTTATCACTAACAACTATTTCTTCAGAACAATTTTAAACAAAAGTGGTCACATCTTACCAAAATCTTCTCCAGATTGGACAACGTACAAGCAAAGGCAAATAAAGAAGAAGGGGTAGGGGTTGGGGAGGCTATTTGGAGAAATAAATAAACCGCAAAAACATGGGCAGACTTACACACTTGAAAATTAGAAGCTCGGAAACGCCGCCTGACATTCTTATCATCCAAAACTTGAATCTCAAATGTAAAATATTTCTTTAGATTCTTCACAATCACGACCAAAAATGGTAGTTTTATACCAAGTGTTGCAGATGGGTCAGCTGGGCATGTGATGTATGTGGATTGTATATTTGATCCAACTATTTCGAGGACATTGGATTGTATGTCTTCATCCTGCAGTCGCTTTACATGGCCATTGACAACTGAAAAAAAAAAAACAACACAGATGGTGCACTTGGCATATTAAACTGAAGAAGAGAAAAAGGTGCTCACCAGCAGATGACAAGTGATCCTAGGAGCCAAATTAAAGGCCTCATGAATAGCGAACTTCAAAGCAAAAAATCTTATAATAACTACCACTCCAAACTCATTAATATGCACAAGAAAATATCATGCCTTCAGACACTTGGCATACAAAAAAAAAAATTGTAAAGGAAACAATGATGCAATGCAAATCTCATTGAAAAATTATGCATGGAATGTTTTCTAACAGAAGAAGGAAAATATATCAACCAAAGCCACATCTTATACCACCCATTAGCCTAGTGGTCAAGTGAAGAGCTTGTGAGCTGTAGATAGAAACATCCTGGGTTCAATTTCACAAGAGCAGTTCTCTTGGATTACCTCAATTCATTTACTCCCTATGTGTGGGTCCATAGCCTTGCCTTGGTGACATCTACGTCATTAAAAAAAAGCTACAACTCCCACTAAATTTCAGCTTGCAACCCACAAAAAGCTAAAAATATCTTAGAACATAAAACTTAGCAAAACCCACCCACCTTCTTTGTCCCATATCTGCAAAGGTTTGCTCCTGTAATATCAAACAAAGGGAGAGCTTCAGAATCAGAATTTCAGCATAAAAACTTTAATTTGGATAACAAGAGTTTTTTTTAATCAGTAATTTGGATAACGAGACATCAAATAAAGAAACAAGAAAGCAACATACCCAAGGCTGTATAGAATGGACAAAAATCCAGACTGGAACGTGTTCTTAAACATTTTCACTTGATCTGCAATGAAAATATTAAAAATGTAGAAGTGCACATACACAACCAAAATACCGATGTGTGAAGTTCTTTGATGAGATAATGAATTGATTCAAACCAAATCTAAAAAATATAACAAAATTTCTTCTCAAGCTTATACAAATTTGGAAGGCACATCATTACAACGTGCCAAAACACAACTTTCAAGTATCAAAACTTTTTCTGCAAACATTCATGCGTTACTCTTTCCATAACAGTGTCGAGCCTTAAAACCCAAACATTGTAGAACACACTTATAATTGCGTGCGGCCACAAATACCGAGTGTCATTGTATGAAAATCCCACAAATCTCAACATGAGGATACAATTACATGTTGGCGTTCCATGTCTAATATAAGCACAAAATTACATGTGCTTTGAGTTTGTTTGTTTATAAATGTTAAAACCAAAATGAGAACCGCAAGTATAAAGATTTAAGCATGGGTCTAAAACGGCGACTCTCCACTCTTTTTCCAGTAAATAAAGCTGCACCCTTTACGGTCCAAGATTATGTAAAATATAACCATCCATCGCTGGAGTTAGTTTGAGCATCAATTCCAGATACTATAGCAAACAAAAATATGGTTTCTCCTCATATGGTAGATTTCCCTGTCTCTACCTACATGAACAGATCTTCAATGAAACAAAGCGAGCCATCAACCACACCACAAGTTGAAAAATCACAAGTTATAACTAGCTAGTTGATGTACTAGAAAAATAAAAAATGGCATAACTAGAACTAGTTGATGTGGTGATAAAATAAAATAAAACCCCACTACCAAGACGTTCTAATAAGTGTATCAACAAAATAATCCAAGCTTAGTAAAAAAAACTGCGCGTATTCTTTTGTTAGAAGACTATTCACAACCGGAAAGTATAAAAAGTTACGAAATACTATAGAGATCGTTCAAATTGGATACGTAACATAAATAAGAAAAATGGAGTGGAAAACTTTGAGATTTTGAGAAAAAAATCCAAACATTGTTTGTAAAGAACAGATTATAATCATTCAAACCCAAGTTTCATCAATCCGTCGATGGAAACCCTAGCTGCTACATGCAAAAACTTGATATGCAAGGCGTAAGAGAATATGTAACAGGCGAAAAGAAAGAGAGAGAAGAACTGAATTACATAAATGTAAGGTGAAATCATGTACCAGCTTGTTTGATTCCCAGTAAAAGACTTTCTCGGGAAAGAGTGCCGCGGGGTTTGGTTGCCGGTTGGAGACTCGGGAGAGAGAGAGAGAGAGAGAGAGGGCTCTCTGGAAACTAGCATGGGCTGGGGCGGGCTTCCCTGGTTTTTGGGCCTCCTCAAAAAATATAAAAAAAAAAATGAATTAGTTAAAGTTTTATTTTTAAGCTCATAAACGAATGGCTGGATAGTAAAATAAGATAAGATAATTATAAATTAATTGAATAAAATATTATTAAATTATTATTTTTAAAATTATTAATTCAAACAAGCTCTAATTTTTCTTCGAAAGTCCAAGAAAGCATAACAATGCACTCCCCAAAAAGAAAAGTTGTAGCTATAAAAGAAAATTTATAATTTAACTAATGTATTTTATCAAGTATATTCATATAAGAAATATTTTTTTAAAATTTTTTCTTGATTAAAAGTTTAAAACTTTCTTATAAAATAAAATAACCTACAACTTTTATTTTACAAAACATTTATAATAGAGTAATAATAAATATATGTTCTAAATAGATAAGTTTTATGTATTATTTTTGTAAAAAAATAGGCCTCACTAAAAAATAATAGATTTTTTTTTATATTTTTTTAAATAGGATTTACTTTTTTACAAAAGAATTGCACGAGATCTATCTATTTTAGACTTATACAAATCATTAATCTTTCTTATAATTGAAAACATTAACATACTAATTATTTCATGTGCATGTGACCCCAATCAGATGATATGCAAAATTGATAATTAGTTCTTGATCTCTTTTTTTATTTTTTTCACAAACATATACACTTTTTACACTGTTGATATATAGTTACTTTTCACACTGCGAATATCATAAAATCTAATTTGTAAAAATAAAAAAATCAATTTCAATTTTTTTTTTATAAATTTAATATTATTAGATCATGTGAATGATATAAGTAACTTTTGGACACTAATTTGCAAATAAAATGTCTCTTAAAATTGTATAGTATGTTTTGTGGGGGATCATGATGAGTGTTGTATGATTTTGTACCAAAACATAAATGTCGGTCCTATAAAAACAAAATGCCCAAGTGTCATACATACGTATGTATATGATCTTCATCTAATGCAGTGTAGGTCCCAAATAAAATGTCAGGCTTGGTTTGGATTGACATACAAAATTTTCATTTTATCTTGTCTTATCGTTATAATTTTTTTAAATTTTTACATAAAATATAATAAATAATTCAACTTTTTCAAATTTCAAAATAATAATATTATTAAAAAATAATATTTTAAACTTTAATCTAAAATAAAAAATTATCATCTCGCTATTCAAATCTATCAAGTTAGATTTGGATTAAGAAATACTCTCAACCTATTTAGATTGTGTTTGGACGTTGAACTGAGTTGAGATGATAAAATATTATTAGAATATTATTTTTTAATATTATTATTATTTTAAAATTTGAAAAAAATAAATTACTTATTATATTTTGTATTGAAATTTAAAAAAATTATAATGATAAATTGAGATAAGTTAAGATAGGTTTAATAACTAAATGAATCAGAATCTTAATCTCATCTTATCTCATCATTACAACTTTCACATAAAATATAATAAATAATTTAATTTTTTTTAAATCTTAAAATAATAATAATATTAAAAAATAATATTATAATAATATTTTATTTAATTTTTATCTCGTCTCTCGTCTCGTCTCAATATTCAAACCTAACCTTAAAATTGTATAATAGGTGGGGGATCATGATGAGTGTTGTATGATTTTGTACCAAAACATAAGTGTCGGCCCTGTAAAAACAAAATGCCCATGTGTCATACCTACGCATGTATATGATCTTTCATCTAATGCAGTGTGGGTCCCAAACTCGTGTAGTGTAAACCCCAGGCAGCACCCTTTTGCCTGTCCCACTGTTTCAGTTTGCTGTCCCTCCTCATGTGGCTTAGCGTAACCTCGTTGTGCTCAGACTCTCCCGTATCCAAGCACGTGTCATCTAGACCCATTTTGGTGTCGCCGCGTGTATATAGTGACACGTGGACCCATGTTAAACCTCTACGTACTCAAGCTGGTGGTCACGGATCCTCATACCAAAATCCAAGTTGATCCTTATCTTCATAAAGTGGGACTGTTTTCTGCCACGTGGACCAATGATAGTGCAGTTTTCTCTGCTTACTCCTCAGCCACTAATCTCTGCTTACTCCTCAGCCACAAACAAATCAAGTCTCTCTTTCCTTGTAATTAGAATATAAATTTGGCCTCTAAAGCCACAGCCGCCTCTGTTTTTATTTTCTAGCTGGTACACGCCAAAGCTCATTCACCAAGTATAATCATATCATGTGTCACTCATTTCTACCCGTCTTCTTTCATCTGGGTTGATTCTTTCTCTGAATCAGGAACTGGATCTTTCTCATTTTCTCAAATAAGCTTCACAAGGTGAGTTTTTTCCTTCGAATATTTCATCTGGGTTGCTAATCTATGTTCAAGTGCGTGATAAAGTTATGAATCTTGTACCGTGATATTGTTTTGATCTGAATTTTGATTCTTTCAGAGTCTTTGATTCTGTAGAGCTGGAGACTTTTTTCCTTCTTTGTTTATTCCTATTCTTCTTAACTTATCTGGTGATACATTGCTTCTTGTGCTATATTTTTCTTTTTCAGTTACATGAAAAGTGTTTTATTTTTTATTTTTTTTTCCGAGAAAAAGTAGGGAAAGGAAAGAAACTAAGCTTCCAAAGTACTTTAGAATTATGATCTGAGAACAGATTATTTTTCAACCTTTACTCAACTGAGCAGCGTACAGATGCCTGGTTAAGTGAAGGCCGGCTATTTTTTGTTCCTTTTTATAAAAATAAAGAAACCGAATATTACGAGTTTTTTTACTGAGACACTTTGTATAGCGGTTCTTGTTGTACCATGATCCTATAAGTACTAGGTTTAAACTGGGTCATCTTTTACTCATTTTCTGGGGTTAGAGTTGAAAAGGTGTTAATTGATTTTACATAGTTTACCGGTTGAAGAAAACAGAAAGGAAACAAAGTATAGAAAATTTCATATATCTCTGTGTGTGTGTGTCTAATCCCTTAAAGCTAGATCTGCTTGATCACCACTAATACATTATCTCTTAAGTGACGCTTTTGTTCAGTTACTTATTAAAAACATGCTCTTTTCTACAATGATAATTTGATTTGTAATTGATGGAGTGCATGATATATGGTTCTTATGCTCCTTTCCTCTTCTTTTTTAATCTCAGATCAATCTTATGGATTGGTATTTTGGGAGTGGGATCAATGAGCTTGTTGTCCCCAAATACCAAGAATTATCAGATAGGCTTCCATCACCAGACAGCTGGTCAAAATGGGGAATAAGTGCATTCAGGTCACCTAACAAATGCTTTGTCATGGATTCAAACTTGAAGGAACAAGAACTCGATTTGGATGCTAACAGTTTATGCAACCAAGCTGAGTTGGATGATCTCCATGATAAAGATCAGTCCAGTGGTTCAAGCATATGTGAGGGATTGTCGGAGAAGTATTTTCAAAGGAGATCACTTTCAGATGATCGGCCCGACTCCAAGCTTGAGGACTTAGCAGGATATGAACAGATGAATGACATTTTCTTGTACAAGCGTAACTTCTGGGATTTACTTGAGTTACTGCATGTAGGAATTTTGTTAACAGCTTTAACTTGACATATTAATATATGGCATTGTGGGAAGCCCAATGGAAATTATATTTCTCCATGTTTATTTTTCCATGTACTGCACATACCCTTCCTCAAGATTTGGGCCATTTCAAACCATGGCAGCACTAGAATGATGGTTAAGATCTGCAAAGCATGACTTGATCAATTACCATCAGTTTTAGGGCTTTCCATTCTCTTTAGTTGTCGCATTTTAAAAAATATATTTACATATTATGTGCCATTTGCAACACAATTGAGCCATTCAATGTCCATCCATTGTCCAAATTCATGCATGTTTGGTGTATGTAAGTGATGTATTCATCTCTTTTTTTTTGACTTCATCTCTTCTGGTTTCCATTTAATGCAGGAGTTCCTTACTTGAAGACCTGCCGGAGACGGAAACTATAGATGAGTCATTTTACTTTTCTCCTGTATCCCAATGTGGTGTGATGCCTGGGGACAATCTAGATTCACAAAGTGTGCGGACCGATGTTAATGATACTGTGGGAAGGTCAATGCATCTCAAAAGAAATGCCTTTTCTTCATTAATGGGGTGGGATAATCGAGACACAACTGCTGTGCAGATTCCATGCTACTCAGATCAAATAGACTGTCCACCTGTAAAGGTTAGATTTTTCCTTCTGCTGGGTGAAGTGCTAATTTATCAATTGACATTGGTGGTTGTAACAAAATCTGGACCAACATGCATGGTTTATGTTTTTGGAACTATCAAGTGGTCTGGTTCCAGGCATGGACTGTTGGTCTGCAGACAAGCCTGATTAGCGAAGAATGTATGTGCCTTCATCTATTGAAGAAAATGCATATTGAATGTACTTCACAGATGGTATTAGCTTTGCAATACTAAGTTTTTCTTCTGGTATTGCTGAGGTATGTTGATGCTTGGATAGCTGAAAGTTCAAGTTTTCTGCCTATTAGCTTGACTTTATTGTTCCCTTCAACATTAGTAGCACATAAACTCTCTTTATTCTGTTTCAGACATCAAAACCCATAAATTTGCATGGTTAAAAGTATTTCCTGTACTTGTTTATGCACGAATGACGAGTTTGTTCTTATTACTTGTGTGTATTCTGTTTTTTTTTTCTTTTTCTTTTTTCCTTCTAAGTATTATATTAGCACCTTGCCCTTTATTTCAACATCTTGATCTACAGGGTTATTCGCTTCAAAATGAATCTTATACATTCCAACATTCAGTGATTTTGTTATATCGTTTTCTGGTTTGAAAACTTTAACCTACTTTGCTGCAAAATTGATCGTGAGGTTAAAGTGGGTATTCAAATAGTGGTTACTTTTTTGTTCATTTTCAAATACCTCTAACCAATCATAATTGTCCATGTTCAATACCATTGCTTAAGATTTTTGTGAAGAAAATTTTTAGCCAATTATGCATTAGAAATTCAACTCAACTTGTCAATCCAACTACTTTGGATTGCGCAAGGGGATAATTCAAATGTGGAGTAAAGCTTGGAGGTTTTGTTCACCTCTGTAATGCTTTTCAGAGCATTTTCTGATTCCATTGGCTTTCAGCACATGTGCATTATAATAGTTTTGGTGGTGAGGTGTGTTTTCTCTCAATATTTTTACACATTGCCCTGTCAAGTAACTGGTATCCATGTTGGATGCACCTCCAAAGGCTGAGATTGATGACGCTTTCTAGTATAAAGTTTACTCAAAGATCCATAATCTCATAGCAACGAAATCGAGGATTGAGTACTCTTTGCCTCTTGGTCAGGTTCTTCTTTGGGTTGAAATCTGTTGCGAGCGTCAGAATCTTATAATAGCTACTATAATCCTTAGATTTCTACACGAACTTGAAAAATGAGTATGCCAGGTTTTGTGTAAGCAGGATGATGTAGTAGATTCATTTTGTAGAGCATGCAGGAATAACCTTGCAATGCCTAGGTGCTAACTGAGAATTTCTACAGGAAATCACATTCTAGAAACAGTGTCTTTTGAGTGAATTTTGCATGCCACATGTTATATTTTAGTCAAGGGTGCAAAGAATGGAATTGCAGAGAGAGAGAAAGAGAGAATATGTTCTGTCCACTATTATTTGTTCTGCATTTACTGCAAAAGTTGTCTTTTTTTCAATACTTGTTTGAAGACACACAAGATTAGCCAATCATCTTAATTTTCTTTCAAGGGGCCATTTGGAGAAGACATGGTCTCTTGTGAGCAGCACAGCATGAAAGGAAATTTTGGTGAGGAAACATCGCCCGAAGAATCTGTATTGCAGGAGCTTGAGATGGTGATGGCACAGGTGAAAGCTAATAACTCAAGCTTTTTATCTATATAACTAGAGGAAACTCCATTATTGCTCATCAAAGTTCTCTCTTTCGCTTTTAAGTAGTTGACGGAGAAGACCCGGATCTGCTTTCGAGATGCCTTGTATCGCCTTGCAAAGAACACGAAACAGCATGGCATGGCAACAGAGAGGGAAGATGGATACGTTGCCATGGAAAAGCCCCCTCCATGGACACCCCATGATATGACAATGAGGTACGGTATAATTTCGCTGCCTTTTTGTTGTATATCAATAGTATACTCCCTATGTATTTGGGATGTGCCTACTTGTCTATCAATAAAACTTTATTTTACCTATAAAAAAAATTATGTTGACGGTGTTCCGGAATCCCCATGTAAGCAATTCACTGTCATTGATTTTACAACGGTGGAATTACAAGTCAGAGGCATCATCTATGGCAATAGGACAAATCTCGTTGCTTTAATATATTTTAAAAAGTTCGGGAAGCTCAGTGATAGCCAACTGTTCCTTTGATTCCTGAAGAAATAATTTGATCCCTGAAGAAATAATTCTTATTCCAGCAATAAGACAAATCCTACCTCGTTTGGTGTTCTAAAAGTTCCTTCTACCCTTGCATGGATTTAAATTTCCGTGTGGTATTAACAGTTAATCCCATTATTAGGACAATCTCTTTAATATGTTTGCAGTTGACCTCTCTTGATTCAAACATATATTTCATATTCAGGACTGGAGGTAAGAAAGCAATGGAATCTGAGACTAATGCCATTGACCGAGCCATTGCAAACCTCATGTTTAATGAACTGAACTTCAGTACAAGAGAACATTCCAGTGCAGCATCAGTAAACTCCAATGGAGGCGTTGTTGGAGACAACGCACCACCAGTAAACTCCAAGCAAAATGTCGCCAGATCTACCAGACCAACGAATTACAGCTTGAATCAACCCAAAGTCCGACATGTTCCACTCCAATCAATTTCACCAGATGATGCTGAAGTTCCAATGCTTGCTCAAACAGACCTGCTGCAAGCAACGAATTTACACACAGATTTCTCAAGAAATACTACAGAGTATACTGAAAAGATTTAAATAAGCCTACTAAACAAGTGCTGCAGAGAAGGGAGAGATCTTTGATACTGGAGTTTGGTTATTTGACATGATGGTGAAGGCGATCTGCATGTAGATTGTCACGAAATCAGACCTTTGTGTAGCAAGAGAGCATGAAACAAATTCTATAATTTGCGTTGTACGATTTGCATGTGTATATACGTATACCCTTTATAGTTATTTTGTGCACTGCAAGATAGCCAAGGTCTTTATTGTACCAGCCCTAGCATCCTGATGCAAATAGTGTAAAATGATGACTGCTACAACAGCATCTTATATTAACCCCCGACATAAGAACATTACTAATATTGCTTTGATTTTATTGCAACTTAAAAACCATAGGAATGTCCCCCATGGATCCTACCATGCATGCCTTGAGAGAAAAATCTCATGAGAAATTCTGTGTCGGCATAATGACCCCCAGTACTGGCCGAAGTTTGCATCTTGGAGCTGGTTTTAGTGCCTATCCATAATGCCGGTCTGCCGGTGGCACATTAATTGGGCCACCTCAACAGATACATCGTATGTCAACCCCCACTAAGGTTGACCCCAAAATGTTGAGTTTTCACAAGTACAAAAGTCAACATGTCAACTTGAGGGCGGATGCAATCTTTCAAAAACCAACCTTTTTCATCAGAGCAGTATACTGGGACATTCAATAACCAGGGAAAAAAGTAAATGAAAGCAAAAGAACAGGTTTCTAGGTATTTTTGAAGTGGAAAGTAGATTTTTCGTCTGCCAGATTGAAAATTAATGAACTATGTCACCCGCCATATGCAACAGCAAGGCTACAAAGAAAGCCTCAAATGAATGCAGAACTCTGAGCTAATTGTATCTTGAGCTAAACAAATCGATCCTTTTTCATTTACCTAACCTACCTCTAACTTGTTACTGAATTACAGCCTAACCATAAGCCAGAGCAATAATTATATCAAGAAATATAGACGCATTCCACCTTAAGAAAAGAAAAGTAAAGAGAAACACCAAGCTAGCTAGAGTCCGAGGGCAGTCCCAACGTGCATCCCACAACTACTTACTCTTCATATACCCCACCCCCACGTACGACCCCCCAACAAGGCCATCCATTCCACCCACCAAGCTAGCGCTTCTGACCCCCTTTTGTGAACGAAGTTGATAGCTATATGTTATCATTAACTCATATATATTTTAACAGCTAGTTTTTGCTGTAGTTTATACTGTAGGTATCTGGTGCATGCCATCATAGAACTGACGATTTGTTAACAAAAAATATATGGAAAGCCTTTGGAGATCATAAAGCTACGTTACTACACTAATGAATCATGAGTTAAAACTTGCATGGATACATAAATATTATATATGTATGTGCGCGCCCTCATATTTTGAAGTGTAATATTGGTGATGGAGAATTTCTAATTGATATTTAGTATTCAGATGAACATATGACTTTTTTTCTCTAAGCAGGATGAACATATCATATATATCTGGTATAGGAATGTGAGGACTAGCTAATTTGGGAATGGCCAGTAGGCATGTTTGCTGACACTGCAGCTAGCACAAGAACCAGACATGGGCTCACAAGGTCGAAGTCGTTTGTTTCCCATAATATTGCTTGCATTGACATCAACCAATTTAGCTAATTACTAAACTACAGCCTAAACATAATCCAGAGCAAAAACAACAACATTTGTCCACCTTTTAAAATAAAATAAAACCTCAAAAGGTCAAAGGGCCGTCCCTACGTGCATCCCACAACTATTTCCTCTTCATATACACCACCCCCACGACCAACAACAAGGTCATCCACCCGCCAAGCTCATCTCATCAGAGACCCGCGCGCGCGCGCCTATACAAATCAATTATATCGCATACATGGCGGCGCCGCAACCACATGAATCGCAACCATCACCAAAGCTGCCACCTCCACCTCGATTGAGAGCAAGTAGTACTAGTACTAGTACTAGTTCCCCAGCAGCCACAGCAACAACACCATCCCCAATGCGGCCGCCGCCTGTCTTCCTCCAGCCTTCCCATAAACGAAGTCCATCCAAATCCACTAGGCTTCTCAGACGATTTCGTTCTGTGTTCCGGTCATTCCCGATAATAACTCTCCCGTCCTGCAAGATCCCCATCTCGTTCCACGGAAGTCGGCTCCATGACCACAACGGCCACATTCATGGAGGGACGCACATGACCGGCACCATTTTCGGGTTCCGTAAGGCTAGGGTGAACCTTGCAATCCAAGAAACTCCAAGGAGTCTTCCTATTCTTCTTCTTGAGCTCGCAATACCGACGGGGAAACTTCTACAAGACATGGGAATGGGACTTGTTAGAATTGCATTGGAATGCGAAAAGCATCCCTACGAGAAGACCAAGATCATCGACGAGCCGATATGGTCGTTGTACTGCAATGGCCGAAAATCGGGTTATGGTGTGAAGAGAGAGCCGACAGACGATGATTTGAACGTAATGCAAATGCTGCATGCAGTGTCAATGGGAGCAGGTGTTCTTCCCAGCGAATTGATGACTTCGGATCATCAGGCGCAGGATACTGAGTTGATGTACATGCGAACACAGTTCGAGCGGGTGATTGGCTCAAAAGACTCCGAAACATACTACATGATGAACCCTGACGGCAACAACGGGCCTGAACTAAGCATCTTTTTTGTTAGGATCTGATGATCCCCATATATGGAAATCGAGAGCTAGGCAATTAAGTCATCATGAATTACATAAAAACGTAAACTTTTCATGCAATCGAGATTGATCATTGTATCATAGCAAATGATATTTAGTAGTTATAACATTCTATGTACATCACATGACATGCATCATGCATGCAGTGCCAAGCAGCTGTGTTTGTGCCAATTGGGAACTACGGAAAAGATAAAAAAACAGGTACGTACTTTGGAACATCCATTTTTATAATTGACGAACTGCACGTACGTTTCAGTGAATGTGGACAAAAGTTCTCAGCCAAAAAAAGAAAAAAAAAATGAAAAGAAAAAAAGGATGTGGAAGAAATAATTTCTTCAATGCATTGATATAAAAACAACAATATTACGAAGTAGCTAGCGATAGATCATTTGAAGATGAGCTTATCATTTCCTACGTCATCCAACTCTAGCTCGTAGTACTCATGTAGAGTATTCTTTGTTTTTTTCTAAAAAGTATATATATATTATATATATATATATATATATATATATATATATGATGATCATAAATAGTTACAAGATGCCTAGTTTGCACACCGGCCCCAACATTGTAATATATTATCAACAATTCTCCTACTTGACTTTTCAAATATCACTCAAATAGTATAAAATATTTTATAATTTTTAATTTTTAATATTTTTTATCTATTCATTATCTAATCATTATCTAAGTATAAAATTTAATATAACTTTTCTAAATTTTTAAATAAAAAAAGTACAATTTTTTTAGATTTTAAAATAAAAATAATATTAAATAATTCTTGAAACTTTATAATACTTTTATTCAACTTTTTCTATTTCTTTTTACAAAATTTTATAAAATGTTTTAATTTAAATTATTTCATTACTATTCACATCATTCATGTTTCGCTGTAACACTATTTTTTCATTAATCGAATGGTCAGTTGCTAGGTTGTACGTGTTTAGTGTTTCGAATATATAGAAATTGAAACATTTGACAATCTGTGTGCCAACTTTTTGTTTTTAATCTTAAAATATTAAAGAACTTATAAAATTTGAGAAATATAATTTAATTTTATAAATTTTTAGGAGAATATTTTTTCTTTTCTTTTAAACTTTAGAGATTAAGTTAATTTTTAATATATTCTAAATTAATTCTAAATAAGCGCTTGGTGAACTAAAAATAAAAAAATAAATTAAAATGGTATGGATCCTGGTCCTGCTATTAGGCCGTCTGGAATGTATTTTTGGACATTTTTCTTTCATTCTTATATTTCTTACAAATTTATCAATACTATTTTCAAAAAAAGAGTAGTACTTATAATTTTATTTATAAAACTCATTTTATTAATTTTTATTTGAAATTTAAAATTTAAAATTCAAGATTTTCAATAAAACGGAGAGGATTGGATTCAGAGATGAGTTGAGATGGGTTGAGATGGTTTATGAATAGTAGAATAAAAGTAGAATTATTTATTATATTTGGTATGAGAATTTGGAAAAATTGATTTGGGATTTGAAAAAATTGAATTTTTTATTATATTTTGTGTGAGAATTTGATAAAGTTGTAATGATAAGATGAGATGAGTTGAGGTGAGTTTTGAATCCAAACCTCTTCTAAATCTTTTATAAATTTTTCATAAATATAGTTAACATTGAAAAAAATACACAAATAGATTCACTTTCACTTCCTTAATTAATGAAAAATAAATAAATGCACAAGCAGAGAAGATTTAGCAAACCAGCCTCTCTCTTTTCCAAATGGTATAGGCCCATGCTACTAGACATTAGCATCGGAGAATCGGAGAGTACAGAGGGTTTTCGTAGGCTTTAGAAGGAAGTCCCCTTTCAGTGACTGCTTGGGATTATCTCCGTCTTTGATCATGTGGTGTCTCCGTCGAGCAGCTCACCCTTTCAAGTAACTCTTCGTCTCTTTCTTCGATTCAAACACTTATAGAAATGGGGTTTCTTTTATCTGTTTATTTTCATTAAATAAAATTTTCTGGTTTATAGCTGCCACCAGTTATGCTCTTTGTGATAGCTTTGATCTTCACCTGTTACTCCTCGGAGTGCCTAATTTCTTTCTTTGATTCCTAGGAAGCAAGGTTACTGCCTTGAGGCTTCAAGGGTTTTTGGTTCAAAATCGGACACTTCAAGTAATGTGAGAGGCAACGGAGGTAGTATATGTTGTCCTGCACAATTAATTTCTCCTAAACTCCTTTCGGTAAAGTTGTTTCACCTCACTCCAGTTCTTGATAGAATCTTTGTGGGTAGTCGTAGTCTTTGTTCACTTGCGGATGAATGTAGCGGTGGGAAAACCCATGTGGAAGATAAATTTCTGGAACCTGAAACAACTGCAACAGTCGATGTAATTGTGGGCAGTAATGCCGAGGAAGAAGGTGGGGAAGTTTTAGCTTCAGAAACAGTGTTTTTGGATGATGATTTTTCAGATACTGAAAATGGTGAGGGTGGCGAGGACTCTCACGAGAAAAAGGCTTATTTAGGGTTGTGCAAGGCTATAATGGTTAGTCCAAGCCAATCTGTTGCCAGTAGTCTTGATAAGTGGGTTGAGGAAGGGAATGATTTGGAACAACTCACGATTTCTGGGGTTATGCTTAGCCTTCGGAAGCGTCGGAAGTATAGCAAGGCATTACAGGTACTTGTGTTTTTTCGAACGAACACTTCCTTAAAAAAGGATTGTCTCCTGGTTTTCTTGAACGGCATATCTTTTGCTTGCACTTTGCCTGTGACAATTTTGTCCATTAAAAGTTGAAATGACGACGCCTTTTGTGAGTTTGTCTGTGATTATCTCAAGGCTGTCCAGCTTAATAGGCAAACATGCTTTCAGATCCCTCATTGTGTAATGATCTTGGTGCATCAAACTTTGAAGTCAATTTATTTTTATAAGAACAACCAGATCTCTCCACTAGGGTAAAGGTGCATGCCAGATATGCTATTTGATATTTTTGCTGATCCTTACCATATTGCTAAAATATTAATAACAACTGATAAAAGAATTGCTAAAAAATTAAAAATTGTGGTTACCTCTCTAATACATTATGCATATCACCGCCAAGACATCTTAAAAGCGGAGGAACCTCCATGTTTTTTTTTTCTTTTCTGATTGTTTGATGTCTGTCATCATTCAGATTGTGGTTAGAATATTTTGTATTTAACTTGTTAGGCATTGGTTTTGTTTCCTGCTAATCATCAATGATGTCTTATTCTTGAAGCTACAAGTTAAAAAAATGAAACCAAAACTTTTGCATTGCAGTACAGTTCTGATCCATGGCAATTGCAGTCTGTAGGTCATACTTTGCATTTGAATCTTGTTGCATGGTTGTGAATGAACAGATCAGAATGTAAAGCACACTTATTTTATACCCTTTCAAAGGAACAAAAAATATATTTTGTTGGGTTCCTTTTTAGTTTTCTGCCTAGGACGCAGAGCAGTCTTGGCCTATTTTTCTTTTCTGAAAATAAACAGTCAATTAACAATAGCAGCAGCTCCCCGGTGCAGATTTAACTCTTGGCCAAAATTCTACCATGCCTTGTCAGTAACAATCTAAGATGGTCAAATTATTAGCTCAGTGATGGTTTAAGTGATGGAGCATAGGCAATATCATGAATATTAAAGCAGGATATGGTGGGAAATATTCATGAAGCTGATTCTATGTTTTTTCTTTTGCCAGTTCTCAGAGTGGTTGGAGACTACTAAGCAAGTTGCTTTTACTGAACGAGATTATGCTGCTCGCCTTGATTTGATTGCTAAAGTTGAAGGTATCCAAAAGGCAGAGAAGTACATTGAGAGAATCCCAACGTCGTTTAAAGGGGAATTAGTATACCGAACCCTCCTAGCTGGCTTCGTCCATGTTGTTGACATGAACAAAGCAGAAACAGTGTTTGAGAAAATGAGGGAGCTGGAGTTGCCAATCACGGTCTTTGCTTTCAATCAAATGATAATTCTCTACAAGAGGCTTGACAAGAGAAAGATAGCTGATGTATTGTC
Organism: Juglans cinerea; assembly: GCA_961763995.1. Classification (NCBI taxonomy): domain Eukaryota; kingdom Viridiplantae; phylum Streptophyta; class Magnoliopsida; order Fagales; family Juglandaceae; genus Juglans; species Juglans cinerea. The sequence goes on along the minus strand of CAUIVZ010000015.1, from coordinate 22,046,175 downwards.
TTTAATGGAGAAAGAAAATGTCAAGCCATCGCTTCTTACATACAAGCTCTTAATAGACATCAAAGGCGAGTCAGGTGACATTGTAGTAATGGAGCAATTGTTTGAGACTATGAAGGCTGAAGGAGTATCACCCGACGTCCATGTTTTAACTGTCTTGGCTAAACATTATATATCTGGGGGATTGAAACATAAAGCTCAAAATGTCTTGAATTTAATTGGAGAGGAAAAGCTGAAGGGAAGTTTTGGGGCTCGCACAGCGCTGCTGGGACTCTATGCTTCTCTTGACAATTCTGACGAGGTGGCGAGAATTTGGAAGGAATGCGAATTGGATCCCAGGATGAGTGAGTGCATTGCAGCTATAGAAGCTTGGGGCAAGCTGGGAAAAGTTGAGGAGGCAGAAGCAGTCTTTGAAATAATGCTTCAGAAGTGGAAGAGACTCTCTTCAATGCGGTACTGTGCACTTTTGAAAGTTTATGTTGACCAAAAGCTTGTGACAAAGGGGAAGGAATTTGTGAAGCGGATGGAAGATAGTGGGTGCTGGGTTGGCCCTTTTGCTTGGGACGCGTTGGTGAGACTCTTTTTGATAGCTGGGGAACTGGAGAAAGCTGACTCCATTTTGCACAAGGCAACTCAGCAGAACCGGGAAAGGGCATCATTCAGAACGTACATGGTTGTCATGGAAGAGTACGCAAAGCGGGGTGATATACATAATGCTGAGAAATTGTTCCACAGAATGCAGCAGTGTGGGTATACCGGCCATCTCAAGCCATTTCATATTCTGATTCAGGCATATATCAATGCCAAAGTTCCTGCATACGGGTTTCTAGAGAGGATGAAAGCAGAGAACATATTTCCAAACAAAGCATTTTCCTTACAGTTTGCACAAGCTGATCCGTTCAGGAAGAACAGGGCATTGGATTTGCTTGATCTATAAAGGTTAGCTTTGCTGGAGTTTGCAATATTAACGTCTAACTCAATGCAAATTTTTAGTAGTTTTATTGGGTCGAGAGAAAGAGAGAGAGAGCGGATGAAATGGACTCACAGTTTTTGTAACTGTGACCTAGGAATTTTCTCAAAGAGTGGTTGATACTTTTTGAAAAAGCCTTTTGTCGAAGTGTTTTGTTTTTTCTTTTGCATTTCAATCCATATTTTATTAATCAGTTCTCAGGTTCTGTCTATGGAACCAACAGTGCAACAGAAAAGCTTGTTATTGGAAATAATACGAAAATTGAAAAAAAAAAAGAAAAAAAAGATACAAATCTAGCGGATGCATTACAATCTCAACATATCTGGCAAAGTGAGTTACTCGTTAATTTTTGCAATTACAATCCCTATCTTTCATTTTGAAATTATGAACAACCAAGTGAGTGTCTCGTTAATTTTTCCTTTTGGGTATCTGCCAAAGTTTGGCACTAATTTGACTTCACCACAGAAAATTGAGAATAAATGACCAGACATCGAAGCCTAGGCAATTGAGTTATACCCCGGTTGTTTGGCAGTCTTCAATGAAACAAGAACAAAAGCTATATATATATATATATATATATATATATATATAACTCTAGACTCAGTCGCCTGGTGTAAGCGCCGCTTTGGAAGCTAAAGATAGGTTAAATAGGTATGACATTTAGGATTAATTCAATTTTTACTAAAAAGAACGGCATATACCTGCTTTGAAGCAAAAACATTAATTTTATATCTAGAGTCATGATATAATATTGTTGGTGAAGAGAAAGATATATATATATATATATATATATATATATATATACATGGAATTTCAGGATTGCCATCCTTTTAAGCAATATATATGTCCTTAAAATATTTTTGCCATATCTGACCCATTTACACCAAAAGACAAATAAACACTCACTTAAACGGACACAAAGAACATAACACAAGGATAAAAATGACATAACACACAAAACATGAACTACTCACACGGATGAACAAAAACACCGATGACCCATTGCCTAATTTGTTTTTGCAGATGAGTTGAGATAAGTTAAAAATTAAATAAAATATTGTTATAATATATTTTTTTAATATTATTTTTATTTTAGAATTTGAAAAAATTGAATTGTTTATTTTATTTTGTGTAGAAATTTGGAAAAGTTGTAATGATTAAATGAGATTAGATGAGAATGACTGTAAAAACAAACGAGGCATTAACACAATATGACTGACGTATTGACACAAATCAGCAAAACAAAAAAAAAAATGGAAAAAAAATCTGATTTTTCAAAAAAGAAAAAAACGTAATAAGATAAAGCAAAACAGGGCCATAAATGAATAAAATGGAGAAAAAAATTATCAAACACTAATTATTATTCATTCTCCTATAACCATTTTTAAAATATAAGGGATATATATATATATATATATATATATATATATATAAAACTGGAGATTCTTGGAGGAATCTTCTGGAATCCAGTGAAAAAGAGGAGGAAAATAAGAAGAAGAAATTTTGAACACCTCTGTATATATCGTGCTATTGGGCTCGATATGGAACAGATAGGAGGAAAAATTCTTTTTCAAATATTCAGATTTTCCTTTTGGGAGGAAAAACTGAGAGGTAACAACATTTTTATTTTTTGACTCAATTGCTTTCGCATATGGGTCAAAAGTAGTAGTAACCGCAGACGAGAAAGTCTGTGGTTGGACAGGTTTGCCAAGTGGCTGGAACCTGTTGGCAATATCAAGTGCTGTAGATACAGCACCTGTAACAGTGGATGATCCAGACTCGAAAGTAGTTGTGTTGGTGCCAAGCAGATGTGTTGCTTCTGGCAATTATCAAAGGCCCCTGCAGGCTACCAGTTTATTTTTTATTTTTTCCTTCTTCTTCTTCTTTCCTAAACAAGTTAATTTCATTAAACTAGAAAAGTGATACATGAAGAGGGGGTGGTGTTCCCCAACAATCACCCCAAAAAGTAATAGAAAACAGTGCAAAGTGGTGAACGAGTTTATTTAAGACCATTTTCTTGGTCTCTATTCCTGTCCTACAAAAGGACGCCTTCTTATAGAAAGACGAAAATATGTTTGCAAAAAAACAAACGTTGGAACCACCGCTGGAAACGGTGGAACCTACATTGGAAACGGTGAAGGTGGCAGGTGCATTGTCACATATTGTTTGGAGATGATTTTTGGAGAGGTCCACGATCCCTCTTACAAGATCACTGGTTAGGAAAAACGGTAACATAAAGTAGCAGTCAGAATCTAAGCCGAGTCGCCGACGACGGGTCAACACAGGCGGTGGCAGCGCGTGCAGGACACGCGCCACCTAAGGAGATGAACGGACGAGCAGATCTAAAGGACATGCGGCCTCATGGCAGGGGTCGTGTGTGCATCGAACGCACTGAGCAAAAATGCATTTTTCTTCCGCGAACATGAAGATCGATAACTAGAGAGGTTGAACCGGTTTCTCATGTTGGTCAGAGGTTGCCGAAAAGCAGTAGATCGGCGAGGATAGACACTAAGGATAGAAACCCAAGGAATAACCTAGGGAGAAAAGTTAAACAGAAAAACATAAAAAGTAAAAAGCCTCTATTGTTGGTTAGGGGAGGAGGTGGTCGGAGCCTAACCGCCTCCGAACCCCCCCCCCCCAAATGAAAACGAGGGAAAACTCGATCTCGAAATTTCATAGAGAAAAGAGAAAGAATGAGAGAGAAAAGAGTTGTTTCACAAAATTATTACCAGTGTTTCATAAGAGTTTTTGTTGTCTTAGGAAACCTCGAAAAAGATAAAAAAAACAACCACGTACTTTGGAACATTCATTTTTATAATTGACAAACTGTACGTACGTTTAAATGAATGTGGACGAAAGTTCTTAGTCAAAAAAAAAAAAAATTATAATATTACATACGATTAAATGTGTAAATACTATATAATTATTTTTAAAAATGATATAATCTACTATTAAATAATTAATTTTTTTTCATATAAGTCTCATTTTTACTCATTTTTTTAAAATAAATTACGCGACAAAACTTGCATATTTCAAAATTGTAAATATTATTTCTCAAACATCAACGACATTACCAAGTAGCTAGCGATAGATTTGAAGATGAGCTTATTATTTCGTACGTTATCCAATTAACGTACTGTAGGGTATTCTTTGTGATTTTTTCTAAACAAGTAAATATATTATATGATGATCATAAATAGTTACAAGAAGCCTAGTTTGCACACTCAAACAATATATGTAATATATTCTCCACATAATTTCCTTTCTAAGTATCACTCAAATAGTACAAAATATTTTTTAATTTTTAATTTTTTCATCAACTCATTACCTAATTATTATTCATGCACAAATCAATACAATTTTTTTAATTTTTTTTTTAAAAACAAAACAATTTTTTCCTATTTCAAAATAAAAATAATATTAAAAAATTAATTATATTCAAACAGTTATTAATTTTATAATATTTTTATTCAACTTTTTCTCTTTCCTTTCTCAAAACCTTATGAAATATTTTAATTCGAATAATTTCACTACTATATATTTATAAATTATTTTATTACTATTTATGTTTGGCTGCTAGCTAGGACCTAGGTTGTGTTTAGTGTTTCGAATAGAAATTGACACATTTACAGTCCATGCCAACTTTTTTATTTTAATCTTAAAATATCAAAGAACTTATAAAATTTGAGAAATATAATTTAATTTTATAAATTTTTATGAGTATATTTTTTCATTTCTTTAAACATTAGAGATTAATTCTAAATAAGCGCTTGTGAACTAAAAATAAAAAAATAAATTAAAATGGTATGGATCCTGGTCCTGCTATTAGGCCGTCTGGAATGTATTTTTGGACGTTTATTTTATTTTTTTCATATATTTCTATAAAAATTTATAAATACTCTTTTTTTAAAAAAATACAAAAATACATTCACTTTCACTTCCTTAATTTAAAATAAATAAATAAATAAATAAATTCACCAGCGGTCAGAGAACATGTTGCAAAGTAGCCTCTCTTTTTTCAAATGGAATATGCCCATACTATTAGACATTAGCATCGGAGATTTCGGAGAGTACAGAGGGTTTTAGAAGGAAGTCTCCTTTCCGTGACTGCTTGGGTTTATCTCCGTCTTTGATCATGTGGTGTCTCCGTCGAGCAGCTCACCCTTTCAAGTAACTCTTCGTCTCTTTCTTCGATTCAAACATGTATAGAAATGGGGTTTCTTTTATCTGTTTATTTTCATTAAATAAAATTTTCTGGTTTATATCTGCCACCAGTTATGCTCTTTGTGATAGCTTTGATCTTCACCAATTACTCCTCGGAGTGCCTAATTTCTTTCTTTGATTCCTAGGAAGCAAGGTTACTGCCTTGAGGCTTCAAGGGTTTTTGGTTCAAAATCGGACATTTCAAGTAATGTGAGAGGCGACGGAGGTAGTATATGTTGTCCTGCACAATTAATTTCTCCTAAACTCCTTTCGGTAAAGTTGTTTCACCTCACTCCAGTTCTTGATAGAATCTTTGTGGGTAGTCGTAGTCTTTGTTCACTTGCGGATGAATGTAGCGGTGGGAAAACCCATGTGGAAGATAAATTTCTGGAACCTGAAACAACTGCAACAGTCGATGTAATTGTGGGCAGTAATGCCGAGGAAGAAGGTGGGGAAGTTTTAGCTTCAGAAACAGTGTTTTTGGATGATGATTTTTCAGATACTGAAAAAGGTGAGGGTGGCGAGGACTCTCACAAGAAAAAGGCTTATTTAGAGTTGTGCAAGGCTATAATGGATAGTCCAAGCCAATCTGTTGCCAGTATTCTTGATAAGTGGGTTGAGGAAGGGAATGCTTTTGAACAACTCAAGATTTCTGGGGTTATCATTGGCCTTCGTAGGCGTCGGATGTATAGCAAGGCATTACAGGTACTTATGTTTTTTCAAACGAACACTTCCTTGAAAAAGAATTGTCTCCTGGTTTTCTTGAACGGCATATCTTTTGCTTGCACTTTGCCTGTGACAATTTTGTCCATTAAAAGATGAAATGAAGACGCCTTTTGTGAGTTTGTCAGTGATTATCTTAAGGCTGTCCAGATTAATAGGCAAACATGCTTTCAGATCCCTTATTGTGTAATGATCTTAGTGCATCAAACTTTGAAGTCAATTTATTTTTATAAGAACAACCAGCTCTCTCCACTAGGGTAAAGGTGCATGCCAGATCTGCTATTTGATATTTTTGCTGATCCTTACCATATTGCTAAAATATTAATAACAACTGATAAAAGAATTGGTAAAAAATTAAAAATTGTGGTTACCTCTCTAACCACCATTGTGACCATGTATATTTCTTACATTACGCATATCACCATCAACACATCTTAAAGCAGAGGAACCTCCATGGAATTTTTTATTTTCTGATTGTTTGATGTCTGTCATCATTCAGATTGTGGTTAGAATATTTTGCATTTAACTTGTTAGGCATTGGTTTTGTTTCCTGCTAATCATCAATGATGTCTTATTCTTGAAGCTACAAGTTAAAAAAATGAAACCAAAACTTTTGCATTGCAGTACAGTTCTGATCCATGGCAATTGCAGTCTGTAGGTCATACTTTGCATTTGAATCTTGTTGCATGGTTGTGAATGAACAGATCAGAATGTAAAGCACACTTATTTTATACCATTTCAAAGGAAAAAAAATATATTTTGTTGGGTTCCTTTGTAGTTTTCTGCCTAGGATGCAAGGCAGTCTTGGCTTTTTTTTTTTTTTCCTGAAAATAAACAGTCAATTAACAATAACAGCAGCTCCCGGTGCAGATTAAACTCTTGGCCAAAATTCTACAACGCCTTGTCAGTAACAATCTGAGATAGTCAAATTATTCGCTCAGTGATGGTATAAGTGATGGAGCATAGGCAATATCATGAATATTAAAGCAGGATATGGTAGGAAATATTCATGAAGCTGACTCTATGTTTGTTCTTTTGCCAGTTCTCAGAGTGGTTGGAGACTACTAAGCAAGTTGCTTTTACTGAACGAGATTATGCTGCTCGCCTTGATTTGATTGTTAAAGTTAAAGGTATCCAAAAGGCAGAGAAGTACATTGAGAGAATCCCAACGTCGTTTAAAGGGGAATTAGTATACCGAACCCTCCTAGCTGCCTGTGTCCATCTTGTTGACATGAACAAAGCAGAAACAGTGTTTGAGAAAATGAGGGAGCTGGAGTTGCCAATCACGGTCTCTGCTTTCAATCAAATGATAATTCTCTACAAGAGGGTTGACAGGAGAAAGATAGCTGATGTATTGTCTTTAATGGAGAAAGACAATGTCAAGCCATCGCTTCTTACATACAAGCTCTTAATAGACATCAAAGGTGAGTCAGGTGACATTGTAGTAATGGAGCAATTGTTTGAGACTATGAAGGCTGAAGGAGTATCACCCGACGTCCATGTTTTAACTGTCTTGGCTAAACATTATATATCTGGGGGATTGAAACATAAAGCTCAAATTGTCTTGAAGGAAATTGGAGAGGAAAAGCTGAAGGGAAGTTTTGGGGCTCGCACAGCGCTGCTGGGACTCTATGCTTCTCTTGACAATTCTGACGAGGTGGCTAGAATTTGGAAGGAATGCGAATTGGATCCCAGGATGAGTGAGTGCACTGCTGCTATAGAAGCTTGGGGCAAGCTGGGAAAAGTTGAGGAGGCAGAAGCAGTCTTTGAAATAATGCTTCAGAAGTGGAAGAGACTCTCTTCAATGCGGTACTGTGCACTTTTGAAAGTTTATATTGACCAAAAGCTTGTGACAAAGGGGAAGGACTTTGTGAAGCGGATGGAAGATAGGGGGTGCTGGGTTGGCCCTTTGGCTTGGGACGCATTGGTGAGACTCTTTTTGATAGCTGGGGAACTGGAGAAAGCTGACTCCATTTTGCACAAGGCAACTCAGCAGAACCGGGAAAGGGCATCATTCAGAACTTACATGGTTGTCATGGAAGAGTACGCAAAGCGGGGTGATATACATAATGCTGAGAAATTGTTCCACAGAATGCAGCAATGTGGGTATACCGGTCGTCTCAAGCCATTCGATATTCTGATTCAGGCATATATCAATGCCAAAGTTCCTGCATACGGGTTCCTAGAGAGGATGAAAGCAGAGAACATATGTCCAAACAAAGCATTTTCCTTACAGTTTGCACAAGCTGATCCGTTCAGGAAGAACAAGGCATTGGATTTGCTTGATCTATAAAGGTTAGCTTTGCTGGAGTTTGCAATATTAACGTCTAACTTAATGCAAATTTTTAGTAGTTTTATTGGGTCGAGAGAAAGAGAGAGAGAGTGGATGAAATGGACTCACAGTTTTTGTAACTGTGACCTAGGAATTTTCTCAAAGAGTGGCTGATACTTTTTGAAATGCCTTTTGTTGAAGTGTTTTTATTCTTTTGCATTTCAATCCATATTAATCAATTCTCAAATGATACGAAAATTGAAAAAAAGAAGAAGATACAAATCTAGCGGATGCATTACAATCTCAACATATCTGGCAAAGTTTGGCACTAAATTGACTTCACCACAAAAAATTGAGAACAAATGACCAGACATCAAAGCCTAGGCAATTGAGTTATGCCCGGGTTGTTTTGGCAGTATTTAATGAAACAAGAACAAAAGCTATATATATATATACATGTATATATATATATATATATATATAAATTAAGGGTAATTAAAATTTAAATGTCTGACCATACATTGTAGTGAAAACTCAGCTGGATTGTAGTAGCCTCTAGAAGTAATTTTGTAGCATTTTTAAACGCATTACAAAAGAGTATTTTTCTTTCAATTTATGTACAATAAGGGGTCAAGAATATCCTTCAACTCATGCCTCTGCTAGCTTTAAGCGCGGAATATTATTCATTGATTGGAGCTCCTTAAAGCATGCCATTGAACGTTGGAAATGTCAGCATCATGGAACTCTCAAAATAAGATCACTAAAAACTGAAGAGCTAATGAAGATGCCAAACATAGGGCACTAGATTTTCTAAAACCATGGACATTGCCCATTCTTATTTGCAATATTAGGTTTTTTCTCTTGTATTAGGACAATATGCCTATTCTTCTTTTGATATTAACAAATTTTTTTACATATGAAAACAAAACAAAAAGATTTTCCTAAAACCATTGCAGCTTGTAGATCCACCTCGTCCCATGACACCACTAATTTATGCTCATATATTTTTTCCTTCAAGTGTTTATAAGCTTTATGCATCTGCGGTATGGCTTATATTCACTTGAGCAAAATTCATGCATGTTTGGTGTATGTAAGTGATGTATTCATCTTATTTTTCTGGACTTCATCTCTTCTAGTTTCCATTTAATGCTGGAGTTCCTCACTTGAAGATCTGCCGGAGACGGAAACTATAGATGAGTCATTTTACTTTTCTCCTGTATCCCAATGTGGTGTGATGCCTGGGGACCATCTAGATTCACATAGTGTGCGGACCGATGTTAATGATACTGTGGGAAGGTCAATGCATCTCAAAAGAAACGCCTTTTCTTCATTAATGGGGTGGGATAATCTAGACACAACTGCTGTGCATATTCCATGCAACTCAGATCAAATAGACTGTCCACCTGTAAAGGTTAGATTTTTCCTTCTGCTGGGTGAAGTGCTAATTTATCAATTGACATTGGTGTTTGTAACAAAATCTGGACCAACATGTATGGTTTATGTTTTTGGAACTATCAAGTGGTCTGGTTCCAGGCATGGACTGTTGGTCTGCAGACAAGCCTAATTAGCGAAGAATGTATGTGCCTTCATCTATTGAAGAAAATGCATATTGAATGTACTTCACAGATGGTATTAGCTTGCAATACTAAGTTTTTCTTCTGGTATTGCTGAGGTATGTTGATGCTTGGATGGCTGAAAGTTCAAGTTTTCTGCCTATTAGCTTGACTTTATTGTTCCCTTCAACATTAGTAGCACGTAAACTCTCTTTATTCTGTTTCAGACATCAAAACCCATAAATTTGCATGGTTAAAAGTATTTCCTGTACTTGTTTATGCACGAATGACGAGTTTGTTCTTATTACTTGTGTGTATTCTTTTTTTTTTCTTTTTTTTTTTTCTTCTGAGTATTATATTAGCACTTTGCTCTTTATTTCAACATCTTGATCTACAGGGTTATTCGCTTCAAAATGAATCTTATACATTCCAACATTCAGTGATTTTGTTATATCGTTTTCTGGTTTGAAAACTTTAACCTACTTTGCTGCAAAATTGATTGGGAGGTTAAAGTGGGTATTCAAATAGTGGTTACTTTTTTGTTCACTTTCAAATACCTCTAACCAATTATAATTGTGCATGTTCAATACCATTGCTTAAGATTTTTGTGAAGAAAAATTTTAGCCAATTATGCATTAGAAATTCAACTCAACTTGTCAATCCAACTACTTTGGATTGCGCAAGTTAATTTAGAGCTTGGGGATAATTCAAATGTGGAGTACAACTTGGAGGTTTTGTTCACCTCTGTAATGCTTTTCAGAGCATTTTCTGATTCCATTGGCTTTCAGCACATTTGCATTATAGTTTTGGTGGTGAGGTGTGTTTGCTCTCAATATTTTTACACATTGCCCTGTCAAGTAACTGGTATCCATGTTGGATGCACCTCCAAAGGCTGAGATTGATGATGCTTTCTAGTATAAAGTTTACTCAAAGATCCATAATCTCATAGCAACGAAATCGAGGATTGAGTACTCTTTGCCTCTTGGTCGGGTTCTTCTTTGGGTTGAAATCTGTTGCGAGTGTCAGAATTTAATAATAGCTACTATAATCCTTAGATTTCTACACGAACTTGAAAAATGAGTTTACCAGGTTTTGTGTAGGCAGGATGATGTAGTAGATTCATTCTGTAGAGCATGCAGGAATAACCTTGCAATGCCTAGGTGCTAACTGAGAATTTCTACAGGAAATCACATTCTAGAAACAGTGTCTTTTGAGTGAAGTTTGCATGCCACATGTTATATTTTAGTCAAGGGTGCAAAGAATGGAATTGCACAGAGAGAGAGAGAGAGAGAGAGAGAGAGAATATGTTCTCTCCACTATTATTTGTTCTGCATTTACTGCAAAAGGTGTTCTGCTAGATTGAAAATTAATGAACTATGTCACCCGCCATATGCAACAGCAGGGCCATCCATTCCACCCACCAAGCTACCCCTTCTGACCCCGTTTTGTGAACGAAGTTGATAGCTATATGTTACCAGGGAACTGCTATGGGTCCCGAATTTGGGACACAAAAATGTGTCCCGAATAGGCTATTTTTTTTTCTTTTTTTTTTCATGTATTTTTTTAAGAGAAATTCTATTTGCAGTCCCCAAGTGGGGACTGCATGTGCAGGCCCTTTATTAAATGAGAAAAAGTATCATTTCAGGAGGGATGATTTTGTAATTTTAAAAATTTTTAAAGATAAAATTGCTTAGGCTTGCATTGCAGTCCCCAAATGGGGACTGTATCTAGCATTGCTCTTTTTTTAATCATCATAAACATTTTTTAAAAAAATAAAAAAATCACATGATTAAAAAATATTTTTTTAATCATTCGGTAAAAAAAAAAAAAAAATCCCATTCGGGACACAAATTTGGGACCCAAAGTATTTCCCATGTTACCAACTCATATATATTTAACAGCTAGTTTTTACTGTAGTTTATACTATAGGTATCTGGTGCATGTGTTGCCATCATGGAACTGACGATTTGTTAAAAAAAAAATATATGGAAAGCCTATGGAAATCATAAAGCTAACGTTACTACATTATTGAAACATGAGTTAACACTTGCATGGATACATAAATATTACAGTTCTTCTGTATGCAACCGCCGGTGCGGAACCGACTGCCATGTCAGTAGCTAATTTAATTAAAAAAAAAGCTCAAACCGAATGAGTGAAATTAGCGGGAGAAATGGAGGGAAAGCAAAAAGAAGAAGTGAACCTCCGATTCGTTTTCTTTGAACCAAGAACCGTCTGTGGTCGCCGCCGTGGACCAAACCGGTCTCACCCCCGTCGCCGCCTTTACGGCTCTGAAAGCACACTGGTCACTGAGTGAGGAGGTGAGCAAAGTTTTTATGGATTACTCTCTCCTTCGCTTCCTATACCATTATGCATTTCATTTCGGATTTGGGTTCTATTTTGTTGCCGATTTGGACTGAATATCGGGTCCAAAACTCATCAAACCTGATTTCGAACCGCCTTAGATGCTTGTTGTGATGTTGGAGCTTGTACCCGAGCTCTTGCATTTTACCTGTTTGATAAGATGCGTGAAAGAAATATTAGCAACCAACACTGGAGCAGAACACTCTGGTCTTACCTCAAAAAATTAGTTGACTTGTATTTTCATTATTTGGAAAGTAAAAAGATGTTAAACTCAACACTTGATTCTAATATTGCTGATAAATCAAATATAGTTGCAAAAAGTGGTTGCAATGCTTATAAAAACATGTGATTGCAATGCACCACTAGCTCCAGTTCTCTGAACCAAGAACTCTGTTTTTATATCTTTATCATGGTATCAATCGGCCATTAGGACTAGCTAGCTATACCTCTAAATTTAGCATCCTCCTCTAGGTAGCAACTCTTTAGTTGGAGTCAAAAGTTTTCCATTTCTTAGTTAGAGTTTAAGATTTGTTTTTTTTTAACAATAAAACTCCTTATTTTAGCTAAACCTTTTCTTTCCCTTTCTTTCCAAGGTGCTTGGTACGAGATAAAGTAGTTGCTTGCAGAGAGAAAGATTCAGAAATAAGATATTTGAAGGAAAATATAGTGAAACTCAGTAGCTATGGCAGGCAGTTGGAGAAGCAAAAAACAGAACTTATACAAAAGGTGAAGTTACAGGTAAGTGCATTTGGCCTTTAATGCAAGCCGTGCATTTATCGGTTTGTAGTAATTAATTGGATAGTTTATTTTTGCCAAACTAATGGGTGGATAAATAAATGAACAGAGTTAGTGTCCAAAAATTTATATTAATAGGAAGATATAGATTTAATTATCTAATATATTTTCCAAGAGCGAGAAAGAGTTATAATGGTGCATTTGGCCCCCCATTTGGCAACCATATTTCCATCGCCACATGCTCATGAATGAAATAAATATTAAACATTTATTTGAAATGAGATCTATTGTACCAGTTCATAGATTTTAATGTGGTTGGAGTTACACAAATTTGTTATTGAGAATATGCATTTGTCTCCCTCTCAGCATGGAAAAAGGAAAAGAACATCCATCTACCCTAAGACCATCTAGCTCAAATCCCCATCCGCGGTATGTTATTATATTTGCAATATATCAATAACATTATTTTCTAAACACATCAATAATTTATCCAATAACATTTCAGGACATACCATCAACTTCTCCAAACATCCTAATGCACAGTTACTATCGACCCCCATCCGCGGTATGTTATTTTATTTAATATATCAATAACATTAGATTTGAGATTAGTTGATATTTATTGTGGATATCACATCAATAATTGCTCTAATAACATTTCAGGACATACCATCAACTTCTCCAAACATCCCAATGTACGATTACTATGGAGCAGTGCCTGCGTGGTCATCGGGTTTTCTCCCATTTCCCGCTGTCAACCAATATCCAAGCAATATACAGGTGGTGATGTCATGTTCCCCTTTAATTTTAATAAGTTGGTTTTTTTGAAGAGTTGAATTGCAGTTGGTTATTTTGAAGAGTTTAATTGTATTTTTTTTTCTTTTTGCCAGAATGCTAGTTACCCATTTCAACATGGCATGGAAGTCCAGTTGTCTCTCAGCAATACCTTCGTTACAAACAGATTTCTAGGTACGGAGGATAATAGACCCTCAGTTGGGGAAATTGAATCGGCAGCTACATCTTCTAGAGTTGAAGAAATTCATCCTGATAGACGAGATGCACAAGAAATCGAGTGTGGTAGTGCCGGAACATCTGAGAAAGTGCAAATGGATGGTGATGATGAGCTCGTTTCGGGGATGGAATTTAATTCATTAGAAGATTTAATGAGTTATTATAAGGAATATGGCAAAAAATGCGGGTTTGAGGTGATGACAAAAAGGAGTGAGAGGGGAGAGGATGAGACTGTGAGATATGTCACTCTTGCCTGTGCCCGTGGAGGGAAGGCCCGGAATAGGACTATAAATGTCGCCAACCCACGTCCGACAGGAAAGACGGAATGTAAGGCAAAAATTAATGCTTTAAAAGTTGCTGATGGAAAGTTTTGGCTGACTATAGTTCACAATCTCCACAACCACGGCTTTAGTTCAAAGAAATCTCGCTTCTTTCGATGTAATAGAAAAGTGAGTGAATCTGTTAAAAGGATCCTAGATACAAATGATTTGGCTGGCATCCGAATGAATAAGAGTTTTGGGTCTCTTGTTGTTGGCGCGGGTGGTTTTGATAACCTCCCGTTTTTGGAAAATGATTGTCGTAACTACATCGACAAGGCACGACATCTACGATTGGACGCAGGTGGTGCTGGAGCGCTTCGAGACTACTTTCTACGAATGCAATACAAAAATTCAGGGTTCTTTGCACTAATGGATTTAGATGATGAAGGAAGGTTAAAAAATGTTTTTTGGGCAGACCCCCATAGTAGAGTAGCCTACCAATATTTCGGGGATGTCGTGACCTTTGACACCACATACTTAAAGAATCGATATGGGATGCCCTTTGTGCCATTTGTTGGTGTAAACTACCATGGACAGTCAATTTTGTTGGGAGTTGGATTGATTTCCTCTGAGGATATTGAGACCTTCGTGTGGTTATTCCAAATTTGGTTGCAGTGTATGGATGGTATAACACTGAAGGCTATTATCACTGACCAAGACAGAGCCATGAAAATGCAATTGTAATTGTTTTCCCAGAAAGCCGACATAGATTTTGCCTGTGGCATATCCTTAAGAAAGTCCTTGAAAAGCTTGGCTGTTATGGTTCTTACAAAAGTGGAATGAAAACTGCACTGATGAAATATGTGTATGACACACAAACGCCCGAAGAGTTTGAAAAATGTTGGGATGAGTTGATTAGCATGTACAGCTTGCATGAGAATGTCTAGTTGCAGAGTTTATACACTGAGCGTGAGCATTGGGTACCGGCTTTCTTGAAAAATGTTTTTTGGACTGGAATGAGTACAACGCAGCGGAACGAGAGCATGAATGCCTTTTTTGATGGTTATGTTCATGCTAAGACAAATTTGAAAGAGTTTGTCGATCAGTATGATAATGCCTTGAAAAAGAAGATTGAGAACGAAAATTGCGCGGACTTCCAGTCATTTAACGTCACAATTCCCTGCGTCTGTAGATCTCCAATTGAAAAGAGATATCAACAGTTGTACACAAATGCTAAATTTAGGGAAGTTCAACACCAACTTACCGGCATTATCGACTTGGACCCGGTTTTACTTAAAGCGGATGCTACTATCAAGACCTATCTGATAGAGGATGAAGTTCGTGTCAAAGATTTCACTAAGCTGATTAGACATTCAATGGATTTTAGTGAGGACGATGCAGTTGCCAAGTGTTCTTGTGGTTTATTTGAAATGAGGGGATAGTGTGTTGGCACATCTTCGCCGTCTTCAAATGTAACATGATTAAGACAATACCAGATAGGTACATTTTGGATCGATGGAGGAAGGATATCAAAAGAAGATACACGTTGATCAACAATAGCTATGACGCAGGGGATCAACGGGAAGATGCTAATAGATATTCAAGTCTGTTGAATATCTGTTATAAGATGATTACTTGTGCGGCGAGTTCAAAAAAGCATACTGAGGATGCAACGACTAAGTTAAATGCAATGATTGAATTATATGAAGCGAACCAAGAACCTTCATCGATGACTGAAAAGTGTTTAAATGTTGATGCCACGACAAAAGACACAACAACTACAATTGGTAGTTCAACAAAAGTACTCAGTCCACTTGTTGTGTGAGGAAAAGGCAGACCCTCATCTCTGAGGAGAGCATCCAGGATTGAGAGAGACCTGCGAAAAGTTAAGGAGAAGACGAAAAAAGTGCAGGGAAAGGGAAAACGCAAACATGTACATGAAAATTATCCGAACCAAGCAAACAATATTACAAAGGTGACAACCCAATACAAACACAATAACTTTCGTTTTTCCTTTTTCAGATTCTTCGCCATCTCTCTCACTTTATCTTCCCTTTTGCGAACGGCATACTCGCTCTTTAATACATCATCCAACGTCTTTCAAGCCTTATTCTCTCTTGATAAAATGTTATCCTCTATCAACTGAAATATATCCGCCCATACAAAGAATCCACACATCGCATCTCCCTGCACACAGTACAAACTCCCAATTAACATGGATCCATGTACACCCCGCAACCAACAAATTGATATGCAAATCTGACAAATATAAAGTTTATTTACTGTATTATATTTTGGGCAGGCAAAGAATCTCCTTCTTGGATTTTTCTTAGTGTAGGACGTCTTTAGTAGTGTTTTCAAACCACACTAACAAGTTGGTGATTCTATGACATCATCATTAACTAAATCCGATGATTGAGATGATGCCATGCGTGATTCTGAAAAACCAAGCCATGGATCCCTTGTATTAGTCAAACCATGCATATTTAAAATTGGTAAGCTAAGTCAAGGAAAAAGAAGAAGAAAGAGGCAGGCGCTATCCTTGGATGAATACAGAGGATCTATTTTGATAAGCACTCGATGACTAACAATTAAGCAAGTCTAACTGAAAAGAAAAAGCAACAAAAAAAAAATCAGATATTAAAAAAAAAAATTGTATTTGCTCCAAGACTTAACTGGGCAAAGCATATTTGAACTCAAAACAGGTGGGCTATTTGAATTCTGACATGAAAGGTGATGGTTAGAAATAATAATAATAATAAATTAGTGTATTTGATTTATCCATTTATTTCTATTTGTTGAGCCCTAAAGGTAATGCATGTAAAGAAATATGCACACTTATCTCACAACGATCCCACGTTTACAAAGTTTAATTGAGAACTTTTGCTTACATAATTTACAATGGTTGCTAGAGATTTTCACATATAAATTAGAAATCTTGATATTCTTGAATCTTAAACTCATTCTTTCTTTCCTATAACTTTATTTTTGTGCGTAATGTTTTTCATTTTAGATTTTATCATTTAAATTATATTAGTTGATATGACATAGGTGTTACTAGAGATGATAAATGTAGGAGGAAGAAACAAGATTTCTCTTTTTAAAAAATAAAAAATAAAAAATAAAAAATAAAAAAGATAATGAATAGAGGAGAAAAACTGAGACATGCCATCCTTAAGTTGACTAAAGGTTCTCTACAATTAATAAGATACTCTAATGTATAAAATTATGAAGTTTATAAACGTTATTTTTAATTATTATTTATTATTTTCGATTATACAAGTACGTACAATATATTTTACGATTGTTCATTTAAGTAGTTGATGCACATTGAATTAGATGACATGTTAGATGGCTAGTAGAGAACAAATCCACATTGTATGGTCCTACATCTGCAAAATATTGCATACTTCAAGCGCATGACCATCAGTTTATAAAGTGACCCAAACACAATTCTTTTGTAAAGAAATTAGACAGGACTAAGCAAAACAGGTGGGCTGGGTTCAGCACAAAATGTGGAATATGGGATGGGTTACTCTAAAAGCATAAGATCATTTACATACACACACACATTAATGGTACTAAAAGAAATTGTATTATAGTTACCTGTTGCTTTCAGGTGTTATTACCAGAGCCTCTTTAAGGTGGGCGTTCTCTTCTCTTAACTTGTTCACTTCTACTTCTAGCTCAACTATGTATGCCTGTATTGTAAACTAAATTAGATGCTACATATATAGGAATCTCATGCTCTAAGTTTGACAGTAGCATAATCGCAACACTTTGTAAATATCATTAATCTGAACTCAGGGGACAAATCAATGATTTTTCAAATAATTCCATTTGAGGGACAAATACAAAGTTTGACAATATAAATTGATTTTTCTCTTATCGGTGAACTCTACAATTCAATACACATCCCTCAGAATCCATTGCTCATCAAATAGAAATTCAGTCCACTAACATTTACAATTTTCTTATGATTCTTCACAGGGATTCAAAGTGAAGTTATTAATCGGAGCTCAAAAATATATAAGAAAATATAACAATCAGAAAACTAACCTGATTTTGAAACTCGGTCCAATTGATGATTATGCCAAATTTTTTGATGTTAGGGTTAGGGTTAGGGTTAGGGTTAGGGTTAGGGTTAGGCCTAGGGCTTCACATTTCAGATATGGTGTTTGAATAGGACAGGGCTTCGTGTTTGAAGACAACAAGGCTCCGTGGTTCGTGGTTCGCTGCAGAAGACCTCCGTTGTTCGGTGAAGATGAGAGGGCTCCGTGGTTCGTGGTTCGTGGTTCGCTGCAGAAGACCTCCGTGGTTCGATGAAGATGAGAGGGCTCCGTGGTTTGTGGTTCGCTGCAGAAGCCCAAGTGGTTCCGTGAAGACGACAGGGCTCTGTGGTTCGTGGTTCGCAGCAGAAGACCAACTGGTTCCGTGGGTTCGATTCTTAGTGGTTGGGTGAAGACGATGGGAAACAATGGAGAGAAGCGGGAGAAATTTTTGTTCTGATTATGAAAAATGAGGGAATTGCGAGATTTGGGTTTCATTTCAATTTGGGACGACGACGTTTCGAAACCGTGCCACGTAGGACACGGTTATGCGCCGGTTCCCTATACGATTGTAAGTAGCTTTTTTCTAAATATTATATGTATGTGCTTGCATGCCTATACAAATAAATTATATCGCATACATGGCGGCGCCGCAACCACAATCGCAACTATCAGCAAAGTTGCCACCTCCACCTCGATTGAGAGCAAGTAGTAGTACTAGTTCTCCTATAGCCATAGCAACAACACCATCCCCAACGCGGCCGCTGCTTGTCTTCCTCCAGCCTTCCCATAAACGAAGTCCATCAAAATCCACTGGGCTTCTCCGACGATTTCATTCTGTGTTCCGATCATTCCCAATAATAACTCTCCCATCCTGCAAGATCCCTATCTTGTTCCACGGAAGTCGGCTCCATAACCACAACAACCACATTCATGGAGGGACGCACATGACAGCCACCATTTTCAGGTTCCGTAAGGCTAGGGTGAACCTTGCAATCCAAGAAACTCCCAAGGAGTCTTCCTATTCTTCTTCTTGAGCTCGCAATACCGACGGGGAAACTTCTACAAGACATGGGAATGGGACTTGTTAGAATTGCATTGGAATGCGAAAAGCATCCCAACGAGAAGACCAAGATCATCGATGAGCCGATATGGTCGTTGTACTGCAATGGCCGAAAATTGGGTTATGGTGTGAAGAGGGAGCCGATAGACGATGATTTGAACATAATGCAAATGCTGCATGCAGTGTCAATGGGAGCAGGTGTTCTTCCCAGCGAAGTGATGACTTCAGATCATCAAGCGTAGGATACTAAGTTGATGTACATGCGAACACAGTTAGAGCGGGTGATTGGCTCAAAAGACTCCAAAACATACTACATGATGAATCCTGAGCCATGAATTGCATAAAAAAGTAAACTTTTCATGCAATCGATTGATCATTGTATCATAGCAAATGATATTTAGTTATAACATCCTGTATACATCACATGACATCATGCATCATGCATGCAGTGCCAAGAAGTATACTAGCAGTGGAGCAACGTGCTAGGCACGTTTGCCTAGTTGGGAGAAATTCTTTTTGGAAATCAGTAATGTCCACAAAAAGCAAAAATAATATGATTTTTTACTTAAAATCGATTAGTTTGTAGTTTAATGTATCGAAGCAGAAAAACAACCAGGCAATGGCCGTGAAAGCTAAAGATAGCTTAAATAGGTATGATATTTAGGATTAATTCAATTTTCACTAAAAAGAACAACATATACCTGCTTTGAAGCCAGGACATCAATATTATATCTAGAGCCATGATATAATATTGTTGGTGAAGAGATATATATATATATATATATATATATATATATATAATTTCAGGACTGCCATCCTTTTAAGCAATATATATGTGCTTAAAATGTTTTTAGACAAATAAACCCTCTCTTAAACGAACACAAAGAACATAACACAAGGGTAAAAACTGTGATACCCCATATGATAAGGATATGTGGTGTATGAGATCCCTCATTGCTTGAGAAGGAGAAATTCTTGCTCTTTATAAGGTTCCAATGAGGCTCCAATTGTATCATTGATTAGTCCTTTTGGAGTATATGCCATATGGTTTGGGCCTTCCATTGGGACGTTACAAATGGTATCAGAGCCGATTTCAACCAGAAATGTGGGACTTAAACCGTGTCACCTACAACGGACAAGCCCGACGAGGACGTCGGGAATTTAAGAGGGGTAGATTGTGATACCCCATATGATAAGGATATGTGGTGTATGAGATCCCACATTATTTGAGAAAGAGAAATTCTTGCTCTTTATAAGGTTCCAATGGGGCTCTAATTGTATCATTGACTAGTCATTTTGGAGTATGTGCCAAGTGGTTTGGGTCTTCTATTGGGACGTTACAAACACGACATAACACAAAACATGAACTACTCACACGGATGAACAAAAACACAGATGACCCATTGCCTAGTTTGCTTTCGCAGATGAGTTGAGATAAAAGTTAAAAGTTGAATAAAATATTGTTAAAATATATTTTTTTAATATTATTTTTGTTTTGATATTTGAAAAAGTTGAGTTGTTTATTTTATTTTTTTATAGAAATTTAAAAAAGTTGTAATGATTAAATGAGATTAGATGAGAATGGTTGTAAAAACAAACAAGACACTAACACAATATGACTGACATACTGACACAAACTGGCAAAACAAAAAAAATGGAAAAAAAATCAATTTTTTCAAAAGGGAAAAAAACGTAATAAGACCAAGCAAGACAGGGGCATAAATTGAAAAAATGGAAAAAAAAATTGTCAAACACTAATTATTATTCATTCCCTTATAGCCACTTTTAAAATATAAGGGATATATATATATATATATATATATATATATATATATATATGTATGTTGAAAGTAGTTGTGTTGGTGCCAAGCAGATATGTTGCTTCTGGCAATTATCAGAGGCCCCTGCAGGCTAACAAGGGAACCTCAAGTACTAGACTGTGCCATAATATATTTTTTTTCGCAAGTGGATATTAATATATAAAGCAAACCACATACAATATGTTTCTGGAAGCAGGAAATATTAGAAATATACAACATTGTTGGGAGGATCTTTTCCACTATGGAACTGCAACAAGGATGGTGGAATTTTGATTAGACGAATGTTATCAAAGGCTTGCGTCGCCGTTGCACATTGCGCTAAGTTATGCGTGCATCAATTTTTTGATCGATGAATTTTTCTCACCTTCCATTCCTTGAATGAATTTAGATGGTATCTGATATCATTGATAATTGGGCTCATGATCCATTCTTGGATTGTAGAGGAATTTGAGATTGCTTGGATGGTGACCTTTGAGTCACCTTCTAGAATTATTTTTTTCAGCTTCAACCTTTATGCTTCTTTGATGGCCATTAAGGCTGCAGATGCTTCTCCTACGTTTGAGCTGACTTTGCTGATGAGATCCGTTTTTGCAAATAATATTTCCACATTGTCTCCCCAACAAAGAGTGAAAGAATGGAACATTCTTTTCTGGTAGCAACATCAAAGGTAATGAGTTGATATCCTATAGGTTGTCTTTCTTCATTTTCTCCTATCCGGTTTTCTTGCCTTGCCCATGCTCTTGTGTGCTGTTTGAAAAATTTTGACACTAATTCTACATACACAGATATTGAGGGTATTGCATGATCATGTTCAAACTTATTTCTAGTGAACCATTGGTTGTCCATTGCAATGGTGGCAAATATATGGAAATCTTGGTGTTCTTCCTCTGGGATTTTCAGATTTGTTGATGGATTAATAATGCTATTAATCCAATTTGAGATTGGTTGGCTTGCAAAGGAAGAAGTATCAATTTGCCACTTGGAGTGTCTCCACATCACTCTAGAAAAGATGCAATTGAGAAAAAAGATGAGGGAGATCTTCAGGTTCTGTTTTACATAAGGGGCATCTGAATTGGTCTTCATCAAGGGGAATGACTTTGTTGACAAGGGTTTTTGTAGGAAGAATATTATGGCTTATTTTCCAGAGAAGAATTTTTAATCTATCCTGCAACCTCATTTTCCAAAGATTCTTCCAGTTGATGGGCAGATCACTAATAAATGATGTTCCATTATCAAGAACCAGGGCTGCATAGGCTGATTTAACAGAAAATTTTTCTGATGCATGGTGCTCATATCTGGAATGAACTAAAAGTTATGGTTGGCTCGAGGAATTTTCTAAATTTCTCTGGAAGTATTTTCGAGAAGAGGGTATCTAATAGAAGAGTGTTCCAATGCCTCGGCTCTTCTAAGGTGAGTTCAGAAACAGTCATGGAGTGGTTTACAATTATATTGTTTGGATTTGGCAGAGGCATACGGGATGGTAGAGTTGGGATCCAAGGATCATTCCAAACTCTTGTAGAGACTCCATTATTAATGTGAAAACTGTCAACGGACAGCTCGTTGACAACTTTGCTATCCACACTTCTTTCCTTATTTTAGCCCACAATTGTTTCCTTATTTCTCCATTCATTATTCTGTACAGCTAGCATACATTATTTGACAGATTATAGTTTACATGTATAGGGCTAGAATCATGCGGGAACTTATTTGCTTTCCATGTACAACATCCTTGTAAAGTCTATATATAATATACAAAACTCAAGGCCATTTAATTTGGCCATTCTCACAAACTTGACATGGTATCAAGAGCCGTCGACTAACAACTCAAGCATCCTTCGAATTTTTTTTCTCTCTCTCGGCTCCAGTGCCTTTGTGCAGTTTCGATGTGCACTTCTTCTCAGTGGCTTCTGTGCTGGTTCCGACGTGAACCTTCTCTGTTTCGGTGGTCTTTGTGTTGTTTTTGGGTGTCTCCGACGTCATCTTCTTTGTCTTTCGGTGCAAATCTATTCTCTGGGTCTTTTTTTTCGGTGCAACTCTTTCGATGGCCTCTCTTTTCTGTTTCGGTGGTCTCTGTTGGTGGTCTGCAGACAAGGTGGCTGTCGGTGTAGTCTTTTTTGGTCTCTTTCGGCATCTTTGTGGCTGAGTGGCTATCGGAACAGCCTTCTAGTGGTATTTCCGGCATCTCTGTGGCTGAGTGGCTCTTGGAACAGTCCTCTATGGCTGTTAGCAGGTGTTGTGCGACGCATCTTGTAGGTTTTGCTGCTTCCATTATTTTTTGGTGCCCTTGCTTTTGCTGTTTACAATTTTTTTTTGTGCTCTTGCTTCTCGGAACCATTAATATTGGGTGCTATTTGCTTCTCGGCTTTTGTTTCCTTTTTTTTTTGGTTATTTTGGCCTTTTGGTTATTTTTTTGGCTTTTTTCTCCGCTTTCATTTATTTACGATGGATTCTGCACCCGTGTGCGTCAAGTTTACGGGAAAAAATTACTCTACTTGGGCTTTTCAATTTGCACTTTTCCTCAAAGGAAAATATCTTTGGGGCCATATTGATGGCACATATTGCGCACCTAATCCTGATAAATCCAAGGATCTAGTCTCTTCTCCTTCATGGACTGTGCTTGATGCTCGGATTATGTCTTAGCTTCTTGGCTCGGTCAAGCCACATATTGTCACCAACTTGTGGCCCCATCGCACCGCACAATCCATGTGGACTTACTTAAAGAGGGTTTATCATCAAGATAATGCTGCTCTTAGTTTTCAGTTAGAGCATGCGATTGCCATGTTTCAACATGACACTCTTTCCATCCAAGATTACTATTCGGGTTTTCTGACCCTTTGGAACGAATATGTTGATCTGGTTTCTGTGGATGTTCCTGATGCCGCTCTTTCCATTATTTAGAAACTTCACGAGACTAGTCGTCGTGATCAGTTTCTTATGAAACTACGTTCCAAATTTGAATCTGTTCGTTCCTCCTTGCTGAATCGCTCTCCTGTTCCCTCTCTTGATGTTTGTTTTGGTGAGTTACTTCGTGAAAAACAATGTCTTAATACTCAAGCTACTCTGGAGCATTCCCATGGTAGTTCAGGATCGGCCACTGTGGCTTATGCTGCACAAAGACAAAGACCACCTGTGAATTCTAAAAACTTGTAGTGTTTCTACTGTAAAGAATATGGACATATTGCTGCCAATTGTCCTAAGAAATACTACTCTTATTGCAAGAAGAAGGGTCACATTATCAAATGTCGCATCCGCCCACAGAATCGTCAGGCCCAGGCATTTCAGACTTCTGTTATTGTACCCTCCGCAGCTTCTGGCTCTCCTTTTGATGATTCCTCAGTTCCTGCACCTCCTGCAACGAATTACTGCATACCCTAAATGGTGCAACAGATGCTAATTTCAGCATTATCAGCAATGGGGTTCCAAGGTACACTTCTACTAAACTCTAGTACATGGACTTGGGTGCCTCTAATCACATGACGAATACTCTCATTACTCTATGTCATGTTTAGCCCTACGCTTGTCAATCTGCTATTCAAACTGCTAATGACAGTTCTTTGCCAATAGCCGCTGTCGGAGATACCTCTTCTAAGTTCACTGATGTGTTTCTTGCTCCTCAGCTTTCCACGAATCTTATTTCTGTTGGTCAATTAGTTATAACAATTGTGCTGTTAATTTTTCTGGTGATGGTTGTGTTGTGCAGGACCAGGTAACGGGGAAGCCGATCTTCCACTATTTTTGCCTGTTTCAGCTTTTTCTCCAGTTTCTTCTATTAAGTCTTTTGCTTGTAATAATGTTTTAGATCTTAGTATGGTGTGGTATCGTCATTTAGGCCATCCCAATACTCAGATCTTATCTCATGTATTGAACTCTGGTTTACTTGGTAATAAAGACCGTTCTTCTTTATCTCTTGAGTGTGCTTCTTGCAAATTTGGTAAAAGCAAAACTCTTACATTCCTTTTGCATGCTAGTAGAGCATCTTACTGCTTTGATATTATCCATAGTGATGTTTGGGGACCTTCTTAAATACTATGTGACTTTCATTGATGATCATAGTAGATTTACTTGGGTCTACTATATTCGCTCTAAATCTGAGGTCTTTCGTACTTTCACTGAGTTTTTAGCATATGTTGACAATCAATTTTCTGCTTTTATTAAGACATTACACACAGATTCCGGTGGTGAATATTTGTCTACTGAGTTTTAGGCATTCTTGGCTTCTAAGGGTATTATTCATCAACATTCATGTCCATCTACTCCTCAACAAAATGGAGTAGCCGAACGCAAAAATCGTCATCTCTTAGATGTGGTACGTACTCTCTTGTTAGAATCTTCTGTTCCATCCATGTTTTGGGTAGAGGCTCTGAAAACTGCTACTCACTTGATTAATCGTTTACCTTCTCAAGTCCTACATATGGAGTCTTCCTATTTCCGCTTATTTGCTAAGCAACCTAGTGATGATAACCTTCGTACCTTTAGTTGTGTATGTTTTGTTCATTTATCTCCTCATGAGCGACATAAATTATCTGTTCAATCTGTCCGATGTGTTTTCTTGGGGTATAATGTGTGTCAAAAGGGATTTGTTTACTATGATCCTACATTACATTGTACATGCATTTCTAAGAATGTTATTTTCTTTGCAGATCAACATTTTTTTCCTATGTCCTCCTATTCTACTGTGGTTCTCCCCTCCTTTGAGTAGCAGTTCTCGGATCTTCATCCAGTCAGTTCTCGTTTTAAACTAGGTATTGTGTATACGAGACGTTCCAGGCCACAATCTCTTCCGGTGGCTCACCCGATATCTGATCCTACCACACTCCAGATTTAGTCAATTGCAGCACCTCCAAAGCCTTTGGTACATCGCTCTCCTCGAGTGTCTGTACCCCCGGATAGGTATGGATTTCCCTCTTCCAGTCTGACAATTCTATTTCAGCTCTTACTGCTGCATTGTCTAGTTTTGATATTCTCACATGCTACTCACACGTTGCCAAGCATGATTGTTTGCGACAAGCTATGCAGGAAGAAATTGCCGATGTAGAGGCCAATCACACTTGGGACATTGAGCCATGTCCTCCCAATATTGTTCCTCTCGGTAGTAAATGGGTTTACTCAGTCAAGGTCCGATTTGATGGGAGTTTGGATCGTTACAAAGCTTGGCTTGTTGCACTTGAGAATAATTAGGAATATGGTGTCAATTATGAAGAGACCTTTGCTCCTGTGGCTAAAATGACTACTGTTCGTACGATTCTAGCTCTTGATGCTTCCAATGATTGGCCACTACATCAGATGGATGTCAAAAATGTTTTTCTTCATGGGGATCTTAAAGAGTGTATTTATATGAAGCCACCCCCGAAATTGTTTCCCTCTCTAACTTCACATGTGTGTAAGTTTCGTCGCTCTCTTTATGGTCTCAAACAGGCTCCAAGGGCCTGGTTTGATAAATTCCACACCACTTTATTACAATTTTCATTCAAGCAGAGCAAGTATGACACTTCCTTACTTCTTTGGAAATCAGACATTGGTATTGTTGTTCTTTTGGTTTATGTTGATGATATTGTGATCACTGGTTCCGATTCTGCTTTACTTGGCCAGCTTAAGACTCATCTCTTAGAGTCCTTTCATATGAAAGATCTTGGATCTCTCACATAGTTTTTTGGTCTTGAGGTGCATCGTAGTCCCTCTGGTATTTCCCTCAATCAACATAAGCATGCTAGTGACTTGGTGGCTACAACTGACCTACAAGAGCCTACTTATGTTGATACTCTCATGAAATTAAATGTCAAGCTTCGCAAAGAGGAGGGTGACTTACTTGCTGATCCCAGTTTATACCGGAAGTTGGTGGGTAGCCTTGTTTATCTCACCATTACTAGACCGGACATTTCTTTTGCTGTACAACAAGTCAGCCAGTTCCTTCAGACTCCTCGTCATCTTCATTTGGCTGTTGTTCGTAGGATCATACGTTATGTTCAAGGCACTTCTGCCCGTGGCTTATTCTTCCCTGCAAGCAATTCTACTCGCCTTGCTGCTTATAGTGATGCTGATTGGGCTGGTTGTGCAGATACTTGTCGCTCCATCACTGGTTGGTGTGTGTTCTTAGGTGATGCATTGATCACTTGGAAGAGTAAGAAGCAAGATAGAGTCTCTAAGTCATCTACGGAATCTGAGTACCGGGTGATGTCTCTTACTTGTTCTGAAATCATTTGGCTTTGAGGTTTGCTTGCTGAGCTAGATTTTTTTGAGACCAATCCTACACCTTTACATACCGATAATACAAGTGTTATTCAGATCACGGCCAATCCTGTCTATCATGAGCGCACAAAGCATATTGAAGTGGACTGTCACCTATTCGTGAAGCCTTTGAAGCTCGTGTTATCACTCTTCCACATATCTCGACTGAACTACAAATTACTGATATCTTCACCAAGGCTCTCACTCGTCATCGACATTGCTTCCTAAGTAGCAAATTGATGCTTGTTGATCAACCTGCATCAATTTGAGGGGGGGTTGTCAATGGACAGCTTTACTGTCCACACTTATTTCCTTATTTTAGCCCACAATTGTTTCCTTATTTCTCCATTCATTATTCTGTACAGTTCGCATACATTATTTGACAGATTGTAGTTTACATGTATAGGGCTAGAATCATGTGGGAACTTATTTGCTTTCTATGTATAGCATCCTTGTAAAGTCTATATAATATACAGAACTCAAGGCCATTTAATTCGGCCATTCTCACAAAATTGACAAAAACAGGTGCTAGACCTTAGGAAATCTCTTTGTTTTAAGATACTTTTCTAGAACCTTGAGTCCGTGGTCTTGGGAGAGACTTCTAGGAAAGAGTTTGATCTTAGATATTTCTTAGACACGGCATCTTTCCAGAGGCTGGTAGAACCATTGATGAAAAACCAAGCTTGTTTGAAAATAAGGGCTGAATTGAAAGTTGAGGTTTGTTTCAGCCCAAGGCCACCCATGGATTTTGGCAAACATATGGTTTTCCATGCTTTTGGGGTAAATTTCTTTTTTTGATTGTCCTCAAACCCCCACCAGAACCTTCTTAACAAGGTATCAATTTTTTTTGCCATAGCCTTTGGAATAAGTATGGTGGACATAACATATGAAGGTATAGAACTTGCAATTGACCTGATTAGGACATCTTTAGAGGCTTGAGAAATGATTTTTGTCTTCCAATCTTAAAGTTTGCTTTGAATTCTTTCTAGGAGATCTGAGAGGAATTTTTTCTTATCAGCACCATTTTAGAGGGGCAGTCCCAAGTATTTAGAATTCGGAGGTGAAATTATGAAATCAAAGAAATTCTTTATAGCATTGATGGAGTCTGGGTTGATATTAGCATTTAAGTGAAGAGAGGATTTTTTCTGGTTGATATTCTGTCCTGACCAAGAGTTATAGGTGTCGAGGCATTCTGCAAAGGCTTGAGCAGTTTGGGTATTGGCCGATCCAAATAAAAATAAATCATCAGCAAAGAGTAAGTGTGAGATAGAGGGGCTCTCTCTTGACAGTTTTATGCCCCTAAGATAGCCAAAATTTTCCTTTTGGATAATGAGTCTTGTTAGCACCTCAGTTCCTAGAATGAAAGAAAGGGAGATAGGGGATCTCCCTGTCTTATGCCTCTCGTAGGTTGGAAGAATCCATGGGGAGAGACATTGATGATGATTGAGTAGGTGATGGTTGAGATGCATTCTTTGATCCAGAAGATCCATTGATGATTAAACCCGGCATGATGAAGGACATCCAGGAGGAATGATCATTCCATAGAATCAAAAGCTTTGGCCATATCAATTTTTATGGCCATTGTGCAAAGTCTACTTCTTCTTTTCTTCATAGGGTGGAATGTCTCTTGGGCCAAAATCATATTTTCTTGAATGAGCCTACCTGGTAAGAAGGCAGATTGATAAGGAGAGATGATATTTGGTATGATAGTTTTAAATCTATTAGCAAGAATTTTTGCTATGATCTTATAGCAGGCATTTGAGAGGCTAATAGATTTAAATTGGTTCACTTCATTTGGGTTTTCCACTTTGGGGATCAAAACCAAATTTGTATGATTAAGCTCTTTAAGAAGTTTACCACGGATGAAGAAGCTTTTGACAACAGCTAGTAGATCATGTTTGATGATTTCTCAAAAGTTTTTGTAAAAAAGGCCAGTAAAACCATTAAGTCTTGGTGCTTTTGAGGAGGGAAGTTTTTTAACAATAAGGGTGATTTCCTCATCATTGGGTATTTGACAGAGGAATGCATTCTCAGTGCCGGTAACTTTCCTTGAAAATAAATGTTCAAGTCCTTAAGAGGGAGCCTGATTTGAAGAAATGAAAGTATTCTTGAAGTGTTTTTAATCTTAAAATATTACAGAACTTATAAAATTTGAGAATTATAATTTAATTTTATAAATTTTTATGAGTATATTTTTTCTTTTCTTTTAAACTTTAGAGATTAAGTTAATTTTTCATATATTCTAGATTAACTCTAAATAAGCGCTTGGTGAACTAAAAATAAAAAATAAATAAATTAAAATGGTATGGATCCTGGTCCTGCTATTAGGCCGTCTGGAATGTATTTTTGGACGTTTATTATTTTTTTTTTCATATATTTCTTTAAAAATTTATAAATACTCATTTAAAAAAAATACAAAAATACATTCACTTTCGCTTTCTTAATTGGAAAATATTACAATGCCTACTTTATTTGACCGTTAGTTTTTTTTATTTTTTTTATTATTATTTTTTACTTAGTGATTAAAAAAATAATTTTAAATCTATTGATGTATTTTTTTATTTTTTAAATATATTTAAATACATTAAAAAATATAAAAAATAAAAGAAATTATACCACCCAGCGGTCAAGACGAGGTGGCAGAATAGCCGCACCTTGAACAAAAATTAAATTCACAAGCGGTCAGAGAACATGTAGCAAAGTAGCCTCTCTTTTCCAAATGGTATAGGCCCATACTATTAGACATTAGCTTCGGAGAGTACAGAGGGTTTTCGTAGGCTTAGAAGGAAGTCCCCTTTACGTGACTGCTTGGGTTTATCTCTGTCTTTGATCATGTGGTGTCTCCTTCGAGCAGCTCACCCTTTCAAGTAACTCTTCGTCTCTTTCTTCGATTCAAACACTTACAGAAATGGGGTTTCTTTTATCTGTTTATTTTCATTAAATAAAATTTTCTGGTTTATAGCTGCCACCAGTTACTCCTCGGAGTGCCTAATTTCTTTCTTTGATTCCTCGGAAGCAAGGTTACTGCCTTGAGGCTTCAAGGGTTTTTGGTTCAAAATCGGACACTTCAAGTAATGTGAGAGGCGACGGAGGTAGTATATGTTGTCCCGCACAATTAATTTCTCCTAAACTCCTTTCGGTAAAGTTGTTTCACCTCACTCCAGTTCTTGATAGAATCTTTGTGGGTAGTCATAGTCTTTGTTCACTTGCGGATGAATGTAGCGGTGGGAAAACCCATGTGGAAGATAAATTTCTGGAACCTGAAACAACTGCAACAGTCGATGTAATTGTGGGCAGTAATGCCGAGGAAGAAGGTGGGGAAGTTTTAGCTTCAGAAACAGTGTTTTTGGATGATGATTTTTCAGATACTGAAAAAGGTGAGGGTGGCGAGGACTCTCACGAGAAAAAGGCTTATTTAGAGTTGTGCAAGGCTATAATGGATAGTCGAAGCCAATCTGTTGCCAGTATTCTTGATAAGTGGGTTGAGGAAGGGAATGATTTGGAACAACTCACGATTTCTGGGGTTATGCTTAGCCTTCGTAGGCGTCGGAAGTATAGCAAGGCATTACAGGTACTTACGTTTTTTCGAACGAACACTTCCTTAAAAAAGAATTGTCTCCTGGTTTTCTTGAACGGCATATCTTCTGCTTGCACTTTGCCTGTGACAATTTTGTCCTTTAAAAGTTGAAATGAAGACGCCTTTTGTGAGTTTGTCAGTGATTATCTTAAGGCTGTCCAGCTTAATAGGCAAACATGCTTTCAGATCCCTTATTGTGTAATGATCTTGGTGCATCAAACTTTGAAGTCAATTTATTTTATAAGAACCACAAGCTCTCTCCACGAGGGTAAAGGTGCATGCCAGATCTGCTATTTGATATTTTTGCTGATCCTTACCATATGCTAAAATATTAATAACAACTGATAAAAGAATTGCTAAAAAATTAAAAATTGTGGTTACCTCTCTAATCACCATTGGGACCATGTATATTTCTTACATTATGCACATCACCGCCAAGACATCTTAAAAGCAGAGGAACCTCAATGGAATTTTTTTCTTTTCTGATTGTTTGATGTCTGTAATCATTCAGATTGTGGTTAGAATATTTTGCATTTAACTTGTTAGGCATTGGTTTTGTTTCCTGCTACTCATCAATGATGTCTTATTCCTGAAGCTACAAGTTAAATAAATGAAACCAAAACTTTTGCATTGCAGTACAGTTCTGATCCATGGCAATTGCAGTCTGTAGGTCATACTTTGCATTTGAATCTTGTTGCATGGTTGTGAATGAACAGATCAGAATGTTTAGCACACTTATTTTATTCCATTTCAAAGGGAAAAAATATATTTTTGTTGGGTTCCTTTGTAGTTTTCTGCCTAGGACGCAAACCAGTCTTGACATTTTTTTTTTTCTGAAAATAAACAGTCAATTAACAATAACAGCAGCTCCCGGTGCAGTTTAAACTCTTGGCCAAAATTCTACCACGCCTTGTTAGTAACAATCTGAGATAGTCAAATTATTAGCTCAGTGATGGTATAAGTGATGGAGAGCATAGGCAATATCATGAATATTAAAGCAGGATATGGTGGGAAATATTCATGAAGCTGACTCTATGTTTGTTCTTTTGCCAGTTCTCAGAGTGGTTGGAGACTACTAAGCAAGTTGCTTTTACTGAACGAGATTATGCTGCTCGCCTTGATTTGATTGCTAAAGTTAAAGGTATCCAAAAGGCAGAGAAGTACATTGAGAGAATCCCAACGTCGTTTAAAGGGGAATTAGTATACCGAACCCTCCTAGCTGGCTTCGTCCCTGTTGTTGACATGAACAAAGCAGAAACAGTGTTTGAGAAAATGAGGGAGCTGGAGTTGCCAATCACGGTCTTTGCTTTCAATCAAATGATAATTCTCTACAAGAGGCTTGACAAGAGAAAGATAGCTGATGTATTGTCTTTAATGGAGAAAGAAAATGTCAAGCCATCGCTTCTTACATACAAGCTCTTAATAGACATCAAAGGTGAGGCAGGTGACATTGTAGTAATGGAGCAATTGTTTGAGACTATGAAGGCTGAAGGAGTATCACCCGACGTCCATGTTTTAACTGTCTTGGCTAAACATTATATATCTGGGGGATTGAAACATAAAGCTCAAAATGTCTTGAATTTAATTGGAGAGGAAAAGCTGAAGGGAAGTTTTGGGGCTCGCACAGAGCTGATGGGACTCTATGCTTCTCTTGACAATTCTGACGAGGTGGCTAGAATTTGGAAGGAATGCGAATTGGATCCCAGGATGAGTGAGTGCATTGCAGCTATAGAAGCTTGGGGCAAGCTGGGAAAAGTTGAGGAGGCAGAAGCAGTCTTTGAAATAATGCTTCAGAGGTGGAAGAGTCTCTCTTCAATGCGGTACTGTGCACTTTTGAAAGTTTATGTTGGCCAAAAGCTTGTGACAAAGGGGAAGGAATTTGTGAAGCGGATGGAAGATAGTGGGTGCTGGGTTGGCCCTTTAGCTTGGGACGCATCGGTGAGACTCTTTTTGATAGCTGGGGAACTGGAGAAAGCTGACTCCATTTTGCACAAGGCAACTCAGCAGAACCGGGAAAGGGCATCATTCAGAACTTACATGGTTGTCATGGAAGAGTACGCAAAGCGGGGTGATATACATAATGCTGAGAAATTGTTCCACAGAATGCAGCAATGTGGGTATACCGGCCGTCTCAAGCCATTCGATATTCTGATTCAGGCATATATCAATGCCAAAGTTCCTGCATACGGGTTTCTAGAGAGGATGAAAGCAGAGAACATATTTCCAAACAAAGCATTTTCCTTACAGTTTGCACAAGCTGATCCGTTCAGGAAGAACAAGGCATTGGATTTGCTTGATCTATAAAGGTTAGCTTTGCTGGAGTTTGCAATATTAACGTCTAACTTAATGCAAAATTTTAGTAGTTTTATAGGGGAGAGAGATGGAGAGAGAGAGAGAGTGGATGAAATGGACTCACAGTTTTTGTAATTGTGAGCTAGGAATTTTCTCAAAGAGTGGTTGATACTTTTTGAAAAGCCTTTTGTTGAAGTGTTTTTATTCTTTTGCATTTCAATCCATATTTTATTAATCAATTCTCAAATGATACGAAAATTGAAAAGAAGAAGATACAAATCTGGCGGATGCATTACAATCTCAACATATCTGGCAAAGTGAGTGTCTCCTTAATTTTTGCAATTACAATCCCAATCTTCCATTTTGAAATTATGAACAACCAAGTGAGTGTCTCCTTAATTTTTCCTTTTGGGTATCTGCCAAAGTTTGGCACTAATTTGACTTCACAGAAAATTGAGAATAAATGACCAGACATCGAAGCCTAGGCAATTGAAAACTGATTTCAACTCATTTTATTTCATCATTATAACTTTCTCAAATTTCCACATAAAATATAATAAACAATTCAATTTTTTCAAATTTTAAAACAATAATAATATTAAAAAATAATATTTTAACAATATTTTATTCAACACATCTAAAACTATATCATTTTATCACTCTATCCAAACGGGACTAAGTTATACCCCGGTTGTTTTGGCAGTCTTTAATGAAACAAGAACAAAAGCTGTATATATATATATATATATATATATATATATATTAAGGGTAATTAAAATTTAAATGTCTGACCATACATTGCATTGAAAACTCAGCTGCATTGTAGTAGCCTCTAGAAGTAATTTTGTAGCATTTTTAAACGCATTACAAAAGAATATTTTTCTTTCAATTTATGTACAATAGGGGGGTCAAGAATATTCTTTAACAGTTCAACTCATGCCTCTGCTAGCTTTAAGCGCGGAACAATATTCATTGATTGGAGCTCCTGAAAGCATGCCATTGAACGGTGGAAATGTCAGCATCATGAAACTCTCAAAATAAGATAACTAAAACTGAAGAGCAAATGAAGATGCCAAACACACGGCACTCGATTTTCTAAAACCATGGACATTGCCCATTCTTATTAGCAATATTAGGTTTTTTATTTGCAATATTAGGTTTTTTTCTCTTGTATTAGGACAATATGCCTATTCTTCTTTTTATATTAACAAATTTTTTTATATATGAAAACCATTGCAGCTTGTAGAAATAAATTTTTACCTCGTCCCATGACACCACTAATTTATGCTCATATATTTTTACCTTCAAGTGTTTATAAGCTTTACGCATCTGCGGTATGACTTATATTCACTTGAACAAAACTAGTGCTTCTTTTTATTATTTTCCTCTGTTATCTTAGGTGTCTACACTCCTAGTTCATCATGACGAATTCTACCTGCCAAGCCTCTGGCTAACCACAGTATGTTGCTTTAAGATAGGTGAATAATGGTTTGAGGCGAGTTTAGTAGGAGCTGGGTTTGACAAGAATGGCTTTTGATTAGTGGTGGAGTGCAGTGGAGCTAGAAAGCATGGATTTCTCATCCAGGTGGAGCAAGGACTCATTTGAGTTTGAAAGGGTTAACTGTTGTAGCATGTGAGATCTCAACCGGGTTTTACTCAAGATATCAAAATAGAATATCTGGGAAATTACTCGAATATAATTCATCTTTAAACCGTGCACAAGAACTTAATGAAGGACATTCTTTGATAAAATCAAATGAGAGCTATGATGGGGATAAAACCAATCAACACAATGTCAAGTCATACCTGGATTAAGAGCTTGCATGCATATGGAAGTTTCATAGTAGATATATTATCCCCATTTTTACACGATGAACAAATTGCAGTTTTCAGCTTATGGTTGTAATATCCTAACAGACCGCATACTCTGCAAACCTGGGCAAAAAAGTAAATTGTATGAGTTTTATTGAAGTACTTGAAAAAAAAAATTAAACAAATAAGTTCTCTGAAATCAAAGTTCTGGTATGGGGTTATTCTTCATTCCATATAAGATACACAATAATATGTAGAGCTAGAATAACACAAATTCTGTTCAAGGCCACCTACTTGCGATGAAGCACGTGGCAGTTATATGAAAAGCCTTTTACATATTGGAGGTTTAAAGGAAATTGGTTAATTAGTATAAAGAGAAAGTTCTCCAAACATATTTGCAACAATCTCCAGAAATCTATTGGTTAGTATCGCCTGAAATGTTGGAAATGAACTTCCTTCTATAGATTCAAGCGGTTGTTCATTAATTCCTTGTACTACCTACCTGTTGGCGGATGAACTACAGCTGTTGAGACAATAATCACAATGACTAGTGCCACAAGCAAGCATTGCAAGCCATATTCGGCAAACAATGTTATCATGGAGTAGCATAAAAATGAATTGATACCTGAACTTCGAAAGGATCACTAGAGATCATTAGGCGCTCAAAAATTAACATACTAGCGCCATAAGCAATCAGACAATCGCGTTCCATTTCTCCTACCCGTAGTCCTGGGACACAAATGGTTAGAAGAATATTAGAGCCCCATAAGGTGAAATACTTTCTAATAAATGTCTAAGAGTGAGAAATTAAGGACCTCCATTTCGAGCTCTCCCTTCTGTGGGTTGTCTTGTTAGCATGACACGGGGCCCACTACCTCGAGCATGCATTTTATCTAGGACCTAGTTGTCACAAAACTATTGGTTATAAAAAAAAATGAATATCTAAGATAGTTATTTAAAAGGTAAACTTGATATGACATTCCATGTATACGAGAGAAATGGTGTGAAACATAAAATATTTACATGCATTTATTATGTGAAACCACAACCAAATGAAGGCATTTCTATCACACAGTAAATTATTGAAATGAAGCTGTTATCAGTAAAACAATAATAAAATAATCTAAAGCATACAAATAAATCGTCAATGATTAGGGAACAATGAACAGCAGATATGCATAAACAATAAAAAGCTGATGGGTCAGGGTCTTGGATCATTTTCCACAATTTAAATTGGCAAAATTTCTTCTAAAAGCAAATGATTGAAAAGTGGTTTGAACTGAAGCCCAAGTGCTCATTTGATTAAATGGGATGGAGAATACAATAAGACGATTTGATAATATATTTCTTTTTTCATAAGAATACCATGTATTGTTGAAAAGCGTTGAGGGCGCAACCCAAGTATACAGGGGGTATACAAAGGGGAATGCCTAATTTAAGGAAAGTTAAGGAAGCAAGAGCTCGAAAATCTAAGAAGGATTTGAAATGGGAGTCCTTATGAACCATAGTCCATTCATACAAAGATCCAAGCATGAAAGTAATCAACTCTGGCAAAGTTCTTTCGCAATCTTTGAAGTTTCAGGCATTATGTTGCTTCCAAAATCCAAATACTCCTCATCAAGCACAAAGGCACCATCCTTTCAACTTTGTACCCATGAATCCACCCAGCATACCTCCCCAAGCCTCCTTTAGCTCCACCATTCAAAAATTCATCACCCATTCTATCCCAAGTTGTAAGATTGTTACCTACAAGACACTAGCCACTTCATAGTGAAGCAACTGGTGATCAATGATTTCTCTACTATTCTTGCACATGCAACACCAATCCATTACCATTTTGTGCTGCCTCCTCAGATTGGAGATAGTAAACTTGAGCTTCTGTGTTTCATGAGTAGGACTGAGCCATATAAGTGAAAAATTTCATGATCAAGCGAGAAACACCCTTACATTAAAAGCAGAAAGATTGAGCCTAAGGCAATTTATCTATACCTTTAGTGGCTAGTTGTATGCACCCTTTTGAATAGTTCGTCCGTGGTCAAACTTAAGGGCACATATGAGTTGAAAATATAATAAACAGGGTTGAGACAGAAAAGCAGACAGTCAGAAAAAGAGGACCCAAATGAATTCGGTGCTCCTCCTGCTACTGTATTATTTATCTTAGTGCCATAAATGTAAGGTAATTGCCATTAATATCAAATTAATACAATGTGTCAACAATACAATCACATTTAGCTGCTGATAATAGTCGTATGGTGTCTAAAAAGGTCTAAAGCGACTCGAGAACTTCTCAACCCTTGGTAATTATGTTTTAGAAACCTGACCGGCCCCACAACAAAGTAAATCATAGTAACATATAAAATTAAGTAGAAGCTAAAATTCATAAGCAAGACTGGAATTGGGAACATTACAAAGAAAGGTCAGTTTCTCACCATATGTTTTAACTTTTGGTAATAAATTGGCCCCATGAAAATATATGCTTGCAGTGGGCAACCTGTGATACCTGGATAAGAAAAGGGACGTCCGTATGTTTTACTTCTATGCAAGTGTGAGCATACAAACGCACAATAGTTATCCTATTCCAAGATCATCTTTCATGTAAGGAATTAGCCAATTAGGTGAAGCAAAAAATTTTAAAAAAAATGCTGCTATTTGTAAGTTGCAGTATAAGTGGTAAAACGAAGGAAAAATCAACACCCACTTTCATAGTGGCAGAAAAAGAATGTCTCACGTGTAGCATGGGATAGGATCTGAGATGAGGGAATATTTTCATCTGTCTCTTTTGCATAAAGGTCAAAAGACATTAAATATCTATATGGTCATATAAAAGATTGCATAATTTGATTACTCTTGTTAACAGAGATCCCACTAATATAAATGATAGTACCTTCTGCATTAAATATAGAATTCCAGGGTCTAATTTAATCGAAAACATGCTCACTTCACCCAACAGTTCAAGATTCTGAACCCACTGACCAACCAAGGTCCATGAGAAGAATTAAAATGAGTAATTTCGATAGGATTCAGAAACGACCATATGTTGCAGTGTAATAATTTTAAGAGGGCAGGGAAGAAAAACCTGAATAAAGGAAGTCCTTGCCATTGTAGCTAAAACCTTTATTCACAAGGGCTTCACTGACCCACAGCAAGAACAAAAGTCAGCAAAATGGGCTCTGGAAAACAGTATAACAGCATGCCAAACTGAAGAGGAAGAAAGCACCTTAGAGCTTCAACCGTATCAGCATGACCACTTGGTTCCCCAAAGGCACTGCCATAACGAAACCTACCCCATGAAACTCCAGCTTTACCCCCAAGAAGCTCTATCATCTTACCTACAGTCATTCGGCTGATGACAACAGAATATCAAACAGTTCACATCTTGAGAGGTTGCAATGTTACCAATGAGAAAAAATATAGAAGTTGCATGTTTAAACAACTGAAGAATATAATGGCAAATAAGCGACAGCAACTCCCAAAGCTTTTGCAAATAGAAAGTTTGTTATTTGTTTCCTCTAATCGACAAAAGCACAGTGTACCCACATTTCTTTGCATGCCAAGTGAAAAGGACAATGGTATCAGACTTCATTGTTCTCAACACACAGAGGCGGGAAAAAACAAAGACAACAAAGTTCCCATGGCCATTATTATGTACTTTGAACTTGTAGTTTTCCAATAGTGAATACACCTCAAATTCAACCTTTGGAATTCAGTTTATCAAAGGTAACACTACCAAGCTTTCCACCACTCAACTTCTAATTGTTCTTTCTTTTGTTTGTCAAGGAACCACTAATGCTATTAAAGAAGAGGAGACTGCAAAATCAAGCATGAGAAACCTGGAAGCAAGAAAAAGGATGAAAAAGGTGGAAAAAAAGATAAAACAGATGGTACCTAGGAAACCCATGAGGATTCATAATCAAATCAGGGCATATGCCACGTTCAGAAAAGGGGAAGTCTTCCTGCTGGATAATGGTGCCACAAACACCTTTTTGCCCATGTCTGCTGCTAAATTTGTCACCAACCTGAGGGGACATACATAAGAAAGAGGTCATCCAAGAATATAAGATGATTGCAGCATCCATAGGCAGGATATATTAGAAACCTTTACCTCTGGCCTACGAGTATGACGGATTAAGAACTTGATACATAAATTATTATTCTTCTCGTTAAAAAGAGCAACTCGATCCACCACACAAGACTCTCCTTCAGAACCCTTGAATGTTTGTATACTGGGCCTATATGCTCTGGATTTTAAAACAAAAGTAAGCAACCTGAAGCTAGCAGAAACCTAGCAAGAACTTTTGCCCAGAAGTGAATAACTAACCTATCTGGTAGTCCAGCTGGAGAAACCATTGGCCCCCTTGTAATGATGGGGGACTCCTTATTGATATAAATGTCCCCTGGCCGAATGACTTCCCCAGGTGCAGCAATCCCATCATCATCTAGGATCTAAATATGTACAAACCTATCAGAAGAGATGAAAATACAGGAAGTATTCAAAGAATAAATTTGTACTTGGGCTATGCCTATTCTCATTAATACAATCATTTACTTATAAAAAAAGTATTCATAGAATAATTTTTCCGATAAGTATAATTTTTTTTTATCGGCAAACAAAATTTTTTATTGATCAAAAGAGTAGGCAAAAGCCCAAGTATACAGGATATTTTTCCGATAAGTATAACATTAAAAGAATATCATAACAAGAAAATAATCAAAGCAAAATGATAAAGAATGGTATCATAAGGACTTGCAGAGACAATATGGCTTCCAAAGAAGCTACACTTGTTACAATGATATTACCTGCATCCTTCCTGCACCGTCTCCCTCTCTATTGGGTCTAATTATCCTGTCCTCTGTGTTATTTTCATACTTTTGTCTAATGGCAGAGCACCTGTTTGTAAGAGAAACATCTGAAATAAGCAACCGCAGCTATTACAATTACTTGGGCAATAAAAATAAAAATGCAAGGTGACATTTTGACAATAAATTCAGCAATCACTGAATGATATGACTCATACCTTTTCATAACGATACAGCGACCAAATCCACGATCTAAAGATGACTTGTTCATGACAATTGCATCCTCTATATCATAGCCACTATAGCTCATCACAGCAACAGTGGCATTCTGCCCCGCTCCAAGCTTATCATATCCAACCTAAAAGAAAGGTGATTAGTATAGCCAATGATGTCCTGAAATACTCCAAAATAATTCATACCAACCAGCTCAATTGTCTTTGTTGTCAACAGAGGTCGTTGAGGATACACCAGTAGGTAAAGTAAGGTGTCCATCCGAGACAGCTACACACAAGAGATTAAGGCTGTTTTAGTTATACGCCAAACAGAATTGCCACTATAAAAGTGTCTCTCCGAGCAACTATGCATGACCAGAGAAGGGATATGACAAAAAAGAAAATATGCAGGGTTGTTACAACGCCACCAAGAAACCAATGTATCAGCTAACTTTATAACTTCAAAACCCAGAAAAGTCCATAGGAAAGTGAAATGATCACTGAAAGAATAAAATAAATTGAGAAGATCTGCCAAACAAGGTCAGATGGAACTAGAAAATAACTAATGACGTGTGCCAATAGAACAGGCAGTATAGGATTGATAATGAATACTCGTAAACCCTCACCATTTATACTGAATTAAAATGGTTAAACGAAAAGCTAGTAGACGTTACATGTATTAGATCCAAATACATGAATCTGCCTGCTCGTATCTATGTGTACGTATATATATTTGCATTATGTCATAATTTAAACAATTCAACATACATGAACAAATAGCCTTGTGATATCTTAGAGAACAACAATGCTATCACTTCTTTACGAACAATTTGTTAATCTCACAATCAACAACATGCCGAGAGGCAAAAGAAAGACCAGTTGGACTCAGCTGAAAAAGCACAAAAATTGACATGACAAGTGATTTAAAACTCAAAATAAGCAGTCAAGAATAAAATATCTTGCCTGGTTATATGCAATATTCCCCATGGCTTGCTTCCCCATTGCACACTGTAGATGTATAGGAAGAAATTTAAAAATACATTGGAAGATCTTAGTACATTGAAATGCAGATTTTTTTTTTTTTTGATAAGTAACATTGAAATGCAGAATTTAAGAGATCATTAGGATAAATTAGTTATTAAAAACACCTGATAAGTATTTCTGGGTGACTGGTTATGATGAGGAAATGGAATAAGCCCAGCACAAACACCTAAGATGGTGAAAGGCTCTATTTCAATATGTGTGCTTTCTGGTGTTGCCTCTCCCTCATATAAAGCAATCTATGAAGCAGATAATTATGCAATAAGAGACATTGTATATCAAGTATAGCAACAAAACACTGAAAGAGTTTGAAAGCTTTTTAGAAGTATCAAACCAAAGCATTGTTTTCCTCATTAACATCAAGATACTCAATCAAACCATCTCGTAAAAAATCATCAAAGGTGCGAACTCCATCCTAAACAGAAAAAAAAAAATTCAGTTTCGAGATACTCATCCTTTTATTTAGAACAAGGCATATAGCATATATCACACTTACCAACAACTCTTTCATATGATGTTCTTTGATCCTTGATATGCCCTTGTCAGCAATGACAAGTGGACGACAAACTCTTCCTCCATCAGAAGCAATGTAAACACAGCGCTGAAAACATTTTTTCCCCTCAATTATGATTATGTACCGGAAAAGCAATGCACCAAAAAAAGTAGCAGAGGGAAGTAATGAAATAAAATGTTATCTCCTTTTTATGTAACTAGGTGTATGCTGTTTGTATACCTCCTGTGTACTTGAGCTATGCCTATTTACTTCTATTAATAAAATGTTATCTTATAAAAAAAAAGTAATGAAATACATAAAATCACCCCCTTGAGATTATATAGGTAACCTAATGGATTTGTTAAAAAGCCAATAAAGACAGATCACAGCAAAACAAAAGTAGATTATTTTTTTGATAAGCAAAACAAAAGTAGATTATAACCAGAACCAAAACGTTGCTACAACAGATATTTTTCATTTACAGAATGATTAATGAAAAACACTTCCAATAATGTCTTACAGTGTTTGGACAGATAAGAAGAAGAGAATCGTCGTATTTTTTTTTGGTAAGTAAAAATTTCATCGTATTTTTTTTTGTAAGGATGTTATTGATCTTCTATACCAGTTTGAATGTATTCAGCATCAGGATTAAAAGTTTCTCCCATATTTTCACATCCATTAATCAACAGCCATTTTGGTGGCTCTTGAATAGCATAGGATGCCATTTGGGGGCATATACATATCAAAACAAACCCCAAATCCACTGCCATCCCACTTTTTTAATCTGTCAATGCAATAGGATCCATTTCTCTATGAGATAGCACATCCATGCTGCTATACTCTTAATAAACATAATCGAAATATTTCAAGCCCATTTGGTATTTGATATGAAAACAATATTTAATTTGCATAACAGATCATTCAGAATTGAAAAGGCAGTATCCCTTGCCAAACTAATTAGGGCCCTATTTATGGCCCTTTTAACCAATGACAAGAACTACACTTGGTGGCCTGTTTTCAAGGTTATTTTAGGTAAGTTTTTTTTCACCCAATTTTGTAGGCTAAGTTTTTGTTCTCACCAATGTTTTGGTTATGTGGCACTATCTGAGACATAAACTTTTTACAACTTTAAAGAATGAAAACATATCATCATGTAATGAAATATACAGGACAACACAATGATAAACCTACAACTCCATATTAATGAAGGGTAGTTCCATAAAATTGAAATTCATTTTCAATGTAGTGGCATGCTTGCATTGATTGATTATGAAATGAGTTGTAAAAGAGTGGTAAGAGGGTTGTAGGTGTATCGTTACCCTAAAATGATAGTTTCAGAAGAACTTACCTGCTTCTCATTGACAAAGACACTTACGAACTCGCCAATTTTGCCAGCTCTCCGTAACTTTCTCATAACTGTAGCAAAATGCTAAAAAAGAACTAAAATATTATAGGTATGAGAGAAGAAAACTTTACAAATACTCCTCTTGATAGAATACAGCAATACCTGTGGCCTTCGATGCTTGCCAAGGATCAGCCCGTTAAATATAACTAAAAAGGAATTCGGTGCATGAAGCTCTTCTCCAGATAGTAGTTCCAAGTCTTCAACTCCCAAACAGTAGCACTATCACAACCATTAATTAAGGATAAAAATGATAGGCAACATAAAAACAATTAAAGCACATTTTGAGTAAACTCCATATCACCACGGTGGATCTTATCATAGAAGCATGACTAGTAATCAAGTAATTGCATGGACTATAGGACTATGTGGAAGCTCCCTTCAAATCAAAATCTATTTGGGATCGTATCGGATCGTATCATTGAGAAGATGGAATGCCGCTTGGCTAGATGGAAGGGTGGTAGAAGTAGATTGATTAAGAGTACAATATCAAACTTGTCTACCCATTATGTCTTTCTCCCCCTCCCTGTAGGTGCTTGCAACTGCTTCAAGAAGATATAGCGACATTTTTTGTGGTAGGGGCAGGTTTAGAATTCCATGTGATGAAGTGGTTCGGGGTGTGTTTGTCAGTTGCAGAAGGTGTTTTAGGGGTAAGAATTTTTTTTTTTTTTTTGATAAGTAATAACTTTATTAAAAACAATGTAATAGGCATAGCCCGAGTACACAGGAAGTATACACAAGAAACACCTAATACATTCTAGAACTTAGAAAAACGAAGACAGGAACGCGTTTACAGCCCCTCCCTTCAGTACAATAGCAGAAAACCAGCAAATTAGAGTACTTATAAAAAACTTCCAGAATTCATCACTATTGCGTTCCCGATCATTAAAACACCGCTCATTTCTCTCCCACCAAATACACCACATAATACACAAAGGCAACATTTTCCAAGCAGCTGTCACTTGGGGACAAGTATGCATTTGAAAATTAGTCCAGCATGTTAGGAAATCGACCACTGTTTCTGGCATAACCCAGCACAGCCCAACCTTTCCAAATACACCATCCCATAGCACTTTAGCCATTTCACAATGAAGTAGAAGGTGAACCTCTCCAAGGCAAGGCCCTTCGGACCCACCCCTACAGAGTAAACATTGGTCCCTTGCACTGCACCCTCGGAAGTTTCCTTACAAGGAACTGGTTAAATCGCTGGCTTTTCACCAAGGGGTGTGCCCCTAAAGGATTGTTT
Source organism: Juglans cinerea (assembly GCA_961763995.1). Lineage (NCBI taxonomy): Eukaryota > Viridiplantae > Streptophyta > Magnoliopsida > Fagales > Juglandaceae > Juglans > Juglans cinerea. The sequence goes on along the minus strand of CAUIVZ010000015.1, from coordinate 22,002,058 downwards.
GCACCCATGAGGTGTTGAATCTTGGACCTTGAAGAAAGTGATATCCCAAGACCAAGTCCTTCACCACTTGGGCCATCCCCTTGGGGTTGGTAAGAAATTTAATTCTCTTCAATTGAGCACTCTTGGCTATGGCTATATGATTATAAAAGAAAGAGCCTTTGGAGGATGCTAGTGGACACAGAGTGCAAGATTTTGGAAGGAGCTATGTGTTCTCGATAATTATTGAAAGATGTAGAATACTATGTACAAATCATTAAGCATTAATATTCCATGCACAAATCATTCATACATCTAAGTGGTCACTTCAAGATTAGATTGGCAGTTTTCAGCTTCACATAAAACTAGTAGAAAGTGGTCTAGTTGTCGAGAAATCCCATTCTGTCCACTCAGACAGTGTGGGAGGCCTGGGTAACTTAGAGGAGGGTACACTGGACAGGGCTCTGGTTGTTTTCGAGGCTACAAGGGCAGAGGTGATGATGGTTGAAAGTCGGGTGGATGCCAGAAGGGGCAAGTCCTCTGTTGAGGGGACAGAACCTACTCCATTAAACTCGTTTCATCCGAGGGTGTCAGATTGGATAATTCATAAAGCCATAGAGATCAAGCATTGTGTGGGGATAACATGTGAGGGTTTTGAAGAAGAATTTTTGGCGTTACTCACAATTATTGAAGCTGGAGGTGCGCAATCTATAGCGGATTCTTCTCTTAATTAGCGTGGGCTATGAATGATTATTTGGGGGGGGGGGGGGGGGGGGGAGCTCTAGCCTGGGGCATCTCAAGGGATGGGTAACGACGAATCCTATATGAAGCCAAAAATAATATCTTGAAACGTAAGGGGGCTGAATGAGCACAACAAATAGCTCCAAACCAGAAATTTACTTTGTCAATGGCAACATGATATCAGACAAAGCTAGAATTTATTACAAGGAAAATAGTTCCAAGTTTGTGGAGGGGACATCATGTTGGATGGTCGTATCTGCCTTCTTAAGGAGCATCTGGAGGTTTTCTTATTATGTTCGATAAACGGGTGGTGGAAAGGTTAGAGGACTGTGTGGGTGAATTCACTGTGGCATGCTCCTTTGAGAATGTAGACGATGGTTTCCAGTGGGCTTTCGCAAGAGTCTACAATCCTAATATTGATGCAGAAAAAAGGTTTTTGTGGAAAGAATTGGCGGGACTTCTTAGTTGGTGGAAGTTACCAAGTTGCATAGGGGGTGACTTCAATGTCTCTCGTTTCCCAAGTGAGAGATCAGGTATGTCGCACATCACACCCACTATGAGAGATTTTTCTAACTTCATTTTAGAACAGGCACTTATGGATATTCTGTTAACGAGATGGTTGTGCACTTGGTCTAACACTCGTGAACTCCCATCCTGGTTGAGAATTGATAGATTTTTGCTAACTCCAGAATGAGAGTTACATTTTCCGGAGGTAACTTAGAGAAGACTACCTAGGGTATGCTCAGATCACTTCCCCATCCTTTTAAACTGTGGAGGCATCCAAAGAGGCAGAAGGTATTTTAAATTCGAAAATATGTGGCTTAAATCTTATGGTTTTGTAGACAGAGTATGACAATGGTGGTCTTCTTATGATTTTCAAGGCTCTCCAAGCTTCATAATGGCAAAAAAGCTAAAAGCACTGAAACAAGATTTGAAGCAATGGAATGAACAAGTATTTGGCAATGTAGTTCTACAATGACGTTCCCTTCTAAAGGAGCTACAGGGGTTGAAGGAAGAGGAGGAAGCTAGAACTCTTTCTGAATCTGAAACAACTCGCAAGAGTCAGATAGTTACAGAACTTGAAAGAGTCATATAGATAGAAGAGATCTCTTGGAGATAGAAATCAAGGGCAGTATGGCTCAAGGAGGGAGACAAGTGCACAAAGTTCTTCCATAGAGTGGCTAATTCGCACCAGAGGAACAATGCTATTGATATGTTGATGATTGATGGAGCAGTTCTTCGGATTAGTTAATCATCAAGAACCATATTGCACAATATTATGAACATCTACTAGCTGAACAACAACCATGGAGACCGACAATAGGTGGTTTGACTTTTTCTGTACTAGATCCACAATGTGCAGGGTGGCTTGATAGGCCCTTTGAAGAAGAAGAAGTATGCAAAGTCGTTCGAGGTATAGCTAGTGACAAGGCTTCAGGCCCTAATGGTTTCACAATGAGCTTTTTCCAAACCTGTTGAGAAGTGTTAAAGGGAAAATTCCATCGTAATGCTAGTTTTGAAAAAAGCCGATTGGATCTTCGAGACTATCGTCCCATTAGCCTCATGAATGGGGTTTACAAGATTCTATCCAAGGTGCTAGCAAACCGATTGAGTACGGTGATGGAAAAGTTAATCTCGAAGGTGCAAAATGCATTGGTTAAAGGTAGACAAATTCAGGATTTGGTCTTAATTTCTAATGAAGTGTTGGATGGACGACTCAAATCTCGAGAACTGGGTTTCTTTGCAAACTAGATATGGAAAAAGCCTATGATCATGTAAATGGGAAGTTCTTACTTCATCTACTTACAATATGTGGTTTTGGTGAGAAATGACAGAATTGGGTAGAATTTTGCATCTCAATAGTTTGCTTTTCTATTTTGGTAAATGGTTCACCAGTGGGTCTTTTTTACTCATCGTGTGGCTTGAGACAGGGGGATCTCTTCCTTACTCTTTTTATTTGTTATGGAAGCTCTCAACAAGATGATTGTGGGCCTTGTGGAAGGTGGGTTTCTTTATGGTTTTTCGGTGGGGAATGGTAATTATGGCTCTATTAATGTTTCTCACCTCTTGTTTGCAAATGATACTCTCATGATCTGCGGAACAAATCTCGGGCATATCCAATCTATGAAGGCTCTACTTCTCTGCTTCAAAGTTGTCTCAGGTTTGAAAGTTAACCTCTCAAAGTCTGAACGGGTACCCGTGGGGACTGTTCCCGAAGCAACAGTTCTAACCTCCCTTTTGGGATGTAGAGTATCTTCTCTACTGCTGAAGTATCTTGGCTTACCTTTGGGTGCTCCCTTTAAAACAGAGCAGATTTGGAATGTAGTGATTGAGAAAGTGGAACGCAAACTGGCATCTTGGAAGAGGTTGAATTTGTCTAAAGATGGTAGGCTCACCTTGATTAAAAGTACTCTTTCCAACTTAACCACCTATTTTTTGTCCTTGCTCCCGCTACCAACAAAGGTTGCCAACCGTATTGAGAAGCTACAACACGACTTTTTGTGGAGTGGTTTGGGGGATAAGTTCAAGTTCCATTTGGTTAACTAGTCAATGGTTTGTACTCCAATCTCTGGGGGTGGATTGAGGATTTGTAACTTGATGAAGTTCAACCAAGCTCTATTGGGTAAATGGTTGTGGCGGTATCAACACGAAAGCGGGGCCTTGTGAAAGACTGTTATAGATGCACAGGTTGGGGAGGCATGGGGTGGTGGTTGTTCGAATGAAGTACGTGGCCCATATGGGGTGGGTCTATGGAAATACATAAGTAAGGGTTGAGAGTTCTTCTAGAGACATACACATATTGTAGTGGGTGACGGCTCTCGTGTCAAATTTTGGTATGACAACTAGTGTGGCAAACGAAGTCTCCAAGACACTTTCCCTTCCATATATGGGCTTGCACGAGTGAAGGATGCAGCGATAGCGGACCACTTGCTTTTTTCTCGTAGCTCCCCTCAATGGAATGTTGATTTCATTAGGACAACTCAAGACTAGGAGTTGGAGGAGATCATAGAGTTCTATGCGGCACTGTATTCCGTACGTATGAACGAGGGTACCATGATCGGATGATTTGGAGCCCTTTCACGAAAGGTAAATTCACAATCAGATCACTCCACAAAGTTTTAAAGAGTCCAGGCATGCACACATTTCCATGGAAGAGCATCTAGCAGATGAAAACTCCTTCCAAAGCCGCCTTTTTCGTTTGGACAGCAGCATTGAGCAAAATTCTCACCATAGATAGCTTAAGGAAACGTCGGATAATGGTGTTGGACTGGTGCTACATGTGTAAGAAAGAGGGTGAATCAGTAGACCATCTGTTTCTACAATGCAAGGTGGCGAGGACCTTGTGGGATTATTTTTTTACAGGAATTGGCATATCTTGGGTCATGCCTTTTAGATTGGTGGATTTTCTAGCTAGCTGGAGAGGTCTCCAAGGGAATTCACAAGTCGCAGCAATCTGGAAAATGGTCCCTATTTGCATGTGTTGGTGTATATAGCAGAAACGAAATGATAGAAGCTTCGAAAACTGCAAGAAGACAACGGAGGAGCTGAAAGTCTTTTCTTTAAAACATTGTTCTCATGGGTGGGGGGGCCATTGTTTGTAACAGACTAAGTGTCCATGACTTTTTACTATCAATTGTAAACTCTAGTTAGGTATTTCTCATGTATAGTGTATACTCCCTGTGTACTTGGGCTTGCCTACTTTTATGAATAAAATACTTTGATTACCGATTAAAAAAAAAAAAAAAGAAGCCATCACTTTCATCTGAGTCGATTTTAGCAAACAAATTTTACATGATTAAACTTTCCAGCAAATCTTCACAAATAAAAACATACCAGAGAAATTAATGGGCCCTCCTCTTCATCAGTTGTAACATGAGTCATCAAGGCCAAGTTTTTTACCAGTCCACAAGCTTCACCTTCGGGAGTATCACATGGGCAAAGCATGCCCCACTGTAACAAAGTGAAATAGCACAGAGACATATTAATGCTTAAATATACAGTTACAGAAATCTAACTAACAATTTATGATGCAAAACCTTTGCCACCCCAAAATAATGAATTAGTGCTGAATGCTTTTAACGTCCAACTCAAACATTTCAAGCTCACCTGACTAGGCTGCAAAGCTCGAGGTCCACTTACTTTTCTGGACTTCTCAAATTGTGGTGAGATTCTTGTCATGTGTCCCAAAGTCCCAATAAAGGATAGCCTAGCTAACACCTATAACCAGATAATTTTTCTCAGTCCAGGATATTTAAATAAATTTGTGATAGCCTACAAAAGAAAAATATAAATGAAATGTGATATGATATACGACAAAAGCTAGGATAAAAATTTAGGACAACATACGGCAGGAATGTGTCATGCACACAATCATTAATGTGGTAAATTATTGTCTAAAATATATATCGAACAACACAGCAAGGTTTGAATAAATAAAATATGAATATTCAGGACTAACGCCTAAATTTCAAACTTCATCTAAGCATAGTACAAGTTTAAGTGTGTTCTTTCTCTATGGCTGCTACCAAACAAAATGAACATAAAAATCTAGTGGCCGATATCTTGACACGTTAGTAGAACCCAAACAATGTCAACTTCTTTTTCTCTGCAACCGTTCAAACTTAAAGAGAAGGAGACAGAATGCAAAAATACTTAGACAGGAAGGAATCTAATTCCATCAGAAACGAAACAGAGCTTGAAAAAGAAAACTAATAAATCTGATCCTTCACATGCTTGGACAATTAAGTGCTGAGCATTACTAAACCATGTTATTCAGGAGGATGAAATCAAAAGGAGAGGAAACAAAGCATCGGCCCAAGATGCTCCCCTTTAATTTCTCATTTACTTTGACATCGGTATGCCTATTGCAGAACATAACAAGAAATCCAAAATGCACCAACATGTACCCAACATATCCCTGGACTACGTGCCATATCCTATAGAAATCTAAGAGTAATACCATTTTTATTGCTTTCTATTTTTTAATGACTGAGGTATTTGACACATATACCGCATATATAGGTCATACGGTACATAGTACAGTTGCACAGAAGGGCAGTGTTTGTTGCACCTGCTCTTGATAGGAAGGAGCAGGCATAAAAAAATAATGAATATAAAAGGACATGTGGGATATAAACAACCTGTGTCATGCCTTTCCTGTCCATCCTGAACCGTTTGACATTGAAGTTACCAGTAGAAAGAGTCCTTTCTAGGCCAGCAGAAATACTGTCTCCACGAACATACTACGTAACATATCACCAAAAAAAAGTAAGAAAAAGAAAAGACAAGAACTTTTTTTATAAGGACACATCAGGAAAAAAATATTCCAAGAAGAATTCAGAAACTTGCCATAAGATGGAATGATAAAACTGAGATCTTGATTCCAAATAGAAATAAGATGACTTATATCCTAAGCATTTATACAGAACTAAGATGAGACAAGTGTAGAAATCAGGAACTAAGATGCAAGTACTGGCATGAAATCATAATCAATGCAGATGACACCTACATAACAATACAGGAAGACACGCTATTGTATAAGCTAAAATAGTCTAAGGAAAAGATGTAACAATCACATTAACAAAATCCTCTCTTTCTCTCTGATATCCCTGACTGAGTATATGACAGTAGTGAATGTGATACTACATTGCCTGTGAGGGAGAAGTTATTGCCCTTTATAATGATTCCTAGGAGCTTCGGCTGTAATATCGACTAATCCTTTTAGAGTATAAGCCCAGATGTAGTTTTGGATTTTAATGGGTCAGTACAGACACACATGTATGTAACATGCGCGTGCACACATATTTGACTGAATATCTGACCATTCTGCATGGGTTAATGAAGAGAGTTTCTCGATATTTTTCCTTAAGAACAGGAAGGAGTTTTTACAAAAATAGCAGATTATTTAGAATGTTTATATTGGATTTTTCTCAAACAAGAGATCTTGAGTGCATTTGATTATATTGGATTTTTCTCATGTAAGAGATCTTAAGTGCATTCGATTACCTAAATTACTAACACAACCTGTTGCTTTATGTGAAGGGGCATGCATCATCAATCTTGACAAGGCATCATATTCCATCATAGACTGTCCCTAATAGATAAAGACACCCAGTATTCCCTTACAATTCACCTAATTTTAATTAAAATGAAAAAAAATTATGAAATCTAAGCCTCATGGAGATCATGTAGCATTGCCAGTTACATTTGATCTAAAAAAAATTTAATCACAGAACAGCTTATCAGAAACAAATACTTGATTTTGGCACAATTCCCAAAACTTACTTGCAACGGGTCAAATCGGCTAGACCTGCTCAGTCTTGCCATATTCATGTCCATCCTCTTCTTAACTTCTTCAATCATCGACTTGAACAAATCCTATATACCAAGAGAGATAAGAAACAAAGAAGAAAAAATTGGTAAAAGGTGACCAATGGTGTATATTACATTCCAGCTATATATGAATCTGAATACTGGTACCTCAAAGAGAAGAGAAATTAACTGGCCAGATAATTCCAACCGTTTGTTTCCCACATAATCCTACAACAGCAAGGAAAACAATCCTTTTAGGATCTATTCACACACCAACCTAGCATACAAAGATATATCAGCCTACATTACCATGCAAAACAGTTAAATATAATAGCAGATAGGGACGATGAATAAAATATCAAAGTACCTAATTTGAAAAGATAGGGCAGTATCAGCATTTTTTGCTTTTACATGGCAAGATTTCAACCAAAGACATGCCTCAGCCCCAAATGCAACCCTTTAAATGTGAGCCAAAGCACAATGACACAGATATCAACATGGAGAAGTGTTGAATGTTAAAAGTTTTTTGGAAAGCTGCAATTGAGAGTTTAATGGGATAGAGTGGATTTGCTGGGGAAGTTCCATTGTGTTTGTAAAAGAATCCACAGAAGTAACAAACAAAATTTCAAATTGTTAGAGCTTCCAACATCCTTTTTTTTATATTTATAACTAAACGATTGAGGAGATGCAATCAGTGCTTGGGTTTTCTTGTGAAGGCTTTGAAGAACAGGTTAGAGCCCTTCTCATAGCCATTGAAGATAGTCGTTCAAAGTCGGCCACGAAGCGAGAAAGGGAACTTAAAAGGCTCTCGTGCTCTATTAATTATGAAGGTAAGGAGGGGGCGGGCGGAAGGGATAGATTGAAAGGGAGGGGCACTCTTTGTAATTATGAAGCTTAAGATCCTATCATGGAATGTGTGAGGGCTGAATGATTGTAATAAGCGTCTTCGCATAAGATCCTTATTGCGGTCATGGAAGGTGGATGTTGTGTGTTTTCAAGAAACAAAGTTGAGGGTTGTGGATAGAAGAATCATCCATAGTTTTTGGGGGTGTTCGTATTTGGGTTGGTCTTATTTGGCATCATTGGGTGCTTCCGGTGGTGTCCTTTTAATGTGGGATAAAAGAGTGGTGGAGGCGGTTAAGGAATGTGTTGGAAACTTCTTGATTGCCAGTCATTTCAAAAATACGATTGATGGATGGGAGTGGGCGTTTGCGGGCATTTATGGTCCAAATTTGGATAGAGATAGGAGGCGACTTTGGGAGGAGTTGGCAGGGCTAATTTATTTATGGGAGGTGTCACGGTGCATGGGGGGAGATTTCAATATTGTTCGTTTCCCTAGTGAGCGTTCGGGGAGCCATCGCAACTCGGCAACCATGGAAGAGTTCTCAGAGTTTGTATTTGATTTGGATCTTATGGACCTCCCTCTTCTAGGGGGCAAGTTCACGTGGTCAAATAGTCAGGGATGGTCGAGATTGGATAGGTTCCTTGTATCTCTGTCGTGGGAGGCGTACTTTCCGGAACTTTCTCAAAAGCGGCTGCCCCGAGTGTGTTTGGATCACTTTCCTATTGTTTTGGATTACAGAGGTATCCTTGGAATACACCAGTATTTCACGTTTGAAAATATGTGGTTAGCGGCGGATGGTTTTGTAGAAAAGGTACGTTCTTGGTGGTCCTCTTATATATTTACAGGCACGCCCAGTTTCATTCTAGCATGTAAGCTTAAGGATTTGAAGCAAGATTTTAAAAAGTGGAACTTGGAAGTGTTTGGTAGTATTGACAATCAGAAGAACACCCTTATGGAGGAACTATAGGAATTAGAGGGAAGGGAATTGACGGGAGATCTCTCGGAGGAGGGTGTTATTGATGGAAGAGATTTTGTGGTGACAAAAGTTTAGGGCCTTTTAGTTAAAAGAAAGTGATAAATGTACAAAATTATTTCATAAAGTAGCGAGTTCTCACAGATGCAGCAACACTATTGAGTCACTACATTCAGTTACTCAAGTGCTCTCTTCTCCTACAGATCTAGAAAATCATATTGTGCATTATTATGAGAACCTCCTTTCGGAACTGGCATGCTTGAGGCCGAAGCTCGATGGCTTGTTGTTCAAGTCTATTGATTCACAAAGTGCGAGTGGTTTGGAAAGGCCTTTTGATGAAGACGAGGTTTGTAAGGTTATCTGTAGTATGGCAAAGGATAAAGCACCAGACCCGGATGGGTTCTCAATGGATTTCTTTCAGGCTTGTTGGGACGTTGTGAAATGGGATATTATGCAAGTTTTTATGGAATTTTACTCTTTCCATAAATTTGAGAAAAGCCTCAATGCGATGTTCATCGCTCTCATACCAAAGAAACATGGGGCTAAGGCAATTGAAGATTTTCGCCCCATAAGCCTTGTGAGCAGAGTACACAAAATCATTTCAAAGTTCCTTGTTAATCGCCTTAGCCCCGTGTTGGAACACATTATCTCTAAGCCTCAAAAAACTTTTATTCGGGGGAGACAGATTTTGGATTCGGTGCTTATTGCCAATGAGTGTTTGGACCATAGGATGAGGGCAACAGTCCCAGGTATTCTTTGCAAACTTGATATGGAAAAAATTTATGATCATGTGAACTGAGATTTCCTTTTATACTTGCTCATGAGGTGTGGCTTTAGTGATAGGTGGATTTATTGGATTCGATATTGTGTCTTTACTGTCCTTTCTCGATGCTAGTCAATGGCACTCCTGCTAGTTTTTTTAACAGTTCACGCGGTCCGAGGCAAAGGGATTATTTGTCTCCCCTTCTGTTTGTCTTTGTGTTGGTGGAGGGTTCTTTCTAGTTTTTCGGTGGGTAATGGCTCAAATGACCCTATTTCACTCTCTCATCTCTTATTTGCAAATGATACACTCTTATTCTGTGATGCAGACCCTAGTCAGATTCAATCTCTGCGAGCTCTTTTGTTATGTTTTGAAGAAGTGTCGGAGCTCAAGGTGAACCTTGGTAAATCTGAGATAGTGGCAGTGGGTGCAGTACCCAATATCAACAGTTTGGCGCAATTTTTGGATTGTAAGGTGTCCTCCTTGCCTATGAAATATTTGGGACTCCCTTTGGGGGCGACTTTCAAGGCTCGAGCTATATGGAATGGGGTGGTAGAAAAAGTAGAGAGAGCTTATGGGGTGGAAACGGATGTATTTATCGAAAGGGGAGCGACTCACTTTAATTAAGAGCTCTTTAACTAATCTCCCCACATATTTCCTATCACTCTTTCCTTTGCCTGCAGGAGTGGCAACTAGAATTGAGAGATTATTCCGGACTTTTCTCTAGGGGGGAGTGGGGGAGGAAACAAAATTCCACCTGGTTAATTGGAACAAAGTTTGTTTTCCAATTCCAAATGGTGGCTTGGGAGTATGCAACTTGAGGACTTTCGATAAAGTTTTGTTGGGAAAATGATTATAGAGGTACCAGCTAGAGGGGGACGTGTTTTGGAAGGAGATTATTGCTTCTAGACATAGGAGTGCGTGGGGAGGATGGTGCTCCAATGTAGTAGGGGGGGGGGGGGGTATGGCGTGGGTTTATGGAAATTATTAGGCAGGGATGACAGTGCTTCGAAAGTCATATACGGTTTGTGGTGGGAGAGGGGTCCAAAATCAGGTTTTGGCATGATGTTTGGTGTGGAGAGTGCGCTTTGTACAGGGCTTTTCCAGCACTCTATCGTATTGTAGCTAACAATAAGGCTTTCGTGGCAGATCTGCAGGTATTCTCTCATGGTTCTTACCAGTGGAATGTCCTCTTTAATAGGGATATTCTGATTTTTTCAGGTTGCTTTATTCCATGGAAAATACCACGACACGAGGATAAGGTGTAGTGGAGGGCCAATGATAGTAAAAAAATGCACAGTCAGGACATATTACAAGATTTTATCAGCCCAAGGCAATGCTCCATTTCCATGGAAGTGGATTTGGAGGTCCCGGGGTGCCTACTAAAGTAGCTTTCTTTGTTTGGACTGCGGCTCTGGGGAAGATCTTGATTACAGACAATCTGAGAAAGAAGGGACTTATTGTGATGGATTGGTGCTATTTGTGTAAAAAACATGGAGAATCTGTAGATCACTTACTTTTGCATTGTGAGGTTACAAGAGGGCTTTGGGATGAGATCTTTAGAAGAATGGATATTGCTTGGGTAATGACCTCGAGGGTGGTGGATTTATTAGCATGTTGGAAGGAGCTTCAAGGCTGCCCTCAAGTGGCAGCAGTGTGGAAGATGATCCTGTTGTGTATCATGTGGTGTATATGGTCGAAAAGGAATGAGAGGTGCTTTGAAGATAGGGAGTGCACAATAGGGGAGCTCCAGAATTTTTTTATGCTCACTTTAATGCTTTGGTTCTCAGCTATTGTACTTGATGGAAACAATGTCCATGACTTTCTTTCCTTAATTTAGAATGTATCTAGATGTTTTCTTTTGTATACTTCTTGTGTACACAGGCTATGCCTAGTTCATTCGTATGAATAAAATTTACTTCTTACTTATAAAAAATAAATAAATAAATAAGTAAACAATTGTATTAATAGAATAGGCATAACCCAAGTACACAAGATGATATACAAGAGAAAACACCTATTTAGGAAGGAGAAGGAAATAAGAAAATCATGTAGGTCTAAACCATTAAAATCTATAGCTATGGCCGATATGAATAACATTCTAACAAAAAAAGATCTAAGATCCTCAAATGATCGCTCCTTGTCTTCGAACGTCCAATCATTCCGCTCATGCCATAAGCACCATCAAATACAAATATGAACCATCTTCCACACGGCTTTGATTTGTGGAATAGCTCCTAGATTTGTCCAACAAGCCAAGAGCGCGCGCCTCCACTGCGGCGGGCATAACCCACGCTGCCTCTAATCTGCTGAACACCTCAACCTATAACGCTCTAGCAACATCACAATGCAGTAGAAGATGATCCACAGTTTTACCGCTCTTCTTGCACATGCAGCACTAGTCTATTATGATCACCCCGCATCGTTGCAAATTATCTGTCGTCAAGATCTTTCCCAGTGAAGTTGTCCATGCAAAGAAAGTCGCTTTGGGAGGCGTCTTATTACACCATATCCTCTTCCATGGAAACTGAGTGTTTGGCACCTGTGTGAGAGACTTATAGAACGATCGAATCGAGAATGTGCCTCTACCTGCCCGTATCCACCACAACTTATCTTTTCCTTGGATGCTCGGTCTCACAGAATACAGAAATCAAAAGAACTCCTCAAAACTACCAACTTCCCAGTGTTGAGCCGCCCTGCTAAAGATTATGTTCGACTGTATTTGATCCCCAACTATCACCATAAAATCAGCCACTGAAACTTCTTTCTCACATGCCATCTTGAATACTGAATGGAATAAATCTTTTAGCGTATTATTTCCACTCCATATGTCGCTCCAGAATTTTATTCTAGAACCATCTCCCAACACAAGTCTAGCGTGACAAGAGAACACCTCCCATTCCCGACTAATATGCTTCCAAATCCCCACTTCGTGAGGCCCATTTACCTCTCTACTACACTAACCCCCCTACACACTTCCATATTTATAATCAATCACCGACTTCCATAGGGCTTCCTGTTCCATGTTATATTGCCACAACCAGAGCTTCCAACATCTTAATAAGCATTAGTTCCTATGAGCTTTAAATGCAGCTTTCAGTCAACATAATTATGCATCTTCTCATTCTTCATAGATTTATTGTAAAACCTCATGCTTGATGATAAAATTGTTTTGCCTTCTGCTTAGATGCTTTCTCTTGTTTAAGCTCTGTGGCTTGAGCTAGGCCCCCTTTTCTGTAATCACCCCTCCCCAAGCCAAGCTGGTCAAATTGGCTAACAGATTACTTGGAACCAAACCAGGCCAGTTCTCAAGTTAGAAGTTGGACCGATTGGGGTCAACACTAACCTTTTTTCTAGATCCACCTAACATCAATAACTCAACCACCTTTACGCAGTTTTAGACAAGTTTCCATATGTGAAAAGAAGTATAAATATCTGACTACTAGAGTTGTCCTGGTTTAGAAAGACCCACCTATGCCAAATGCGTTTTAATGAAGTGAATGCTGAATTTTAATTGAAAACTAAATTCTATATTTTACAGTGCATAGACCAATACTGAACCAGACGCAATTAATAATTTAGTAAACCTGATGATCATTGAGCTAGATTTTTAATTAGTAAGCTATTACAGCACTCGCAATCAAAGGTTGATTTTTCTATTCTTCGGACTTCTTGTAATTTCCACTATATTTTAGTACACATAGGAACAGATCCACACAAAAAAGACATTTCGTTTGCAATTATTGAAATGGCCTTAACTTCAAAAAATGATTCATATGTACACTAAGAAAAGAAATTGTCACCCTGCAATTGCAAATATCCATACTGTACCACATATCTATATGCATTTCTGATTCTCTTACATGGATTACTTCATTTACATTTACTTTTCCTTTGTTTCTCATCATTCTCATATATTTCTTTTGATAGGTAAAATCAATTAAATAATAAGATCCAGGAGGAATTCTTTATCATTTTCATATATTTTGTCATCATTAAATTGATATTTAAATTTTTTAACTTTTATCCTATAAAACAATGTATTTTTTATGACATCAGCTCAGAACACTGATCCACTGGTTAAACAACTAACCAGGCTTAGTTAGAGTCTAATAACTATGCTTACCACTCCGAACAAAAGAAAAAGTTCACTTAGGTTTGGAAGTGAAACAAATCACCTTGTCATCCATTGTGTCCTTATTCAGCACTGCATCTATCATGCGTCTTAACATTACAGCAACATATATACATTTTGCACGAAAATTATCCTGACGCACCTAGAAGAAATTAAAAAAACAAGAAGAAGAAGTATGATGAACCATCAAAAGTGTCGAATTCGAAAATGTTTTTTTTTATAAGTACGAATTGGAAAATGTGAAAAGGAAAAAAAAAAAAAAAAAAACTTACTGGAACGTTGGCAAGAAATATATGTCTCAGGATGGATAAAGCTCTACCTTCCTATTCCAAAAAATCAAAGAGCAGTTAAGAGTTACAATTGTCAAAGCAAAAACAAAACAAAACAAAAATGATTGAAATGGACAAGAAATCTATCATACACATAAACAAATAAATTGTAGAATTATAGAGATATTTATGTTTAAGGATCTGTTAGCAATATTAGGGGCTAATATCTAGGAGATCTACAGCTAACAGATCAGTTTTTCTTATCCCATGATTTTAGGAGATTTGGTAGTCTGTTACCAAATCTGTAGATATAAGTTTCCTGTTTTATAGCTTTCAGTTTTAGGTAGTTCTGATTTCCTTTCTAGATTAGCTGTAAATATCCCTAAAATAGATGAGCATTATCATCTATATAAAGTGGGGCCTGTAACCTTATTTTTGAAATAGTGGAATCTTACTCTTTCCTTCCACAAACAAGATGGTATCAGAGCCATCTCTGAACCCTAATTCCCTCAAATGACCAAATACGGGAAACGTGATTCAAGAGCTACCGTTTCCCAAATCACCTCCAATCAGGAAGCCATGGCTTCCAACAATGATAGTAACCTCATGCCCATTACAGGACACAAACTGAATGGGAACAACTATCTCCAATGGTCCCATTCCGTAATGATGTTCATATGCGGAAAGGGCAAAGATGATTATCTCACCGGAGATGCTGCCAAACCAAACAAGACGGATGAAAAGTTCAAAGTCTGGAATGCCGAGAATAATATGGTCATGTCATGGCTCATTAATTCCATGACAAATGACATTGGAGAAAACTTTCTTCTCTATGGAACAGCAAAGGAGATTTGGGATGCTGCCAAGGAAATATATTCTAACAATGAGAATACATTGGAATTATTCGAGGTGGAAAGTGTTCTTCATGACTTCCGCCAAGGAGAATTAACAGTGACTCAATACTTCAACACTCTCAATCGGTATTGGCAGCAGCTAGACTTATTCGAGGAGCACAATTGGAGCTGTCCGAATGATGGAATCAGGTATAGACAAATAATTGAACGGAAAAGAATATACAAATTTTTGATTGGATTAAATAAGAACCTTGATGAAGTACGAGGAAGAATTTTAGGATCCAAACCACTACCAAATATCCGAGAAGCTTTTTCAGAAGTTCGGAGAGAGGAAAGTCGAAAGAAGATCATGATGGGATCTCAAGATTCTGTGACAAATCCTGAGAGTTCAGCACTTGTGGTGAGAGGGAATCCATCCAACAACAACAACGATCACAGACCAAAGAAAGGGCGACCATGGTGTGATCATTGTCGACGTCCTGGTCACACCAAGGACAACTGCTGGAAGATTCATGGCAAACCAGCAGATTGGAGGCCTTCCCGGTTTGCCAATGACAAAGAAGGACGAGGCAACCTTGCTTCCATGGATGAACAACCTCCACCCGAACCAACTCCCTTCAGCAAGGAACAGATAGAGATCTTGCAGAAAATGTTCAGCCAATCCTTGCCTGCACCAGCTCCCACTGTAGTTGGTACCGGATCCCTGGCACAAAAAGGTAATTTTTTAAGAGCTCTAAATGCTAACAAGGAGAGGCTCAGTCCATGGATTATAGACTCAGGAGCTTCTGATCATATGACTGGAGATGAGAAGTTGTTTTCAACTTACACCCCATGCTATAAAAATTTAACTGTGCGAATAGCTGATGGTTCACTCTCAAAGGTGGCTGGTACAGGCTCGGTTCAGATTTCAGAGAACATCACTCTTGATTCCGTTCTACTTGTACCAAAATTAAATTGCAATTTACTATCCATTAGTAAACTCACTCGGGATCTCAACTGTGTTACTAAATTTGGCTCAAATCTGTGTGTATTTCAGGTCTTGGACTCGGGGAAGACGATTGGCAGTGCTAAGATGTGTTCGGGGCTCTATCTTCTAGAGGTTAATGATCCTCCTCAAGGAGCAATTCATCAATCAGATTGTTCAGTGTCCAGTAGTCCTGTTTCTTTGTCTGTGAGTCAGTCTAATAATGATAGTGCAATTATGTTATGGCACTATAGGTTAGGTCATCCAAATTTCTTGTATCTTGAGAAGTTGTTTCCTTCATTATTCCATAGTAAAAATCCAAATGAATTTCAATGTGAGATCTGTCAATTCTCTAAACATATTCGCAATTCTTATCCTAACAGATCCTACAAAGCATCTCAACCTTTTTCCATGATTCATAGTGATATATGGGGCCCTTCTAGGATAAAAAATGTTACTGGTTCTCGCTGGTTCATTTCATTTATTGATGATCACACTAGACTCACATGGGTATTCCTCATGAAAGAAAAATCTGAGGCAAACCAAATCTTCAAAACCTTCAATACCATGATCCAAACACAATTCCAAGCAAAAATTCAAATTCTGAAAACTGACAATGCCAAAGAGTATTTCAATTCCAGCCTTAATGATTATCTCATGAGTCATGGTATTGTTCACCAAAGTTCCTGTGTTAACACTCCTCAGCAAAATGGTATTGCCGAAAGAAAAAACCGGCATCTTCTTGATGTGGCTCGGTCTCTTATGTTCTCTACCCATGTACCAAAATATTTCTGGGGTGAAGCCATCCTTACTGCTGCGTACCTCATAAATAGGATGCCATCTCGGATTCTTAACTTCCAGACTCCCTGTCAAATTCTCCTTCAGTCCTTTCCCACTACTCGTCTCATCTCCACCATCCCATTCAAAGTTTTCGGGTGTTCAGCTTTTGTCCATGTCCATCAACAACACCGGGACAAACTTGATCCTAGAGCTCATAAATGTATTTTCCTTGGGTACTCTCCAACTCAAAAAGGATATAAATGCTACTCACCGGTCACTAAACAATTCTATCACTCCATGGATGTCACCTTCTTTGAGCAACAACCTTATTTCCCCAAATCTGATATTCAGGGGGAGACTAATTTTATCCTAGAATATCAGCTTTGGGATATTGAAGAATCACCTCATGTCTCTCATAATTCTGACCAAACTTGCCCATCACTAAATCACGAATCACTTCCTCCTCAAAATTTCTCCCTTGAGTCTTCTTACTTCCTAGAACCTCCTACTCAAGATCAAGCCAACAATCCACCTCAAAATCTGGACACACCTCAAAATCTGGACACTATTCAATCAACAAAGAGTGATGAATTGATTACCTACTCAAGGAGGAGAAAGAACCAAAAGGAGATGGAACAACAAGCATCTCTTGAGCAAACCCAAGAGTCTGACTCAAGTCCTAGACCAAGTGAAGATCCACCAGGTAACACTAATCCTGAAACTAATGATGACAGTGGCCTTCCTATTGCTGTGAGAAAAGGGGTAAGATCATGCACAAAACATCCGATATACACATTTGTGTCATATGAAGGATTGTCACCGAAGTTCAAAGCTTTTGTTGCCAACATCGACAACATCCAAGTTCCTAATAATATACAAGAAGCTCTCGGCTCACCAGAATGGAAATCAGCAGTGTATGAAGAAATTCATGCACTAGAGAAAAATGGAACTTGGGAAATCTCTGACTTACCAACTGGGAAACGCCCAGTAGGCTGCAAATGGATCTTCACAGTAAAATATAATGAAGATGGGAGTGTTAATCGGTTCAAGGCACGGCTGGTTGCAAAGGGATTCACCCAATCATATGGAATCGATTACGAGGAGACATTTGCTCCTGTAGCCAAGTTAAACACAGTTCGGGTTTTATTATCTTTGGCTGCAAACCTTGACTGGCCTCTCCACCAACTAGATGTCAAGAATGCCTTTCTAAATGGGGACCTAACTGAAGAAGTGTACATGGAAATTCCCCCCGGATTTGAGACACAAACTACATGCAACAAGGTTTGTAAACTTAGGAGATCTCTATATGGGCTCAAGCAATCTCCAAGAGCTTGGTTTGAAAGATTCACAAAGGTAGTGAAGAAGCATGGCTACTCTCAATGTCAGACGGACCATACACTATTTGTTAAACACTCTTCTGCAGGAAAACTTGCTGTCCTCATAGTGTATGTGGATGACATAATCCTAACAGGAGACTATGAAGAGGAAATCTGCACCATCAAAAGTTTACTAGCTGCAGAATTTGAAATCAAGGACCTTGGGAATCTTAAATATTTCCTAGGTATGGAGATTGCAAGGTCAAGAAAGGGAATCTCTGTCTCACAGAGAAAATATGTCCTAGATCTCTTAAAAGAGACTGGAATGCTCGGGTGTAAGCCGGTAGATACTCCTATGGATCCAACTATCAAACTAGGAGCTAAGGAAAATTGTGCACCCGTGGACAAAGGAAGATACCAAAGATTAGTAGGTAAACTAATATACCTATCTCACACACGACCAGACATTGGATTTGCTGTTAGCATGGTAAGTCAGTTCATGAACAATCCAAATGAAGAACACATGGAAGCTGTGTATAGAATCCTGAGATACCTGAAACTAACACCAGGTAGAGGATTATTTTTTGAGAAGAACCAAAGAAGAGATATTGAAGTGTTCAGCGATGCAGATTGGGCAGGATCAGTACAAGACCGAAGATCAACTTCAGGATATTGCACTTTTGTGTGGGGAAATTTGGTCACTTGGAGAAGTAAGAAGCAGTCAGTGGTGTCAAGAAGCAGTGCAGAAGCTGAATTCCGGGCAATGGCACATGGTATTTGTGAGGGAATTTGGTTAAAAAGGGTGCTAAAGGAATTAAAAATTTCAGATGAAGAACCTATGAAAATGTTCTGTGATAATCAATCAGCAATCAGCATTGCCAAAAATCCAGTTCATCATGATAGAACAAAACATGTGGAAATTGATCGACATTTTATAAAGGAGAAGATAGAGGAAGGAATAATCAAGATGTTGTACGTGCCTACATGTCTTCAGACAGCAGACATCCTTACCAAGGCTCTATCGAGAAAGGTGTTTGATGATCTGAGTTCCAAGCTGGGGTTAATTAATATTTACCGCCCAGCTTGAGGGGGAGTGTAGAATTATAGAGATATTTATGTTTAAGGATCTGTTAGCAATATTAGGGGCTAATATCTAGGAGATCTACAGCTAACAGATCAGTTTTTCTTATCCCATGATTTTAGGAGATTTGGTAGTCTGTTACCAAATCTGTAGATATAAGTTTCCTGTTTTATAGCTTTCAGTTTTAGGTAGTTCTGATTTCCTTTCTAGATTAGCTGTAAATATCCCTAAAATAGATGAGCATTATCATCTATATAAAGTGGGGCCTGTAACCTTATTTTTGAAATAGTGGAATCTTACTCTTTCCTTCCACAAACAAGATAAATATACAGTAAAATATATGTGTACATGCTTAAAGGTGCCATACACACATGTACCAAAATAAATACAAAGTCCCCTGCACGCGCGCACACACACACACACACACATAAGAGAAAGAGGACCTTCACTGATGAAGCACCAGAATAAGTGGACTTCTTCACCTGCAACAACAAGATTATATGGGCTTCAGAGACGTACAACAACCACCGATAACAATAAACATTAAAGAACACATCAAGAATTTGCCAATTTTTATTTTAGTTTCAGAGAGAGGGAGAGAGTACTCAAGAGTCAAGTCCATAAACATGAGAAAGCTTCATTGGAGTTGCTAGAAGTGGACCAGAGTGAAAAAAAATGGATTCATTATAAATTACCCATGATACTCAGAAACCAAGAATCAAAATAAAACCAGGACACCTTAGACAAAACCAGAGAAGCAGAAATTTACTCCATGGACCCTAAAGCACAGAAGTATCTCATTGAAAGTATTAGAACAACGAAAACCTATAAAAATAGTGAAGGTCGATTACAGATTTATAAGCTCAGATATTGATTAAAATGTCGCCATTCCCTCTATGTGAAGGTTAGTTATGGAGTAAAATTTCACCATGGTTAGCTTCTAACTTTGTTGACAGTTTGAGATTCTTTCTCTCAATTCATCAAAAAACCATGCATATGAAATTGTCAAAATTCCTCAAGTAGACTCAAAGCTTTAGCTAATCTAAACCAGATGTCTAACAACAAAGACGCAAAATAATCTGGCCAAAGATTTCAGCCAGTGAGTCTACATTGCCACAGACCAAGCTGTCTTTTATGATAAGTTGATCTCATAGAATTTGCAATGAAAGCTACAGAAGACCATTTCAAGCCAAGAACAGTCAACAGTCATCAAACAACATGAATTATTTGACCCAACAATTGCATTGCCAATTATCATATCAGACAAGTGTCGTGTCCACACCATCAATAATGGTCAGCAAAACGAGAGACTTTATGTTTGAACAAAGAAGTAAAATGCCAAAATCATGAAGTAAACCACACTGAATACAAAGCAGTATCACACCTTTGTCTCAAGATGCTCTAAGGCTTGCTGTTTCGTGTATACACCATACTTTTTTGCACATTCCTGAAAGTTGGGCAACAAACTGAAAAGGTAAGATTAACAGGGAGAAAATGGAAGGAATTGTAAAAGAGAAGTTCTGAAGGCTCAAAATATAGACATAAGGACATAATTGAAAAAAATAGTCTGTCAGCCATCACAGGTATCAAAAATAATCAACCACCAAAACATTTTACAATAACTCATAAAAATGCATAATTATTTAGTTAAAAAACTATTACTTATCTTTTTAAAGTATGCATGCAAAACTCACCATTCTCTACTTTGGTAGACAAAGAATCACCACATGAAATAAAAACACACACAAATAAATATAATGCCAAAACATTGAATGTTGCTTGATAATATAAAACCTAGTGGACAGTAGAGACAATAAAACAGTGCCCACAAAAATGAACTGCTAATTTTTCTTTCTCGGATGGCATAGTATTGCAAGGCCACACATAAGCAACTTTGTAACAGGAAAAAAAAAATGACTCAGAAAAGAGATCTCCGAGGTTCTAAAGCCTGCTTCCACCCTAAAGTCCAAAGACCTATCCCTACTACAGGTCCCAAGGAAGAATGAAACGCCCAAAAACAAAAGCAAAAAGGAACAAACCTCCAGAATTATTTAAGCAATAAAACCATATTAAGAACCTAAAGCACTGCATAGCATGATTAGAGCAAATCAAGGTAACTTCGTATAAGAAAGAGAAAATTGACAAAAGGAATTTCATGGGATCTAAAAGCCCATCTTGGGGGCCCAAGTATCTCCTTTCTACACTATAGCTGTCAAGAAACAAGAAAAGGCCAAAAAAATTCAGAAACAAATCATTGGCATATTGTTTACCTCTATAGATGGCAAAAGTAGGTCACTGTATCGAGGATCTCTTCCAACCATCTGTACAACTTCTTGATCACTCTCCATTCCCATGGCCTTCATGACCACCAAAATAGGAATCTGCAGAAGGTTATGAAAATTTAAAAAATAGCAAAGCCTAATCTTACAACAAGAAACGAGAGAAGCAAAAAACAAGATTAGATTGGAAAGGGGTAAGAAGAAAGGAAAATGGTGGTCATATGAATACCTTGTTTACAAACTGATTTAAATGCAAATACATCTTCCCTTTTTCCATCAAAATAACAGTTTTGCTTTTTCGTTCCTCAGTACTGCTTGTCACAGATGCATTTATGCTGAAACCCAGTGAAGAGAACCACAAATAGATCATCAGTAATTTTTTTAAAATAGTCAAACAAAATATAGGAAGAAAACAAAGGTCAAACACTTTTTTTATATCATCCCTCGAGGAATGGTGCATGTGCCTCAATCATTGCATGATCATATCACATTTATCTTAAAAAAACTTCAAAAAAAAAATGATAATTAATACAATAATAAAATTTCTTTTAAAAAAACATGAGTCAAAGTCACTAGACAGAAACATATATGTAAGTTTCAAGAAGCAAAAAGCACAGTATGATTAATAAAGTTAAGAGTGGCATTATGGTACCGACGTTTACATATCAAAAGAAAGAGACAAAAAAGGGACCAGCTAGAAGTTTATATGGCACTTCAATTCAAAGAATAAAATACTTTATAAATTATTTGTCAAGCTATAAGATTCGTATCTTGGATCAGAAAATATGGAAGCCATTATCTGCCTTACACTCCTCTTGCTTAACTCCTTCAGTATGTTTTTTCATCTCTACACTTTTTTTCCAATTAGTTCTTCCTAACACCTTTCTCTCACACTAGAGTATAGAATCTTCTTACCTGTCCTTACCTAACATTTTGTGTTAGAACTGCCAAAAAAAATCATATATCTTGTGCTCAACTTGCTAAGAAGACATGCCCTGTCTTTCTAAAATAAACTAGAATTATTTTTAACTACTGCCACCAGCATTTAAAGTTAGCATCTGGATGACGCAACTCATGCTGATGCAATTGAAAGACTAACCAGATCACTTGAATGGCGCCAAAAGATAATGAGAGAACAACAATCATGTTAAGCAAGAGGAACACGGAATGAAGTGGAAAAGGTTGTCATAAAAAGCAATAAGAAACACTTACTTTCCCTTCTTGTCAGTATCAATAATAATCCTATTCTTTGATAGCTGTTCCTGTATCAACATCACCTGGAGATGACTGGTAATGTCATGATATGCTAAAAACTGGAAACTACCGAGAAAGAAAATTGGAACAGAATAATGTTCATTTATAATGGAGTACATAAGTATTAAAAAAATGTCGTCATCAATAAAACATTAGATAGCAAGACCATACAAAGTTCTACAAATGAGATAGATGAAAATAGCATAAACAAGATGCCCAGACATGTATATGGGCACCATACACTAGGATCTAAATTTACAACAAATGTTAATGAAAGTCCTTGTGCGCCAAACTTGTATCTGTACGCATGTACTGGGATTCATTCCTTCTAGCACACTATCACATTTGGTCTATTTTTTCAGTAAACAAGATTTTATTAATCATAAGGATAGGCCAGAGCCCAAGTCAATGGGACATATACAAGAGCAACGCCTAGGCGTGATGTTCTAGTGATACAAGAAATTCATAAATGTTCATGCCATTAAAATCATTTACAATCAACCAATGGAACAAAGTATACCATCACATTGGGTCCATTATACTACACAGTTTTCCATGCTAGAATTGAAAAAGAGTCAAAACATTAAATAATGTTGTGCAGATATCAAGAAAAAAGTCCAACAATTTAAGAAAACAATAAAAGGATCAGAATGAGTTTTACAATGTTTGCATACAAACATGAGACTTAGAAAAGGTGGATCTATCCCCCTTTTCATCTAAAAGGCCAAGTTGATCGACAGTAGGCAGATTCAATAAGTTTTTATAGGTAATACAGAAGTTTTATTCATAGAAGTAGGCAAAACCCAAGTACACGGGGAGTATACATGAGAATAGCCTAATTAGAGTTTACAATCAAAAGTAGAAGATCATGCACATTCAGCCCATTACAAACAATATCACCCACCCATAAGAACAAAGTGTTAAAAAAGAGAACTTTAAGTTCATCCATTTAGGCAGATTCAATAACTCATAGAACCAATTTTCAACTTTTTGCACTGAAGTACTTTTAGCTTTGTTGCCTAGTGTAATACAAGTCAGAATGGCACCTTCTCTGTCCCTTTGATAATAAAATATCCTCCAGGATCAAGGGGACACTCACCTGCAGTCAGCAGAAAAATGGAAAGAAAAAATTCATGTAAATGTAAGAACAAAACATGGTAGGAGCACAAAAGAAGAGGGAAGACAGAATTAAATAACTGAATTTTTTAAAACAGACCAAGTCTTGCAAGATCAGCTTCATCTTTTCCATATAAGACACAGCGGCAACTCCGTAACATGATAGGCATTCTTCCAATAACAACCTCATTCTGCAAGACACAGTTTATGTAATATTTAAATACATGCCACCAAACTTAACCTACAGTTGTTTCTAGAAGTACCTTCTCCATCAATTGATACAACCAAAATTGACTTAGAATTTCTAGAAGTACCTTTTCCAATCTTATCTTTTGGGTATGACTTCCTTGAATGTACTCTACACTGACCAAAATTGGAGCAGAATACCTTGAATTTGCAACACATCAATGCAAAAAAAAGTTAGTATATAAGCCAACAGTTCTCAAATAGTTGTATGAACCACATTAGCTTCATGTCACAGCAATGGTATTATGGTATACTTCCGTACACAGAAATCCAATCCTAACAATCAAAGAGAAGCCTATTCCATGAACCCAATAGTGTTTAGGGACTATGTTTCATTATCAACTGCATAGCTTTGTATCTTATTAAAAAAAATGCATGCCTTTGTAGGTTACTAGAAAATGACATTCTTTGATGCTGTTGGGTTAGGAAGGCAAGAAGCAAGTTCTTCAAGGATGAAACCAAAACTGAAATAAATAATAATATAATCATCGAGATCATTATGGGTTGTGCTCAAGATTCTTTGCATCGTCATGCAAGATGACACATCATTCCCTTTTCACATTACATCTTTAAAATTCAGCACCATAATGCTAATAGCAGTCCTATGAATAGGAGAGTAAACTAGATCTAAAATGCAAAATATATGAACATGAAGTGGGCAAATGGACTGTACGTCATATCAGATAACCGGCACATTTGGGGATTAATTTCTTCGCTCACACCATCCCTTGGCATTGAGGGCTCACCAATTCTAACATCTTTGAACCTGCATAACAAGGGACAGGGGAAAAGACTCAGTTGCAGGAACTGAAACTACGAAAAAGCCTCAAAAATTGAATCTTAACACTCCACTTCAAACATGATCTCCAACAGAAATTCCTCACTATAATCAAACAAAATAATTGGCAGCCATTACAGCAAGTGATGGCAGAATGCTAAATGGAAGCATCCAGGACATTAGTCCTACACCACCGTACTCATCCCAGAACAGCCTCAATTTAGATTTTAGCCACAACAAACCAATTAATATCAATGCAACCCCCAAGATTGGATAACTCACCAGATATAGATACTCGGGTCGACACTGGATGCTATACGATCATTAGCACGGACAATCTTCTGGATCCCGTGATTCACAAAGTAATTAAAAGAATCCAAATGTTGTTTCACCAGTCCTCTCACCTATGCATATAGTTTTCTTAATATGAGTAAAACCTTATACGTAATAAATTTCCTATATATATTGCGCACACGCACGATACTATATTACTCATACATGATATTACTTTTTGATACGCATTACGAAAATTCGTATTTGTATCTGCACAGACACAGCGATGCTCCAGGAGAGTGTACACAGACATATACATGCGTACATATGCATACAGGCCTACCTAAGTGCATATGTAATACCTTTAGGAACTCGGGAACAAGCTTGTATTTGTCAACGGCGGACTTGATAGGGGCGGCGAGGAATTGCTTTTCGATGCCGTAATAATCGGGTAGCTGCTTCCCAACGCTGAACCATTTTTTTGCGGGTAACGCAAATTATCAAAAATAGACGCAAATCGAAAATCCAAAAAAATACACGACAACTCGTAGGAACAAAAACCGTGAAAATGGAATCGAACAAACAGCAAAAATGGCGTACTCTTTGTTTTGCTTCGTATGCTCTTCCAAGGAATCCTGCTTAAGGCCCATGGGTGGATGATTACACTTCGCGGCGGTGTGAAAATTTGCAAACGAACAAGCTCAGGACACAAGGCCACAATTCACTTATTCGTGTTTAGACTTTAACCCCCTTCTTAAACCCCCACTCGGAACTGGCCCTTTTGTGTTAGGATTCTTAAAAATTATTAAATAGTCTTAAAAATTCTTTATATGAAAATATTTTTTAATTTCAAATAATTTAAAATATAGAAAAATCCGAATAAAATAAATCTATTTGTAAGTCTTATTTTTTACACGTTCATATTAGTAATATATTTAATATGTCAATAAATAAACTTATAAATAAATTTTAATTTTCACGTTGTGAAATCCATTTTCATCAACGTGTTGTGATCTACATCTTTAATATGTGGCAAGTTGTTCTCAATTTGGAAAAGAATAAATATAGATAGAAATCACTATTGGGAGCATCCATTTTGCACATGATGTCACACATCTCTCCAACTAAGTGTTGGAAACAATCAACTAAAACCAGCCATGCAGTGAGTGCAAAATATGCACTGTTATAGTGACTTCTCTCTAGCATTACCCATAACTTGATCTTGTTGATCAAACAAATTTTCCATTCATATCAGTAGTTTATTTCTCCATTTTAGAAAATTATCTGCTTCGATGAAAACTTTGTCTGTAATGATCTCTTATTCCATAAAAAGGAGGGAATATGCAACCTACTATAAAAAGTAATGATTTGTACAAGCCTCAAATATATAAAATTATATAACTCTCGTGCAAGTCTTTTGTAAAAAAAAGTAGACTCCCACCTTGAAAAAGTATCAAAAAAATCATTTTATTTTGGTAAGGTCTACATTTATCGAAGGACTTGTGCAGACTTATTACTACGAGTTGTAACTAGTATTACTCTATTATCAATTCCTTGCACGTTCCATCGTAATGTCCAACCTTGAAAGTTTAAACATGTTAATTTCATTGCATATGATTAGGATAAAATATCCCACATTTATAATGCAAAATCCACAGGACCACAACTCTTCATCAAATATAAATTTCATAGCAAGAAAATACAAAAATGACATGTTTATAACTCTAAAAGCAATGAATCAAATGCCTAAATCGTGCCACACGTACATGCGAGCATATATGACAAAAACAGCTAACTCTTCCAATTTAACGTTTTAACATCATACTTGAGATCCTTGAAGTGTTTTTGGTTCCTGAAAGTAACTGTATATACACAATAAAGAGACCTAGGTAGCACAGCTGCCATCAGTCACACTTTCAGAGGAAGCTCCAACAGAGCCCAAAAGAGCAGGCCTCCTTGACCAGTATTGTTGAAACCTCTGTCTTGCATATTCAATGTAAGCGAAGTCGATTTCATTCACATGTTCCTGAACAAGATAACAGAAGATGAAACTAAATGAGCTTGCAAAAACCGAATGCATGTAATTTTCTCCCTAGCATTTTCCCATAACTTGTATAAATATACCATAAAAATCAACAATTGACCCAGATGGCAAAAAATTTCCAGTGCAAGGCAATTTTTGGAGAGTCCCCATGGCACTTGGCAAGTTATTAAGAGGCTAGAATGCGACTTACGTGAAACTAGAAAAAAAAAACAACCAAAACTTTAAAGAATAATAGAAATGTAGAAGAAGTCCTAAAAATGATATTTATAGGAAAAAATGATATTTAAATAATAATCTGCACATGTATTCAAGTGGGTAGAACAACTACCCATTCAGCAGCAATAAGAGCCAGACAGATATTTTTAGTGGTCGAACAACTACCCATTCAGCAGCAATAAGAGCCAATTCTGGTATCAATGGCATGACCCCCTCTAAAGTGAAAAAGCGTTCAAGTTCTAATGATGAAAGCTAACATGGGAAGGTCAGAACAGTACCGATATTATTCCCCATAAGCCCCAAAAAAGATGGCTCACTAGAGTATACTTCTCAACATCTTGAAGCAACAGCTCCACTTCATCATCACTAGGTTCATTACCTGCATTTGAATGAATGAATTCAGAGGACAGTATAAACATAACGTGAATTCTCAGGTGAAGTATAATTATAGTCACTAAAACAACTTTGTCATATGAAGAGAAATTGTTCAACAATTACAAGTATTTTTTATATAGGATGAAATATGAGTATTCAGAGGTAAATTGAACAGAGACCCTATTGGGCTTTTCCTATTGCTGAAATGAAGACCAATTGCAGATTTTAACAGTTGTAATAGTGACTACCCTCATTAGAAGCCATAGTGAAAAGTATGTAAATACAATTATAAACCAAAGCAGAAAGAGGACAGTATCCTAGTGAAGATATCTTAAGCAAAACTATGGAGGGAAGCACATAGTTATATTACCTGAATAACTCAAATATATGCGCACAAATCTTTGACGCTCCTCCAAACCTGGCGTATGCCACAGGTAAAGAGAATTCCTTTTTAATCAGAGAAAATAAAGCAAAGCAAAACATGGGCAAAAGGAGAGGAAACCAAACAAACAGAAAAAATAAAACCAAAAGAAAAGGAAAAAAAATGAAATTTAACAAGTTGCACACCAGGATATTTACTGAAGTCCAGAATATGAGGTGTTTCCGTATGATAGTCAGCAGCCATCTCACAAAAATGATTTGCTATGTCAAACGCAACAGGATTATAACTTGCATACTCATAATCCTGATAATGAGGATAGAATTAAAATCAATTATGGCTTACTATATCATAATAAATTATTTGAGCAGTTGGGAAAGAAAATAATTAATTATGTGAAAAAATTAAACCAAATAGTTAAGTCCATATTGAATAAAATCGTTCACCATCCATTTATAAAGGTGATGAAATATTCATTTCTTACATGACCAAAAAATTGTTGTCCTGGTCAAAATTTCCAAAAAGCAAACCGAGTGAATAGATGCTGGCATAGGAGCTGCATGCAGATTTATGGCTCCAGGAAAGATAAATGCACAGCCAGGGATGACAAGTTCCCATTATTCATGTTCTCATTTTCAATTGAACTGGAAAAAAAAAAAAAATCCCCTTTTAGAAGGATCCCATGACTTCACACATTTTTGGCTTTTGATTTTTGAAGTTTGAGGATATTGTAGAGTTGGGTTTATAGAGAGAAACAGGGAATAAAAAAAGAAAAGGTAAATCATAAATCTAGATAACCAGCACAAAGGGGAACTTACAATGATGGTTATAGAATTGGTCTCTTCATCAATCATTATGTTGCCATACTGCAAATCATTGTGGCAAAAACCTATACATTGATAAGCCCGTGAAAACTCCTTCTCCAATATAGGGATCTCCTCTTCTATTTTATCCAAACAAAAGGCTTCAGCTTCTTCAGGGAGAGACGAACTCTTAGCCACACGAATCCAATTTCTGAAGCAATATATATATATATATATAAATAATAATAATATTTGCGTCTAGAGTTCATACTGTAGAACCAACAATGTGACCTTCCTTTGATTAAGATACATGCAACTGAATCTCCAGTTGTCAAAGAAAATAAAAATTATGTACCGAGGGAAGACATACCGCAATCTCTCCCACAGGCAGACATTCTTTGGACCTGGCATATCAAGATCATGAAACTCCTTCATTTTAGACGCTATAAGAGCAGATATTTCTGGGTCAAGCAGATCAGATGCTGATAGTGTCTGAAAATCACAAATACAGAAGACTGAAAACATAAATTTGATGAAGGGAATAGTAATGTTTTCTTTTGTATACTTTATGTGTCCACAGGCTTCGCCTATACATTTGTTTCTAATAAAATTACTTCTTACTTATCAAAAAAAATATTAATGTTTCAATTTGTATAAAGAACAAAGCGACACGTTTCTTATTGACCGACTTAAGAAAAGAAAAAGATAGGCGAACCACCAAAAACTGTTACTTCCACAGCAGAAGTAAAAGTGTCCACGATAGGCATGTTATTTCAATAATCATGGGAGACTTGATCTATCAATGTCTCGGTTCCTCTTATTTATCCTCAGATGGATATGCAAATTCGGATCTTAAATCTTAATGCAAGAACTGTATTATTATTTTTTACATATCAGTCCAATAAGAGCATTACACTCCTGGACGAAATTTCAAATACATAATAACTTATACTAGAAGTTGAATGAAGCAAGAGCCTCTATACAGTTAGTTAAAACAAAATAGAAACTGGGAATATCTAATGCATTTCCAGGACTTTCAGAATTGAGAAGAATGCGGTTAAGAAAATTGAAAATATAATACCCGAGCATGGATGAACTCTTCAATACGCCCATTCGGGAACCGACCAAGAAGACGAGGTCCCTGCCCATGCTTTGACATGAACTCAAATGTCCGGATCTCATCATCTCGATCAAAGAACACTTCCACACCCTCCCCATAGATCCTAACAAGAACTTTTCTCGATACATCCTCCGTCTTCGTGGGCCACTTTATTTGGAAAACCTGGTTCGTCATTGCACCCTTAAGACGGATAACCTGCAACTCATTTGGGTCAAGTACATCCCCCCAATTGGCAGCCAATGATTTTAAAATCTCCACTGCTTCTCCTGGTAGTCGATGTTCTTTGTTGTCTAAGGCATTTTCTACAGCTCCCATGATAAAAGATCCACGATTTCCCACACAATATTTATTACAAAAATTCTGGGCAAATCAAACTTTTAAGTGTGGAAAAAATCCGATCTGCCAGCAGTAAATAATTAATTAGATAAAAAAAGAACAATGTATATATACAACTACCTAACTTTCTCAAATACAAGTCTATTGTGAAAGATCCCTACTCTTCAATGCACAGACAGAATGTGTACCTGCATACAAATGCAGCCTCGCAATTGAAATAAAAGTCTATCTATTGGAAATAAAAAATAAGAATAACATAGCAAATTTAAGCCTGAACCAAGATTCCCACACCCCAGCGGGGCACCTCATTCTGTTCCCAACCAAAACAGGATATGCATGTGCAATTTCCATGACATCTATATAACTTCATGCAAACCAAAACAGCATCAATAAAATTCCCAGTGTGAACAGAAACTTTTCAGACCACCTTACAATCAGGATTAAAAGAACCACTTCAGGCTTTAGCTTCCTTAATCAAATTTATTCTCTCTGTTTCTTTGTTAGGTTCTCTGTGGTTGCTGAGAATATAATAGAAAGCAATGAGTTACAATTGCGAGCCAACTAACCACCACATATATTCCATTCCCATCACCAATTAAAATGCAATAAATGATTCCAAACCGTCAGTGACATGCAAAACGTAACCAAAGAAAATATCATCGCTTCCTTTTTTTTTTAAGAATTCAAAAATTTTCTGATCAACCAAACAGTTCCACACAAATTTCCGAGAACCATTCAAACACAACGGATTCTGTCAGTTTATGGATGCAAACAGAACAAAAACAACGCCGGATCAATCCGCACCTGAAGAAGAGCTAGCACGGAGGATTCGTTCACTGATGCGGACGATAACTATACCTGATGAATCTGAGGGTTCGAGAACCGTAGGAAAGAACCGAACGAGACAGGGAGTGACGGTGCTTGGAGAATTTCATTGAAGCGGGAGGCCTTGTTCTTTTTCTGCCGTACTAGGAATTTTCTGTTATGTCGATTATGGAGTGGCCGTATTTATTATTGACCGGATAGTGTGAGTGTTTTCTATTTATCATTATAATTTTTTTAAATTTTTATATAAAATATAATAAATAATTTAACTATTTTAAATCTCATAATAATAATAATATTAAAAAATAATAATCTAAAAATATTTTATTTAACTTTTAACGTTCATCTTAAATCATTTCATCTCATCTCACCCTATAAACCGCAGGAGCCGCTGCGTTTGACAAAGTCAGGGAAAGCGACCATTTTTGTTTGTTGAGATATGTAATTTATCCTCTAATTTTTA
Organism: Juglans cinerea; assembly: GCA_961763995.1. Taxonomy (NCBI): domain Eukaryota; kingdom Viridiplantae; phylum Streptophyta; class Magnoliopsida; order Fagales; family Juglandaceae; genus Juglans; species Juglans cinerea. The sequence continues at coordinate 21,970,546 of CAUIVZ010000015.1, read as the reverse complement.
TCATCTTTAATAGCATTTTAAATTAATTTCATGTCATAATGATTTTAAAAATAATAATTAAAAACATATTAAATCATTAAATATAATTAATAATTAAAAAAATTAAAAAACCATGATTCAAGCCAAATTTTCCATATATGAGGAGATCTTACTTAGAATGAATTTGATGTTTTTTTTCTAAATAAAATTGGATGGTTTAATTCTAACTAGAGATAAATGTAGCTTGCCAGTCTTATGGATCATTTGGACACTTGGAATATCTCAGATTTATGTGAATAATAGTGAAATGATTTGAATTAATATATTTTATTAGATTTTAAGAAATGAGAGGGAAAATAAATAAAAATATTATAAAAGCAAAATAAATTATTTGAAAAATATAATTTTTTAATATGATTTTTGTTTTGAAGTTTAAAAAAGTTGTATTTATTTATTTTTATTTTTTTAAATTTGTAAAATTTGTAAAAATTGTATTAATTTTTGTATTTGGATGGTAATTAGATGAAAAAGTTAAATATTTCAAATAAAAAAAAAAATTTGTCAGTGATATTTAAGAATAAAATTGCGAAAAGTTTTAAGAATTTTGTTTCTCATCCCTTGTCCGAACGAGCCCTTATAATATTTAATATTTTTTTATGCAAAATTAATTTTGTATATATCTCAAAAGAAAATGTTATTAAACCAAGTAAAAATAATTATACCAAAAATGCTAAAAATTACGGGTAAAAAACCAATAATAATTCAGCACCCATAATAATAGCAGTCCACGGGCAAAAGCCTCAGGTGATAAGCCCACTTCTACAAGCAAGAGGATCTTTAGCTGGATTACAATCAAACAAAAGCCCACTTCTATATATCATCACCCATATCTCTCCACCATACCAGCCCACCCACCCAGCTTATTATCATTATTATTATCATTATTATAAGCAGAGACTTCACATGTTGTCTGGCACTTGGAAGCCAAGATCGAAGAGAATTTCCAACTTGGAGATGCAATCACTGATCAGCTTGTTTTGCTGTTTCAGAAAAACACTCAGAAAAGTTTTGAAATAACTAGAAAGATAAGTACAAATCAATTTGCATCTCGCAAATGTTCTCTCTTTGGATCTTCGATACATCTTAGAGCATTGGCATTAGCTTCATCAAAAGCCTGGTCAAATGTAAAATATAACTTATTTCTTCCAAATACAACTGTATTGGATTAGCCAAAAGATAAATTGGAAACTTTGAACTGCAGTAAAATACTGATTTCCTTTATATTTGACGTGCTACTAATCACCAACTAAATATGTTTTTTATTCCAGTTTAATCCCATATTGGCCTTTTTTTCCTTTCCCTCTCTCACTTTATTTTCCTCCCCGCGTGTTTTCTCTCTCCCTTTCTCTCTTTCTCTCGCTTTCGCAGTACACCAGATCCTCCTCGCATCTTCGATTTTAAACACAAATCCATGGTCTTCTGTGGCTTCTGCAACATCCGTGGCCTTCTCTAACTTCCTAGCGTGACCTGAGTTCAAAAAGGTTCGTTTCATTTCTCTTCTCCTCCAACCCTAAATTAGTGGGACTTCAAGCTCAATTGAGAAGATCACGATTGTTCCGCTAATTGGTCTCTTTACAAGCACATAGACATCTCTAAGGTAAGTCTCTAAGTTGAGAAAATTGACTTCAACTAGAAGAAACTTTTGCATAAGGTAATTTTTTAATATTCTAACTTGTCATATGATCAGTGATTGCGTGTTGTTCACAACTCCATGTTTCTCATTTTACCTTTAAAAATAAGTTTAAATGAAAAACATAATGAGACTAACAATAAATGTATCAATTGAAATAGTTGTTCCAGTGACTGAAGGTGTTCCAATTACGATTCTTAAAGGATGGACACTTTATTCGATGAGGACCCATTCTTCACTATTCTCTTACAAAGTGGAAGAGAATGTTGTAATAACACTCCAACATATATGCAACATTCTAATGTTGTGGTCCAAACAACCCTCATTCACAATGAAAAGAGGCCTCCGGCAAAAAAAATTCAAAGAGGTGCATCTTTCACTGTAGATGATAATAACTTACTCGTATCCGGTTGGCTCAACATTAGCATTGATGCCATATGGAGTATTGATAAAAAATCCACTCAAATGAGGGACAGAATTTCTAATTTTTATCATGAGTATAAAAAACCAAATACTGTGAACTGTTCAGTAGGGTCATTGATCAATCGTTGGTGCATTTCTAGCACAGGTAGAATCATTGCATCCGAGTGGTGCAACCAAACAAGACAAGGTATGTACAATTTTCCTTTAATAATGTATTTATTTGTCTAAGATTTATTTTCTGACAATATTCCTTCACTTTCAGATTGAAAATGTAAAAATAATATACAAAGAGATGGAGAATGAGAACTTCACAAACATCAAACCCAAATGACAGCAACACGTGATTTCACCAAATACGAGGAGAAAACCACACGATAAACATCTAGCCAATGAGCAGTCAAATGAAGTTGCCGACGACGTTATGGAGGAGAACGTTGAGAGGCCTATAGGCAAAAAAGTTGAGAAAGATAACTTGAGGAAATGGAATGCCCATGAATCATGTGATGCTGAGTTCAACATGGCATTAGCTGGAATGACCGATGATAGACGGTTGTTCAAGGCAGAGAGGAGAAATCATGAGTGATGAAGGCAGTTCACGATAAAGGTGCACAACTGGAACTTGATAAGAGAAAGTTCGAGGCGGAGATCATGAGCAAAGATCTTTTTGGCATGAATGCCATGCAGCAAGCCTACTCCTTTAATATTCAGAGGAAAATTTTTTAGGACTTTTTGAATAATTCTGAAGGTACATCCAATAAATCTCTATCCACACCTCATGGAGGTGTGTAACTATTGGTACTGATTTCATATTTCTAGCTTTTAGTGCCTGCCCAGCCATATGTTTTGGATAAACATGTGGCTGGGCATATGAGATCTGATTTTTTTTTTTTTTTTCAGATGGATGATTGTATTTTGGAATTGTGACTTGATCTTCAACAATAGCATGTTGGAAATGTTAACTTTTTGTGGGCTAATTGTATTGTGAATTGTGACTTGATTTTAGATGGCAGCAACTTGAGTTCAAAAATATATATTGATCTAAATGTTTAATCTGAATGTTGGCTATATTGATCTGAATGTTGGCTATATTTAGATGATAGCAACTTGAGTTAGTTTGATTTGTGGAATAATTTCAGATTTGTGAAATGATTGCTCGAGAGAGAGAAGATGCATGTTATTTATCTTGTGTGATGGGAGCAACTTGAGTTAGTTAGATTTATAGAGATATGCAGCAGACTACAAGTTTGAGTTTGAAAATTAGTTTGTGAAATGTGTTTGTTGGGTAATTAGGTTGAGGAAAAAAATTAGTTGAGAAATAATAATTTAAGTATCAAATTAAATTATTAATGTACATATGGTTAGTGCAATTGGAAAATATGAAAAAAAATTAAAAATATTATTATTAAAAAAATAATATTATATTATTATTTTGATAAATTCAATAGCTAATCCAATGTGGAGTTATAGATAGGAAGGTTTTGGATTTATGGAAAACATGTACTTTTTATCAAATTTTGAAGATGGCTTTGATAAAGCCAATGCCAATACTCTTAAGTAGTATGAAATATGGACACGTGATATTCTAATTATATCACGGGATATCGTGTAATTTAAAATTAATAAAAATTAAATACTTATGTAAATCATTTTAATGTACCCAATAATTTTCCAATATACAGCATTCTTTGTACTTCTCCTTGTGTACAGTCATTCACTTGCTTCATCCTCCATCCATTGTGAAATCCAACTTCAACACCATACTTTTTTACTTTTAAGGATAAAATAAAAGAGAATTTTCATGAAGAGAGACTCAAACCCTCCCAAAAAACTAAAAGGTTTTGTAAATCGGTTGCCATTGACAGACATTATTATCTTTTTCTGCTACTTGTACCTAAGAAATAATTCCCATGATGGAATCCTAAAGCAATATGTATTCAACACCTTACCAAGTTTCTGCGGCTTCAGAAGAATCAGAACCATGGCACTACATTACTTCAAGCATCACTCAAATATATACAATTAGATTGAAAAAAATGGTAGAAAACTTTCAAACATTTAAGATATGGCATAAGCAAAATTGGATTTCTAAGCATGCTCCTGATAAATGTGATATGCATCTCTGTAAGGTTGCAGAACATATGTCTTAATCATAAAATTAGATACATTTATAATATGAAGCAAAAAACTGCAGCAAGATTTTTCATTTCAAGAATCATACCAACCAACTTTAATAACCAAGGAGTCCTTCTCACGACTCAGGCTGAATTTGGGAGTTGACATCAATCTGGGGTGCTTCCATGTTAGGGATATCTTCCCGAACAGATGAGAGTGATTCAGTCTGGCTTGGTGCTGAGGCTTGAATAATTTCTTGAGGTTTAAACTTGTTGACATAGTAACTTAGCGATGGCCCAGAGTATTCTACCGTCAGCACTTGAGGTGGCTTTTTACCAACTTGAAGGAGTACCGTTGAAGCTGCAGCAATAGAGATGAGGGCAAGGCCACCAGCAATTGCTGCAGTGTTCTCAGCTCCATTAGAAGAAGAACCAGCAGTACCGGAGCTGATTGCACTTTCCGCCACGTAAACTGCCGGCTGGGAGGTTCAGAAGATATTAGATGCAAAATGCCACAAAACTGAAGTACTGAGAGAGAAGCAGAGAAGAAAGAAAAATACAGAAGAAATAAGTACCAATCCTAAGAACAGATGGCTGCAATAGTTTGTTTAGAGTTTTCTTCCTACCTGCTGTGTGTACCAAAAATTCCATTGTTTCAACTTGGAAGTTTCACCGAAAACTCTGTGCTTAGGCCCTAGAACATGGGCACCTATTGAGTCGATATTATTACTTTCTGCCAACTCATAGTAATATTATTCTTTTTCAATCACTAAGTTAGTTATTTCTCTTGAAATACTTTGTTTATGTATAGAAAAGCCTTTTTTTAGGAGGCCTACTGCTAGTGGTAAAATGGCCATCTCTGATGGTCTAATTGGAATTGCAGGCTGTGGTAATTAACTCAATCAATCTTGGGGGATTCTCAAGTTTCTTATGTAAAAGAGACTGGCAATTCCCTTGAATTCCTATCCAAAAGAATGAGCTGGGATTCTCAGCCTAATTTGGAACATATCAGAAAGAGTAAAAGTGGGGAAAAATATATTATTTTTCAAGTAGGTAGCATAAGGCATATGCAATCAAGATGTTGACAGAGGAACAATTTCATGACGACAAGGCAAAGAGAGGAAGTTTTGCATTTTCATGAATCAACCAATCTCCTCCCAGGCTAGGAAGATGCACTCAGCTATAAGATAGGAGGTTTGGCATTTTCATGAATCAACGAGTCTCCTATTCTATCATGAAGACACTCAGCTATATATACACCACTTTTAAGCACTGTTCAGTTGATAAGAATTTGATAGATATGAGTGGCAGATATTCTGAAAAAGTTTTATTCAATTCATTTACTAGCACGTTGATGACAATTGATTTCAATACTATTCTAAAGCCTCTATACCACACACCATCCACATGGCATAATTTGATTTGTAAAATTAAAAAATTTATCTTTCAAATCAATTATGCCATGTAGATGGTGTGTAGCATAGAGGCTTTAGAATAGAGTTATTCTATTTTTAATTGTAATAAAAACATGTCGATGAAAATATCCTTGATGCAATTAAATGCAGTTTCTAGTACTCTGAATTTCATGGATAGGAGGAAGAGGTCAATTGAGTGAAAACAGTTTTGCTAACTAACATCGATTTCTTTGCTAAGGCTATCATATCTTGATTATGATGATAGCATTTATATATACCGAATTATCTCTCAAAATAAAATCAAAATAAATATTTGTACAAAGTTATGCTCATTATAATCATTTTTCACAAGATTCTTCCTTTTTTGCACGTTATTTTGTCCTTCAACCAAATAAAATCTGTTAAAACACTCTTTTGTTAAAGTCCATAATAGCATAATTAAAAAAAAAAACAAAAACAAAAATGAAAGAGAAACCTTGAAAATAGTAAGAGCTTAAAACCACTAACCTCAACTGAATATATGTTCGTTTGCCCAGCAGTGTCTTTCTCAACATAACCTGTCCAACCCTGTTTGCGAGGTGGAAATGTTCCTACCACTCTGGTCTTCTCCCCTGCTAACCACTCCATGCTGACCTTCCCGACCTAATTTTACAGTAAGAAAAACACCAAACTTATTATGCCAAAAGCATCCACATGTTCCTGATATTAACTGCACTTCTATTTGACAAAAGCATAAATAACACAATTGATTAAGTAGGCAAAATGATATGAGTGAGTGAGCAAGCTCTTCTTTCAGAAAACCCATGTCACATCGAGACTTAAATTTCAAAAATGAAGTGAATCCTTAGTACTCTGACATGAACCATAGTATGCAAATCTTGTGAGGAAATGAGGCTACCACATCAGTTTAGCACTGCCATGAATCCTGGTTACCAACTTGTTAAGCTGATAAAGTAGCCGCAATTATATTGTCATTATGCCAATGGCATATGTGAAACTAGACAAGAACAATTGCCTAGACGAAGTAAACACCTTGAGAATCTTTAGTTGAGGCCTCGATACATGTGCAGACACCTACTTAAGCCTAAAAGTTCAAGTATATAGAAGGGACCTGATCATGTATCAACCCTTTTACTTTAAAATTGTGCAACTCAAAATTCACATATGTACCATAACAAGGTCAATAGACCTGGAAAGAAAAACAACTTAAAACAGAAAATCTATGGAAAATCTAGCTAATACTACCGCTCTTTATTATATGATAGATAAAGCCGAAGGAAACTTTTAGAACTGAGCATTATAACAAAAATCTTAAAATTGACTGAAAAAACTTAAAGTTTGTATCAATCAACAAAAGCTAAATTCATCACGTCGATTCAACATATTTTCTAATGGAACATCTGAATCAAATTCCGAATTCTTCCAATGAAGTAAAAGTAAAAGTCACTTTTTTTTTCTTTTTTTTTTTTTTTTCTGAGAACACCCATATATCTGATATCTAATATTTTCCCATATTTCTTCGCACCAAAAGTACAGAAAGAGAGAGAAAGAGAGAGAGGGCTAATCACCTCCTTATCAGGAGCACATTCTTCAACATTGCAGTCAGCGTCTTCAGTGGAAGCCTTGACAGTGAAGAGGCTGGAAGTCCGTACTTTACTCACACTCTGGTACTTGTTGTTGAACCACCTTTGCGTTGGGAAGGTGCAGGTGTTGGCTGCAGCCATCACTGCTTGTGATGCACATGCCATCCTTTGAAACAAGATAACAGGGCTCAGAAAGACTTGACAGGTAATGAGACCTGACCTTGCAGAGGTTGTATATATGTATTGGAAAAAAGTATATGATTTTATTTGTGGGTTTTTTCTGGGGTTGGAGTTCGAGAGAGAAGTTAGGATTTTGATGGGGGTAATGGAGAGAGTGAGAGAGAGACACGAGTCACGAAGTCGAAGGGATGATATTTTTGTGTTCTGTGGTGGAGTTTGAGTATGGCGGCTGTGTGGACTCGATCTTTACATGCAGAATCTGGGCCGGGCTTGTTGGACTTGGACTGTTGACTGTTGTTTCAACAGAAAAAAACCGAAGAGATATGGTTACAATCTAACCTTAAAAGTTTTAGCAAAATCAATATCAATAATATTATATATATATATAAAAGTAATGCTATATGTAATCGTGTGTAAGTGTCATGCAGTCGTTTTGAAAAAGATTAAAATTTATTATTAAAAAAATATTATTTTTTCATGTGAGTTTCGTATTTATTCATTTTTTTTAAAATGATTACACATCGCTTAAGCACTCACGATTACAACTATCATTTCAATATATATATATATATATAAATTAAAATTGTCATCGTAGAAAGTGTTCAATCAAGAGAGTAACAGATCAAGAGAGCGATTTGATTGATTACTTACGTAGTAGTATTAGGAAGAAAAGGTTCATTGAAGAATCTGTTCGTTGAAAGAAATCGCAGATTATTTTAATAACCAAAGTTAATTTTAACATAATTTACTTCAAGATGCGCAATTGAAACATAATACGGTGCTTGTGACACTCAATGTGCATACATGCTTTTGTATATTAATGTTGGATATATATATATATATATATATGGTTATTTTAACATATCAAGTTGCCTATTGGCCTAATGGATAACTAGCATATGACAAATAGGAGCCAATCCACATCATTCACTAATGGAAGTTTTGATTCTTTTATCCGATTAAAGATTCGTAGAAAATATTGATAAAATAACAATAATAAATATTATAAGATTTATTATTCTTTGAATTTGAAAGAAACTTCTTCCTAGCTAATACAAATGCATTGCATCAACCCACGAACTCATCCAACCCAAACCTCCACCACATACCTCGATTAGGCTGAAAACTAGATTGATGACGGACGACCCAACAAAATGCAGCCCAACACATCAAATGTGATCATTAGTCTATTGATTTTTTTATTGGGTTTCTTTGTAGCCAAGTCGATCCATAATGCAAAACTATTAAAGCGTGTTCTAACTTCTAATACCTCGCGATGAGTATTCTATTGGTTGCTTGAGTACTTCGTCCCGTTTGGATAATGAGATAAGATGAAATGAGATAGTTTTAGATAAAAGTTAAAAATTAAATAAAATATTGTTAGAATATTTTTTTAATCCTATTATTGTTTTGAGATTTGAAAAAATTGAATTGTTTATTATATTTTGTGTGAGAATTTGAGAAAGTTATAATGATGAGATGAGATTATTACTGTATCCAAACGGGCCCTTAATCTTGATCTTATGTTAAGGTAATATCAATGATCAGCTGTCACACTAATTATGTATTGTTTGAGAAACCCTTTTACTTCCCAAAAAAAAAAAAAATATTAAATAAATATTTTTTTCACACTTCAATTTTTTGTGGGAAAGCTTATAAAAGTTAAAATATAAACTTTATGCATGCACCAAGTAATTATTATGCAGTAATAAAGTAGGAAGTTAATTAAATAAGTCAGTCAGGCCAATTACCCAAATTAATGATCTTTAAAGCAACGCACTTCTATGATCATGATATTAATGGAAATACTAATGGATCCCTAATTAGACTCGATCTATTCAAAGTCCACTAAAATTATTGGTGCGTTTATATTCAATTATGCAAACTAATTAATTAAGTAGTACTGGTCCCACACAGACATAATATATATATTCCTTAAAATATAGAAAAATACTCTAGCCATAAGTGATTACACAAAAGTAATCCCACAAACTGATGTGGCTTATTGTGCTTTGTTAGATTGTAAAGTTACTTTTATTGTAAAACAGTACTAACGGATCATATTAAACCACGTCTATTTGTGAGATTACTTTTGTGTAATCTCTTTGTGGTTATAGCACTCCTCTAAAATATAATTAGTTTGCGGGTAATTAGGTGGTCTTCCAATTAATGTTGTATCGATCTGGATTATAAAATTAATGAACACTTTAATTTCTTGTATATTTTTCTGCTATATGTTGCATGCATGAAAGTTTTACGTGAAAAGGCATTTGGTTTTTGTAATTTTCCTGGCCTGATGATCAAGTGGTACTCGGAAATCAATTGGTTTATATATAACCATACATCATGATCAATCGGCCAAGGTTCACGTGAAAAGCTGTACGTAAAGGCCGGCTAAAGCCAAAGCTGATTTCACGTAAAGATGCAAAGGTCATATATATATGTTGGGATCGTTTACAAAGTATACGTGATGAATCTTTGACCAGTCAATAAAAATGAACATGATTGGTCTTAAGGATAGTCGGTACTAGAAGGCTAGCTTTTTGGTCAATAAGTGTAGGCTTTTTTCAGAAGCTACAAAAAGCTAATGTAATGTGCACTTTGCTTTGCTTTGCTTAATGGGATCTGATGGATCACCAAGAGCAAGCTGCATATCGTGACCTTTTCTTTTGTCTAAACTAAGAGCTAGCTAGCATGCATGAAAGTAGTTTTTGGTGGAGATAGATAGATATATGCAGTGGGAGACAAAGAACCTTTAGCGATTTGGATTTATGGAAGGCAACAATATTAGATGAATGAATGCATATACATATGTAGATCATTTGTTGGACTGAAAAGGCTACGTACGTACGCCAGAAGACTGAAAAATTAAATCACTCGTTTCCTCCAGTTAAATAATCATGATCACTTGTGGAATTAAAGAATGAAACGCGATTTACGCGCTAATGGAATGTCCCTGCAGGCCTACTTGCGGTACTGTTAATTATGTTGTCCTGCATGCATGGTTCTTATTGATCTTGTAGTTGTACAATAAAGGGAGATGATGATCTTTTGCATGAATCGATGCAAGATATTCGAAGTATATATACTTGACCCTATGACTCTGTGATCGATGTCATGGTCATGCATGTCTGCCTAGTGGTTATATGATTTTTGCAGTACTGAATCTGAAGGAGTTTTGAATAGCAGCCAAAACCTGATGATCATCTGGATTCTGAATGCGCCAGCCATTTATTTCCAAATTAATAGCAATATATTTATGTATTAATTTACACTATACTTACAAGAAAAAGGGATTGGGAAAGTAAAGGAATCCATGGGAATAATTAAGGATTATTTTAATCTCTTGGTAATTAGCATATAAAAGAGATCACAAAAGCAGATTAGAAATGGGTTATGAACAAATCTTGTCCCTAGCTAGCTAAGTTGTAGGCAACCTGATTGATCAGTAAGCTCACTGCTAGCTTGTCTTGTAATCACAGCTAGGTCAGCCCTTAATTACCAAATAAACTGACAGTTTTAGGTAGATCGAGGAGGTTTTGCAAATTACAAAAACCTCTTCACACATGAGCATTACGTACATGTGTAGTAACAAACTTGCTCTGTTGCTCAGTACTTGAAAGAACTAAGTCAAAAGGCTACGTACGTACCATAATTAATTAATGTTTTTTCGTTTTGATAAAGTTAATTGTTGTATATTTAAGAGCATGCACAGTGCTAATTAAGGGGTGCCTGAAGAGACGTTTGAAGGTGATGATTGATCAATAATCCTTCAAATTCAATGTCCAATTGATATTTTAAATGAGTGATGCATGTTGCTTTCCCAGCATTGTCTGCATCCTGGGTGGCCATTTACTCATGAGGGGCCCTAGACTCTCTCTCTCTCTCTCTCTCTCTCTCTCTATGCTAATGAAATTCTGAAACAAACGTCCATATAATTAATATAATGATCATAAATAAGTACGCACTTTTCCAGGCCAGCATAAATATTAATGAATCTTCATGCATTTTTAAGGCATTAATATTAATGCCTTAGAAATGCATGAAGATTCATGAAAAAACACTGCTGGCTAGATAAAATGGCATAGATATGAGCTAGAGAGTGTCCTCGCTAGCTGCTTAATTACGTACCTATTGCCAATTTGCTACTTGCTGATGGAGACTTGAGATATATAGCTAGGCACCATACCTTCAAAATGGCTTTTGCTTACACGTCCATTTGCCACTAGCTAGATTATTCATTCTCGATCTCTTCTTTGTAGCTACAACTTGGGATATACATGAAGTTTTTTCATGAGCAATATTTATGAGGATTCTAATCGGCTGGGATTAACACATGATCAGATATATCATCACTCTTGGCTTCCCTGAAAAAAGGGGCATCTCAAGATAAAAGTTGAAAATAAATCATGTAAAGTTGGGAAAGCAGAAGGAAAAACGAATACACGATCGATGAAAAACCAAAAAGAGAGAGAAAAAAAAAACAGAATAGACAAAGAAGGAAGAAGATCAGCACAGCTAGCTAGCATGCATGCATGGTTTTCTCCCACCTTTCCACATATGACGATCGACTGCCTCAGAAGTTCCAACACATCCGCACCATGTGGGACACATATAAACTCCTCCACTTCGCCCTGCACCTGCACTTGAGTCCAATCAAACATTTCTTTCTTTTTTCTTGTTGTCATCATGGAAAACAATGACAATTCCTTTGCCCCTTGGCAAGGCCATAAAGCTACTGTATATGTATATATATATATATATATATGTATGTGTTATACCACAATTGCCTAGACAAACTCCCATTTCCTTTTCATTTCACATATATATGTAGAGAAACATAAAAGAAAGCTAGCAGACCATTGATAACATATAGAATAATGATATTTATATATAACAAAGTCTTAAACGTACAAGTTTCGAACAAGTCTTTTATTAAAAAGTGAACTTCATTATAAGAAATTAGTGTGAAAAAATTACTTTTTTTAAGTAGGATTAATTTTTTTTACAAAAAATTATACAAAATTTGTGCATTTGAGACTTAATTAGTCCCTCGTTAATCTAATAAATATGTGGTTGGTTTGTCCATACATGTCAAGAGCTGAAAATATGCCAGCTAGGGAGCGTGACGCACAATGTTACAAGAATAAGAGCCATTAATATTGACAAGCCATGGTAGATCATTAGCAGTATCTAAGTCATGAATAGTAATATTGTGATTAATTCGGACGTACAATCCACACACGCACCTTATCTCCATGCTCTTCTTCTAAGTAGGTAGGCATTTAATTTAGAGCTACTTTCGGCCCTGCTAGCTGCTCTCGAATCATGCGAGATGATTGGGAGGGGATCATGATTAGACAGCCCATTTTATTTTGTACGTTGCTCCACTTGATCAAAGAGATGTTCTTTAATGAGTGCTACTAGGCTGCCTTCCAACTGTGACAGTTGATCATATCGTTTAAGTAAATTTTTTTTTTTTTAAACTTTTTTTCATTTTATTTAACATCTTTAAACATTTTTTTTTAAAATATATCAATACATGACAAATAGTTAATTCTTTAATAAGTAAGTAAAAAATAATAATAAAAAAAATTAAATACATAAGCGGTCAAAATAAGAGGATAAAATAAGAGGACATACTAACATTATTATTCTTTAATAGACCAACAACTTTTTTCTTTCCTAAACAAGCAAGTTTTCTTTTAGATAAAAGAAAACTTACAAGATACATGAGCAGGTGGTGAGATTTTTCAACAAACACCACATTACAATAACTTTAGTGTAAAAGTTAATGAAAAAAAAGGGGTCTTAGGACCAAATACTTGGTCCCCACCCATGCCCTACACAGAGGGTACCATCTTAAAAAATGGTTTTTTACAGTTCGCATAGCTATGCGAACTGTGGAGCCACCGTTGGAGGAAGTGGAAGCTGTAAGTGCACTGCAGTTTGTTGGCTTGAAATGTTTTTTAGAGAGACCCATATTCCCTTCGTCAAGATCATCAGTTAGGAAAAACAAAAACATAGTAGGAAAAAGGGCATCGGATGGACTGGACTGCGACGGACCATTTTTCTTCACGCGCACCTGTGGTGGCGCGTGGAGGCCACGCGTCGATGATTGTGAGATGAGGTGGGGCAGATCTAAAAGATTTTGAGGTGAAAAATCTACTAGTGCAACACGTGTAGCCGATAGACTCATCAGGGCGCGACGGCGCATGAAAACCCCGTGCGGAACATACCTCACGTGAGGGTCACGCGCCAAGATTTTCGCTGCAATTCCACTTCGTCCCAGTAGATCAGCGGTTGTAGAGTTGCGTGGTGGGGCGCGTGTCAACTGGTGGTCGCTGGAGTGCGGTAGTCATGAAAGCATATACACAAAGTGGTATTGGAAAAGGAACAGAGAGAAGGGTGAAAGTCACATCTCCACCCTCATCTCCGGCAGAAACATTCGAGAAAGATTGAATTTTTTTTCTAGAGAGAAGGAGGAGCTTCTCTTTCTAGAGCTTCTAATGGAAATTAATAGACCAACAACTTAATTCATTTGATGATCAGGATGATCAACTTTACCCTGTTTATATAATATAATTGAATCATCGACGATTATGACTTGTTTTGCTCTTTTTATATTGTGCGTGTAAATTATATATTGTTCTATAGTTTTCCCCTAATTTGTTGGATTTGATACTCACTCCTTAACACTAAATTCATATGTACACCCATGTCAAATTCAATGGCCAATAGTTTTTATTGTTTTTATCTTTCCATTTTTTTTAAAGAAGATGATAGTATTCCAATTTTATTGATAACCCTTACTTATGGTGAAAGAATATCTTATATAAGAGAGAACTTGGGGTTATATTTAAAATTCCAAAACCAAACTCTTAAAAACTATGTGAAAATATTTGTTAAAATAACAATAAATTCATAAATCTAAATCTAAAAAATAGAGAAACAATCTAGGTTTTTCTCTTAATTTCCTCTAAAGTTATAATAATAGACTAAATTAACTAACTAATTTTACCTCAAATACATTATTTTTTCTTTGGTCCTCCGTCTGTAGTAATAATTGTTAATGACAATTAGGAATATTTGTTCGTACCACGTAATTAATTATATGCCATTAATTAAATAATGCAATAATATAAAGTATGATGGATCCAAATCAATTTTACAGCCGCCGGCCATGCACTAGCAAATCGTGAGTAGTTGTGTTGAAGGGCGTAAATTTAAAATGGAAAATCGGTCCGCACCGGTTGGATCGGTTTTGAACCGGTCCGGTCTGGGATAGGTTCTTGTAATATAAAAATTGGTTAGAATTGGTCCGGTTTCGATTTTACGATTTTTCAGACCGGACCGGTTGATAAAAAAAATATATAAAAGGTAATATTTTATATATAAGTTTTATACAAAATTAATATTATACAGAATATTTTATATATATAAGTTTTATATATAATGTATAATTATATGTGGAATTTTTATATATAATATATATAATTATATATCATATATGAAATAATTTCATATTATAATTTATAAATTTTAACATAAAATGTTAATCTTAAATGTAAACATTTGTAATTTGTTTGATCATATGCTATTAATATAATTATATATAAGATAATATTATTATAAAATAAAAGTTTAATCTTAAAAATGAAAATTTAATTGATCATTTATTATATAGCTATACTAATATATAGTTTATAACTAATACTAATATATAATTATAATAATAATATAATATTAATACTATTATATAGTCTAATATAGACTATAATTATACTTATACTAATATAGTTATACTAAATCACTATAAGTTTATAACTAATACTAATATATAACTATATTAATAGTCTAATATTAATACTATTATATAGTCTAATATATTATATAGCCATACTAATATATAAGTCTACAACTATTTAACTAATACCAATATTTTAATATAGACCATAGTTATACTTATACTAATATAGTTATACTAAATCACTAAAAGTTTATAACTAATACTAATATATAGTTTATAACTAATATTAATATATAACTACACTAATAGTCTAATATTAATACTATTATATAGTCTAATATATTATATAGCTATACTAATATATAAGTCTACACTATTTAACTAATACTAATAGTTTAATATTGACTATAGTTATACTAAATCACTATCACTATCACAAATACTAATATATAACTATACTAATAGTATAATATTAATACTATTATATAGTCTATGTTCGTACCACGTAATTAATTATATGTCCTTAATTAAAGAATGCAATAATATAAATATGATGGATCCAAATCAATTTTACACCCGCCGGCCATGCACTAGCAAACCGTGGGTAGTTGTTCTGAAGGGTGTAAATTTAAAACAAAAAATCGGTCCGGACCGGTTTTGCACCTGTCCGGTCCGGGATTGGTTCTTGTAATGTAAAAACTGGCTGGAACCGATCCGGTTCCGGTTTTGCGATTTCCTGGACCGGACTAGACCGGACCGGTTGATAAAAAAATATATTAAAGGTAATATTTTAGATATAAGTCTTATACAAAATTAATATTATACAAAAGATTTTATATATATAAGTTTTATATATAATGTATAATTATATGTGGAATTTTTATATATAATATATATATAATTATATATCATATATGAAATAATTTTATATTATAATTTATAAATTTTAACATAAAATGTTAATATTAAATGTGAACATTTGTAATTTGTTTGATCATATGCTATTAATATAATTATATATAAGATAATATTATTATAAAATAAAATTTTAATCTTAAAAATAAAAATTTAATTGATCATATATTATATAGCTATACTAATATATGGTTTATAACTAATACTAATATATAACTATAATAATAGTCTAATATTAATACTATTATATAGTCTAATATAGACTATAATTATACTTATACTAATATAGATATACTAAATCACTATAAGTTTATAATTAATACTAATATATAACTATATTAATAGTCTAATATATTATATAGCCATACTAATATATAAGTCTACAACTATTTAACTAATACCAATATTTTAATATAGACCATAGTTATACTTATACTAATATAGTTATACTAAATCACTAAAAGTTTATAACTAATACTAATATATAGTTTATAACTAATACTAATATATAACTAATAGTCTAATATTAATACTATTATATAGTCTAATATATTATATAGATATACTAATATATAAGTCTACAACTATTTAACTAATACTAATAGTTTAATATAGACTATAGTTATACTTATAGTAATATAGTTATATCATTATAACTAATACTAATATATAACTATACTAATAGTCTAATATTAATATTTAATACTATTATATAGTCTAATATATTAGTATATTAGACTATAGTATATTAAATCAATTTTCCAAACCATCAAAAAAAGTTTTAATTACCATTTAAAAAAAAACATATTGAAAATATTAACTCAATAGGAAACAACACCGTTTCCCCTATAACTGAACCCTAATTCCTAAAGTCTTATTCTCCCTCTCATCTCGTTCTGCGTCATTCTGTCTCTCATCCGCTCACGGCTCACTCTCTCATCTGCGTCTCTACCTCGCGGCCTCGCCCCTTCTCACTCTCGAGTCTCTCAACTCTCAACTCTCTCTTCTCTCAACTCTCTTGTCCGCTCACTCTCTTGTCTGCATTTCTGCCTCGCGGCCTTGCCCCTTCTCACTCTCGAGTCTCTCGTCTCTCAACTCTCTCGTCTCTCACTCTCTCGTCCCTCACTCTTTCTTCTCTCAAGTCTCAACTCTCTCGGCCTCACTTTGTCACTCTGTCGAGTTTGCCCAGTGCCCCCTCAAAGGTAATTTTTATTTTTTTTGAAATTACATACTAGGCTTTTTGTGATTGGGTTTTGTGATATTAGAGTTTTTGAATCCGAAATTTAAGATTTCTTGTGATTGTGTTTATTATTCTGTTTATGATATTAGGGTTTTATGATTGAGATTGTGAAATTACTTTGAAATTATGATAGACGATATTTGTGATATTAGAGTTTTTTTAATCTGAAATTTACTTTGATTGGGTTTTGTAATTGGGTAATTTGTGAAATTGTGTTTTGTGATTGGGTTTGTGAAATTACATTGATAGGGTTTTGTAATTTTTCTACTTGAATACTATATGTCATGTTTAATGTTTATCAATTAGGGTTGAGGATTTGAATAAACTGTGAATGCTCAACAATTAAACCAGTTTTTTTTTTCTTTCTTTTAAACAGATTTTTAATGATAAACTGTCTAAATCTCATTTTAAAAAAGGAAAACCGGACCAGACCGGAAACCGGTAAAACTGAAAGTACCGGTTTAGGAGGGTAACCGGTGCGTAATCGTTTTTGAAAGATGCAAAATCGGTACATACCGGTTCGATCCTAAATTTTATCCAAAACTGGACCGAACTGGACCGGTTACACCCCTACTAGTGGATATATAATTAAAAAATTTATGTGTATGCTTGATCACCATCATGAGATCCCACATGCAATGTTCATGATGATCATGATGAAGTGTTAGGCTGAAATAGTACTTCCTTTTACATGAAATTAATATTAGAACATTAACAACTAACATGCTTACCATTAATTAAAGTCTAAAGATGAAGAATCCAGCTCCAATCCTGTTATAATTTCCTTTGTTTTAAAAGAATACATTTTCTTGATTTAGTGATCATATTCTTTACTAGTTACAATGATATATCTATCTTAAAAGTCTTGACTCATGATTTAAAACGATTAGAGATATTTTGTTTGTTGATCATGAATGCATGTGAGAACTAAAAAGTTGGAGCTTTAATTCATGTGATGGGTATCTAGAGTCATATTATATGCTAGATATTTAAAGTGCATGTACAAGTTTCTGCATTTTTATTAAAAAAATTGAGCTTATTATTAAAAAAATATTTTTTTTTCATATATATTTTAAATTTGTCTATTATTTTTAAAGTAAGTGTGTATAACTTACACATACACTCTAATACTGTAAACATTATTTTCTTTTAATTATTAAATGTTAGAGATATTTTTCCAAGATCCACAAGAAGTAAAAAATAGGGTTGTACATAAATCGATGCAACTGACCGCCACCAACGCGAACCGGCCGGCTTGCGGTGGAATATTACAGAAATCGATGTTCAGCTGTTCGGTCCTGGTTTGAAGTTGGGTTGGACCGCTCAACCGATCGATATAATAAAACTTATTTTTTTTAATATACCCTAATTAAAACGACACCGTTCCACTTAACTTTAAATGGAACGGTGTCATACTATACCTATAAGTATACGATAGATAATAGAAATGACGTCCGTCGTTTTATTAAAGACATAAGAAAAAAAAATATGTCTGAAACGACGCCATATGGAACGGCGTTGTTTTGGTATGGAGTCTTCTTATTCCCCAATCTTCTTTCATTTCCTGAACTCTTCTACAACTCTCTCTCTCACAGTAGAATCTTGCCGCTAAGAAAATTGACACCGATCGAGAACCGCCTCAATCGGTTTCCTCCTCCCCACCGACCGGTTACGGTCGGTTGCTCTCCCAGTTTTTCAGACGTCGGTCGGCATTAGTTTTATCTAAAAACCGCGCCGAACACGTCGGTTTTCATCCCTAGTAAAAATTGTTAAAAAGAAATCAGTGGTAAATATAACGAGTAGTGATAAACACACAACACTTTTCACAACATATGTTATAAAATAAAGGTATTTTTGTAAAATGATGTTAGTTTTATAAAGAATTTTATAAAAATACCCATTCTTTTAAATATTGTTGTACAAAATGTTGTGAATTTATCATTTTTTAAATATAAAACATCGAAGCAGGCCGTTTTTGGGCTGTTGTCCACGTGTCACGATACCACCATGGTAAAATTTGTAAGAAAAATTTCTCTCATGAATTGGAATTTGGACCTACAAGCTGTTCGTGCAACTTCATTAATGGGTCATCATTTTTTCCCCCAATTCTATAACTTCCTTTAATTATTGCTGCGAAATCGGGCTTAATTTCACTAGACTCGACTTCCGTACGTGGAAGTGGAACTATCAACTATGGCCATTGACCAAATTTTTTAGCCCTTGACAAAAACATTTTTATATTACTTTTGCCAAGGATTAAAAAGGGCAAGAATGGCAAGTGGTAAGGGTGTAAATTTAAAATGAAAAATCGGAAAATCGGTCCAGATCGTGGGCTAGTTTTGAACCAATCTAATCCGTGATTGATTCTTGTAATGTAAAAACTGGCGGGAATCGATCCGATTCTGGTTTTACGATTTCCCGGACAGTACCAGACTGGTTGATAAAAAATATATATAAAAAATAATATTTTATATATAAGTTTTATACAAAATTAATATTATACAAAATATTTTATATATATAAGTTTTATATATAATGTATAATTATATGTGGAATTTTTATATATAATATATATAATATATATAATAATATATAATATATGAAATAATTTCATATTATAATTTATAAATTTTAACACAAAATGTTGTTAATCTTAAATATGAACATTTGTAATTTGTTTGATCATATGCTATTAATATAATTATATATAAGATAATATTAATATAAAATAAAAGTTTAATCTTAAAAATGAAAATTTAATTGATCATATATTATATAGCTATACTAATATATAATTTATAACTAATACTAATATATAACTATAATAATAGTCTAATATTAATACTATTATATAGTCTAATAATTTATATAACTATATTAATATATAAGTTTATAACTAATACTAATAGTTTAATATAGACTATAATTATACTTATACTAATATAGTTATACTAAATCACTATCACTATCACAAATACTAATATATAACTATACTAATAGTCTAATATTAATACTATTATATAGTCCAATAAATTATATAGCTATACTAATATATAAGTTTATAACTAATACTAATAGTCTAATATAGACTATAGTTATACTTATAATTAATATATAGTTATACTAAATCACTAAAAGTTTATAACTAATACTAATATATAACTATACTAATAGTCTAATATATTATATAGCCATACTAATATATAAGTCTACAACTATTTAACTAATACCAATATTTTAATATAGACCATAGTTATACTTATACTAATATAGTTATACTTATACTAATATAGTTATACTAAATCACTAAAAGTTTATAACTAATACTAATATATAGTTTATAACTAATACTAATATATAACTACACTAATAGTCTAATATTAATACTATTATATAGTCTAATTATTATATAGCTATACTAATATATAAGTCTACAACTATTTAACTAATACTAATAGTTTAATATAGACTATAGTTATACTAAATCATTATCACTAATACTAATATATAACTACACTAATAGTCTAATATTAATACTATTATATAGTGCCCCTCAAAGGTTTTTTTTTTTTTAAATTACATACTAGGTATTTTGTGATTGGGTTTTGTGATATTGTTTTTGTGATTGGGTTTTGTGATATTGAGATTTTTGTGATTGGGTTTTGTGATATTAGGGTTTTTGAATTCGAAATTTAGGATTTTTTGTGATTGTATTTATTATTCTATTTGTGATATTAGGGTTTTGTGATTAGGATTGTGAAATTATTTTGAATTTATGATAGACGATATTTGTGATATAAGAGTTTTTTGAATCCAAAATTTACTTTGATTGGGTTTTGTGATTAGGTTTGTGAAATTGTGTTTTGTGATTGGGTTGTGAAATTACATTGATAGGGTTTTGTATTTTTTCTACTTGAATAACATCTGTCCTGTTTAATATTTATCAATTGGGGTTGAAGATTTGAATAAACTGTGAAGGCTCAACAATTAAACCAATTTTTTTTTTTTGCTTTCTTATAAACGGATTTTTAATGATAAACTGTCTAAATTTTATTTTAAAAAAATTGAAAAATCGGACCGGACCGGACCGGAAACCGGTACATACCGGTTTGGTACTAGATTTTATCCATAACAGGACCGAATCAGACCGGTTACACCCTTAGCCAGTGGCAAATCCACATCGGCCCTAAGAATATTAACACATATAGCAATAAAAATTCTCTTATAATTCATTATTTACAATCTCACACTTCATACTCTATAAAAAATACCCCTGAATTCTATAAAAAATATTCTCACGCCCTATAAAAAAACTATAGATATGCGGTGTGAAAGTAAATAGTGGTTGATGCATAATATTCTTCTATATAACAATGTTTTTTTTCCCCCATAAATAAATTAAAATTTATAAAATAAATAACGTGAATCATATATGGACCATATATAATAATAATAATAATAATAATAATAATAATAATAATAATAATAGAAGTGCTACGGTCACAAAGAAATTTTACAAAATAAAATTATAAATTAATATGATTTAATTTATATAATATGTTTGGTTCTACTTTACAATAAAAATATTTTTATAATCTAACGGAATAATATATCCAAATATATCGATTTGTATGTGTATTTTTATAAAATTTATTTATGAATAAAGTATTTTGGAATCGTAATTATAATTTTTCTCAAAAAGAAAGTATTAACCGGGTGGAGGATCATACGACGTCAGATATGAACAGTGCCCCGAGACTGCTATATAAATGTATGAGCCTCCCCACATTTTAAGCTATAGGGAGAAGAAACACAGTCCTGATCTTTCAGTACGTGTTCTTCCTGATCTCTCTCTCTCTTTCTCTCTGTCTTAGTTCGAACTTTTCTGCAGTTCTAGCTGCCGACCGAAGTTCCATCCATTTTCTTGGGAATTAATAGAAACATGGAGAAGCCCGGATGCTGCAGCGGCTTCCTCGAAGCCTCCAAACCCTACTTTGCAATGATATCGTTACAATTCGGCTATGCCGGAATGAACATCCTTAGTAAAGTTTCTCTCAACGGAGGGATGAGCCACTACGTGCTGGTGGTTTATCGCCATGCCTTTGCAACTGCGGTCATCGCCCCCTTTGCTTTCATTTTCGAGAGGTTTGAATTCATGAATTCTATCCCGGACAAGCTTTTCAATTCACTTCTTTTCCCGTCTGTGTATGAAATAATCTTCGGGGTTCTGATACATGAACGTCGTTTAATTCCCTTTCAGGAAAGCGCAGCCAAGGATTACATTTCCAGTATTTGTGCAGATATTTGTCCTCGCTCTTCTTGGGTCAGTCCTTAATTAGTTTATTCCTTGTCGAGATCATCAGAATTTCTTGGCTTTATCTGTGAGTCCTGATCAGGGTGATTTTGTTTGTGTTTGACAGTCCGGTGATTGATCAGAACTTCTATTATGCGGGGCTGAAATATACGTCGCCAACTTTCTCATGCGCAATAAGCAACATGCTCCCTGCCATGACGTTTGTCATGGCAGTCATATTCAGGTATGCAAAAAAGCAACCAATATCATCATAGATTCATATATATTGAATTAAATTCGCGTTCCTGAGAATTAATTGGGCTAAACTTTTTATCTGGTGCAATGAAAATTAAAATAAATTAAAGGATGGAGAAGCTGAGCATGAAGAAAGTAAGGTGCCAAGCAAAGATAGTGGGAACCGCAGTGACAGTGGCTGGGGCTATGCTAATGACTTTGTACAAAGGACCCATAGTGGAGATGGTTTGGTCGAAGCACATCCATCCTCCTAAATCTTATGCGACAAATTCCTCTGCAAACAGCGACAAGGACTGGTTCAAGGGCTCCATCTTTCTTATCATCGCTACCCTTGCCTGGTCGGGCCTTTTTGTTTTGCAAGTAAGTAATATTATTGCAAGAAGATGTTTGTTGTTGCTGTTTATTTTTTATTTTTTGGTCTTTCTTGTAGGAAAAACTTAGAAAAACGGTTTTGTATGTCTGATGTTAATTTCATATTGCAGACACATGCGTTGAAGACATACAAGAATCATCAGCTGTCTCTTACATCTCTGGTGTGCTTTGTGGGCACTCTTCAAGCCATTGCTGTCACCTTTGTCATGGAGCACAAAACCTCTGTTTGGAAAATTGGCTTTGACATGAATCTCCTTGCTGCCGCCTATGCTGTAAGAATCTTTGCATCTAATTTCTGTCTGTGTACTGATCAGTTTGCGATGAGCAGTGCATGCATGCACCACGAGGGTACTATACAACACGTGTCAATCATCTGTTGATGATATCTTTTCTAAAACTTTCTTTCAGGGAATCGTGACATCAAGCATTTCATACTATGTCCAAGGGCTAGTGATAAAGAAAAAAGGACCCGTCTTTGCAACTGCTTTTAGCCCCTTGATGATGATAATTGTAGCCATTCTGGGCTCCTTCATCCTGGCAGAGAAGATCTTTCTTGGAGGGTAATTTAATTAACTTCCTCTGATGATCTTTTCACTCAAACTTCTTGCATGCATGGATGCCATCCTTAATTATCCAAAGAGATATTAAATGTGACGTCATATATATATATATATATATATATATATTACTTGAAGCATAATTATTAATATATGATTATAATTTAATTAGTAGATCTATTAGTAATATAATCAGATAAATCATGTCATGTGGTGGGTGCAGTGTGCTGGGTTCTATCTTGATTGTAATGGGACTTTACTCAGTCCTATGGGGAAAGCACAAAGAGAGTGTGGAGAATAAAGCTCATGAGGAAGAGATACCAGATGCTATAAAGGTTGCTCAAGTAAGTGGGAAGCTGGCTGTTCCAATAATCGGGGATATTGAAGCAAATGAAATCCAAATGGTTAAGGGATCATCAGATGATCATCAAGAATTAGCGGCCACTAACAAAGATCTCGTCTGCTGCCGTTAGCAATATGCCAAAATGAATTCCAGATCATCGAGCTGGCAGCTCGGTCCTATGCATGCATGAAATTAAGCTAGCCAGCCAAGACACAAAATGATCATATCATAGAGCCATAGGGACGGATGGATGCATGGCCGGGGATGGGCTTTTTGTCTTATTCATCCCCCATTTTGTTATCTTTTTTTCTTTCCAGAATATAATTGGAGTATGGGTTTTTATCTAAGGTATCATGTATATTTTCGATAATAAACAAAAGACTTCAATGAGTAAATGGAATCATATTAATATATATATATATATATGATCAGAATCTTGGAGATCAGTAGTTTCTCAATATATTATATAAATATATATATATATATATATATATATATATATATATCCGATGATGATCAATTTGGAGGAGTACTACTACATGATGGCGTGTCTCACTGAATAACTCTGGGAATTTTGGTATTTTCAGTACGTACTGTGTTGACATCTGATTCAGATTCCAGTAGTAGTAGTACTGATCGATAGTGCTGGTTGACATATATAGATGTATATTATATATTGCGCCAGATCGATGAATCCTAGCAAGCTAGCTGCTATATATTTGCATGCTTGGAGGCATTTATATTATTAATGTTGTCAGAATCTTAGAGGATTGCATCTATTTTTTGGCATCTGATACCAGCGGCCATTCCCTAGCTAGATCATGAGATCACTAGCTAATTAGTTCCACGTACAAGTGATCAATTAAGCACAAGATCTTCCATACATATGCATGCGTATCCCTTTGATTATACGTAACAGCACAAGAATATATATAATAGGCCAGTCATGTGAAAGATATATATATATATATATATATATATATATATATATATATAAGCGCGTACAACAAATGGTGTGTGTGTGTGTATATATATATATATATATATATATATATATATATATATATCATGCATGTACAAGTGGGAAACCACTAACTTATAAAGTTCAATCTCCAACTGCATGATGATCTGCATCATGCATGCATGGTACTGAATATTGGTGCATGCAGCATGCATGGCTGATCATCGATCTAGCTAGCTAGGTCACTCTCTCGCTCGAATATGATCTCTCAGAAAAACAAAAACCATATTAATTATTGACTTCTGTTGGCAGTAGTAATTTCTTTCTTCTATCGACGTTACAAGATAAAAACAAGTACTTATTATAATAAGATGACCGGACCTATAGCAAGCTCTGATATGTATGTATATGATGCATATATATAGGAGAACATTCAAGGATCATCATCATCATATATATAAATATATATTAACATAAGCTCATGTATTAATATAAATCTGCACATAAAGAAGCGGGTGGTTTTGAAGTCTTAATTAATTAATCTGTGTAGCAAAATATAAAGGCACAACTAAGGGTGTAAATTTAAACCGAAAAACCGATCCGGGACTGGTTTTGAACCGGTCCGGTCAGGACTAGTTCGATATAATATTAATACTATTATATAGTCTAATAATTTATATAGCTATACTAATATATAAGTTTATAACTAATACTAATATATATATAGAACTATACTATTATTATACTATAACTATACTATTAGTATAGTTATATATATATATATATATATATATATATAACTATACTAATAGTCTAATATTAATTCTATTATATAGTCTAATATATTAGACTATAGTATATTAAATGTATTACAAATATATATATATATATATATATCAATGGTTCAATATATATATATATATATATATATATATACAAATATAATATAAACTATAGTTATACTTATAATTAATATAGCTATACTAAATAACTAAAAGTTTATAACTAATACTAATATATAGTTTATGACTAATACTAATATATAACTATACTAATAGTCTAATATTAATACTATTATATAGTCGAATATATTATCTAGCCATACTAATATATAAGTCTATAACTATTTAACTAATACCAATATTTTAATATAGACTATAGTTATGCTTATACTAATATAGTTATACTAAATCACTAAAAGTTTATAACTAGTACTAATATATAGTTTATAACTAATACTAATATATAACTATAGTTACTATACTAATAGTCTAATATTAATGCTATTATATAGTCTAATATATTATATAGCTATACTAATATATAAGTTTATAACTATTTAACTAATACTAATAGACTAATAGTTTATTATAGACTATAGTTATACTTATACTAATATAGTTATACTAAATCATTATAACTAATACTAATATATAACTATACTACTAGTCTAATAGTCTAATATTAATAGTTAATACTATTATATAGTCAAATATATTAGACTATAGTATATTAAATCAATTTTCCAAACCATCAAAAAATGTTTTAATTACCATTAAAAAAAAAACACATTGAAAATATTAACTCAATAGGAAACGATGCCGTTTCCCCTATAACTAAACCCTAATTCCTAAAGTCTTATTCTCCCTCCCATCTCGTTTTGCGTCATTCTCTCTTTCGTCCGCTCACAGCTCACTCTCTCGTCTGCGTCTCTGCCTCGCGGCCTCGCCCCTTCTCACTCTCGAGTCTCTCGTCTCTCAACTCTCAACTCTCTTGTCTCTCAACTCTCTCTTTATCTTCTCCCAACTCTCTCTTTCACTCACTCTCTCGTCTGCGTCTCTACCTCGTGGCCTCGCCCCTTCTTACTCTCAAGTCTCTTGTCTCTCAACTCTCTCGTCTCTCACTCTCTCTTCTCTCAAGTCTCAACTCTCGGCCTCACTTTGTCTCTCTGCCGAGTCTGCCCAATGGCCCCTCAAAGGTAATTTTTTTTTTTAATTACATACTAGGCTTTTTGTGATATTAGGGTTTTTGTGATATTGAGATTTTTGTGATTGGGTTTTGTGATATTAGGGTTTTTGAATCCGAAATTTAGGATTTTTTGTTATTGTGTTTATTATTCTGTTTGTGATATTAGGGTTTTGTGACTGAGATTGTGAAATTAATTTGAAATTATGATAGACGATATTTGTGATACTAAGGTTTTTTGAATCCAAAATTTACTTTGATTGAGTTTTGTGGTTGGGTTTGTGAAATTGTGTTTTGTGATTGGGTTTGTGAAATTACATTGATAGGGTTTTGTAATTTTTCTACTTGAATAACATCTGTCCTGTTTAATGTTTATCAATTGGGGTTGAAGATTTGAATAAACTGTGAAGGCTCAACAATTAAACCATTTTTTTTTCTTATAAATAGATTTTTAATGATAAACTGTCTAAATTTCATTTTAAAAAAATCGAAAAACCAGACCGGATCGGAAACAGGTAAAACCGGAAGTACCGGTTTAGGAGAGTAATCAGTGCGTAATCAGTTTTAGAAAATGCAAAACCGGTACATATCAGTTCAGTCCTAGATTTTGTCCAAAACCAGACCGAACCGGACTGGTTACACCCCTATAAAGGATATAGCTAGCTGACAATGGTTGGCTTGGGTTCCAATCTAAAAAAAAAATGATTTAGAGAAATAATCACACAAATTAATTAACCACCCTCCAACTAGTACTACCATTCAAATTGCAATTATCACCCCCACCCTCAAATTATCAATTTAATTTGGTATTATATATATATGCCCCCAATAAATTACAATATGCATGCATGCATGCAGCATATATGTATCCCTCTTTTCCTTAAAATTAAGAAAAAAATTACTCCTAAAAGGTCTCAAAAATGAAAAAAGACTCCTACTAATAAAAAAATTAATTTTTAGATGAAATAAGTTTTTAAAATAAAATATATATATGGATTATATATATATATATTTTTTACATTTCTTAATTTTTTTATTCTTTATAAATATTCAATTTTATGCTCTTTATCATGTATTTATAAACTTTAATATTCTTAATAATTTGTTTTATAATTTTTTACCAATTAAGGGTATATATATATATATATATATATATATATATATATATCTTTGATCACCCGCCCAGTATTAATTAGCTGGATCGGATGCAGTATAACTTTACAGATATAAGTGGGCATGCAGTGTGCATTAAGCTGCTTGATAAAACCTTTATTCGATCGTAACAAACTAAAGTACGGTTCCATATATTTTTAGGTGGCCAAGTTGCATTAAATATTCCTCATTACATGAAATTAGAATATCGCCAATAGCCATCTTTGAATCCCTTGAGCTTTCACTTCAGTTGAGAAAAATCATGCGTGGATCTTAATATTCTCTCTCTCTCTCTCTCTCTCTCTCTCTCTCTCTCTCTCTCTCTCTCTCTCTCTCTACAATTTGATAGAAATTTAAGCATCTAGATTTGTTCTTATACATGATGTACGTATAATGGGTCAGTTTTGGTTTCATATATACGAAGAGAGATCGATCAATAAGATCAGATGCTCAGAATATATATATACATACATATATATATATATATATATATATATATTAATCATACATGCATACATGCAATGGATCTCATGCAGAATTTAACTAAGCCGCCCTCCTTTACTTTAATTCTCTTGATGCATGATTTATATATAAAGTAGTACTAATAAATTATCTTAATTTATTTATGGAATATTCTGTTATATATATAAGCTGTAAGTATATACTAATGGAAATCGGAATCATTTAAGGAAAAAGAAATTAAGATCATTTAATTCAGACATATATAATTTGTTGGCCAATTAATAAGAATCAGAACATGACATCATGCAGACATTCTCCGACGATGACTACGTCTACATTGAGCAATAATAAAGCATATAATATATATAATAAAAGTAATTAATTAAATTGATCATCTAGAAGGACATGATGACATTAATTAACGACTAGCTAGCATCTAATTAAGTTATAATATCTGTAGAAATATACATTAATTTATTGTCCGATGACAAATGCATGCGAAACGAATTAGGAAGATAGGATTCTCATAACAACATTATTAGTTCTAACAAGAATATGCGATATGTTGGTGCATGGCAGATCAAAACGTACCAATTCTAGGTA
Organism: Juglans cinerea; assembly: GCA_961763995.1. Taxonomy (NCBI): domain Eukaryota; kingdom Viridiplantae; phylum Streptophyta; class Magnoliopsida; order Fagales; family Juglandaceae; genus Juglans; species Juglans cinerea. The sequence continues at coordinate 21,941,297 of CAUIVZ010000015.1, read as the reverse complement.
CTCATGATCAGCTGCCATGCACCATATATTATAAATATATATATATATATATATATATAGTTCCAAAATGATTTTCTCATGAAATAATTATTTAGCTAGTTGAAGATCAAATTCATGGGCCTAACTCATCTCATAAAACCGGTTCAATAAAAAATGATTGCTAATTCATTAGAGCATCCTCATTGGATGATGCATATGCAAATCCAATGAGGATCAGTTTGGCTAATAGATCCCAAAAATAGTATATATTGGATTATGCAATTTCAAAAGGATATGACTTTTAGGTACAATAATTTGGGATTGGTGGTTATATTCGGTGGTTACTGTAGCTAGACCAAATTGATTAAAAAATATTTTCAGGTACTTGTTATTTTCTTTGCTTTTCTTATGCACAATTTCTCCATTTCTTATTTTGTTCTTTTGCTTTTCTTATGCACTGTTTATTTCGTTTCAATGTTTTTTTTTTCTTTATTGTTGGGTTCAATCTTTCATATTTAGGATTGTTTTTGGGGGGATATGTGCTTTGTTTTAGTGCTCCCAGGCTAGGATTTGAGCTAGAAACAAAAAGAAAATTAATGGGTGCTTTTTTTAGGTAAAAATGTAATAGACAGATGTGTTTTTTTTCAATGGTGTTGTATTAAATATTTAGAATGTATTAATATATTTCCATATAGCCCTTAATTTAGAAAAAAAATTAATAGAAAAACAAATTGAAAAACAAATATTATTAAATTTATAATATTTTATTATTATTTTGATTAATAGATGGATAATCCAATGTGAGAATAAGTTTTGAGTGGAATAACCAAATGCAAAATCATGTCATATTATGCAAATTTTACATTTGTATTTGCATAATCCAATGCTAATCATGCTCTTATAAACATGCCCAAGACCTTGTCCACAAGCAATGTGAGATTATTCCTCAACACCCACCCTGATCACGTGCATGCCATTATTTTTCCTAATTCTTGTCACGGGGTAAGTAGTGTAGACCCCTATTCATCATGTAGCAGACTCGATACCATGAAAAAATTTATGGGCCTAACTCATATCATAAAACCGGTTCAACAAGAGAGAATTGTTCATTCCTTATAAACATACTCAAGATCTTGTCTACGGATAGTGTGAGATTACTCCTCAACACTAGCTACGTAATTATAATATTTTACATAATATATATTTATATTTATATATAAATTAGGTCTCATCGAATTTATAATTTTATTCTTAGCATACATGATGCATGCATGCATACGGATTATAATTAGCATCGATTGATCTTAGTTGTGCATGATGCATGCACTTATATCAAGTACATAACGCCATTGCTAGTTTTTCTTCAAAATTGCAATATCTTCTTTAATTTTGCTTAATTTGTTTAGTTTTGTACATGACAATATATATATATATATATATATAGAGAGAGAGAGAGAGAGAGAGAGAGAGAGAGAGAGAGAGAGAGAGAATAATTAAACTTATTATGATCTCAACCAATTTATAAATCTGAAGCAAATAATAATATATTAAATCCCTTGTTTAATTTTCCCCTTTTTTAATTTAGTAATCACCATATATATATATATATATATATATATATATGCATCAATCATAGCGGGCGGGCCATATTGATCATACTCATGATCAAATTATATTATATATACAAGTACTCATCTTGATGAAAAACCCGAGATCGATCGATCGAGTTCAACCGATCGATTATATGAATTAATATATATTAAATTGAGGATATTAATTAATTAATTAATGCCAAATTGCCAATAATTTAGTTAATAGGGCCAGCAGGAAGTTGATATATAACTACCAACGTCAAGACCACCTGAAATTGCGACAGACAGCGATATATTGTCGATCCTCCGCATATATTCTTGTCTTTTCCATACTTTAGAGTACTACTGTTCTCTTTATTTAAGCTGATGATCGAGAATACCACTTACGTACACACTTCTTATCGATCGTGAATAATAATAAAAAAAAAGGTATAACAATATTCATATATATTAAGTAAAAAAAGGCATATAATCCGAGACAAAAGCTAGCAATATTGCTAATCTGCATGGCAATGCACTACCTTATATATATATATAGGCCCAAATTGTTCTTAATCATGCAAGAATGATTATCGATTCCTAATTGCCCACATACAGACATATATATATATATATATATATATATATATATATATATAGAGTTTTGTTATATACAAGCAAGTTTGCGTACTAATCTGCATACTAATATTCTTGTCTTCATATTCTAAATTTAAATTAGTACTGTTTTCAATAAAGTCTATTTTCTGACCAATCATATTGAATGAGTGCGCGTATTAATGTACAAAATTGCTTACAACTAGATTTTTCCATATATATATATAATATATACACACACATATATATTTCGTGGATAATGATAGCATACACATTTATTTAGAGAATTTAAGAATTTACTATATATTTTCTTTCATGAAAAGTGATCAAGATCAGTGGATGGCTCAAATAATTAATACTGTTGTTTTCTTTAGGGGGTGTTTGTCATTATTTGTTCCTGATGAACTTTGTTTGTGATCTTCCTACAATCTTCCACTATAAAAATATTATATATATTTATATATAATATAAATATATATATGTGTGTGGAAGTGAAACTTGAATTTTTTTTGTTTCTTTACTAGTAATGCTAGGTACGAGATCTAAATAGATAGATTATATGCAAATCCTTTGTAAAAAAGTAAGTTCTACTAATAAAAATTATTAGTTTTTATATTTTTTTCAAGTGGCCGGAGTATTTTTTTACAAAAATTTATGTGAGATTTGTCTATTTGAAGTTTGTATAATTCATTTCTCTTCCTTTATATATATACCTAATTAAAATATATATCAGAATAATTAGTAAAGGAGCTGGCTAGCTAGGTTGGATGTAGCGAGATGAAGTATGGTACTGTCTAGCTAATTGATTCGATCTTTTTGGGAAGTTGGGTACGTAATTTCCAATCTTACTTTTAAGTAATATATAGTACTACTACTGTTAATTGATGTTTGGAAGGAATTAGGAAGGAAAGCAGCCAATAGTGAATTGAAATCATGAATCCTGACCAAGCACACTAACTCAAATAATAATTCCCACCACCTGCTTCCACGTTCCCCCCCTGGCCTCCTCATGATCTCTCTCTTGTTTTTATTTTTATTTTCCTCCTCTTTTATTTGTCTGATTTCACATCATACGCACTAGATCAGAGAATGACAAACTATAACTCAATTATCAATTAATGGCATACACGATTTGCATCTCCAATAAAATAATCCCTCTTCAAAGTTTTTCTTTCCTTACCATTCATTCATTGATTTCACCGCAGATCTGTGATTAATAATGAAATGATTTGAGTTAAATTAAATATTTATTAAGTTTTAAGAAATGAGAGCGAAAAAGTTGAATACAAATATTATAAAGTTAAAATATTGTTTGGATATAATTTGTTAATGTTATTTTTATTCTGAAATTTGAAAAATTAATATTTTTTTTGTTTAGGAATTTGAAAAAGTTATAATGATTAGGTAATGATTAAATGAAAAAGTTGGAGATTTTAAATTGAAAAATGTTTTATGTTTAAGTTATGTTTTAGAAGAAAATATCTGAGAATACTTGAAAACAGTTGTATTGACAAATAAGCTCTAAGACGTACGTACGCGAATGGCGTAATTCCAAATTCACAATTTGATGGCAATTTTATTTTATTTTTTGCTAAGAAGGTGCATGCAGCATGCATGATTCGTATTTTTCTGAAATTGACAATACCATGTGATCTTTAATGTTCCATCTCCGGCTGAATCCTCCTTCGAGTACTACTTGTAAATGAGGGCAGAAGTATTAAGGTTGGCTCCAAAGAAAAACACCTAGCTAACTAGTAGAATCATTTGTCATGTACTCTCACTTTCTCTCACAAATGTGCATGCGGAGCCATAGATTAATTGATCGATCGATACTCTTCATTTCGGTGTGATCGTAATGATATATCAACCTGTCAGGGAGCCCTTGCATGAGAAGCCAATGCCCAATGCATGCAGGAGCCGCAAACATCATGCACGAGACATATTGAGTGAAAAGCAAGAGCGCAAGTCTGGCGAACAAATGTTTTTGGACAGACATCGTTGTCGGATGAATGCTGTTGCGCGCACGGACACTCACAGTTATGGTGAAAATCACTGTAGCTGCAGTGCTATATACGGTGAAGAGTAATATGATGGATGTCACAGTTTTTCATATTTGTGGGATTGAGACGTACATGTGATTAGTCATTTTTACCGTCTTATCTTAATGTTTAAAGAGAAAATATTTGCAATAATGAATTATACAACAATTGCATAATCGTTTTGCAAAAAATAAATAAAACATGAATACTCACGTGAAAAAAATTAATTTTTTAATAATATATCTTATTATTTTTCAAAGCGATTACGCGTATTTAAATAAAAAGATAAAAATGACAAATCACGTATTGATTAAGTGAAAGAAGAAAAGAAGCGCAGATAAGCTCTTGAGAACTATAAACAAACTAATGGAGGTAGCGTGATGATATACAAGAAAGTTACTTTTACTTTTTTTTTTTCCTTTCTTCTCGAGAGGTATAAGAGGCAATGGAACAGATTGCGTTCAAACCCACCTCTAGAGAATAATAAAGGCACACTGCCCTTGATATTTTTCAAATATAACGTACAAGTGAAGCAGTTGCAGAAGTACTAGGCAAAAAGTCCTAATTTCCACAAGATTTTCCAATTTCTGATCAATCCTTAACATTATAGTTCCATCTATTAAATTGGAGGAATGGAAATGGAAATGGCTTTGACAATAACTGTAAAACAAGCACCATGGCATCAAAGTGGAACTCATGACTTTCATGCTCCTGAGAAAGAGGTCGTAAGCATACCTCTGGTTGCTGGGGCTGTAGTAGTTGCACAAAGTTGTATCTAAGAAAGCACTCCAACACAAGTGACAGATGCTCTGAAAGATGGATATTGAACTTGTCTGATAAAATGAGGGATTTCCTCATGTATCAACTTTGTCCACACCAATTCTTACCTGCTCGATCCAATTCCTGTGAAATAATTTAAACTTGTCTGGTGCTAGGTCCTACATGCTGATCCTATAATGGTTGAACATGAAATTCACATATAGATTATGCATCTTTCACGCAATGCACAATAATTTGGTCTCCAATGTAAAGCCGTGAAGGCATTACCATGTTCTTATTTATGATTATCCCAATCTGTACTTCTCATTATAAGTTTTCTACCATAAGAAACAAAAAATTATAGGAACTGCACCAGGGCCTGGGGATGCATGCTCATTTACAATCAGTCAAAAACCATGAGAGAGTAGCCTAACTGGCCTGTGAGACTGAATCATCCTTTGGAAGCGCGACGTAGTTTTCAGTAACCATGTTATTGACCCGGCCACTCTCTTTATGTTCCTTTCCAGCTGATATTCCACGGCGGCCTGAAGGAGTTGCCAAACGACGACCAGTGGGAGTCCCAACCATGGTGTTAACATTGGTGCTTTGACCCAATGGCTTCTTTGGTGTGGGCCTCAAACCAAAGCGGGCCTCTTGTTCTGCAGCAAGTTGTTCTTGAAGCCGTTTCTGCTCCTGCAATACAAGCCAGATAAAAAAAGGCAAATCAACAAGCGGTAATATTGAGAAAGGTGATTTTTTTAAGAAAAACAAGCCTAGCTTGAATGTACCCACACCAAACATCCATACCCAAATCCATGCAACATAGTTAACAAGTTATCTGTCCTGTATATTTTTAACAATTTGGATATATCACTTTGAAGAACCCTTTGATGAAAACAATATGATAGTATGACTAAGGTTTTATATATGTATAGCATAAAGCGACGCAATGGGTTGATTCCACTAGCAATGCCAAGTTTGTACAACACAGAATGAGTAAGGATTTATCCAGCTTCTCTTCCACATTATTCAGGGAAGTATTGAGTGTTTGCATTTTCCAAAAAGTAATCATGGCTCATTAAGGTTAGTGGGGGAAAAATTAATTCCTTGGATGATGGATCAGATCCATGGTAGGCATTCAAAATTATCGGCTGGACAGGTCAGAAGAAAATGTATCATTATATATCTGTCGACAAAATGGAGATCAGTGACAAATATGCAACCTAAAGAAGTTATTATAAGCATACCCGAAATTTACGCTTTTCCTCTTGTCTCTCCTGGCACAATACAATATACTCTTCCAAGCTACATAAGATGGGTTCCTGAACTTGAAATCAGTATGCTTATTATAGCATCTATTAACTCAGATGAACATTAAACAATTACAAACTGGTTAATTACCTTGTCGTACAAGAAAGGGATTCCTTTCTCCATCTCCCAGGCTTTTACTTTTGCAGTCAAATTCTCAGAAATAGCTATAAAAAAGGGAGTCAGATTTCACCTGACGACACTTCAAGTCTTAAAGGTGCATATATAAATGAATTAGATAAATTATTATCTCCAAAAGAAATTAAGTAGCAAACCTAACTGGGTTTAGTGAGTGAACTACATAGATGTCAAACCTCACAACATGACCATATACCAGGAATCGGTCATAAGTAACTAACGGCTATATCAAAATTGCGAAAAGGAAGAAAAAACAGTACCACCACTTGATAACAATAGCGGCTTTGTTAATATCTCTTGTCCAAAAAACAAGACTAAAAAATCAATTTCTAAGTACAAATAGGGTGGTGAAATTCCAATAGCTGGGTTGGTATTCCTTAACAACAAAGTAACTTGATCATTGAAGTCATGATTATGTAAATTATAAATAGTATATAAGCTAATCATACAAATGAATGGTGATTACAAGCTCACATGGTATTTTGCTGACCAGATTCCGTGCTTTCTCAGCACGTTTCAGATTTTTATGTGCTCCTCTTCCAGCACTATATCGATTTTCATCCTGGACAATGAAATGAACAAGTTAGTTGATGAAAAATGAAAATTATGTTTTCTCATTTTGCCTAGGTCTCTAGAAACCATATTTGGGTGGAAAGCAGCCATATTTAGGTCAAGTATATAACAATAATGTACAACCACATCCCAACACATTATCCACCCTACTTTCAAATTCTTACAAAAGAATAAAAAAAATAATAATAGTGGTGGGATTGGTCTTCTTAAGCACTACTAAGAATTTCATACTAATATTTTAGAGAAAACTTCTGATAACCAAAGATCTATCAATTCTTATCCCCAATCTCGCATCAAATATTACTCCATTCACTGATGTCTTTCAGTAGCTAATTTCAATTCTAAAGACATGCATTTTTTTTTTTATAAGTAAAAAAAGACATGCATTCTTTTTATACCATTCTCGAAAAGCACACTTCTAGCCAACTGTGACATCCACGGTTTTTTTTTTTTTTTTTTGGGATATTTGTCAATATACAATGTATTAAGCCATAATTCTAGTGAAAGAAGTAATTCATAGGATTAGATATTATTAAAATAAAAGTCAGTCATTAACATAAACTGAACATGGTATAAAAAGCTAAAATGAAAAAAAAACAAAAAAACAAAAAACAAATTGGAATGATTGCAGAAAATTTTGCATCTTTTACTCATAAAAGTCAATAGATTATCCAACAATAGTAGCAGCTGGCAGCAAGATATCAGCCTTACTCTTGAGAAAAGGGATTGGCATTTTTTTTTTATAAGTGTAAGTATATTAATAAAAGAATAGGCAAAAGCCATGGTCAGTACAAAGAATGTCCTAGCTAAGTAGGAACATTGGAAATAAGGAAAGCATGAAAGTTAACGGAATTGGCCCAAGTACAAAGAGTTCTAAAAAAGAAAGCCTTTAGTTCCTCCATTGATCTTTCTTTGTCTTCAAAAGTCCGTTCGTTATGCTCCTGCCATAAACACCACATGACACAAATAGGCAACATCTTCCATATAGCCTTGATCTGTTGGTTACCTCTTAGATCTGTCCAACTAGCCAACATCTCCACTACAGACTCGGGCATAACCCACCCCAAGCCTAGTCTTCTGAATACTTCATTCCAAATCCCTCGAGCTATATCACAATGTAGTAGAAGGTGGTCCACAGATTCACCCTCGTTCCTGCACATGCAGCACCAATCTGCGATGATCACCCCTCGTCTTCTCAAATTATCTGTTGTGAGTATCTTACCCAAAGAAGCGGTCCACACAAAAAACGCTGCTTTAAGGGGCGCCTTGTGTCTCCAAATCCTTTTCCAAGGGAATTGGGTTGGATGTTCTTGTGATAAAGATTTATAAAACGAGCAAACCGAGAATACACCTTTTTCCCGTGTATCCACCACAACCTATCAGCTTGATGGTTACTACGTTCGAGTGAATATAAGAGGCTGAATAGGGCTGCAAAATTGTCAACTTCCCAATCATGTGCCGCCCGGCTAAAATTAATGTTCCATTGAATTTGTTCCCCCACTATCACCATCACTTCCGCCACAGAGACATCATTATCACTTGCCACCCTAAAAAGAATAGGAAATAGATCCTTTAAAACCCCATTGCCACTCCAATTATCATACCAAAATTTGATCCTAGTCCCATCTCCAAGACAAAATCTTATGTGCCTGGTAAAGACCCCCCATCCTCTTCTTATATACTTCCACAAACCCACACCATATGCCCCACTCACTTCATTAGTACACCATCCCCCCCATAATTCTCCATATTTACTCTCGATCACCAGTTTCCATAAAGCCATTTGGTTCTTTATGGTATCTCCACAACCATTTCCCAAGTAATGCCCGATTAAAGATTCTCAGATTTCTAATGCCCAAACCACCAGAAGAGATAGGTCTACATACATTTTCCCACCTGACTAGGTGGAATTTAAACTCTTCCCCCAATCCTCCCCATAGGAAATCTCGATGTAGTTTCTCAATTCGAATTGCCACACTTGCTGGGATAGGGAACAAAGACAGAAAATATGTCGATAGGTTAGATAACGTACTCTTTATCAAGGTAATTCTACCACCTTTTGACAAATACATTCTCTTCCATCTTGCTAATCGACGCTCTACTTTCTCAATCACTATATCCCATATAGGAGTGCTTGCGAGGCGGACCCCAATGGAAGACCAAGGTATGTCATAGGGAGTGAAGCAATCTTACACCCCAGAGTATTAGCCAACTGTCTTAGCCGTTGCACACCTCCAATAGGCACCATCTCTGATTTATCCAAGTTCACTTTCAACCCTGAAACTGCTTCAAAACAAAGAAGAAGGGCCTTTAAAACACGAATCTGATTGTTATCTGCCTCGCAAAAGATAAGAGTATCATCTGCAACAATAAATGCGAAATATTAATTGATCCCCCCCCCCCCCCCGGGGATCCTATTGAATACCCATTCAGACGCCCATTTGCAACCAGGGCAGAGATCATTCTGCTCAAAGCCTCCATTACAATGACAAATAGTAATGGTGACAACGGATCTCCTTGTCTAAGGCTTCGTGTGCTATTAAAAAAACCTGTTGGACTTCCATTTATCAGAACTGAAAATTTTGCTGTAGATATACACCAACGGATCCATGATCTCCATCTTTCCCCAAAACCACACTTCCTTAGAAGGTCTAGCAAGAATTCCCAATTTACATGGTCATATGCTTTTTCCATGTCTAGTTTGCATAAGACCCCAGTACTACCAGCTTTCAGTCTGCTGTCCAGACATTCATTTGCGATAAGGACAGCATCTAGGATCTGTCTATCCTTCACAAAGGCATTTTGAGGCTTTGAGATTATCTTTCCCACTACCTCACTAAGTCGGTTTGCAAGTACCTTAGAAAGGATCTTGTAAACCCCATTTATTAGGCTAATGGGTCGGAACTTCCTGATTTCTTCAGCCCCTACTCTCTTTGGAATCAAAACAAGAAATGTGGCATTTAGGCTTTTCTCGAATTGTCCAGCTTCATGAAACTCCTGGAACACCAACATGAGATCATCTTTTAGTACTTCCCAGCAAGTTTGAAAAAAACCCATAGAAAACCCGTCAGGACCCGGAGCCTTGTCTTTGGCCATCTTCCTCACCACTTCATAAACCTCAACCTCCTCAAACGGCCTCTCCAAGCGAATACCATCCATAGGCCCAATAGAGTCGAAAGCTAATCCATCAGGCTTCGGTCGCCAACCCATCTGCTCAGTTAGTAGTTGTTCAAAGAACCCAACTACATGATCATTAATTTTCTGCTCATCCTTACAACCTGTCCCATCTATCTTCAGCATCTCAATATTATTAGATCTTCTGTGAGAATTGGCCACCCTGTGAAAAAACTTAGTACATCTATCTCCTTCCTTCAACCATAACGCTCTCGACTTTTGCCGCCACGATATCTCTTCTAGTAGAATGATCCTCTCAAGATCTGCAACCAACTCTATTTTTTTAGTCATTTCGTCCTGTGATAATGACCTGGACTCTTGTATCCTTTCCATTTCAGCGATCTCCCTTGTATTGGTTTTCTTTTGTTCCCAATGTCTCCAAAAGACTGCCTATTCCACAATTTTAAATCTTGTTTTAAAGCTTTCAATTTCCCCGCCAGTATAAAACTTGGAGTGCCCTGAAAATGATAAGATGACCACCACTGGTTGACCCTATCAACAAAACCTTATGTTTCCAGCCATATGTTTTCAAACTTAAAATACCTACGTCTTCTTTGAATCCCACCAGAATCCAACATAATTGGCCAATGATCCGAACATAATCTAGGCAATCGTTTTTGCCAAACCTCAGGGAAATGACTTTCCCACTCAGGGGAAATTAAGAATCTATCTAGTCGAGACCAAGTCTGATTATTAGCCCACGTACATAAACCTCCCGCCATAGGTAGATCCACAAGATTCAACTCAAAAATACATTCCGAAAAATCAGTCATAGCTGGGCGTAGTCTTCTATTACCGAAGCTCTCACTAGGGAATCTTGTTACATTGAAATCTCCACCAATACACCATGGAAGATCCCACCAACTGTATAATCCAGCTAATTCATCCCACAAAAGTCTACGATCAGTGTCTGAATTTGAACCATAAACCCCTCCAAATGCCCACAAAAATCCATCCGAGACGCTCTTAAACCAGCATGCTACCAAAAATGCCCCAATAAACTCCTTTTTCTCCACTACCCTTTGATCCCACATCACCAAAACACCTCTTGAGGCCCCATTAGCTGCCAAATGTACCCACTCTACATGTATGCAGCTCCATAAACTCTTACAATTCTTGTGGTGATAGCTTTCAACTTCGTCTCCTGTAAACAAACAATGTCCGCCTTCCATCCTCTCAACAAGTTTCTCACTTGAAGCCTCTTACTCGGCACATTTAGACCGCGGACATTCCATGAAACTATTTTTGGTTTCATTTGGGAAAGGCCAGCCCCTTTCCTTTAGTCCTTTCCCTACTAGAGCTACCTTCAGAGTTCATTGACCATGTCAACCTCCTAAGCTTGTGCTGTTTTTTGGATCCTATTTTCTTTTGTTGTGCTTCGATGGCTGTGAGTAATGCCATGAACTGTTCCTCGTAACCTTCACATTTCAAACCCACAATTTCCTGTATATCTTTTACTGTGTTAAAAACCCAATCTGAAGCATTCGACTGATCTGGGAAGAGACACTTCAACGGGAAAGGATTTTGAATTTGAAATTCCTGTAGTTCCTCCAAACCTACTTCCCCAATGGAGTTATTTGACACCTGAATAAGTCTCTGGGAATTCTCCTCATCCGAAAGGAATAAATCTTCACTGGCCGAATCCCCATTTTCACTGTCCCTCGTTAATACGTCTTCGTTAAACGGCTCAGAGGTGCTCGTCGGACCTTCACTACCTCCCCCACACCCCATCGGCAGGTTCTGTGCACTCGGAGGGAGAGGAAGTGTACTCGGTGGTGGTGGAAGATCCCCTTCAAGGACTGTCTCTTTCTGCTTCATCGCCTTCGTGTGCATCCCACCCTCCTGATTAACCAACACCTTCGTCGGCGACTTCTGAGTTCGTCGCGACGAGGATTCCGGCAAGTCCTCCGCTTGATTGTGGCGCAGCGACATCTCCCTCGATGACGACTGCCTTCCTCCCTTCGCAGAAACTGCCCTAGGCCTCCAGACGTTTCGGGTCTTGAAGTTGGGCCTCCATCTCTGTCCATGCGGGTCTCGGGCCTGTCTTGGCCCATACGGGCCCACGCGAGAAGACCCACCCTTTGTCTGCCCCTCCACCTTTCCTTCCCTTAAACGCCTCGTTTCATCAAAACCCAATCCATCCCCGACAATACTCAACACCTTTGCCACTTCCCTCTGCAAATTCCTCAACTGCCACTGCACGTCCCTCACCATGCAGTGTATCTCCCGCACGTCTCTCTCGTACTCTCTTTCCCGAAAGTAACCCTGAGGCACTCGAGACTCTTCTCCTCCGCCAGCCCCATTTCTTGGCTCAACGAAGGTCACTGTCGGCGTTAAAGCTTCTTTATATGATTTTACATGAGTCGCCTTCCCCCACTGCCTCCTCTGAACATCATCACCATACCCAGCTTTCTTTCTACCCTGCTGGGTGGCCTTCCTTAGCACCTCCCTCAATCTTCTCCATCCCCTTCCTCCCTCTTCTTCAAGAATAAAAATGAGACTACGACGACCCCCTTCAGCATACACTGCAACCTCCAAGAATCTGCCACGTTTATTGGAGCATCTCTGCGCAATGAAACTCCGGTAATCCTCCCTTATTGACGAATAATAATCCTTTTTAACACCCATCTCACTCTCCTCCAAAACTCTCTCAAGCCACTGTGCAGTGCTCAAACCCATCAACAACTCCTGCTTAAACCTCCTACCTCTCTCAGTGATACGTACGAGACCTCCTTCTCTCATGATGTAGAAAATCTTTGCTTCAATGACAAGCTCCCAAGAACTTCCCATACTTTTCTCCAGATGATAGACCTTTCTACAAATGATACCAGTCTAAATTCCAAACTAGACTACATGCTAATCACCACAAGGAACTACCACCATCGAAGACCCAACACCAGAAGCAAGACACAAGAAAACCAATAAAAGAAAAAAGAGTACAGAGAGAAAAACCAGAGAATAGACCCACAGTGTTTGGAGAGTGTGGATTGGCATTTAATAGAAAAACTAAATTTTAAGATATTTTACCCTTTCGTATTCTTCCAGCCACTTCTCCTCCTCGGTTGCATATCTCCACTTCTCTACCTTGTCCACGATATCCTTCCTGCTTAGAGCTTGATCTTTGGCTTTCGCAATCTGATCTTCCATATTTGAAAGAAGATCAGACAGATCCACATTACCTGTGAAGATATGTGTGAGCACAACCATATAGAAAGTCTATTACAGTTTCTACATCAAAAAACATGTTTTTAAGATCAAGTACAATAAACATAAAAAAAAGAAGAGTCAAGCCAACCAGAATCTATGAGGCTGATGAGAATTTGTCGTGCTGCATCACCATCTACATCCATATGAACGCCTCTATAGATTTCTTCTAGTTCATTTTGCCTCTTGAACACCAACTCCTTCATCTTTGTGGCTTTCAGAACATTCAATCGTTCAACTTCTAACTCAGTCTGAAACAGTATATAAAACAGCACTAACTACTACCTAGTATCGTCTTAATAGAAGCAATTCTTGAAAATTAAAGATATTAAGCATCACCTTTTCAATGACATCAAGAGCAAGGCACCCTTGCCTTGACACCTCATTTTCCGAGGAAGAAATTAAGCTAGTTACATGCTCAAAACCTTTTTGCTCATCAACTGACGTGCCCATGAGATTCCATAGCTCTACCAGTGTCCTCCCAAGATTATGCAACTTCAGTAAAACAAAATGCATAAGAGAAAGAAACCCGTGGGTAAATTTATGGATATAATACTACTGTTAAGTCACCTTTTGTAGCCTTAGTTGTTTCTCCTGCCTTAGTGAGTGGATCAACCCCGTTAATCTAGCAAGTGTGTTGTTGCTGATGCTCTTTAATTGACTACCTGAGGGATCAGTCAAGCTATAGTGTACTTCATTAAGCGTCTTAGAAGAATCAATTGACAACACAGCTGACAGCTCATGGACAGCATCAATATGGCTGTTGACCTTTAGTAATCGGAAAATCTGCAATTTAAGCAAAACAATAGAGCAAACAAGTGAAATGAAATGCTCATTATTACTCGCATGCTACAACTTAAACTCTAAGTCACTGTTGTCAAAGGAACCTTTTCATTCTGAAGTTCCTGAAGGTGTGACTTAAGCTCTCCCAACTTCTTCACTGTCAGATCACTTTCAGAAACTTGTGGATCTGAAGAAATGTTAGGTTCACCATTGCCTGCTATTTCTGCACAGATCTGAACAACCTGAGTCTGTATTTCTGAAAATTCCTTAACTCTTTCTCGCTTCTTTGACCTCAACTCCGCCAATATAGGTTTTATGGCAGATATCTGCTCCTTAAGAGTGCCTCTTCCCTTTCCAAACATTGCAAAAAGGAAACCAACTCAACAAATACATGCAAGATGATTTAATTAGCGAGCTATATTGTACATATTAAAATATGGTGCAAAAGCACGTAGCAGATGGTAAGGTCCCTAATCGTGGAGGCATATAAAAACTCAATAGAGAAATGCATCTTTTGCATGGAAATAGGAGCAATAAGACCATGAATTGTGTAAAAAGTGGCGAACCTTTGAAAAGAAGGCATGTTCCCCAAGGGCAGAGGCGATATTGTTAATTTCAGCTTCAGCCTCAGCCAATGACTGATGCAGGTCAGCCTTGTACTTTCTTGTTTTCTCAACCCTCTTCCGGTAAATGTCGAGGCACTCTTGCTCGAGTTGTAGAAGCGTCTTGTCCCTGTCGCTGTCACTCTCCCCAATTTCATCCCATAGTATCTATATGAATTATGAACAACGAAACCATATGTATAAAAGATTACACATTTAGCAAAATTGCTGGATTTGCATGAATTCAGAGCATTGTAGGAAAACAAATTAAAAATAAAATAAAATAAAAAGCAGAACTGAACTAGTACGACACCGTTAGGAGCTTTGAACTGCCCTGCATGAGATTGGGGCCTGAAATGGGAAATGGGTACCCTAAGTTTCACCTCCGCAAACTTAATGCTACGTGTACCAAACGAGAAGAGAAATGTATATAAACATTCGCTTTCAGCGTCAAAATCAACGTGAGTAAAGCAAATAGGCAATGATTTAAGCTCTGTTTGGTCACCAAGAAATTTGGGAATTCTCACATTTTTGGTTTCATAGTCACCATTTTAACCAAAGTTTAATTTTTTTATTTTTTATTTTTTATCATTACCCCGGAATCGCCTACATAAACGAACAGTTTGATTTGGTTACCATTTCTCTTATTTACCTCCAATAACCAAACGAAACGGGATTGAAAAAAGAAAATCATAGCAAAATTGAAAATAGGAAAACACACATCTGAATCATCCGCATTAGCATCACAGATCAAAGCGATGAAACAGAAAGCGAGCAGAGAGAAAGAGAGAACCTGCAATTCGCGAAGGAGGGATGCGCAAGTGGTGCGAGACGGAGAGAGTGTGGGTAGCATACTCGCCATTTCACGACAACTGGAAGGCCAAGAAGAAGCAAGAGATCTGAGTAAGAAGAACCGACTGCGAAGTCCCCCGAGTGATTAGCTTTACGAGGCGTCTTTGCTGTTTTTGAGCATTTTTGGTTTCTTTTTTCTGCTAAAATTTTTCCATTCCAAGTTTTCGAAGATTCCCAGATTTGGTATTGAGTGTTTTGAGAGTCAAAGAGCGAGAAGAAGAATCCCACGGATTTTTGGGTTGCTTTTTGGCGCCAATGCTTTTTATTTACTATTTCTCCTTTTGGAATTTTATTTTTTTCCAAACACCATGGATTGAAAATCCATTTCAAGAGCTTAACAATTAAGATCTGCTCTAATCTCGATAATTACAATCGACAACAAAAATTATCGTTGAAACGTAATCTTAAATGATGAGATTCCGACAAAAGTCATGTACTTTTACTTTTTAATAATTTATATTATAGGATGTGTTCGTTTTATGGACTTGTTAAAATGTACGAATTTTTTTTTTTAAATTTCTAAGATGAATCATTTAATTTTGTGAAAATAATGAAATATATTTAAAAGATATTTAGATTAAGAAAAAGAAAGAAAGGTCAAGATTTTCTTATTTTTTTTACAAAAATTCTATTTACAGTTATTTTTACTTCATTAATTTGATTAACTATATTATTTTTTTAATATAAAATAACTATTACAGTTTATCAGAATGAAATATACATCAGAAATGATTTATACAAGTCTCAAATAAACAAGCTCCATACAAACTCTTGTAAAAAAGTGAATTACACCTTAAAAAAGTATAAAAAAAATTATTATTTATTAGTGGGACTCATTGTTTTACAAAAATCTTATATAGAACTTATCTATTTGAAATTTGTATCTAACATTATATATATATATATAACATACAAAAAATAAAAAAAAATACACAAAAATGAGAATATTTGTTTTATTAAAATTTGGACAATTTTCATGTTAGGCTCAAAAGCGAGGTATTTATTATTTCAGAGACTGAAAAAGTCAGAGCCTCCAGAAGCCGCAGAGAACCCTCCCTTTCCCCCGATGAGAAAATGAAATCTTGTGAAACGGCAGCTCTAAGTACCACTACCACTACCGATTTCCTCGCCTCTCTACTCCAGTCCTCGAAAACTAAATCCGAGACTTGCGATTACCACGAATTCTCTCATCATTTGCTCATGGACTTCGTCACCTGGGAATTCAATGCCTTCCTCTGGGTTTCCCTCATCGCCGTCACCGCTCTTCTGCTCCGGAAAGTTGTTAAGGTCTTCCGGGCTTGGGCCCAAGCCAGGAAGATCCCCGGGCCTCCGTGTCCCTCTTTCTACGGCCACTCCAAGCTCATTTCCCGGGAAAATCTCACTGGTCAGTTCGATTCTCTTCGGAATTTCAATTACCGTTTGGTTGATGGTGAAATTAAATAGGAATTTGAGACTTTTAACTAGAAGATTGGAGAAAAAGAAAAGGCGTTTTTTTTTTTAATCTATTTTGCTCTTTCTGCAACTCAGGGAGACAGGTTGTTGAATTGATAGGGTCTAGATATTAAATGATTAGAAGTCGGTGTTTTATTCCACTGTATTCATGCGGTTTCTCTTAAGCCAAACAGATTTAGTGTTTTATTTTTTAATCTTGAGAAATTTTCTCTGACCTATCATTCTTGTACATGATGAGTTTCTATATTGTATTGTGCATTTAAATCTATGCTTATGGCTTTTTCTATTTATCGTAGCCAGTCTGACAAGTTGCTATGTCTCGTACGATGCCCAGATTCATCATCTTCATCACTAACGACAACAATAAAGCAATGTTAAATACTCTACTTTGATACTCAAAATATGGAAATGAATCTTTGCCCTTTGAATGAATAGTAGATTGTTTTCTTTATTTGATTGAAATTATATGATGTTAAACTACATCAGATGATTCAAGCTGAAATGGAATCCATTTGTTACTCCCAGATTCAAGCACTGAATATATCTGCTAATGATTGACTGCTTATAGTATTGGATGATTTGGAATTAGCTTCTTTTTTATATTTTGGGTGTGTGTTCCTTTGTAAATGGTATGACGTACCTGCCCTTTTGGCTTTCAGAAGTTTTATCAGTTTTACACAAGAAGTATGGATCGATTGTCAAGTTGTGGTTGGGTCCTACTCAGCTCTTGGTGTCAATGAACGATCCAGAACTTATCAAAGAGATGCTTTTAAAGGCTGAGGATAAATTACCTTTGACTGGGAGGGCATTCCATTTGGCCTTTGGGCCATCGAGCCTCTTTGTTTCATCCTTTGAGAAGGTAAGAGATTAGGTCTTCCTTCCAACTCCATCTTTTTTTCTTTTTCCCTCTCATTTGTTCTCCATTGTAACAATGTATTGATGTTTTGTACTGTCATATGCAGGTGCAAAGGAGAAGGGAATCATTGGCAACAGAATTGAATGGGAGATTGATTGAGAGAGCTCCTGTGATTCCTACAAAGGTTGTTGACTGTATCATGGAGAGAGTAAACAAGTTCATGGCTGAAGGCAATTTTGATTGTAAAATGGTTTCTCAACATATGGCTTTTACCTTATTGGGATCCACGCTCTTTGGAGATTCATTCTTGGCTTGGTCCAAGGCAACTGCTTATGAGGAGCTCCTCATGATGATTGCTAAAGATGCTTGCTTTTGGGCCTCATATAGTGTTACTCCTTACTGGAAACAGGGATTTTGGAGGTACCAGCATTTATGCACAAAGTTGAAATTCTTAACTCAAGATATTGTTCAACAGTGCCGAAAGAACTACAAATTTTTTCTTCACAAGGATGAAAACCTTCATAATGAAAATGTAAATATGGGAATGGAGTCTGCATCTGGTGCACCATCTTGTTCTGGTGTTGAGATGCCAGATAACTTATTCTTACGTGAGTTGAATGGTCATCTTAGTGCAAGAGAAGAACCATGTGGAAATATCATGGGGGTGATGTTCCATGGATGCCTAACTACAACGGGGTTGATTAATAATTTATTGGTGAGGCTTGTGACACATCCACAACTTCAGGATAAGGTAGTTTTTTTTTTATCCTCTCATTCTTTCAACTTTTAGGTAAAGTTCTAATCCCCCCCCCCCCCCCCTTTCTAGAAGCTTTTATTCAAACATGTACTTCTTATTTTGGTGTTTGGAAGCTTAACCATAATTCAGTTTTATATATATGTAAAATGTGCTTTGGTCTCAGGTTGTTTAATTTGAGATTTAACTCTGCTCTAACTTGCTTTTCAAGAGACAGAATATCAGGAGCAAATTGTTTTTGGTGGCATATTAAGACAGAACCTCCAGCATTGTAATTTATGCATATTTTGCAGATTTATGCGGAGATAATTATGACAAGGAATGGGTCAATGAAACAAAACCAAAAATGTGTTGATAAGATGCATTTATTATTAGCAACTGTTTATGAGTCTGCTCGCCTTCTCCCATCTGGGCCTTTGCTTCAGAGATGTTCTTTGAAACATGGTAAGGCATTGCTTGCTTAACTTTGCATATCAAGTCTCCCTGTCTGTCTCTGTCTATGTTTGTGTATGCATAGCTTCCGTGCTAGGATGCCTAGGGTTTTTCTTGAACATTAACATCCATATGTTTTATTTTCTATTACTCCAACAGAAGGATGCTGTAGAAATTGTATACACACAATATATCTCATATGCATTATGTTTATATGAAAATTTAGAGATGGTAACACTTGCACAACCGTAAATAGATGAGCAAGTTACAGTTTTGTACTGATGAGGTGAATCTTTTTACATGATCTGTGCTCTCTTTTCTGTTAATATGCCATATGGAATAGATTGCAAAGGCAGTTAACTATATAGCACGTGGTGGCATCAAACATGATGCCCTTGCACATTAAAAAAAAAAAGGAAGGTTGACGTGTTATGGAGAGGATTGACTATCAGATTGAAGTTGTTCAAAACATTTTAGCTAAAAATAATATAGCTTTAGTTAGTGGGCCACACAGCCTTGTGAAGGTATTAAAATACACGAATACATTGGCAACATGAAATTGACTATGCATACTTCCTTTGTAATTAGGTGTTTTCTTCTGTACACTTCCCGTGTACTCGGGCAACGCCTTTTGCTGTATTTCAATAAAATTTTACTTTTACCTTTAAAAAAATGAAATTGACTATGTTCTCAGTTTATTCACAGCACAATACATATACTTTGATGTTGATCAAAACTTTTTTTTTTTTTGTTATGTTTTCCTTTTACATAACATATATAGTAGTTTATTTTCAGGTGGGTGTATGTTGGAAATTCAGCTTCGTCTCTAAAGCTTCTTTTATTTTCTTTTCTTTTCTTTTTCCGTAAAAATTGTATCTATTGTGGACTAAGTTGCACTATAAGAGGATAGTGTAAATGGCTTTTTAGTGGAGACAGAGTGCACAAAGGACTTTGTAGAACTTTCACGAGCTTTTTTGCCAACAATTTATCGTCTTGTTTATCCTATAAGGAGACAATGCTGTGGGGTTCATTAGATATGACACTCCTGTGAAACTTCAGTTTCAAGCTGTATAATATTTCCCTATGTTATAGCACCTATTTAAATTTATTTGCCATGCCTTTGTTACATTTATTCACTGCAACTTCTTGATTGTTAATTGCTCTTCTTTTGTAATCACTAGTTTTTGTTTTCTTTCTTCCTCATACTTTCCTCTTCTTTTGTAATCACTAGTTTTTGTTTTCTTTCTTCCTCATACTTTCCAGACATCAGTCTCAAAACTGGGGTAACCATTCCAGCTGGAGCAGTAATGGTCGTGCCTGTACAGTTGGTACAGATGGATGATTCCAGTTGGGGGCAAGATGCCAGTGAATTCAACCCATATCGGTTTTTGTCAAAGGCTGAAAATCGATCTGATTTGGTGCTTGATACATCATGTAGAGGTTTCACTCCTACTTAATTCCATTGTTAATTTTCCATAGTTTTACTGTAGTTTATGTGCCAATTATACTGCCATTGATGTATAACCTAGTTGTTGGTGTTCAATATCCACAATGCCCAGCTCATTCCCTTCTGGCAGTTAATAGTTTATTTCATGACACACTATCTCTAGTCTTTGTCTGTTCATTTTACATAATATCTTCTTCTTCACACAATATAGATGACTTGGTTATACCTCACAAATGAATATGATTTACATTAATAAATTTTTAAGATGTGTAGCTTCAGCATCATATGCATCCAAACTTCTCTTTCATTTGATCACCCTCCTCTAGTCTACATGATAAAGTGTTGGGGAATAATCATGTACCAACTTTAGCATCTTATCACATCATAAAGGTTGAAATCTATAACCATAATGAATATATGGTAATATTTGTTATCAGGGAATGCTGAAAAACGTGTACGTCCAGGAGACAGCTCCTCCATCTTAAATGATCCAAACAATAATGTGGCGTTTCTTCCCTTTGGTTCTGGTACGCGTGCTTGTGTGGGTCAGAAATTTGTAATTCAAGGAGTTGCGACATTATTTGCATCATTGCTGGAACAATATGAGGTTTGTGCAATAATTTCTTACCTTTTTCTTCCCATTTTACTCGAGCAAACAAAATTTAGAAATTATTTGCATCATTGCTAGAACACTGAGATTTTGATACAATTTGTTACTTTTTCATGGGATATCATCTGGTTCAAAGCTTAAAACGTGAGATTGAAATTATTAAAGGCTAGGAAAGAAAGATAAAGAGGAAAGATCCTAGCATTACACTAGGTATCTAAGCATGTCTCCTAGGGTTCTTCAGCATCCACCCAAGAGCAGGATCTTATTAAAATACCCTTATGGCTAAAAAGTGATGTTTCTTCATTTTTTAAGACTCGTCCACTCTATAAAAGAATTGGGAAGACAGTCAAGGAACTTATAACTCGCTGCAGCCTTGAAATTAGTAGATACTTTCTGTAGTTTTGATTTCTCCACGTGACATAGCACGGGCTTTATGGGATGGGATTCTGGGTGGAGTTGAGTTGGGTTGGGTCATGCCAGAGACCGTGGTGGCAGCCTTGGCCAGCTGGCCAAGTATTGGAGGGGTACATCAAATAGCAGCAGTTTGGAAGATGATTCCAATGTGCATTATGTGGTGTCTATGGATGGAACGTAATGAGCGCACGTTTGAGGACAAGGAGAGATCGCTAGAGGAACTTATAGCTTTATTTTATAGTACGCTATGTACTTGGTCCAATGCTGTTGATTTCAATGGCATGGCCCTTCATGATTTCCTTGTTTCCATTGCACCCTCCTAGTCAGGGTTGTTTATTGTATATACTGGGCTAGGCCTATTCTTGGAGTAATATATTTTGTTTTACTTATCAAAAAAGTTTTGATTTCTCCACTTTTGCTTCGATGAAAATCTTTAGAATTCTTATTCAATTTCTAAACTACTTGATAGGAAATTTGATGTTAGTTTGTGAGCCTTTGGTGTTGGGTTTGTCACTACTTCTATTGAAAATTTCAATTTCTTCAATTATTTCTTTTGGTGCTCCGATATTGATCTTGTCAGTCTATCAGAGAATGATGAGTAAACTCATGCATCGAGGTCTATATATTTGGTAGTCTGGGTTTCCTACTTGGGAATGTGTGTCTGCCTGTACTTGGCTTCACCTATAGTAATAAAATTCTTATTTACTGATAAAAAAAAAGTGTCTATGAAGTCTAATTGTTCTTGATTTGGATCCAACATACAGATAAGACTGGAGTCAGGATCCAAGGGTGAATCACAACTGACAATGAACGACACTATGTTTCATCTTCTTCCCAGTCCAGATATAGTTTTTGTAAGAAGGAACAGCTGAAAGCAGAAAGAAAAGGCACTGAAAGCTTGCTGTGTGTGGTTATAGTGTTTCTACATCATCACTTGTTTCTTTTAATTGCAAGTCATGGGTGGAAATGCATCTCAAAGTCAATGGGGGGAAGTGTATTTCTTTCAGTTGCTCATGTTTTTGCTCATTGTCTGCAAAGTGGAGGATGCTACATGAGTTGGTTATAGAAAACTCAAAATAGGACTGCTTTTTAAAATAGCTGAACTGCTGTCTTATTGCCATGACAGTTCTGTTTTTCAATTTGGTTTTTCTGAAGCATTCAGGGCATATTGTTGCAGCAGAGTCTCGTCTCTCAGTTTTTTTCCCCCCACCATTGGATTTAGACCTCGTTTCTCATCTTTTTTTTTTTTTTGTTCTCTCCTCGAGGAGTGAACTAATGCTATATAATGTAATACTGACTGAATATGTATAAGGACGTATTGCTTTATCAAATATAGCTTGTATAATATTGTATGTAATTGGTGTATTTTGTTTTTTCCCCGTTTGAGATGAACTTTTAGTGAAAGGAATGAAAGTAAACTGCTTAATTTGTTTGTAGTATATACCGATGTTTAAGTACAATTATGAATTATCGATTTAGAATTTACTTTATTTAAAATCGAGTTTAAAAACAATTGTATATAATAAAGAAAAATCTAATTTTATACAAATATTACAATTTGATAACTGTTTTTATAAAAATAAATTTATAAATTACGTGACTTGACATGGTATGTCATATTGTAAATTTACTTTTATTATAAAATAGATTTGATATATCTCTTTGAATTTAGTTTTATAAAATTCTTTTACTATTTTAAAGTCAGAAACCTTGTTTTTTTTTTTTTTTTCCTTTCAGCCTTTTAAATCTACCTGTGAAATAAAATATGTACTCATATGTTGAGAACCTTGGATTAAGAAAAGGAAAATGCTAAAAGTACTTAAAAAAATCTTATTAAAAATTTATATCTTCACATGTCAATTATTGATAGACTAAAAATTTTAAATTTTAAATTTTAAATTTTCAAAGAAAACTAACAAAATGAAGTTTATAAGTAAAAGTGTAAATATAGCTATAAATATATAGGTTGCAAGTAAAATATATTAAGATGCCGTTTGGATAGTGAGATGAGATAAGATAGTTTTAGATGAAAGTTGAAAGTTGAATAAAATATTATTATAATATTATTTTTATTTTAAAATTTAAAAAAGTTAAATTATTTATTATATTTTATATTAAAATTTAAAAATATTGTAACCTATCATGTCTTTGCCCCAAACCTGCCAAGGTGACCGACGCTATTCATCTTTTTGACTCTTTTTGCACAAACCTTGCAGATTAAGCAAGGAAGTAGCATAGAAGGAAGGATTCAAGGAAGAATATGAAGCGTGAGGGGCCCAGATAGACACGTATAGGACACGTGTCAGAACGTCAGCGCACGAAGCGGCAGGAGTGAGTCCCCTTCCTTCCTTTTATTTTGAGTTTTTATATTACATGGGTTGCAGTTGGAGTTTTGAGTTGCAATCTCTGCCGTTTCCGTTGGTGTTAGAAGTGGTGATTTTTGTCGTGCTCTCTCTCCTCTACCGGAATCATACGGACTCTGTGAAAATGGCAACCCTAGGAGGTGTTCACGAATCACAAGGAGAAGTTGAAGGACAAGCTGCAGCAATTCAGAACAGCGCCGATGTCGAAGGCCTCGCTCGTTTCGCCGTCGAAGAACACAACAAGAAAGAGGTTTTATTTTTATTTTGTTTTACTATTTTTATTTGTGGGATTGGATTTTCTGGGCGTGCTTGATTTTCCTCCTAGGATTTAAAAGAATTTCCATTGATTGGCAGTTGTTAAATCATCAGTTATTTAATTGTATACAAATTGTAAAGAAATTGTCAACTTATCATTTTTCATTCTAAATATGATGAATTAATCAGCCGTAGCATTCCTCGCTCGCGTTCGATTAAAACTCAATTCAATAGGTGCTGTTGTGTAAAGTCGGGTTTCGAATTGCTCTTGAATTATTGCTCTGATCTCTGTCTCTGTCTGTCTTTGTCTCTCTGCTTTTGAAGAATGCGCTGCTGGAGTTTGCACGGGTTGTGAAGGCGCAAGAGCAAGTGGTGGCCGGTACATTGCATCATCTTACTCTGGAGGCCATCGATGCAGGTAAGAAGAAGCTATACGAAGCCAAGGTTTGGGTGAAGCCGTGGATCAACTCTAAGGAATTGCAGGAGTTCAAGCATGCCGATGCTGCCCACACACCTTCGCCATTTACCTCTTCAGATCTTGGTGTTAAGAAAGGTGGCTAATAACTCCCTTCATGGTCTTTATAGTGGTTTTTTACTGTATTTTGAGCTAGTAAGATCTAAGCAATTTAATTTATAAAAGGACTTGCAATGAGAAGATAAATTTTAGACCATTCGACTACTCGGGGTCAATAACTTCGTAAAGTTGTGTTCTTTTGATCTGACCTGACCTGCTCAAGTGTTGTTCCTCGATAAAATGGTATCCTTCCCATGTAGCATATGGTGAAATACAACAAAGCAATGTCAGTGATACTTGGCTTGGCTGTGATTGTGATTAGGTGGGCATGGCTCAGGATGGCAATTAGTGCCACCAAATGATCCCCAAGTTCAGGACGCAGCAAATCATGCTGTCAAGACCATCCAGCAAAGGTCTAACTCGTTGTTCCCTTATGAACTTCAAGATGTCATTTATGCAAAGGCAGAGGTCAGTGCCCTTTGAAATTTTATTGTAGTCTTGTGTTCAGGAGCTACCTATGTTTTCAAGGCATCATTCTTTAATAGTGATTAAAACTTCATTCATTTGGTAAAAAACGCTGAAGGACCTATATCTTGACACAAGTCCATGTATCCTATATTCACTATTGTATTTTCACTGCATGGTGAATTAAATGGAAGAAAACATGTTTCCTTCTCTATTAACATCTCTATGTGAGGGTAAATACATACTAATGCTTCATAAATGATTGTAGATGATTATAACTACTTGAAATTGGTTGGGAATCAAACACATGTTAGAAGTACAAAATGACACTGTGTTGCAACAATATCCATCTTATGCTGTTTGAAGCAAAATGACATCATTACATGTCTTCTTCGATTGTGGTTGAAAAGGCCCCAGCTTTATGTTTATCGATGAATGTTTGAAAACAGGTGATAGAAGATTTTGCAAAGTTCGACTTGCTTCTAAAGCTCAAAAGGGGAAGCAAAGAAGAAAACTATAAAGTGGAGGTACATAAGAACAATGAAGGTGGCTTCCATTTGAATCAGATGGAGCA
The DNA here is from genome assembly GCA_961763995.1 of Juglans cinerea. NCBI lineage: Eukaryota > Viridiplantae > Streptophyta > Magnoliopsida > Fagales > Juglandaceae > Juglans > Juglans cinerea. The sequence goes on along the minus strand of CAUIVZ010000015.1, from coordinate 21,915,564 downwards.
ACATGAGGGCTGACTTCATTTGCCATCTATAGCCTCACAAGATATTGTGTGGCCTGGTATATTTGATGATCTGCGTATGTGTTTATTTTAAGTGTACGGCTTGCCAGCCCACAAAATATGGAATAGGGTCTAAGAATTTTAAGATATCTATATGGTTGGGGTGATGTTACGGTCTCATATACTTCATCTGGTGGCATAACAGCTTTTTGTTTACAGATAATAAGTTTTTTTTTTTACATGCAAATATCCTATAAATTTGAAATATTAATACTAAAAGCAATTTAGAAAGGTTTAAATGCGAAGAAGAATGTAATATTCCAGTAGAAATACCATTTGAGCGAAATGACTTGATCGAATAACCCTTTGACCGTAATCAAAAGCAACACAGGAGACAAACATGGGGAAAATAGTCAAGGAAAAGCGTCTCAAAGGGCAATCTACCTCTACCAAGGATGCCATGCATCGACTACAGAGTGAAAGTGCAGAGTCTGATATTTCTAGAATTGTCAGGGAGCTACATTTGGTAATTATAGTTAGCTAGCTAGTAGTATCATAGAAACATGTGATGATGTAGTTAAAAAAACACTTAAGAAAAAATTACAAAAAAAAAAAAAAAAAACTAAGGAAAAAAAAATAGAAGAAACCCTTCCAGGTCTTCTAGCGAAAACCATGCTTCCATTTCATGCATAGTTAGTCCTCTTCATCGTAATCCTCCTCCTCCTCCTCATCTACTCTTGAGCCGAGTCGTGCGAGCTGAAGAGGGTCAATGGCCATCTTGTCCACGTCAGATAGAGACCAACCAGGAACTTCTTCAAGTCTAGTCTCAGTAGTAGTTGTAGGACCAGATGAGGAGGCAGGGGCCGCCGCCGCCGCTGCTGTTGCTGTGGCCTTTGTGTCCTCATTCTCATCAATATGGGCATTCAGATCAAAATTTCTAGCTGTTGGGTTGGCATCATTTCCAACTGTGATATTCTCTTTTGAAAATTCCTTGGCCTCAGAACCATTATCCATCAATGTGTCAGGGATCTGTTGTCTGTTGCTGTGCTGAAGCGATGTGCAGGGATTTGGACCAGTCTCGAGATGAGAAGTTTCTCTTTCTGCTGTTCGACCTCGTCCACGGCCTCTTCCTCGACCCCGACCTCTTCCTCTGCCACTGCTGCCAGCATGACTCATCTCGTGCTGCAGGAAATAATTAAAGGATGAGAGAACTAACTCAGTTTTTTTGTGCTGGGAGACTTTTATTAAAACTTGAAAACTACACATGCTCTCATATGAGTATAACAGAGGAAAGGGATGATTTCATTATCATTTGGTCCGTGAGCAATGAAAGAAGAGATTTATTACCATCTTGCTCTTCTTCAACTCCTCGTCACTCTCATTGCTTTCATCAGCTGCAGCTTTTCTGATGGAATAAAAAGTAAACAAGTTATCTAATTGCTAATATCAAGAATAACGTGAAGGAGAGAAGAATGGGAATTGCAGTTCTAACCTTCTCTTTGATATGGTACGATCTTCACCAGCAGCATCAGAATGACCATGGCCATAGTCTGGAACTCGGCTGACTACCTCCCTCAGAAAATCAAACACATTATAGCTCTGTACACAATGTTTTCTGCAATTTCAGTCCAGGAGTTAGTTAGATAATCATACTCCAAAACATCTTGAGAAGATAAAGTTGTGTGGAAGAGGGAACAGCATAATACTAAAAACTAAGGAGTTCTAAGCTGATGACATAAGATATCCTAATCAGATTTTTTTCTTCTTTCAGTTTCCCAATGGATGTGACTTCATGGCATTTTTAGGCGGGCAAGGGCAAAGGGCAATAAAGATAGTTTCAATGGCCAACTTAACTGTTAGGTTTCACTTAAAAGGAACCACATTTTTTTTTCCTTGCAGAAAAATGGTCGTCCGACCAGTGTTTTCAAAATTGAGAACTATTCGATGGGAGCAATTCAAGTTGGGAAACCAGTATATTTTAGTTATGAAGTATGCTAATAAAAAGGAAACTTGATAATCTATTACTTTCAGAAATGTCCTTCGGATTGCAGGCAATATCTAAAAAAAAAATGTGATAGAGTATTACCAACCAATTAACAGTGTTTGGAAAGTCAGGGAAAGATAAAGTAGGGAGGAAAGAAAACAGTTGGGATGTGAAGTTTTTTGGTTGAAGAAAGGGAGGAATGAAAGGTGCGCCACTCTTCCTTGTTTGGCTGTGGGAGAGAGAAGGAAAGAAAAACTAGCATACAAACAATATATGCACAAGTGTCAAACAGATGACTGAAAGATGGAGCATACATAACTGCTGAAAAAATGCCCTTGCAACCCTCACATAAGGCAAATTTTTCAAGAAGTGCTATGAAGAGAAATAAGGTGAAATAGCCAAGAAACATTGTGAGACTAGGATGTATTGTTACAAGAATAACAACAATTAATCACCACAGCATGCAAATACATAATCTTGACATTTCACATTTATTGCAACGTATTATACCCAGACAAGTAACAATGAATAAAAATGGATGTAATTCTTCACTTACAAATGCAATGCACTCATGGTCTTTGCTCCTCTCTGAAGAGTTATCTCGTATGTACGGTCACAAAGGTCTTGTAAAAATAATTCCAATGCTTTAGCTGCATTATCGAAGAAAATGATAAGCAAGGGAGTTAAAGATCAGAGAACTCTGCAGGAAGGATAATCTTAACAAAAAAAGTCACTGTCACTCACAAACTAAAACCGGCACTGCCAATGCTATCTTCCCAACATCCTCATCAGCTTGCATTATCTTTTTAATCCGAGCCTGTCACGTTAATGCTTTCAATCAGATGATGAGATTAGACTATAAAACCCCAATTAATAAAATACATAACCAATACATAAAAATGTGAAACACCAACTAGAATCGTCATTTGTCACTTCTCTTTAAGCATTTTAAGATAATGGTCAAGCTAGACATCCACAGAAGATGTATAAACGATCTCACAGATTATAGTTACGTAACTAAGGAAGCAAGGAAACAAAGGGCTTTTCTTTTTCCTCTTTCCTAGGAGAATCTCCAGCAGATTCTTTAGAAGGCCATTTTTTAAAGTTTAGCTATCAAGAACCCAAAGCCCCATTCCAATAGATTATTTCCATAATCTTTAAACCAACATAATGATACCATTGGCTCTTCATTTTTATAGAGCCACTGTAACTTCCTCATTTATGTTTTTTTTAAACATTGCCTCGCCAAAACCAATAATACAAGAATGTTTGAAAGCATGATTGTTAGGAAAGAGAGCAGCAGCAACTAGAGAGCATTTCTGAGGCCATCACTCCCACCATGGGTTGGTTGAACAGTCTTTTTTTATGGGTGGGTTGGCATTTTTTTGTTTTCTATGACAACAAGACACCTAAATAGTAATAACGCAATCCAACATGGTTTCTCACTGCATTCCCCAACCGTCCTCCTCCCGAATAATCCCAACTGATAGTCCCACCTCATCGAATCCCTATCCTCAATTTCAATACTAATCATAAGAAAGAAACTGACACAAAACCGGAACAAGACTCAACCAGATGTGCAAATAACCCTAACCCTCTCTCACCCCAAAAAATAAAAAGAAGAAAAAAGAAAAGGAAAAGATAAGATAAGATACTCATGAGTTATGACTGAGTTGATACTGATTATGAGCTGAGAAGGGCAAGCCAATACCAATACTTTTGGGGGGAGGGGGGGCCAGTGCAGAGAACAGAAGAACTTTCATCGTGAATTAGCCAAGAAAAATAAACCTTCTAGACTGAATTAAACATAAACATACGGGGGAGAAAATCAATCCCCCAATACCTAAAAAAAACATAACCAGATCACATATCTCCACAAGGGCCAAAAAGGATGAACCCATAAGCTGATCTCAACACTCAATTATATCGTCAAACAGAAACCAAACCTAAGGAAAAAAAACGACCCAGTTCACAATATTCCCCCACCTCCAAAAAATTACCCATAAACTTTTTGGTCCTTAAAAAAAATACAACCTTGGAAATTAGGGAAAAAAAAAACACAAATTACAACGGAACAAAACCCTGATCAAACAGCCCACAAATCTCTCAAAAACGGAGCACCCTCCAGCTGATTCAAATCCTAAGCCGAAAACCATCAATTCAAAACTCCACAGAAAGTCACGAAATTTAGCACCGCCAACCAAAGAGGTCGGATTGAACCACATCAATCAATCAATGACAAAACCGTTTCAAATTTTTCTCTCTTTTTTTTCATTTCGTTTTCCCAGCAACCAAACAGAATAACCAGAAACAAAAAAGCAGATAGAGACGGAGAACTCAGAAGAGATAAAACTTACCGCAGGAAATCGAGTATCGAGCTTCTTCCTCATGGTGTCAGATCTCAGACATCAAAATAATCCAAAAATAAAGAGCGAATCGAATTTTTAAGACAAAATCATTGACATCATCATCACGACAATCATCTTGTCAGATGAAATCCATGAAAACCCATCTCAGGTCCGAAAGTTTTCAGATTTTGCCCCGAAAAATAGGGAGTTTTTGTTCTAACGGAACCTCAGTCCGTACGAGTTTGACGAAGAAAATAAAAATGAAAATAAAAATAAAAATAAAAATAAAAATAAAAATAAAAATAAAAATAAAATAAATAAATAAATGGACAAAAGAGTAACAGCGCTGTCAGCAGAGGTTTAAGACTGTCAGTAGTCTTCAACTGCTTACGTGTCTCATTATGAATGCGCGTTCATATTTTTTCATTTAATTAAATAGATTTCTTGTGAACGATATAATTTACTTTTTCTCTTTTGTTTTTGGACCGTCTCTCTTTTATTTTCGCATCCACTTTTTAGCACCCACTTTTAAGAGTAATATTATAAATCATATTTTTATTCTGTTTTAATTATATTAAATAATATGTAGAACATTTATTATTATTAAATAATAAATAAATTTATAATAAATAATTATTTAATAATAATAAATATGTCACATCTTACTTAATAGAATAAAAATAAAATAATAGTATAATGTCAGTCGCTTTGAAAAAGAGTGGGGTCCACTATTAAAAAATTAATTTCTTTTCATGTGGATCCCATATTTATTTACTTTTTTCAAAGCGACTGCACGGCGCTTGCACACTCACGTATCATTTCTCTAATAAAATTATGTTGATTATCATATCTCGCATCACATATATGATATTTTTTTTTATTTTTTTTATTTAAAAGCACATATATTAAATTTTAAATATATGTATTTAAATAAAAAGATAAAAATAATAAATCACATTTAGTGTATAGCCGTGTAAGGATAATAAGTAACATTAATTATCTTTAATTTTAAGTATATATTATCTGAAAAGAAATGTTTTAGTCATAATAAAATTTTATAAAATTAATAAATTCACAAATAGATATAATTTAGTAACGTAATGAAATAGATGTAAAACTATATCAATTAATTTATAATTTTTTTTTTTTATAAAATCTTTACGTAGGCGTAATGCTTATCATGATTGCTAAATAATTAATCACTTACTGTATCGAAAACATGCTTTTATTATATATATATATATATATATATATATATATATAAAAGCATTATAAGTACTTGGACAGAAGTGTTTCATGCTGTGCAACCTAAATGCACGATACCGTACTAAAATGTTTACTGTATATGATCTGGACATTGCATGTACATCTCTATAATTTTCATACGGAGATTTTCAATATGTAAATATATATTAATCTAAATTATATATGATTTTACTCTCTAATTATAATACTTTTATTGAATCTTTTTTAATATAGTATGCGCGACTCGACCCGAGGATTCATGCACAGGTGGAAATTAAATTTAAAGAAGCTTCTATATTAATTAATTAATTTGCAAGCTGTTCCATATATTGAATCTAATTACTTTCTAATATATAAAATATATAGCCTTTAATTACATTTACTAGCACATGATATCATGTTAATTTCAACAAAAAAAATAAAAAAAGAAGTAAATAAAGCCTATATATATAATTTCCAGAGGAAATCATCGTCAGATTTCTTCTTTGTGTTGATAAAATATTCACACATCCAATCTGTGGATTAATTAATTATAAATTGCCAAAACCAATTGGCTATTAATTAATAGTCCATTAATATATATATATATATGTTGCCACACCAGTACATTTTATTTAAAAAATATTTCATATAATTTCACGCGCCAGCCTCAAGTCATGTGAAAATTAAGCATAAAAGTTATTAATTAAATATGAAAAATTATTCTCATCAGTCACTATTCACCACCTCACACCACACATGCATCATATGAAAAACACCCTCACACTCTATGAAAAATTATAAGTGTGAGGTCTCGTTAAATATTGGTATACCGTGTACATATAAGTCATGATGATGTGAAATGAACTAATTAAAAAAAAGTTAAATTGGAATATTAATATTAGCCCAGAAAAAATAAATGCATATATGCATGCATTCATCATGGGAGCGATCGAAATATATAATTCCCAAAATTTTAATTTAAAATGAATGCTAATTAATTGGTTAAAAATAATTAATTAACTACTATATATATATCGAGAATAAACTTAAAAATATTTCCAATGGTGGATCTAAAATATCGTTGTGTTTAATTCAATAATTTAATTTTGGAGTACTTGAAGAGGCAAATACTGTGTGTTTTCCTCTCTATATTTCCATGTACACAACCTTGTAAGCTGTTTCATTTAGGGTTTTATTGATCCCCATATATACATGGAAGTTTGACTAACTCATTAGAATCGAAACAGCTTGATCACCTTTGTACTTGATTCTATTTTTGGAATATTCTTTTGGCAAATTAATCGGCCATCATCATCATGTTTCAGAGACCATATCTCAGCCATGCCCATGCCAGTTTAGAGCTCTTAATTCAATACTTCAGTCTTCTCTTGCTATCAAAAACTGCATTTTTGTAGTAATTGCTCATTGGGATTTCTTTCCATACGCTTAGGATATTGCATTAACTCGTAACCCTAAATAAAAGGCACACATCTTCCCCTCCTATCTTCCTCAAACTCCCCACAATACTTCAAACATCTTAATCACGTACGTACGTACCTGCTTTTTGCCATGGAATCTCATCCTCAGTACGGTACTAGTGCTTCTGAACCATGCCCTTCTGAGGCGGCCTCTAGCATCTCAGCAGCCATTGAAGATCAACCTTCATTCAAAGAAGGAAAGATGATGAAACTTAAAGAAAAAATCATCGAAGGTTCTGTTGACGTTGATGATGATCATCATCATCACCATCACCATCAGCAACAGCCCGTGGGATCGAGTAGTACTACTACTACTACTTCTCGTGTCTTGCTGGATTTGAAGCTTTCTGATGGTACTGGTTCCGACGATTGTCATGGCAAGCCGGAGAATATGGAACTCAGTCTTTTCAAGTACTCTGCCATTAATGTTGGTTCCTCCTCTTCTTCTTCCGATCAGGAGGCTGCCAACGAGCCAATCTCGGACAAGAACCCTAGCGAAAAGCTGTCAGTATCAGAGACGACGACTAAGGTTTTTTCATGCAGCTTTTGCAAGAGAGAGTTCTCCACGTCCCAAGCACTGGGAGGGCATCAAAACGCCCATAAACAAGAGCGTGCATTGGCTAAACGACGTCAAGCAGGGATGGATATGGCGGCGGCGAGTGCTTTCGGACTCCCAAACTTTCCTAATTACTATCCCTATTCAAGCATTTCTGCACAGTACCCTAAATATGGATCTTTGAGTACTCAAAGATCTAACAATAATATTGGGGTTCGGATGGAATCCATGATTCACAAGCCTTCTTCTAGTCTGCCATGGCCGACTTCATCTGGGTCGACGTTTCGTCCATTTGGCCAAGGCGGGTGGTCATCAAGGCAGGCCATGCTAATGAACAATTCACAGTCATTATCCCTTGATCAGAGGCTAAGGTTGGAGGGTTTTCAGGCACATAATGGTGCAATTACACTTCATAATTCTGCTGGGAATACTTCTTCAAGATTTGAGGAAATCGGTGCTGCATCTTCTAGCACCAACATTCATAGCACTTCAATCAACAACGAAATCAGGCCAAGTACCAGTGATTTCCTGAACCGAGACAAGCAGCTGCTGCCTCCGAGATCAAGCAATGATCATGATCATGATCATCACGACACTGATCACCAGGGACTGGATTTGTCACTCAAGCTTTAATAATAATTAGTTATTTCATTCATTAAATTCCAAAAAGAATTATCATGATCATGTCATTTAGTTATAATTTCGATCTAGCTAGTCCACAGTTCATAGCAATAATAGTTAATGTTGTATGATTCTGAATGCTTAATACATGATGATTAGGTGCATGCATGTTATAATTAATACTGTTTCCTTAATTGAGAGAATTTCTAGGGCTTAATATATAATTTATTATTTTGGATATAATTAAAGTTATTGATCCTCAGTACTCTTTGTTTTTGTTTCCAAATTTAAAGTAGTTTTTTGCACTTCCCTTGTTGGACCGCTGAATATTCGAATGAACATACACATGATGCATGTGGAGAACTACGTACGCACGCATGCTGAACTTTTGCCTGTAAATTGGAGTAAAGCACAAGTCAATTTGCATGGGTGGTACTTCATATATACTTTTGTACTCGTCATGACCACCACTACATGAAATATAGGTAAGATATATAATATTCTTAATTTTAAAATATATTATATATTATATTAAAAATAAATTATTTAATTGTATATGTCCCAAAAAAGATAAATTTAGCACAGTTATTTTGTAAAAAAGTTTACTCCATCGTAAAAATTATAAAAAATTAGTCTATTCTTTTTTAATGGATACACCTTTTTAGAAAATGAAAATACTCTAACCATAAAATGATTATATAAAAACAATCTCACAAATTGACGTGACTTGATGTGATTCGTCAGATTATAAAATTACTTATATTATAAAATAGATTTAACGGATGAAACTATGTCAATTTGTATGATTGTTTTTGTATAATTCATTTGTAGATGTAGCAAAGGATCTCCACGAATCTTGTGATCTATTCATATTTGGGATTAGTACATATATAGCAATATTACTCTATATTAAATACATTATATAAACCTGCATTCAAATTTAATTATGGTCCAAATATAATTTGATCATCAGTACTTAATCTTGATTATGGAGTGAAATTATAATTATTTATAACATAATTAATCTTTGTCATTTAAAATAATCAGTCAAAGGGCACATAATTTCAATTAAAGGCACGCATTAAAATAAATGATCGGTACTGCATTAATATTGAACAAAAATTATATGAAAAAATATATAAACTTTGTTTTTAGGTTATAAAGTTTTATTAGGAAAACGAATTAAGGGTCCGTAAATGGACAGTTGAATTAATGTGCCAACTATATATATATATATATATATATATATATATAGCCCCGAATTAATTAAATATTTTTTCACTTTTTTTCTAAAAAAAAAATGGTTAATTTGTCGAAATTAAAATGGGATAATTTAAATGAACAGGCATGCAAGCATTATTGTCACAGCTTGCCAATATTGGGAATTATGTGATAATTAATATATATGAGATTTCAATGTAATTTGAATAAATGATCATTTAGTCGATCAAATTAATTAATATGTAATATAATATTGTATTGATCTGTATTATTGAAATTAGCTAGCTAGCTCTTTAATCTTTATAATTAATCCCATCCGTTACTAGCTAGGAAGAAGCTTCTAATGTCTTCCTATATATATATATGATCCCCACGTGATCATTCGAAGGTGATATATAGGAAATATTAAATAGTCGCAAAAGCAAATCAGTCTGATTAATTAATCATAAAAGTCTCAATTAGCTAGCATTTTTTACATTATATTTTTTTTCTGCTTATTAGAAAAACTCTCTCTCTCTCTCACACACACACAGCATATAGCTGTAAATATAATTAAAGCCATGCAAAGTCGACCTTATTCTCCAATATAATCAAAGTTATTTTCCTTTATTGAAGACAAAAAAAAATCCGAGAGAGAGAATAATTGCACTAATTCATATATATAAAGCCATCTTCATGACAATAATTTCAATATCTTGATTATTTAACACATTCAAGGCTCCTTTATACACTCAGAATATCTGTAAATAATAATTAGATAATTTTTTAACATAAAATGATTTGAAGTAAGATATTAGAGTAAAATACAAGACAATTTGCATGGGTGTACTTTTGTACTCATCATGACCACCTATATATATAAGTAAGATATTCTTAATTTTAAAAGATATTGTATATTATATTAAAATGAAATGATTTGTACAAGTCCCGCATAGTCTTTGTCAAAAAGTGAATCACTATAAAGAAATCTAATTTTTTTAATTAGTGAGATTCACTTTTTACAAACTATATAAGAGCTTGCACGGAATAACTTGTCTATTTAAGATTTACATCTAGCATTACTATGTATTAATTATACATGTAAACCTGCATTCAAATCTAATTGTGGTCCAAATACATGAACTTAATCTTGATTATGGAGTGAAATTATAATTACAATGCTTTATAACATAATTAATCTATCATTTAGTCCCTGTTTGGATTCAAGAACCATTTCATCTCATTTCAAATTCTCATACAAAATATAATAAACAATTTAATTTTTTAAAATCTTAAAATAATAATAATAATATTATAAAATTATAAAATTATATTATAACAATATTTTATTCAAATTTTAAATTTCATCTTAACATATATCATCTCAATTCACTATAAAAACCGCACCTAAGATAAATCAGTCAAAGGGCACATAATTTGAATTAAAGGCATGCACAAATTAAAATAAATCAGTAGTACTGCAATATTATTGAACGAAATATGAAAATATAAAGGGTAAAAGGAGAATAAAGTTTATCCAATATATATCAAGAAAGATAATATTAGCAGTTGAGAGTGCATAATTTATTTAAAAAAATGAGTAAATATGATATTTATATGAAAAAAAATTATAAAAATTTTACATATAATTATTTTTATTTACTATTTAAACATTCTATTAATATGATTGATTGTGTTATTTTTTTTAATATAAAATAATTATTTTTATCAATCACATTAATAAAATATATAATAAATATGTATAAATAATTGTAGGTAATATAATTCAAAAAATTAATATATTAATAATAAACCTACTCTTTTTAATTAGGTGGCATTTATCACTTGAGGTACCAATTCCTAGTTTCCAACACCAGCTACGATCAAAGCTGGTCATGGATAATTTAAATTTTGTTTGTTTTTATAAATAAAGTGAAATGAGTAGAGATTAAAGTTAAAAAGTTAAATATATTATTATTAAAATATTATTATTAATATTATTTTTATTTTAAAATTTTAAAAGTTGAATTATTTATTTTATTTTATATTAAAATTTAAAAAATTTATAATAATAAAAAGAGATTAGATTTTACTAAAAATAAACGAGGCAAATGTCTCTCTAGTCTCTGTCTCACTCTCTCTCTCTCTCTCTCTCACTGTCTCTGTTCTCTGGTATTGCAGGATAGGAAGAAGGTAGTGGATATGGCCGTAACGAGCCTCGGCATCTGCGCTCGCACTTCTTCGGCTTCTCTAAGCCTTCTGAGCTCACCGCCACGGTCACCGCTTAGGGTTTCTTGCTATTGTCCTCAGCTCTCTCCGTCTCCTATCGACAAAACCTTGACGCAGATTCAGAATTCTGGCGTCATCGCTTGCCTTCGTGCCAATAGGTCTCTCTCACTCTCCCATATGTGCCTTCTTAATTGCGAGACTTTTTCTTTGAATTCGGTTGACGTGGTGCCTGTGTAGAGAGTCGAGACTGAACTGTATGTTTACGTGGTAGTATGTCTTCGTAGTCGGTCTGTGTCCTAAATTGAGCTTGGAAATCTGTGTGTAGACAACGGCTTATTTTACTCTTTTCTCTTGGATAGTGCGGAGCAGGCCTTGAAAGCTGCTCGTACTGCACTTAGCGGTGGCATTTCAGTTGTGAGTCTTCTTTTCGGTGCAAAATTTTATTATCTCTCTTTATTATTCAGTCACGTTCTTGTCTTTCTTATGAATTAATAATTCTTGCTTCTACTGAAGCTTCAAGGTTGATCAGAATGATCCGAAAAGGTGAATTGGCTGCATTTGTTATGGGTAGTATAGAAGAACTCACCCACTTAGATGGCATAATTCCTAACATGTGAATTGCAGTTGCTTTATTCTCGCCATGACTTGGTCTCTTGTAATTTGAATGTCTGACTATTATTGCCTGCTCACTTGGAAATGTTTGCTTTATGTTACCGTTTTGTAAAGAGATTCGCTCTAATTTATTCTCGTTTTGCCATTACTCGTAGTATGTACTTTTTAAACTAGAGATGGTTTCTAATTTGTTTCTCTTTCTTGATATGTAGCTGGAGATTGTTATGTCCACCCCTGGTGTATTTGAGGTTGTTTAAAACTCTGTATTTCTAATTTCTCCAATTGGCTCCGACAGAGTGTTTATGTGCTTTTATTCTCATTCGCACAGGTTCTACAGCAGTTAGTGCAGGAGAATCCTAATCGAGCCTTAGGAGTAATAATCTTTCTATCTCCATCTGAATTTACTAGCATATCGTTTTATTGTCATTTTGAGTTCATTTGAGTGTGTTCGACAAAAATCTTTTCCAAAGTCTCCACTTAAGGAAACAGCTGTCTTTAAATAGCACATGGACAACAATTTTTCAATACTTCTTAGCATTGAGTGTTTATGGATTTGTGATGAAGAAATTAACTTATCTACTGGTTCCCTGATAAAACGCCAATGTAAATGGCTGCCTTTCTGTATTCTCTTTTGGCACATTTGAAGTAAATCAAAGTAGATGCAGTTGTAAGTGCAATCTGGTTTCAGATAGATGTGATAGGTGTGCTTGTTGAGAATTTTTCCAACATACACAGATTGATATAAATAGTGAGACTCTTTTTGGTTTCACAATCCATCAAACAAGGAGCAGGTCATACTCACTGAGAGTTCTATCCAAAAAAGTATCTTTGTATTGGATTCAAATGCTTTTACCATGCCATTTTCAATTAAAAGAAGTGCCATTGATATGATCCAGATACATACTTGGTTGGAATTTTTGGAGTTCCTTCTGAACTCACCAAGTATTTTGCAGGTTGGGACTGTCCTTAATGTCGAGGATGCCAAAAATGCAATAAATTCTGGAGCCAAATTTCTTATGAGTCCTGCCATGGTGAAGGTATGCATATTGACTGCGCTCTCATGCTTTTAATTTCCCACTCGAGCGTGGAAGATATTGATCTGGCAGATAATTTCATTGGTGCTTCCTTTTTACCTTTTTAAGGACATTATGGTCGATGTCAAGTGTGCTGACGTTCTGTACATACCAGGTGTAATGACCCCAACAGAAGTAAGAGCTTGTTTTGAACTTAAACTCTACATCATTTCTAATCTTCAATTTTTTGAGGACTTTTTCTTTGAACTCTCGACTTATAATAATGATTGTATTGTTGGCCACCACTGTTTCCTGGCAAAGTTACCCTGGAAGATTGGGTTTTTTATCATTATTATTTTTATATTTGAGATTCTTTCCCCCTGAATGAGAACTTAAAACCATGTGATTTACAGATACTGTCTGCATATGATACCGGCGCCAAAATTGTCAAGGTGAGTCTTAGGGTGCGTTTGGATGTTGAACTGAGTTGAGTTGAGAAGATAAAATATTGTTAGAATATTATTGTTTATTATTATTATTTTGGGATTTGAAAAAGTTGAATTGTTTATTATATTTTATGTTGGGATTTGAAAAAGTTGTAATGATGAGTTGAGATGAGTTGAACTTCCAAACGAAGATGTTTCAAATGTGGGTAGATTAAGTCAAGGTATAGTGGTAATTGTCCTGTGTCATTTACACTGCTTCGTAGAAACAGAAATGGATATTACTCTTGCTAGGGCAGCAATCATACGTTCCCACTTGACCTTGAATGGTCTTCAGGCATATATCAGTGCATACATATACATATACATATGGCCTATAGATAAAAGTCTCTTGCTAAATGAAAATATGTTAAGTTACTCGAGCAGCAATCTTAGCTTGCCAAGTTGGAATAACATACTTTGTAGATTTCAAGTTTCATATCTGGAGTGCTACCTCTGGTAATAATACCCATGATCTTGTGTAAACTTTTCCTAAACGGCTCTTACTCTTTCTGTGTCATGCCTTGTAAATGCTATTAGTAGATTAGTAAACACTTCTTTTCTTCTGTTTCTTCACAACATATTCTGGGATCTAATACTGTTTGGAAGTCATAAAATAGTTCATCCACAGATGTTCATTATGGGTTTACTTTTATTTTATCTGGTGGAATAGGTTTATCCTGTCTCTGCATTAGGCGGTAGTCAGTACATTTCAGCACTCAAGAGGCCTTTTCATCACATCTCGATGGTTGCTTCTCAGGGCATAACAATAGGTTGTTACCTTTGCTTCTGTACATTAGTTCTAAGAGCCTCACTTAATTTCTATAATTATTTGTATTGATGATTGGAAGTGACAGACATTTTTTACCCTTCTGCTATCATAATATTAAATAATGAGATCTCATCTCATAAAGGATTTGCATTAGTGATCCTTTGCCATCCATATTGTTCTCCTTGTAGTGAAGACATTTATTGGAATGCCTTCAGACTTTTAAGCTCTTAGTTTTCACTGGCACTTTCTGTTGCTTGCCTTGTGCAGCAATTTTCATTCTTGTCCTTTGAGGCTGAGATACCGAGGGGAATAATATATCTTTGTATTGATAAACAATGAGAAATGCTGAAGAAAACAATGTGTTTTGGATGATTATCCCGACTTGTTCAGTACTTGGGGGACCTGAAGGCTTTATTTTTCAATAGTCTTTACCATTGGATGTTGTCTTGACTTGTTTTACAACTTCTCAGTTTCAGGATTTTTTGGGTTTTTTTTTTTTTAATTTTTAATTTTATCTTTTACTATTTTTGTTTAGGTCTTTCTCTTGTTTATTGTCTGTGTACTCGGGTCATGCCTTTTTTTCTTATTAATTAAATTTGATTTATGTAAAGAAAAAAGTTCTTTGTTATTTTTTTTTTTTCAGAAATGCATGTATCTGCCCTTCATCAAAGTGAAAAATCCTACAAAAGTATCATTTTCTTGATTTATGTTTATGTTGCCCTAGACTCGAATTCAAACTTGCAGTATACTCAGAACATGTCTTTTGAGAGACCTTAACGAGACAGTGTGATCAGAAATTTCCATTAATTTTTGTATTTTACATTCCTGTTTTCTGATTGTAGTGACATGTTTTCTTCATGCAAGACATCAATTCATCAAAATGTAGCATTAATTTCCGAGTTAAAGGAACCTTTTTTTTACCCTAATCTGATACAGATTCAATCAGAGAATATATCTCCAGAGGAGCAACAGCAGTTGTTTTATCAGATGCCATATTTAATAAAGAGGCAATCATTCAAAATAATTTCGATGAAATTTATCAACTTGCAAATTTTGCAGCTTTGCAGGGCATTGAGGCTGTAGAACGGTGAGTTTTTTTGTTGTTTGTTCATGTTACATGGTTATACTTTTTCTAGACTATTTTAGTTTTAATTTGGGTCTGATGTTTCTAATGCTATAATCTGAACATGTGGAAGAACCAAAAGTTGTTTTTTCCATAGAATCTTCATAACCTGTTTCAGTTTAGCATCAATGTATCGTAAATTACATTGCAGCATAAGATTGCAAAGGGAAAAGAAACTAACATATACACTCTGTACCCAATGAAAGTTATGCCACCACGATTTAATTCTTTTTACTTCTGCACTGATGTTCAGATATCAGAATTAGGTAATCTGCTTCTACATCTATATTGGATTTTCTCTTGTAAGTTGTAGGTCAGACAAATTTATGGCATTCTATTTATTTTTTACTTTTGAGGCCAGTCATAACTGTGCCATTGAGGCAAAATCCCATATGGTAGATAACGCTGTGGTCCTTTATTTACTTGTATGACCTCTGACGACAGATTCCAATGTCATGCAGGAAAAAGAAGTGTATGCTAAACTAATTAATGCAGAAGTACTCATCAGTTTCCTCAGCTTGCCTATACCATGATAAAGGCATCAGAACAATTTTTGGACAGTTCTGATACGAACGCCCACTTATACAAACTAGACTCTCGGGGTAAAAGATGCCGAGTCCCTAATGTAAGTTTCTTTATCCTGAAATAGTTTGCCAACTGAGATGCTAAAAACTTGGGACTGTTGTTTGGAGCTGTTTCATTTTTACTGCTAGGCAACCGAGACCCAGATCATAATTTCCTTGCTATGTTGAATTTTGACATATTTTGCTGATTTTGTTTTCATAATCAATCATTATTATTACTAATCAAGCCTTTATTGTTCTCTTATTTGTACTCCCCTTTCCCCTTACTTTGTAGATTGATTGCCAATGATCAAAATCCAGGCTGATTACCCTTGGATATTCTAGTCCGAAAGCTGAAACTTGAGAGCTTCAGACTTCAGAGTACACATAACGGTAGAGCTGAAGAGCTTGACTGCGATGTTTGTTGGAGGAAGAAGCATGAATTGATGCATGGGAGAACGGCCCGAATTTTATTCAGTTTTTGGCCGGTTAAGATTCATATTAATTTGGGTTGAGAAATGCCTTTGAATATTCTTTTAATTGTCATATTTTCGTTATTTCTTGATAAAATGATGATCAAACGGATAATAAATAACACTCTTAAAAGTTATATTATCTGTTGAGATTTTAAGACCACACTTTGAGAAATTATAGTATATAGCTCTAAACTCTACCGGTAAAGATGCGAATCAAAGAATCCTCTTCAACTGATGTACCTAACAAATTATGCGTAAAAAAGCACAGGAATTCGAATTATAGATAGAAATGTAGAGTCACACGTTGGTGCAAAGATTAATGAGATGTCTTGGAACAGTTGCACTGCCCAAAAAAATACATCCACTTCACGTGGAAATGCTTATTCTGTAATTGTTGAATTGATTTCATGATATCATATCTTTCAAACAAATAGAAAATCTAACCGACAATGTTATTCGACACTGTTTCAAAACCCGTTTTTAGTCAACTTTTAACACGCGTTCGTGAATTCCTTGCCCGTAAAGATTTCGTTTCGTTCCCAAAACGCATTCTCGAAGGCAGACCAACTCAACACCAACACTTTAACACAAAAGCAGCAAAGCAAAGGAAAGCAATTGGAATGGTGCCACCGGCGGTGCAGGCGGGTCCATCCCCTGCGAACCCACAACAGACCCAACAATTCCTGAGCTCTGTCCTTTCCCAACGAGGGCCCTCCGCCCTCCCTTACTCGGAGGACACCAAGTGGCTGATCCGCCAGCACCTGCTCTCCCTTTCCTCCTCCTGCCCTTCCCTCGAACCCAAAACTGCTACCTTCACCCATAACGACGGCCGTTCTATCCACCTCCTCCAGGCCGAAGGCACCGTCCCCATGTCTTTCCAGGGTCTCACCTACAACATCCCCGTCATTCTCTGGCTCATGGAGTCCTACCCCCGCCACCCTCCCTGCGTCTACGTCAACCCCACCCGCGACATGGTCATCAAGCGCCCCCACCCTTTCGTCGACCCCTCCGGCCTCGTCTCCGTTCCTTACCTCCAGAACTGGGTCTACCCCAGCTCCAATCTTGTCGACCTCGTTCGTAGTCTCAGCCTCTACTTCGGCCGTGACCCACCTCTCTATTCCCAACGCCGCCCTAACCCTAACCCTAACCCTAACCCTAACCCTAATCCTAATCCTAATCCTAATCTTAATACCAATTTTACTCCCTCTCCTCATCCTCCCGACGTAACGGCTTCGAGTTTGGGGTACGCCCGCCCGTCGATTCAAACGAGGCCGTACCCCCCGTCTCCGTATGGTGCTCAAACGGAGGATCCTTCGGAGGCATATAGGAGGAGCGCCGTGAACAAGCTGGTGGAGTTGGTGCACGGGGATATGACGACTATGAGGAAGGCGCGCGAGGCGGAGATGGAAGGGCTTTTCAACGCACAGGCGATGCTGTGGCACCGGGAGGAGCAGCTGAAGAAGGGCCTCAACGAGATGCACGACGAGAAGGAAGGGCTGGAGCAGCAATTGCAGATGATGCTGATGAACACCGACGTGTTGGAGGCGTGGTTGAGGGAGAACGAAGCGAAGCTGAGGAATCTCCGCCCGAATGTTGACGTGGACGACGCGTTCGAGATAATTGACGTGCCATCCAAGCAAATGCTCGAGTGCGCAGCCTCTGATTTGGCCATCGAGGACGTAGTGTACTCCTTGGACAAGGCTGTGCAGGAGGGCGCGATACCATTCGATCAGTACCTGAGGAATGTGCGGCTCTTGTCACGCGAGCAGTTCTTTCACCGCGCCACTGCGACAAAAATGCGGGCTGCGCAGATGCAGACTCAGGTTGCCAATATGGCCGCCCGGATTTCTCACTTCGGCGGTGACACTGAGGCGCTCCGTGCCCGAACTTCATAGGCCTGATTGATTCCATATTATACCCAATCATAGAGTTGAAGGTCAGAGATTCCTGTGCAAATTTTTCAATGGTATACGTTAATAATTTTTTTGGCTTTTCTTTTTCTTTTTCATGGATTTTAGATCGTTCTGTAATGATTTGTGTCTATAGGGTAAAGAAATACGAGATGTTGTGTATGTTCTGATTGAATAATATATGGGTTAAGTTCAAATTTTTTATCCTACCTTTACTTGCGATTTTAGAGATGCAGTCACTTTACTCAGTTTTGTGCCTTTTCTGGGCTTAATTATGCGATTTATTGGTTTAGTTCATTCGAATGCTGTGTATAGAGGAAACGTGTTTTCAGGCATAATATGTTTGATTTGATAAAAGCCAGCAATCTCGAACATGATATGGCTCTATACTTCTATCCAATGGATGGACGGTTTGCACGTGAGATTTTCTGTTGTAAGTTGGTGAAAGGCTTACAACCAGTACATAAACTTCTTTGGTTTTCGCATCATCGGGTTATGAGTTTTGAGGGTTTGCTGTTGCATTTAGGTTTTTCAGTTTATTGTGGAGTGTGAATGTTGCTAATGCTTTTTCCTTAAGCTAATTGTACACGAGAAATAGGAACTGATACCTGTTTGCGGCGGCCATTTGGATTAGGTCAGTTCATTTATGCATTTTCTTACAAATGAGTACTCTGATGTTTATTCTGATATCCATATTCCAGAAGAAAAGGATGGTAACCTTTTACTCCTTCATATCCTCTGAATCAGAATTATTTTATCTGATGAATCTTGGAGTGCATGTAGGTCTAGCTTTTCAACAAACTTTGTTATGAATCCTGTGTAACTATTTGACCGTCATCTAAAAGGCTACACCTTTCAACCTATCTTGCTTCTATTGGGTCTGTGTTCTTTTTGCTAAGAGTTTTTGGTCTATTACTGTAAGAACTGTAAGGACGTGATGCTGATGTTAACCCAAATCTACCCTTCTCCATTCAAAATATGGCTATGGAGCCAGTTGGGCGGTTGTAGAGTTCATAAAAATGTTGAGTTGGGGAAAGAAGGCAGCAGAAAAGTGTTCAAGTTAAATTTAGGTGAAGGTGGGTACCATGAACTCCTCTCTAATATATATGCCACGGCTTCAATGCGGGGCAGAATGGTGAAAGTGAGAACCATGATGGAGAAGAATGGATTTCAGAGTTTGTGACGATTGCCACAATGCGACCTAGTTTCGCTTGAGATTGGACGGGAAACTTATTCATGTCATATAGAGGGTATTATATCAGCAATAGTGATCATCATGCATCCGTTCTTTCAAAAATGGAACTTGTTGAGGAGATTATTGGTAAAGCTGTCGTTGCACTTCTTGATTCTTGAAAGTTGGTGTAGTAGCTATATTTCAAGGTTACAGGGAACGGGACCTTGAAATGCAAGATGAAAAAGGTTCTTGTACTAGGGTTGGTTGTTCCCCACAAATACAGCAAGCGAATCTCATACTAGCAGAACAAACACAAGGGCTAAAACCAGGGCTGCCATTTTGTCTAACCAGATAAAATAATTTAGTTACATCTTGTCATGTTCATATATATATTTATTTGTCATTAGATAATAAGATTACCATGGACCCAAATTATTTTTCTTCCCCCCTACTTCCCCATTTACTACCGCAACGAATCATTGTCTTTATTGAAATTCTTACGTGTAGTTCAAATGAATTATCAAGTTGTGGGTCATGGATGTGAACCCTATTGCAGATTTGGATGCCATAACATTGTGGACGATATCTGTTGATTCATTGAGAAGGACAACATTCTTTCCTCACACCTATTATAAAAATTGGAACAGATTCTTCTTAAATTTTTAGGATAACTTAGGGCCCCATGGTATTAGTCAAGGTGCGCGCAAGCTAATCCGGACACCCACAGTTATAAAAAAAATATATATATATATATATATATATATATTAGTATAACTTAGAAATGTAATGTGGTTCGGTTCCCTGCCTACATCGCAGAATCACGAGCAGAAAAGATCGGTATAGAATTGGAATTCACTACTTTAAATAAAACAATAAGGGCTTAAAACAGTTTTCGGTGGCCAATATACACGTTAAATTCCATGCTAGGTCTTAAAACTGATCTCTTACAGACGCGAAAAACCAAGAAAAATCTTCTTAAACTTCATACACGCTTCACTTTCAAAAGAGGCAGCAAGGAAGCCAGAAAATGTATTTACAATCCCAGCTTCTAGCCAATTATATCCACCCTGTGAATATCTAATCTATACATTCACCTAACAAGAGATGATTTAATAATGCGCATTTTGTCCAGCAAAACACCCAAAACATCATAAGCTATTTACCCAAAATGCTGCAAGCCTGGGACCTACATTCATTTCCACCACCAGAATTGACGAAACAAATATATCTTCCTCATTCGAGCAGTGTACGTCAAGAAGGCTCTTGCTTTGATGGGGTCAGCATTCAAATACTCAAAAGCATACATCTGTTTGGCCTCTTCTAAGCCATCAATCTCCATCACTGCCTGTAGTAGCTCATGGGCATCAATTGAGCATTTGCCTCGCTCCATCTCGTCAGCCAAGCGCCGAATGCTTGATGCCACTGCTAACATGGCATCATGGAGAGCCTCTGAGCCACGGGACCGTTTTGGGAGTTGTCTGAAAGGCTGGCCCAGAGGAGGATCTTGAGTTCCATCTGGCATCTGGGCATATTCTGGTGTTCCAGTATATGATTCTGTTCCATCTGTCTCACTCAGGTATTCTGTACTTGGGGAAAGATAAGAGGCAGAGTCATAATCACAATTCTTTAAATCTGTTGGGTGGCTTCCATCCTTCATCTTAGCCCAGCGACTTGGGGCTTGATAATTTCCACAAACAATTTTTAGTTCATCATACATCTCTATCTGTTTACCTCGAAATCCTCTTGCATCAGGGTGTGCCTATTCAATTAATCATTGAATGCCAACAAGCATATTGTAAATAACAGCATGACACATTTTAAAAGAGAAAAGAGAAAACATTAAAGATGATTAATTAAAAAACTTACTGCAATGTATCGCTTCCAAAGATCTTCATTGTCACACTCAACCATCTTTGTATTTGGATTCCATCCGAATCCATCTTGACTTAGCATATCTTTCATTATCTTATACCTTTTCTTAATTGTCTTTAGTCTATTAACAACTTTTTGATTATTCAAATTCAAGTTAAAACGAGAGTTCACAGCGATACAAGCGGCAGTGTAAGCATTTTCATTAAAACATTTGTCAATTTTGTTCCCATTTTTAGCCTGGACAGCAAGTGCTTCAATGAGGCACTTGTCCATCGCAATTGACCATACCACATTCCTTCCCTTGTGCTTCATATCTCGTCTAACTCCATGCAGGTCATACTGCTCCATTTCTGAATCAGAAAAGACAAATAACTACCTTCTGTCCCATATGATAAAGCAGAATTCAAAATACTGATTAAAAGACTGTTTTTTTACATAGTTAAAAAAAGTTTTATTAAGACGAGTAAATAGACATAGCCCAAGTACATAGGAAGTATACAATACTGATTAAAAGACTGTTGACAGCATCATCCCAAGAGGAAACTCAAAAGAAAACATAGTAACATAACCACATGGATCATGTTTTATTACATGGCATTATTTGAGGTGAAGGTCAACATAGGTGATTTAATCTATCACCATCTTCCCTATGGTGTGGTCTTGATCTAGCCATAAAAGCCAAAAGTTTGATATATAAATTAGAAACACACTCAACCCAAAGAAGAAATAAAACACAGCGTTATTTCTCCATTTCCAAATAAAAGTAGCTCAAAAATGATGAAAATGAGACTTAAGTCCAGTCTTGGTTGAATTTTCAAATATGACTATTTCTCTTTTTTCCATCGACTTGCTATCCTCACTATTATAACAAGCACATCTAGCTGTAAAAGATAAAAACCAGTGCGCCTAAGCACTTAGCTTGGACTTGCTACCAAGAAATCATCTTACAAAATAATGCTCATCTATTTTTCTCTTAACCCCATGACTGGTCATAGCTAAAGAAATTAGAGTCAGATGATATAATTAGAACTGCTGTAGGAGAATGATGCACACTATCAGTTGAATAAGGGTGTAGAATATGATTTGGTTCAAGATGACAAAAGAAAGAAGCTATACAGCCTCAGAAGAATATTCTCGAATCGAGCTTTTATATTATCTCTGAGAATGAACATTTTTCTCCCTAATGTCATGTTGAGATGGACATAACTCATACTTAAATTCAAGTGGATTCGCAAAGTACAAAAAACAAAGAATAATAATTCCACAAAAAAAAGTGAATAAATTAAAAGGCGGGTTGCTAAACATATTTTCTGAGAAATAGAAGGGGAGAAATTAAGAACCTGTTACTTCCAAATTATAATCATTATGGCAAATTTTGACTCATCCTTCCTCTCTACCAAAAAAAATTGATCCACCTCCTTCATTCTACATAGTGCCAAAGCATCATTCAGACTAAACAAGAAACCACTATAGCAAAATCACTACAGCTTACCCATAGTCTTTAAATTTAAACCAAGAAATTGTGCTTCCATTGAGCCTAGACACAAAGTGTATCCTTTCTCCAAAGTCAAGTAAAGCACATCTCATGTTGTATTTTGCTCGGAACTACAGTCATTCTGCTAAAATCTAGTCAGACCATTTATTTATTTATTTTGAAACCAGTCAGTCTATTTCTTGTTTTGCATAGAATTAGCAGGCAAAATAGTATAAAACGTTCCAAAGGAAAAATACACAATATACAACACAACTGATAACAAAAAGTATCGAGAATTCGCCTATAAAATCATTCCACCATGCCCAATAAATGATGTTTTTGATCGGATGCCCAATAAATGATGTTGGAAATTCTCAATATAAATAACCACACAAACAGAGAGAAAAACCCACTAAACCCACTAAACCCACTTCAAGTATCAAAACTCAGAATGATGCAATTAACAGAAAGCAACTATTACAGCATAATGAGCATCAAGCAAATTAAACCGGATATATTAGCCCCAATTAGTTTCTTTGAAAAATATACGCATGCATGTATAAGAGCGAGAGAGAACGTAATACCCGAGGCAACGGAGATAGGATATTCCAATCTTGAGAGCGATATAATTCTCTCGCCGATCAGATCACAAATGGCGACAGCATCTAATCACTCAGGAGATGCAGAGACGGCGTCAGGAAGATAAAAGAGGACAACTACTCTGACGGTTCATTACTTAGGGTTTTTTTGTTTTTCTCGAGAAAATAAAGGTTTGAAAAATTTTCCCGACACGCACTTTCTCGAAAACCAAACGCTTACGAGAGAGGCGTAATTAGGTCCATCAGTTTCGGTGCATTACGGTGCGGTAGATTATACGAAGGTCCTATCATCAGACGCCATGTAAGCAAAAGTCAAAGAAACCGAAAAGTCGCAATAAGGGAGATTAAAAATTGATAAATAAAGCAATAAAAATCATAAATCATAAAGAGAAAATGCGAACTTTATTAATTGCAAACTACTAACTATACTTTAAAAAAACTTTACAAAAAATTTAATTTCTCAAATGTCAGTTAATTTTAGATGCCAGCATTTCGGTCTCCTAGCGAGTGTTGAGGAGTTTTCTCTGCTATAGGCAAGGCATGTCTCCTAGTATACACTGCGGACAGTGCGTAGTTAACAATGAAATCTCCATAGGGAGTAAGTGTCAGAGAGGATGTCGGATGAGATCATTGACAAGTGGGGTAAACTTTGATTGACTGAGGAAGAACAACATGAGTTACAAGTTGACATCACAGAAGAGACCAAGCTTGTCAGACGTGGACAACTCTATCTGATAGGCCTCATTTTATTAAAGAAGAAGATCAACAAAGAAGCTTTCAAGACCACTATGCAAAATGTATGGAAGACTAAGGGGTGGATACGCTTTAAAGGAGTGGGTGATAACCTGTTCATCAATGAATTTCAACAAGACCAGGATCTCAAGAAAGTAAAGAAAGGTAGACCATGGACTTTTGATCGTAATCTTTTGTGTCTCAAAACTTTTGATGGCTTTTCTGCCCCAAATGATATTAGGTTCACCGAGGAATCTATGTGGATTCAACTCCACAACATACCTTTTGGTGGCATGACTAAGGAAGTTGGTGAGCAGATAGGGAGTAAGATTGGTTTGGTGGAAGAGGTAGAGGTTGATGAGGACGGGATTGGATGGGATCCTTATCTGAGAGCTAAGGCTACTATTAACATCACCAAACCACTTATGAGAGGCATCCTTCTAAACCTGCAAGGTACCAAGTATTGGATTGTTTTTAAAGTATGAAAGATTGCCTAACTTTTGTTTTAGATGTGGTGTTATTAAACATGGTAAGTAGGGTTGTTCAAAAGAATCTGGTATTAGAACCATGCATGGTAGTGAAGAGTATCAATATGGGACATGGTTGCACTGTTTTGAATTTCGTACCGTACCGGCCGGTATGGTCGAAATTTTTCGTTTCGGCCGTCCGGCCGGTACAGGTACTATATATGTACCGTACCGGCTAAAATACTGGCCGTACCGGCCATACCGGACTAAATTTCGGCCTGTACTGGCCTATATTTCGGCCGGTACCGGCCGATATTTCGGCCTGTGTGTGTTTTTTTTTTCGATTTTTTCAAACTACAAACTTATTTTTTAACCCCTAATTCAGACTAGACTATTTATAATTTTTATATATATGTATTTATATATAATTTATTTATATATAGACTATTATTTTGGAATATAATTTTGATATATATTTATATATATAATTTATTTATATATCGACTATCCCGAAACGTTATCCCGAAACGCTATCCCGAAACGGTACCGGTACCGAAATATTTCGTTCCAGTGCCTTGACCGGTACGACATCCGGTACGGTATTCAAAACATTGCATGGTTGTGTGCTCCAATCCAAAAGGCAATAATAAGGAATCAAACAAGCAACCAGGGTGGTAGGGATAAACGAGATTCACAATCCTCAGAACAACAGGTTGACGATGAAGCCATGTATGGAAACAATTTTTTTCACGGGAAGTATGCTAGTCTGTCGAGAGAGGTGGCTGAATCACAAGATGATCAAAGAAGGAAAAAGGATATTCAGGACAATTGCCTTTTAGGAAAAGAGGAGACTATGAAGGGTCAAAGCACAAGTTTGGAAACTAGGATTCATATAGAGGCATAATCTCAGGAGGTTGATGGCACAAATTCGGGTGGGGAAAATGGCATGTTTGAAACTATTATGGAAACTGTATCTATCGAGAATTATAGATGTAAGGAGGATCCAATAAGAAATATAAGGATGAAGCCTGTTCTTAAAAAGAGACTAAGTGGAAAAGGAGGGCTAGGAATAAGTAGCTTAATGACATAGTGTCAATAAATCTTGGACTGCTACCCAGAAAATGAAGGAGTTACTCACTAGTGGCCATAATTCAGATGGCCATGAGCTAAGGAATGAGGGATGGATCTTGGCAAAGAAGATCAAAACTAAGGAATGCGTGGAATAGAAGCAAAATGATTTATTGGCAGATGTTGGTCACCAGCCCTACCAGAACCAATGAGTATCTTAAGTTGGAACTGTCGAGGGCTTGAGAACCCTTAAACAGTTAGAGTCTTTAGTCTTTTGATTAAGAAAAAGTGCCCCAAGCTGGTTTTCCTTATGAAAACTAAATGCAAGAAGGAAAGACTGGATGACATTAAAGTTAAATTGAAGTTTGATTATTGTGTGGTAGTAGAGAGTCAAGGTAAGTGGAGGACTGGCTATGTTATGGAAGAATGGATTAGATGTGCAAATATGTAATTTCACTAGATGGCATATTAGTGCTATTGTCAAAGAGAATCAAAGTGGTAACCCTTGGATGTTCACTGGCTTCTATGGCCACCCAAATACTTCAAAGACGGAAAGGATCTGGAAGTTACTTAAAATGCTAAGAGATAGTATTTATATACCATGGATTTGCATGGGTAACTTTAATGAAATCACATATCAAAGTGAAAAGGTGGGAGCATCATTAATGCCATACAAGCAAATGGAAGCTTTTCGAGAAACTATTGATTATTGTTGCTTTAATGTATTACCTACTCAGGGACTGAAATTCACTTGGTCCAATAACATACAGGGAAGAGGATTCACAAATGAAAGACTAGACTGTGCTATGATAGACTCAAAGTGGAAGCTGCTCTTTCTAGATTCCAACTGTCAGCCTTTGCCAGCTATTAAGTCAGACCACTCCCCACTTCATTTAACTCTTACTAACTACAACACAAGGAGTGAGAGGGAAACATATATTTTTAGATATGAGGCCCCGTGGGCTCTGAGGCAAGATTGCACAACAAAAATAAAGGAAGCTTGGAGTAAGATGGTAGAAGGTGTTCCTTCAGATGCAACAACCAACGAATTGTGACTCAAGTGCAAACAAATCCTTCAAAAATGGAATGTTGAAAGCAACAAGAAGACCCCTGCTCACATTAAGAGGAACATGAAGAGAATTGCAAGCTTGCAAGAAGAAGGAAATTGAGATCACACAAGCACTATCAAACAGCTTCACAGCTTCAAGAGGAAGTGTAGTTCCAACTAGCAGAAGAAGATTTAAGGTGGAAGCAGCGTGCTAAGCAACATTGGTTGCTACATGGTGATAGAAACACAAACTTCTACCATATGTATGGAAACCAAACAAGGAAAACCAATTCAATCAGTAAGATTGTGGATCCAAATGGAAATCTGATTACAAACCAGGCTCAAATAGGTTGTATTTATGGGTTTTTTTTAATGCATTATTTACTTCATCTAACCCATTTGCTATTGATAACTGTTTGTGTGGCATGAATACAAAAGTTACAACTGACATGAACTCAAGGTTGTTGATGAATTTCTTTGATCTGGAAGTGAAAGAAGCAGTCTTTCAAATGTCTCCTCTTAGCTCACCTGGGCTTGATGGGTTCCCTGCCAATTTTATCAAAACATTGGGATATCATTGGGAAAGATGTCTGCAAGTTTGCTCTCCAAGTACTCCTCAATCAGGGTGAAACTTTGAAGAATGTTAATGATACCTTTATCACCTTTATTCCCAAGACAAAGGAGCCAAAGAATGTTGCTGATTATCGACTTATTAGCCTATGCAATGTCATTTATAATATAATTACAAAGGTTCTAGAAAACAGGCTAAAGGTTGTTCTTCTTGATATTATTTCACATAATCAAAGTACTTTTGTTCTAAACAAGTTGATAATTGATAATATATTGGTAGCATATGAAACACTCCATACTTTGAGCTCACGTGTGAAGGGACAATCAGGTTATATGGCTCTTAAACTTGATATTAGCAAGACCTATAATCTTGTAGAGTAGAGCTTTCTTGAAGTAGTCATGAGCAAACTCGGCTTTGACGGGAGGTGGATCTCACTGGAATGTATCACTTATGTTTCATACTCCATTTTGATTAATGGAGAGCCACAAAAATCCTTTACCCCTTCTAGAGGTCTCATACCTGGAGATCCCCTCTCCCCATATCTATTTATCATTTGTGCAGAGGCACTGACTTCTCTTTTGAACCAAGCTATAGCTAAATGTAATATTTCTAGTGTTCCAATTGGTAAATGCCCCATCAAGATTAATCACTTATTCTTTGTAGATGACAGTCTTTTATTTTGTAAAGCAAATTCCTTGGAGTGGAGTTGAGTAATCCAGATCCTCGACCTAAGACCTATGAGAGAGCATTTGGTCAAATGTTGAATGAAGAGAAGACCTCGATTTTCTTCAGTAGAAATACCCCAGCTGAAGTACAAGATACTTAAAATAGCTAGGTTTAAATCATGGGGCTCGTATGGGAAGTGCTTGGGACTTCCAGTAGTTGTGGGGAGATCAAAAGTGGTTGCATTTCATTCCCTTATTGACATGATTTGGGCCAGAATAACAAATTGAAAAACCCAATTCTTATCAGTTGTAGGAAAACAAATTTTATTAAAAGCTGTTCTCCAAGCCATACCAACATATACTATGGGGATTTTTCTACTTCCTCATTCAATTACTCAAAGGCTTAACAAACTTTTAAAAACATTATGTTGATATTATAATGAAGATTATTCGAAGATTCAATGGGTCAAGTGGAATAAGATTGGAGAATCAAAGGAAAGAGAGGGCTTGGGGTTTAGAGATTTCAGAAGCTTCAATGTGGCAATGCTGTCAAAATAAAGTTGGCACATTTTAAAGAATCCAGACTCTCTTCTAGCTCAGGTATTCAAGCATAAATTCTTCTATAAGGTTGATTTTCTTGATGCTAAGCTGGGACCTAGGCCTTCTTCTACCTGGAGGAGTCTGCTTGCAAGACATCAACTCTTAAAGAATGGATTAGAGTGGAGAATTGGCAATGGACAACAAGTCAAGATCTGGGAAGATAAATGGCTACCTCGACCTCACTCTCATATGATCCAATCTCAAAGGGTGACCAGTGGTGAGTATGAGTATGTGACAGACCTTATAGATGCTGATTTGAAGAAATGAAAGGAAGATGCTCTTACAAATCTCTTTTCTCCCTCATAAGTTAAATTCATTAGGTTCATCCCAATTAGTCTTGGTGGCAAAGAGGATAAAATGGTATGGCATTATACAAACAATGGAGTCTTTATAGTGAAAAGTGCATATCACCTACACAAGGATATGGAGACTAAGCTGGGGAACCTTCAAGTGGGAGCTTGCACAGTGATATCTAGAAATCTATTTGGAAGGCTGTGTTTTGATATTAAGTTGAGTTGAGCTCTTTATAAATAGTAGTGAGTTGAGATGATGGAGTAAGTTTTGTGGGGTCCACCTAAGATGAGTTTAAATGTGTTTTGATGTTAAGATGAATTTAGATATATTTATAGGAAGTTTAAAAAGGTTGTGGGTCCCGCATGTAAAGAAGTGTTGAATTGAAAAAGGTTGTGGATCCCACGTGTAAAGATGTTTTGAGTTGAGATGAGTTTAATAATTTGAGAGTTGGGTATTTGGATGTTAGACTCAGTTTAAAATTAGACTGAACTGAGTTGATCTCAGTTAAGTCTATCAACCAAACGAGACCTAAAAGTGCCCAATGTAGTGAAGATGTTTATTTGGAGAGCTTGTATAGATGCTTTACCCACTTTTGCAAATATGTGGAGAAGGAAGATGATCAAGGCTTAGTGTCCTATCTATGAAAATTTCCTTGAAACTATTGAGCATGTTCTATGGAATTGTGAAGTAGCTCGAGATGTTTGAAGCCAAGGTTGTTGAAGAATTAAGAAAATGAAAGGTACCAGTGATTCTTTCTTTGAGGTATGGAGCCTTTTATTAAAAAATCTGAGTCAGAAGGAACTTGCTGAAGCTACTGTTACAGTTAGACTAATCTGGCTAAGAAGGAATAATGTGATATATGGTCAAGATTTTTCTCATCCAAACTTTATTCTCAATAAAGCTAAAGAGGAGAGGCATTTCTTCAAATATGTGCAAGAGAAGCAACTAGTTAAAGCATCTATTGAGACAGGTATGACATGTGTATGGGAGAAACCTCCAGAGGGTATTTACAAAGTGAATTGGGATGTTGCCACGAGCAAAGCTGATGGAAGAATAAGAATTGGAATAGGGGCTATCATAAGGGATTCTAATGGCAATGTTATTGGAACACTTCAAGCTTTACGAGACTTGGCTACAAATCCTTTTACGGCAGAAGCATATGCACTCATGCTATCAATATTGTTAATTCGAGATGTGGGAATTAAACAACTTATCATGGAAGGTGATGCTCTTCAGGCAGTGAACAATCTTAGTAAGCCTGCTACTGATTGGAGCCAAGGAGGTTTACTGATTGAAGATGCAAAAAATATGTTCAATTCCTTTGCTATATGGTCTGCTTGCCACATTAAAGAGAGGCTAACAGGGCTGCACATAACTTAGCTAGAGATGCTCTTAAGTTGAACGAAGACTTGTATAATTTGAAAGAAATTCCTTCCTGAATTCAGTCCACTGTCTTAAATAGCATGATGTAAGTCTTCTTTGAGTAATAATATTACTACTTTTTTTAAATATATATATATATATATATATATATATAAAAAGTCTAACTTCTAAAAAAAATTATAAAATTTAAAATTTAAAAAAAAGGCAAAATGAGTGTTACACGCAAAATTATAAGAAAATGTAGCATTATTCTTATTAATTTATTTGAAAAATTAGAGGACTCATTCATATAATTACTAATTGAGAAATATTCTAGTCACAAAAGGATTAAATAAAAATAATTCTACAAACTAACGTAGTTTGATGTGGTTCATCAAATTGAAAATTTACTTTTATTGTTAAGTATATATAACGATCAGATGAAATCATATTAATTTGTGAGATTACTTTTATGTAATTATTTTATGGATATAACACTCCTCTTATTATTATTATTATTTTGAAGCAGTAGCTCTTATTAATTAATTTGTCTCATTATTTATTTTTTAATAATTAAAAAATATAACATTGAAATGTAAATGTATATAGTCTAACGAAAAATATTTGCATCTGCCTACACCGGCACACACTCAGTACATTGAGTGTAAAAAAAAAAAAAAAAATGTGAAGTGTATGCCGGCTGTAGGCAGATGTGTAGCATATCTCATAGTCTAATCTAAACCATTCGGAGTGTAAAATGGGGGCAATGTCAGTCTCGTAATTTATCGTCATCGTAGCCGTGACTATAAAGTCCCATTTTCTCGTTGAAACCCTTTTCTCCAGCCACTTTGGACATCTAGTTTTGGGGTTTTAGGGTTTTTGCATAAAATCCTAACTTTTCTCTATCTGTTTCCCAAAGCCAGCCATGACTGCTCAAACCCAGGAAGAACTCCTCGCTGCCCATCTCGAACAGCAAAAGATCGATGTATCTCTCTCCTCTCTCTATGCGTGTGTGTATATATATGTATATATCAGTAATACGCTAGATCCCTCTAGTTATATAATTCTGCATCAGTTGGGACACTGGAAATGATTTTTCTTTTAACTGCGAGATTCTTTTTGGTGTTTTTAGACAGCTGTACGTGCGTCGGATCGTAATGATTTCGGTACCCAACTGTTTGCTTTCCCAGAATCTGATTGAACTTCGGTTGGGAAATTGAAATGAATTTATTATATTCGGGCATTGAGTGAGAAGTACACGTAAGTGAGTGTTAGCAAGACTGGGTTGATGACTTGGGAAGCTACAGTGATGGCAATGCGATGATTGTAATGTGATACTGGTTCTGTTAAATAGATGGTTATCAAATAGGAGTTGTATGCGGAATATAGTTCAGGAGTGTAAAGTAAAAACGATAGTGATAATGGTGTGTGAAGGATAAAGAGGTATATATGCACTTATCAAAAGAAGTATATATGGCAATATGCTAATGTATATAGGGGTGGGTGTTCCGGGAATATGCAAGGATTTATGGAAGAAAAATCTGTAGTTGATTGGATTACAAGTGTTTTTTTTCATTATTTGGAAGAGTTTTGATAGTGTAAATGGGAATCTCTTGGAATATTCTTTAGAATAGACAGACCCAAAATATGCTATTACGCTCGTGGCAACCTCTTGATTGAAGTTGTGTAGGAAAATGGTGGTAGTTGATGAAATTTTCAAAGGTCAATCGTATTTTTCTGGTTATCATTGCATTCTTCTTTATTATCCCCATGAATGAACATGCCTTTGCATTTTTTTTTCTGTTTACTTTAGTGAAGCCATAGTGGAGAAAAGTAGTTTGCCTTTTTTTAATGGCACAGCTATTAGGAACTCAACAAAATAACAGACTAAATGTCCATCATATTTGCACGAGTGATTTTAGATGCTTTGAAACTAATTGCTGGTAATGCTGTATTTTAAATGTGTTACTCATTCTCTTGTCATTGTTTGCCTACCAATACAAACTACTGGCTGTAAGATTTTAATTGTTCTTTCTATTTGGGTAGCCTGATGAGCCTGTAGTTGAAGATGAAGATGACGACGACGAAGATGATGATGATGATGATGACAAGGATGACGATGAAGCTGAGGGTAAGTTCATTTTGAATGATGTTTTGTTTCTGTGTTTCCTCATCTGTTAACAAAAAACTGTCCTGATGAAATGAAATGAAAGAAACTTTGTTTAATAAAAAAGTGAATGTATGAAGTTATGTATTTGCGTCCGAATTTAAGCTTGTTCAAAATATACTAAATGTGCAATAATGATTTAAACAAAAGATGATATTAACTTCATTTATTTAATTATATAATATATTGGTTATTTTTTCATTTTTTATATTATCAGGACAGCATGACGGAGATGCCAGTGGTAGGTCAAAGCAAAGCAGAAGTGAAAAGAAAAGCAGGAAAGCAATGTTGAAACTTGGCATGAAACCTATCCTGGGTGTTAGCCGGGTCACCGTCAAAAAGAGCAAGAATGTTGGTGCCTCTTCACCTATGATTTCCATTTATTGTCTATAGTGTGTGTTTGGTCTAACATATACTGCCACTTGAATCAGATATTGTTTGTCATCTCAAAACCCGATGTTTTCAAGAGTCCAACCTCAGACACGTATGTAATCTTTGGGGAGGCAAAGATCGAGGATTTGAGCTCTCAACTGCAGAGTCAGGCTGCAGAGCAGTTTAAGGCTCCTGATCTCAGCCATGTGATTTCCAAACCCGAGTCTTCAGCTGTGGCGCAAGATGATGAAGAAGTAGATGACACTGGGGTTGAACCAAAGGACATTGAGCTGGTGATGACACAAGCAGGAGTCTCTAGGCCAAAGGCTGTGAAAGCATTGAAGGCAGCCGATGGGGACATAGTTACGGCCATCATGGACCTGACCAACTAAGAGAAGCTTTTAATATTGTTTTATGTTTCATAAATTAGCAGTTCTTATGTGGTTTCTTGATCATGTGAGCTTTATGAAGGTGGATCTTCCTTTCTTTTCTTTTTTTCTCAATATTACTGTTATTCTATTTTTCTTTGTTCTTTCTGTTGTACTAGTAACGAACGGAGAAATGCATTGAGTGATGTTTCTCTATACATGTCCTTCTTCAAGTTTGGGGATTTTGCTGATTAAATGAGTTCACATGAATTCAAAAAATGTTTTATATCTTACAAGGAAAGATACATCAACCTTTACCAGACTATGTAATTTCAGTTTGAAGGTGTTAATTACGAGCCAATTTGTCAAGGTATTATAAGTTTTCCCTAAAAAAATCTACTGTTTCCTGTAAGCTCCATATTAGGCTTGATGGTACGTGGTCTCAAATCAACTAAGGCGATGTTTGGTTGCAAATTTAGCTGAGCTGAGCTTCGTCTAATTTTAAACTGAATTTAATATTCAAATGCTCAACTCTCAAATTATTAACTCATCTCAACTCAAAACTTCATTACATGTGGAACTCACAAGTCTTTTCAACTTAACACATCTTTATACGTGGAACCTACGACCTTTTTCAACTCTTAAAAAGTATTAAACCTATTTTAACATCCAAACATACTTTAAACTCAGTTTAGATGAACTTAACATAATTTCCTCCACTAATCAACTCACTATTATTCATAAAGAACTGAGTTAAGCTCAGCTCAACATCCAAACGTAATTTAAAAGATTGTGCAGAAATCTCTTGTCGAGAAATAAACTAAAAGCTTGTGCAGAAATCAAGTGAAAGCAACGAGGACTGAGTGAAAACGCATTGATCCTGAACAGGTTGCGTTGATTTGCATAAAGACATAATGAATTCACATAAAAGAAACAAGCAAAAGGACGCAAAGGAGGAACAAAATAATTATATCGAGAAAGAAGGAAGTTTGATACATGAAGCGTCCAGCGGATATCCTCTTACGGATATATATATATATATATATATATATATATATATATATATATCCTCATTTTATTTTTCTAGTAGAAGCAATCTTTTATTTTATTTTTCTTTTCTTTTTGTTTTTGCAGAAGAGCGCGGCACTCCAATTTCATTCATATGCCTCCAGTCAGAACAATCTAAGACGCCAGTTTGAATTATGTTGATGCTCTTTGAAAACGAAAGCAGCTGCTAAGCTGAGTATGAAGAAGTGATGGGAGGTTGCGGCGCCAGTATAAGTGAAGGCTCCAACTAGAAGCAGCGAAGACTTAAAGATGTCACATGATGACTTGCTGGTTGTAGTCTGAACCATTAAGCTTTGCCCAGTATTGAGGCTTGTAGCTGAGAGATAGACGCATGCAACAAGTTGGGCTTCATTTTCTGGAACTGGAATCTCTTTCCCTTTAGGTTTCTGAAGGCTCAGCATCCAAGAAGCCAACTGAGAGTCTGAGAGCTGTTGACAGCTTCTGGAGGATAAAGCTTTTGCTATATCACAATCCAACTATATCCTGGGTCTTTTGAAACCCCTCTTCTGATCATCCCCCTCCTCACCTTTGCAGCATCTTCCCAACTGCCCCCTTCGGAATAAACCTTCGCTAACAGTACATAAGCCGCATCATTCTCAGGGACCATCTTGAGTAACTTCTCAGCTGCCCATTGTCCTATCTGTCTGTTCCCATGTATCCTACAACCACTAAGCAAGGATCTCCAAATAGCCGGCCAGGGAGGAAAAGGCATCACTTCTATTATACTTTTAGCAACATCAAGATATCCATTTCGTGACAACATATCAACTAAGCAACCATAGTTATCAGGAGATGGTTCCATCTCATAATGTAAGTTAATCGATTCAAACAAAAGACAGCCTTGATCAACAAGACCCATATGACTACAAGCTGATATAACTGCCACAAATGTGGCTTGGCTGGGCTGTAGATTGGCCAACTTCATTTTCTTAAAGATTTCCAGGGCTTCCACAATAAGGCCATGATTGGCATAAGCCATGATCATAGTATTATAAATAATCACGTCATCGGATACAAATGACTGATTGAAAGCCATCCTTGAGCTTGCAATGTCCCCGCATTTTGCATAAGCATCTATAAGTGCACTAGAAACAAACACATCTTTGTCAAATGCCATTTTTATAACATGTGAATGGACAGACTTAGTTTGGTAATAAGCTGCAACATCAGCATAGCTATTCAAAATGCTACCAAAAATCTGCTCATCAGGCTTCTCGCCTGTTTTTATTAGAGAGTTGAATAACCTGATAGCTTCATAATTATGACCTTGATGTACCAATGCAGATATCATGACCCCCCAAGATGCCAAATCAAGTCTGTCAAGCCCATTGAGAAATTCAAAGGAATCATCAAGTAGGCCAAATGTAATATAAGCTTTAATTAATGAACTGCGGACATAACCATGAGAAGAGAAGCCGGACTTAACAATAGCACCATGAATTTCTATCCCCATCTGTTGATTTCCACATTTGCAAGAAGCCTCCAAAATGCTGGAGAAGGTGCATTCATCTGCTTTAACTCCCAACTCCCATAAATTACAGAAAACCTTTAGGGCTTCCATGTATCTACTTGCTACATTATATCCCGAAATCAACTCGTTCCAAGAAATAATGTCTCTGAGGAGTATGCTGTCAAACACTAAACGTGCCATCTCCATTGCCCCACATCTAGAGAACATATTGATTGCAGAGCTTGTGATATTATCGTCATCAAAAAACCCAAGACGTAGGGCAAGTGAAAAACATTGAATCCCAAGATTGAGATTCATTAGCTCCCCACACTTTCTAAACAGTACTGTGAATGTGATATGGCTGGGCTTCATTCCTGTCAGCATGAACTCGTAAAATAGTACTGCAATTTCTCTTGCATCCCCTTCCAGAGTGAAGCCGCCAAATACAGTATTCCATGATATGACGTCTTTGTTTTGCATGCCATTGAAAACTTTTAGAGCTGAGTCATTTTTATCATTCTTGAAATACATATCCATGAGAGCATTCGCCACTGACGAGCTAAATAGCATCTCACTCCTGATGATCAATCCATGAAGCTGTTTACCATATTCCAGATTTCCCATAATCAAGCACCCTTTAAAAGCATTAACCCAGGTGAACTGGTCCATTCTTACACCCATACATTGCATTGAAGATACAATCTTCAAGGCCTCAAAACCATGGCCGCATTGTGCATAACCTCCAATCATAGCATTCCAACAACCAACATCAAGATTGTCCATACGCTCAAATACCCTCTCAGAAGATTCAATATCCCCCAACTTAGCATACATATTTAAAATAGAACTAGCAACGAAATTGTTCTGCTCCATTCCAATTTTCAAAACAAAACAATGAATACAGAAACCAAACTCATAAGCTCCCACGATAGTGCATGCTTTCATAACACTGCCGAAAGTGAACTCGTTCGGTCTAAACCCACTTCTCACCATGTCCAAATAAACCTCCAAACCCAAATCAAATTCACAATTTTGAATGGCACCTGAGATAATCAAAGTCCAAGAAACAACATTTCTTTCTAACATTTCAGCAAACAAATTGAGCCCATAACTCAATACCCCAAGTTTTGAATACATTTTGATCAGATTATTCAGCGAAAAGAGGTCATTAGTGAGCCCTAACTTGATGATATGTCCATGGATTTGGGTACCCAGAAAATATGAATTCGATCTCTCGGAGAGGGAAAGAGCAGTGGCAATTGCAGTTGGGTCTTTCCCCATCAATATATCAGGGTATGAAGAGAGAGATTTGGATCTGTAGTAGCGTCGGTGTTGACGTTTAAAGATTGTTTGGAACTGGTAATGTTTGTTTAAAAAGATAGAATAAATTTTCAGTTTTGAAGCACTAAGAGGAAGTCTTAGGATTATCATGAGTCATTCCACGCATAAGCTGAGCCGCCTGTTGGGGCGTAGCTCACCTCCAGTTTGAGTCCTCCCGTTTCCTCCAGTTCAAGGCGCGGTCACTTCCTCTCATCCACATCCCTTTACACGCTCTCTCCTTTCAAGACACAAACGTGAAAGAAGTGTTTGTGTTTGTCAGAAGGAAAATATGGAGGATTCTATACACCACACCAATCCACGATCTTATTTTCATTTTATTATATATGATCCGATACATTTATCATCATTAAATAATCATTTATTAGATGATTCTTTATCATTTAATGGTGATAAATATGACATATCTTATATAGTAGAATGAAAATAGAATAGTAATGTAGTATAGTGTATAACATTATTCGAAAAATATAGATCTGTGATTTTTTTCCAACCAAAGACATCTCAGTGGAGTTGAATTTCAAGCGGAGTTTTTTTTTTTTTAGATAAAGATTCATTAATAAACTATCCTTACGTAGGTTTATTTGGATAGAGAAACTATCTCATCTCATCATTATAAATTTTTTAAATTTTCACATAAAATATAATAAACAATTCAAACATTTTCAAATCTCAAAATAATCATAATATTAAAAAATAATATTTTAATAATATTTTATTCAATTCATCTAAAATCATCTT
This sequence comes from Juglans cinerea, assembly GCA_961763995.1. Classification (NCBI taxonomy): domain Eukaryota; kingdom Viridiplantae; phylum Streptophyta; class Magnoliopsida; order Fagales; family Juglandaceae; genus Juglans; species Juglans cinerea. The sequence continues at coordinate 21,877,543 of CAUIVZ010000015.1, read as the reverse complement.
ATCTCACTATCCAAACGAGCCCAAAATCTAAAGATTTATATACATGCAAAATTGCAAATAAACTGAAACTAGAGATATGAATCCTTTTCACTGTAAAAATTCAAAAGACACTGTGAAATTTTGATCATGTGTATGCTTTCATATATATTGTTGGATGCACTCTATTGCGCAATAAAATGCACACATCAATTTTGAGAATGATGTATTTTTATTACTTGCAAGCTCTCAAAGCTTTGTAGCAATTAATGCAATGTACATCTCGGATCTTCTACTATAAATAAGCACGACACCATTGTGGAAGCATGATTTATAACATTGTGATCACACAACTAAGTTTTAAATGGTTAGTAACAATCAACCGCCAAAATATATTTCACAATTTGCATTCATATAGGTTACAAGACTCCCACTTAAAGAAGTAAATACCTAGACAACCAATTTTATAGCCATACAACATTAATTTTCCAAATAAGAAACCTAGACAATCTTAAAAAGGAAAAAACTTATTAATAGAAGAGAAATTCTATTTGCAGTTCCCACTTAAAGACTGTATGTGCAGGTCTTTTATTAAATGAGACAAAACATCATTTTAGTTGGGATATTTTTATAATTTTAAAAAACTTTAAAAATAAAATTGTCTGAGTTTACATTACAGTCCCCTACATAGCATTGCTCTTAATAGAATGATTTTGCCCTTACTCAAAAAAGTAAAGATTGAATCATAATACACGTTCACACACCATGCACCTCACTGCATTTCTCAAATTGATTATGATAATACATATATAATTAAGAGTAATATTACGTACAGTTGTGGAGTGAACAAACGTCATATAGTCGTTTTGAAAAAAAGTGGGGTCCGCTATTAAAAATTTATTTATTTTCATATGAATTCCGTATTTATTCACTTTTTTCAAAATGATTGCATGACGCTTGCACACTCACGACTGTAACTATCATTTCTATATAATTAATTTTGTAATTATATTTTAAATAGGAGTTGTTAATTAAAGAGTTACTCTATTATCAAGTTGGTGTGTAGAGCACAACATCTACATCACTTAAATGATAAGATTTGATTTGTAAGATTCAATTTTTAAACTTTCTCTTTCAAATTAAATTATAATCACTTTATTAGATGTCTTATTCATATTGACTTAGGAGCGAAAATTCACTTGTAAAAGCTGCACTTTAATCTTACTCTTTTCATCCCATTGGAATCTTCGTTTATAAACCTTATTCTTTTAAATTTTGAGTTCTGCTACCTACAATCACTTTTGTATATTTCTTGCGTATTCTACTAATGTAATTGATCAAAGCAGTTATTTTATATTTAAAAAAATGATGCAGCCAATCACATTAGTGAAGTATGCAAAAAGTACACAAAAGTAACTGTACATAAAGTTTTGTTAATTTTTCAGATGAAAAAAATTTTAAAATGAAAAATTGTAATGGGCTTGCGTGAATGTCTACGGTGGGCCTTCCGTTTAACATAAGCTAGCCCATTCAACACTAATGAGCTCTAGAAAAGAGACCGAGTCCAACCCACATTGTCCCAAATGATAGAAGAAAATAAATAAGAAAGATGTTGGGGGGCATATTGTAATATAAGAAAAGTTGAAGAATTCATGGGAAATATCACTTCAGAACGTATGTGAAGTGGCGCACCAACCGACCATAAATCTGCTATTTTCAAGGCGATCTGGATATTCTGCACCGAAGAAAGTAGAAAGAAAGAAAAAAGCAGAAGACCGAAGAAGAAGAGAATCGCGACGTCGTTTAGGGCATCGATTGCTAGAGCTTCAGGTACAAAGCACGGGTCTTTCTATCTCTCTCTCTGCTTCGTTTCCTAACTTTTGTTTTTCCTTCCTAAATTCCTTATCCTAAGCTCTCCTCCCCCAAAAGAAGCTCTAGCAGAAAGTAAATTGTATGCTTCTATGGACGTATGCATATATTTAATGATTAGTTGTTTGTAGATTATGGGTAGATTTATTGAGAATAAACGAAAGACACTTCTTTTTAAGGGTTGAATTTGCCTAATTGCTGTATTTTTATAATTGAATTTTAAATTAACATGGAAGAGAGCTGAAGCCGTGTCTTGTTAATGAGGGTTTCTCCATGTTCTGAATAAATTTGATGGCATGACACTAGAATTTTAATGCCTGTGCTTCATTTTTGGATTTGAGTGAGCCCAGAACGGGAATGGAATATCTCCGTTCAGGACCGTCCGGTGTGTGCATAACTTTCCAATCAGGAAAAAGGGAAATGGAATCGAGTATTTTGATGTTGATGTTGCGTTGGTTGCAATTTAGAAATTTTCAATCTTGAGCTTAGATTGTTGTGGTAGACTGGGCGTCACGAGTGAATGAATGAATCTGATCAAAATAAAATAACTGGAATTGATGCTTCGATATTGGATTAGTTGCAATTGAGCAATTTTCAATCAAGACCTTACATTGCTTTGGTATAAGTGGGTGTGAATGAATTGCATATCTTTACTGGGTGGAAGAGAGGTAATCTGCTGGGGATACTAACAAGATGCAATGTGTAATATGATGTATTAAGCTGTAAGTCGGTTTTTGTTGTATGTATATGTAAAAGAACTCTTTTGAGGCTCACTATGGATCTTTGTGCTGTGATAAGTATGTTTTCGTTTAGGAAAAATATTATCTAAAGATGTGTATGTGTGTGTAATGCATTATGTTTCTGATACAGGGTATCGACCAGGATGACACCTGTTTGCCCTTTTGTCAAAGCTGCTCGTCCCGACGAGATCACTACGAAAAAGCTGGGAGAAAATACAAATAAACATCAGCCTGAGAGTGAGAGCAAGACAAAGAAGGATTCCAGTCACTCTGCCACTGCTTCTCCAAAGTGCCCCTTTGGGTATGATTCTCAAACGAATGAAAGCAAGGCAAAGAAGGATTCCAGTGATGCTGCCAATGCTTCTCCAAAGTGCCCCTTTGGATATGATTCTCAAACGAATGAAAGCAAGGCAAAGAAGGATTCCAGTGACTCTGCCACTGCTTCTCCAAAGTGCCCATTTGGATATGATTCCCAAACCTTTAAGCTAGGCCCCCTCAGTTGTATGATTTGCCAAGCACTTCTTTTTGAAAGTAGCAAGTGTGTGCCTTGTTCACATGTTTATTGCAAGTAAGCTAAGTATGGTAGTTCCTGGTTTAGGTTTCTTTCTCGCTATTGATTTTTTATGTCAAAATCCTTTTCTTTTTTCGTTCTGATATCTGTAATACTTTACTTGAAATCAGAGCATGTATATCACGCTTTAAGGACTGTCCACTGTGTGGAGCTGATATTGAGAAAATAGAAGCGGATTCAACTCTTCAGGGTATGGTTGACCGATTCATTGAAGGTCATGCCAGGATCAAAAGGTCTCATGCTGATGCAGACAAAGAAGAAGTAGTGGGTGATAAAAAACCAGTCATATATGAAGACGTGTCTTTGGAGAGAGGGGCTTTCTTGGTGCAACAAGCCATGAGGGTGTGTTTTGCTTAAATTCTGTTACTGATTTTCCCTTTACTTTTTTTGTAAGTAAGAAGATTTTATTAATAAGTGCAATGGTGCAACCCCCATACACAGTAGTATACATAAGAGACACCTAGCTAGAGTACTCATTACTTGGGGTGGTGTTTTCATTTCATTCAATCAAGAGGGAATGCTTGCTTCAAATTTGAGCATACTTGGAAACTTCTTCTTTCTTTTTAATATTTTTCTGCACCCGAGTCACTGGTCTTTGAAGTTTGTCTGAATGGCATGTCTACCCTCCATGAACAAGGGCTCAAGTGTGAGGTAACGTGACAGTCAGTTATAAGTTTGTGAGCTGTGATTACATGATTTCTTTCTTCCTTCAGCCATATTTGAATTGGGTTCTTTCTCATTCTAATAATTAATTAATTTCTAAATTCAAGGACATATCACTAAATCACATAACAGCAGGGGATAGATGACTCAACAATTTGTGCTACAGAATTAATATTTTTCCTTCTGCTCGGCTATGTTCTATTTGTTGTCTTGCCTTTTCCTGCGTCACTTATGTTACAATAGGCTGATGACTTTCCTTTTGTAGGCATTTCGAGCCCAGAATGTAGAAAGTGCCAAATCAAGACTCAGTCTGTGTGCAGATGACATCCGAGAACAGTTAGAAAGAATGGGCGACACACCAGATCTCTGTTCACAGCTTGGAGCAGTTCTGGGTATGCTTGGTGACTGCTGGTTTGTCCTCGTTCTATACCTTATCGTTTTTAATTTTACATGTGTTCTTTTTGCTGGTATGCATTTACATAGCTATTCAAGGTGGTGTTTGTCAGCACTTAACCTGTGTGCCTGCAGCTTGTTAAAGTGGTTGAGCAAATGATTATGTATGACTAGGGTGATATTTTCAGTAATTTCCCCACAGGTGGGCAAGTAGCTTAGGAACTGACATACATACGTCAGATGTGGTAAATCACTGTCTTTCCTGCCTGGCTGGGGATTGGAAAGTTCCCATCTGTCCTATGTTCAGAACTGAAACCAAATTTGATATGCACGTTTGCGAAGCTATCTTATTGTTGACACACTTCCTCTTGAGCTAGCTTTTGGTTTTTAATGAATTGGAACCAAGTTTGTCAGATCCTTGATTTTTAAGTCTCTCTCTCTCTCTAATTATTTTTATTTATATCTGAATTGATTCATGTCTTGGTGACCCCCATTTTCTTATTTTCTTTTGTTCTGCTTCTGCACATGCAAGCTCCATATCTATTTGAACTCATCATATTTATTGCAGTCGAGCACTGGGAGATGCTGGTTCTGCAGTGGCTTATTTTGAAGAGAGTGTTGAATTTCTTTCAAAACTGCCAATGGATGATCAGGAGGTATAGGATCACAAGCTTTATTGTGCAATATTAGAACATATTTTTCATCTTACCATGCTTGCATCAACTGCTGTTGAACTTTTCTGTAATTTTTCTCTCCACAGATTACACATACACTTTCTGTTTCACTTAATAAAATTGGAGATCTGAAATATTATGATGGAAACCTACAAGCTGCGCGGTCTTACTATTACCGGTCTTTAAATGTCCGTCGTGATGCCATCAAGCATCATTCAGACGTTCCATCCCAGGTCAGGAACTGATATTCACCTATTTCAATTTGGGGTTACTGGTCATCGATTTATTTGCTCTGAATCAGTAGGTTCATCAGATCATAAGTGTCAGATTTGAAATGCATCCATATATGGTTAAATTATTTGAAAGACTAGGTGGCACACATTGTAGGTGTGTTTAATCAATTGATTTGGGTGCAATCAAGCACCCAAGGGGGTAAATTGACATTGTAGCAATATTATGTTTAGTAAGATTTTTGCATATAATCATCGAACAAGAATATTGATCTATAGTGATGCTCGGGAGTCAAAAGAGTAACTAATCTGATGAGTGTTTATTTATTGCAGAAGTTCTTAAAATTTGACGGCAATATTTGACCTGCTGATGTGGAAAACTAATCTGATCGAGTCCTTTGACTTGAACAAGTTCTCTTTTGAGTTTGATCTCTATAGAGAGGCTTGCATATCTAATTTATCAGTCTTGAAACAATATACTTGCAATTAATTTCACTCGGCATATAATTGCTTACCTACTATTGCATGATGCATCCAATATTATCATTCTACAAGGTGGATATAACTTACCGTCCATGAAAAAAGGTGGATATAACTTACCTCATATAAACTTCCCTAGGTTGCAGGAGCAGGATGGTTTGCTCCTCAGACGTTCAGATTGGATTTGGAGATTGTTTATGGAACAGAAGATGCATGCACAACCGTTGCCATCTTAATAGATTTTATTTGACCTTGAAAAATATAAGGTTCTGAGGAACGACCCAAAAAATTAATATAAAAAACAATCTTGTTTGAGGAACGGTAAAGGAATAGGTTATACAAATTCTAGAAAACTACAACCAATAAAAGACTGATTTATTGATTTCGTTTTCCCATTGTATGTTGTGTTCATGCTGACCTCAACTTTGCAGATTTGGTGGTTTGTTAATTTCGTTTTCCTTGGGTTATATAAACCTTTTAAGATATATGCATGCACATACCAGTGGGTACAATTTTCCAGTGATACCCACTGTTGAAAGTATTGTCTTTAGTTAAAACATTGCAGTTTCTGACGTTTGATTGATGCAATTTTGTAAATTGTTGTTTGTAAAACTACAGATTCTAGATGTTGCTGTTTCTCTCGCAAAAGTTGCAGATGTGGATAGGAGTCTAGGGAATGAGGAGGTGGCGGTTAATGGATTTCAAGAAGCAATAACATTGTTGGAAACTTTGAAATTGAAATCTGAAGATGCTGGTCTTGAGCAACGGGTAAGGGTCCCCTGCTTTGACCGAGTGATATGCAGTCTGGATCCTGAAAAAGTTACTCTAACATACGGTTTGTTTCCACTTGCAGCGCCTTTCAGTGCTTGAGTTCCTTAAAAAGCAAGTTGCAGAGAAACAACTTGAGACGACAACTCTCTGAGGCTGCGTGTCCCCTCAAAAAGAACCTCTGGAGAAAAGCCTATACGGGTATGTTTGGACTAAATAAGCTCGGTTTGGTAGAGCGTAAAGTGGAAGGCGATGCTGCCTCCTTTACCAGATATTACTCTTTCCAGTTAGTGTTATAATCTGCATTGCAAACGCCTGTGCTCTGAGTAAAGTGGTTTGTTTCTTCATCCATGCCACTGAAGTTGTTCCTGCCGGTCTTCGCTCCCTCATCTCCGGATCCTCGATGACCCGGCAAATGACAATTTACATCCTTTTCATTTCTTTGGTGCATGGGGATCTTTCCTATGAGGCTGTAAGTGGGTGGGTTGTAAGCTTTTGTATTCAGTTCGTTCTAATAAACTCAAACTAGATGTATATAGTGACTTTTTTCGAATTTGGAAGTGCTGTACCATATGGAAAGCACATCTTATGAGTATCAAATGTCAAACTAATAGCTTTGCAATACTTTTTTTCTTCTCGAGCAAGCAAAGATTTCATAAAATTAAATTGATGTGATTTGATGTGGTACGTTGAATTGTAAAATAGATCTACTATATTATATGAAATCATGTTAATTTATGAGTTTACTTTTTGTGGAATCTCTTTATTATTCTAATACTTCTCTTATTTAATTCCAACAATTTCGAATTCACCTAAAAAATAAGTAAATCCTTTGATTAATTGCTAGATAAATTCCAACTCTGGATTGGTAGGTTCTTGGTTTAGTTTGGATTGAAAATCTTTTGAATTTATCTCTAATTTTTTTTTATTACCTTTGATAACATACGTTTGGTAAAGGGAACAAAATCATATCTCCACAAAAACGAATAGATAAAAAAAAATATATATATAATAGAATGATTTACATATCAAAGTTTTTGCCTCAATTTTAAATCTAAAGCAGAAAATAGATAAATACATTATGTAGTATTAACTATTAGAGTGAATTCTTCAAGCAATATTAAATAAATAAATACTAAAAATTGTTCTTCGTGTATTTATCTCTTACTTTAAATTATTAAATGTCACATTAATTGGTGACGTGGCAGGTTTATTGTAGATTTCATTTAAGTGATTAATAGAATAAATAATCTAAATGTGATGGATGCATCGTCAAGAGTGATTGGGAAATCACATAAACTCTTTAATATTATATATTAAATATTATACGCATAAAGAATGGCTCTTAATATTGATGTTAGAATATACATACGGTTTGTCCCAATTAAAATTTAAAGTAGAAGAAAAATAAACAAATTATGTAGTATTAACTATCAGAGCGAATTCTTCAACTAATATTAAATATTGAGTAAATACTATAAACTTTTTTTTCATGTATTTATCTCAATTTAAATTATTATATGGCATATTTTCATGACGTGACGTGACGTGACATGTTTGAAGAAGATTTTATTTAAGTGATTAATAAAAAAATATTTAAAATGTGATATATCTTCGTAACTAATTAGAAAGTCGGGTAAACTCTTTAATATTATATATTAAATATGAGAAGTGTTAAAACTATAAAATTATTTTATAAAATTAAACTCATCACAAATTGATACGTTTTCTACGATATATTAGATTTATTTTAGAATAAAAGTATCTTTACAATCTAATATGTATCATCAAATCATGTCAGTTTTGTGGATTTTCTTTTATGGAATTATTTTGTGGTTAAAATATTTTTCATTAAATAGAAAATTTGATATTATATTGCCTGAGTTTGTCTCTTCAATTTGACGGTTTATGTGTTTAATTTTATTTTTTTAATAGTTAAGAAAATGAATATTAATATATTGATATTTTTTTGTTAAAAATTTAAAAATATTTAAAAAAATATTTAGACAAAAAAGGGTAGAAAAATATAATTTAAACCATGGGTACATAGCAGCAGCAGCCCCATTAAATAAAGAGAAGTTCTGGGCATCAGCCCATTGCCGCAGCACACCGTGCTGTGGTTTTTTTAATTTTTAATTTTTTTTTCACCCAATAAAATTAGTGTGTGAGGGCTGATATGCACAGTAGAGTGTGATTTATATTTTCTCTTAAATAAATATTATACATGAGAAATGCTATATCACACTCTACTATATATCACACTCTCCACACACTTCACATAGTTTTTTTTTTTTTTTTTTTCACCCCAGCACGTTAGGTGTGCTGGGGCTGCTTCACACAGTAGAGTGTGAAGCAGATTTTTTCATTATACATACGGTGTGTCTGAATTATAAAAAGAATGGTTATGCATCAGCCGGTAGCAGTACACTTCACATGATATTTTTTTGAGATCTGTTATACATCATTCTACAGCTGGCGCACACTTCACATGATTTTTTTTTTAAATAATTCTATATATCAGCCTACACTCTCCACACACAATGCATTCAAATTTTTATTTTTTTTAACTCAATACACTAAATATGTTGAGTGTGTGATAAATAGTAAGCTGATACAAATATTTTTCCTTTTTTTTTTTTTTTTACACTCAATATTGAGTGTGCTGCGGCAGGCAGATACAGATAAATTTCCATTATAAAATGTGATTCGTACTTGAAAAAAAAAAAACTGTAGTAAATGCTGATCGGAGAAAGTCACAGTGAGAGTTCACAGTCAAAGCTGCCCCTTTCGCGATGCACCTTTCACCTCTTTTTTCTCTCTCCCTCAAACCCTCTCAACAAAAACCCTAATAATTACTCAGTCCGGTATTTCCAAGAGGTAACGATCTTCTACTCTTTGACTTTGTCTGATATTTAGAGACACTTTTCCTTAAGCTTCCGGTTCGGTAATCGTGTTCGTTTTCTTCCCTTATAACTGATGCACCTACATGTCCATGTCCACCATTTTTCTTAGAAAAACATTGTTCATCTATTTGAAAAGTTCCCCTTATGACTTTTATTTTGCTTAATTTCTGCTCCAAGTGTGATTCCTTTTCAGAAATGTGTAACCCTGTTGGTACTTTCTTGTCACAGAAGTTAGGCTTTTAGGTCCAAATCTCCATACTTAGATGGAATCCAATTGGATATAATTTAAAGTTTTGAGAAGTGGATATCTTTCAGGTTTGGAGGATAACGTTCGGGAGACTCTGTGGTTTTTGTATTTTTTGGTTGGAAGGGTTTGTTTTAATGGAAGCAGGGTCAGGTTACAACTCTGTTCCTCCTTCAACCTCTTTTGATAAGTCCAGAGTCTTGGATGTGAAGCCCCTGCGCAGTTTAAAACCAGTTTTCCCAAGTGCATCTGAAATTCCTCCCTTTGTATGCGGCCCACCTAATGGCCCTTTCCCTTCTGGATTTACGCCGTTTTACCCATTTAGTGTCCCACAAGGATCTCCAATGCAGATGCCAATGGGTCCTATACCGACTCCTCTGCGAGCGTTTCGAAGCACCCAATCACCAGAATCTTCGAGAGCATTTGATGGGGACGATGGGCCGTCAATGGAAATGGACGGGAATGCAGATGGTTATTTTGATGGTCAAAAGCGTGGAGCTCCCTTGCGCGGCTCCAGCTCTTCACAGAGGAAGACACCCAAGAATCGGGACACTAAATCTTCCCTCTCCTATGCTGCCAGGAAAGGGTCAGGTACAGTTTTTGTTGGTGATATTAGTCAAGTTGATAGGGATGACGGTAACAGGGAATTGGTTAATCGTGTGCTTATGAGATTTGATGCACTTCGGAGAAGGCTCAGCCAAATGGAAGATGCCAAGGAACTGAGCAATGGGATTATCAAGCGAGCGGATTTAAAAGCTGGAAATCTTTCGATGAGCAAAGGGATCCGCACAAACATGAGGAGGAAGATTGGAGCTGTGCCTGGAGTTGAGATTGGGGACATCTTCTTTTTTCGTATAGAATTGTGTGTGGTGGGATTACATGCGCCGTCTATGAGTGGTATTGACTATCTTATTGTCAGGGATGCATTGGATCAAGAGCCAGTGGCTGTGAGCATTGTTTCGTCTGCAGAATATGGTGATGTGGAGGATGGGGATATTCTTATTTATAGTGGTCAGGGTGGGAATTTTGGTAAGAAAGACAAACAAGCAACTGATCAGAAGCTTGAAAGGGGTAATCTCGCTTTGGAGAGAAGCTTTCGGCGGGGCAATGAAATTAGAGTCGTCCGGGGTATCAAAGATGCTATTAATCCATCATCAAAGGTCTATGTCTACGATGGGCTTTATAAAATTCAAGAGTCGTGGACTGAGAGGAAATCTGGTTGCAATATATTCAAGTACAAATTTGTGAGGATGCCAGGGCAGCCTGTTGCGTTTGCTGCTTGGAAATCAATTCAGAAGTGGAAGGAAGGATTCTCTTCAAGGGTTGGACTTATTCTTCCGGACCTCACGTCAGGGGCTGAAAGTATACCTGTTTCACTTGTAAATGATGTTGATGGAGAGAAGGGCCCTGCTCATTTCATTTATTTTCCCTCTCTCAAGTATTCGAAATCATTTGACTTAACACAGCCTTCTTTTGGATGCAACTGCCGTAATGCATGCCAACCAGGTGATCCCGACTGCTCTTGCATCAGGAAAAATGAAGGTGATTTTCCATATACTTCAAACGGGGTTCTTGTGGGCCGAAAGCCTTTGATACATGAATGTGGTCCCACATGCCCTTGCTTTCCTAACTGCAAAAACCGAGTTTCCCAGAGTGGTTTGAAAGTTCACTTGGAAGTTTTCAAAACAACAGATAGGGGCTGGGGCCTGCGGTCATGGGATCCTATTCGCACTGGTACTTTTATATGCGAGTATGCAGGTGAAGTTATTGACAAAGTCAAGGGAAAGCAGGGTGGGGAGGAAGTTGAAAACGATGAGTATGTTTTTGATACAACCCGTGTTTATAACTCATTCAAGTGGAATTATGAACCTGGGCTATTGGAGGAGGAAAGTTCGAATGACTCTGAAGAGGAGTACAAAATTCCATCTCCCCTAGTCATAAGTGCTAAGAATATGGGAAATGTAGCACGATTTATGAACCATAGTTGCTCGCCAAATGTTTTTTGGCAGCCGGTTTTGTATGAACACAATAATCAATCCTTTCTTCATATTGCCTTTTTCGCAATTAGACATATCCCCCCTATGACAGAGTTGACTTATGATTATGGGATTGCTCGCTCTGATGAGGCTGAGGGCAGCAGCGCACTCAATCGGAAAAAGAAATGCTTATGCGGTTCATCAAACTGCCATGGTTATTTTGGTTAGTTGCATACCAGCAGAAACGCATGGTGCCGGCAAACAGTGTCCTGGCTATAAGGTTTGAAATCTCCCTTATATGTACATCTTATCTTCATTGCTGGAAAATGTTTGAAAGTTTAAGCTGATTGTCATATTATATTGGTAGATGATGACATGTTAGCATATCTTACTTCCTTTGTTTTGATGGTTTTATTCTTATTAAGGCATCACATACTGCAGCGACGAATTCCACATCACCAGAGCAATAAATCTGTAATACTCTAGAATATTACCTTGTAACAGAATGAAGGAATAATGAACAGGTGTCATGTAGTGAGTGGAGAGAATATTTTGATTTTTGTTAGAGATCGTGTCCATAAATATGTAAACAGCTTGTAATAGAAAAGATGAGAAAACGAATATGACAGTAAACTCTGCCTTGTGATTTCTGTATGACCTTTATACAAACAATTGGTGTTTCTTCATATTTCAATAATTCTGAACTTAGAATTACATGGGAACGAAAGGAAAAAGAAGTTAACAACTGCTGAACCTCAAATTGAAGGATTTATGAATCGCTAGTTTGCTGAGTTTTTGTCTTAATTGCTTAGGTTTATAGTACTTATCAAAACAAAACAAAAATTGCTTGGGTTTATAGTCTTGACGTTGGTCAACATTCTTTCTAATGTATATCCTCAAGGTGGTCTTAATGATATTGACTACTTTACCATGAAGGAATGCTATTATTATTAGGTTGACAAACAAATAATTGCTTGTGTTTGATGAACAGTTGAACTAAAATATGCTCAGTAAAAGAAAATAACTGAACTAAAATGTGATTCTGTTATGGTTTTGATTGTACATTGCCGTTACAGCAAGGGAACTGTGCCAGTCTATCAAAGTCTTAACAGTTATTTATTGTTTTACCCGCCGAATCTTGATCTTTCATGTTTCTCCAGCTCAACCTTTTCTGTCGCCCGCTCCCCCCCCCCCCCCCAAAAAAAAAAAAAACAAAATAACAAAAAAAGTTCAATCCTTATCTTTCCCCGAAAAGCAAAATCAGAAAATGAGAAGTGGAGATGGTGCTCATATTGCTGGTTCGTGAAAATTATATCATAATGCTTTACATCACTTATCTCTCAAGTTTCACTGTCAATTTTTTTTCTTATGTATGCTTGGACTTTTTACTGTGTAACAGCTACACCAATCGGGGTAAATAACAGGCGTGTTGGGAGTCAGTCAAGGCAAAAGTTCATGTTCAATGGCCATACATTTTCCATAATCACGATCCAGCTTAGCTAGTTAGTTATCTGCTGTGGGCTTAGATATTTGCTGTCGACAATTGCTTTGCCCCTTCTCCTGAATTAGAGGTTCTTTTCTTTCTAAGTGTGTTCTTTCTGAATAGTGAAATTCACTGGTTCGTGTAGTATAAATCCATTGTACATGGAATGGCCATGACTATCACCCTGAAAGACTTTTCCATTTGTAGTCTGTATTTTGTAACTGTTAACAATTCTGCTGTTGTAGACTTGTAGTTGTATTAGCAAAGCTTTCCCAATTATGATGTGATCATAATAGCATTGGACACCAAAATAAGTCAATGATTTTTTTTTTTTTTTTAAATGCAATAAAAGACTGATTTGCACAAGGAATGGACTCGAGAGTGAATAACTTTTAGCTAAAAATAAAATAAGATAAAAGTACATCCATCTGCACCAAGGAACAAGTTCTGGGAATTTTGAATTCTACTTGGCATTCCACACGTCACACCTCTTTTATTTTTTTTTTCTTTTTTTCCTATAACAAGTATGTGGTGTATAGATGATAAGTATAACAAATCAATTAGTTTAGTAGGAATAAAATAAAATAAAATAAAATAAAATAAAAATATATATAGTGTATGGTGTGGGATGATGAATAGCATAATCCACGTTTCTTGATTTTCAATATCCTTGCAGAGGACCTCTCCTCAACTAGAATCTGTCAAACAGAGAAGGAAACATTAATCAACTGAGCATGCATGCACAATTTAATCATGATAAGTATGATTGAGGTTGTTGCAAAATTCAGAAATAATATAAAAACTTTTATGCATGAGACCGTTGCACAAACCGTAAAAACACAAGAAAGAAAGTGGCACTCAATTTTTTTGCCACCCTGTTTTCTCAGCATCGAAACAGAGCATGGAAATGAATGGTATCTGAGATCAGGACATGGGAATATTGGTTTATCCTCATTGGCTATGACAGAGCCCAGGGAAGCCATGGCTCAAGCTTCTTTATCCTCTCTCTCTCTCTCTCTCTCTCTCCTCTAAACTTCTTCTAGTCTTTATATATGCATTCATTTGAATGCTATCACCTGCGTCATTCTATATGTATTTTTTGTCAATATCAATTCAACTAAAATATCATGATCGTCTTAGGATTTGGTTTTTCAAATGATCATGTGAACCTCACGTGGAGAGAGAGAGAGAGAGAGTCAGCAAGGAAGATCGATAGCCAACAGATGGAAGTTATCAAGTAGATTAGTGTATAATATATAAATTATGTGAACCCTCGCAGTCCTTGCTGATATTTTATTTTATATATAGAGTTTAAATAAATATGTTAAGGTCTCGTTTGTTTTTACGACTTCTCTCAACTCATCTCATCTAATTATTATAACTTTCTTAAATTTTTATATAAAATAAAATAAACAATTCAACATTTTCAAATCTCAAAACAAAAATAATATTAAAAAATATATATTTTAAAAACATTTTATTAAACTTTTAACTTTAATTTCATCTCATCTGCAAAAACAAACTTGGTCATTGAAAATTGACTTTTATTAAAGAAGTTGGTAGTTTGAAACTTAAGCCATGCATATCTCCGTAAGTTAAGATCTCAAACATCTACAATATTAATTGGACAATTAAGGAATCTTGATCCAGTTTGGAGTAAGCAAACAATCTGGTTGGGAGCATCGCTTATTGTGCAACTTTCCTTCAAGTATAGGCCCCTGAATCCTTTTGATATAGCAAAAACTACTAACTAGCTAGAAAAGAGAAGATTATAACAATTGCCCCTTTTTCGTCTTGATGCATTAAAGCTTTGCAATGGCAGATACAGGCAAATTGGATCTTGCAGGGAACTTCAAATCTTCCCAATCTTCATCATCCAACATAGAGAAGTATGAGTCGACCATATCCTCACTAACAAGCTCCAACTTAGAGGGCTCCCACTGAATGGAAAACCAGAAATAAGGAAACCAGAAATGGAATTAGCCAAATAAATCAAGATTTATGAACATCACGGGATGATCGAAACGCAAAGATACAGAAACAATTCTCATTTTACCTTTGGGTTCTTATCCTTGTCCAGCAGTATAGCTCTACAGCCCTATATTAGAAGGTGAGGTGTTAAAATCGTCCACAAAAGAAGAAACTAAGAGCTGAAAAAATACTTTAAGCAGATAACCTCAAAGAAATCCCGGCTGACATTCCCTTTTAGGATATGACAAACCATTCTATACTCACGAACAAGGCATTGACCAACACCCTGGAGCCTTCCTTGTCTAATCTGTTTGCAAAAAGAAAACAAAGTTTTAATGAAAACAATTTAACATGATCTAGACAACACCAGATAATGACTTAGTTTTGGTATTATTAACAAAGGTGTTATGTGAAGTTAATTTCTTAGCTTGGATGGTATAGGTATGCAACAGATGCTTTTTCCCCCACTATGATCAAGTGTTCCCTTGGCTATGTTTGACAGGGCTGTATATTTATCTAGATTCAGAGGGTTTCAGATTTCATTTATGGTGGTAAAACTACAACAGAGGGTTTAGAAAAAGGGGGAACTACCCCCAAATAAATGACCCATTTATGTTTCAAAGGATCCAACTTGGGTTCTCCAAAGATTCCTGGACGCTTTCTCCAAGTATTTTGATCATGACAGAGCCTAACCAAAAAACTCCTTACTTGTCAAATGAGTAATGAATCCTTGTACAAAGGTGAGATCACCAAAACCTTTACATTGTTAAACACTTTTACCTGATGCTAACAACATCATGAAGATTACAAGGCAGGGTTCTTAGATAAGAATATAGTAGTGTGGGGTATTGCACAACAAATATCTTAAATGCAACCAAAGAAGTCTTTACCATTTTAGTTTTAATAACATGGGGTTGCCTCGTTTGTTTTCAGAAAACATCTCATCTCATCTAATCATTACAACTTTCCCAACTTCCAATACAAAATAAAATAAACAATTCAACTTTTTCAAATCCCAAAACAAAAATAATATTAAAAAATATATTCTAACAATATTTTATTCAACTTTTTAACTTTAATTTCAACTCATCTCATCTCATCTCCGAAAACAAACAAGCCAGTCTTTCTGCTCCCTTACCGATCTCAGAGAAACCTTAAGGCTCGTTGGAGATGCTTCCTTCAGTGACTTAATTGCCGCAGATATCCAATCATCATTCTTATTCAATGCCTCTCTCTCCTACAACAGCAAGCATAAGATCATGGTCAGTTAAGTGGTAAAAGTTTTCTCTTTTTACGTGTGAAACGAAAAAGAATACAACTTATAGCACTGACAAACTTTCTAAAATAATAAATGGTACATCAAATTCAGTCTCAGCGCCGAAAACAAATATCTATATCATAAACTTACAAGGGCAGATAAAATATCTTCGACTGTTCTTCGAGAGAAGCACCTATCAATTAGATCCAATCTGTTTCCAATGCAACCACGAAAAAAGATCTCGAGTTTATCAAGAAAAAAGATTTAGAAATTTAAGGATCTTGGATGGCAACACAATAGGCAGCCTCGTTTCAGAAAATTAAATATTAGTTTTTGAAACAAATATGGTTCTAATAAAGATTTCCTGCAATTAATCTTTGAGATGTGGTTCCTTTGTCCACATAGAAATGATAATCACCATATACTAAGATGATACAAGCAACAGGTCATATCAATAGAACTTTTTTCATCTGAGGCATTGCAAATTAGATGTTTAAGACCTGAGATGGCAACTCTATGACATTTATAGTGTCCTTTTTCAAGTTCCAAAGATATTCTGATAGTCCTTATTAAACTATTTATTTATTTATTTTTGTTTCTTTATTTAAGGGTTTATTTTGATATGCACCCCAACTCTATCTGATGCCACCTTCACCACCTGAGTCGATGTCCAGGGATAATAAACTCCATTAATTATGCTATTGGTTGCATTTCAAGCAAGCATTGGACAATTCTTTTTCTGAAAGAGTAATATGCATTATGTATTCATCCCAAAGTACCTCACATCTTGCCAATCACACCAAAACACTCTTAAACGGCAAGTATATAGGGGGATTTACATAAGTTGCTCAATGATGAAATTGTCTTTATTCATGCAGGAGTTCTAGCATAAAAATGCATATACATGTATGCAAAGACATGAACAGAGATAATTTCTGATTCAAAAAAATGAGTAAAGCATAAGAGGAATGAGGGGGATTATTTATTAAAAATCCTTGGCATACAGGGGATAGAGTAGCATATAACAATTGAAAAAGCCATTTAATATGAACTACAAAATAATATTAATAATTAGAAATGCCAAACAACCTGTGATATGCACTTTGCTCTTTCAAATAAGGTCGCTGTGAGTATTTGTCAATGGTTGCAGAAACAATGGCTGGATCACTTGAATCTAACTTGTGCAGTGCCTCTTCCAACAGAGACAATCTCTGTCGAATAATTAAAAGAAAAAATATAAGAAGGCATTTAAATTGTAAGACTTTCCAGCTTAGAAGATAAAAGCTTTAATAATTATAGGAGGAGAAACAGATGTGAGGACAACACATGTATAGCATTTCAAGATAATGAATTGTAGAGGATTACTGAGTATGGATTCTAAGTATATCCCTGAGTTGAAACAGTCATTATCCACTGCAGCAAATATGAACAATTTTTCCATAAACTAATTGATTTTAGAAGCATTAAATTGTATTTCATAATGTGCATGTAAAGTCTGTCCAGAGAAAAAACTACAATCAATCATAATGTGCACATAAAGTCACTACATGTCAACAAAACAATGCTGATGCATGTTACTTTTGTAATTAGCATTATTCCTCAACAAAACAAGGTGATATATACTCTTCATTATAACTTCAAGATATCCTTTTTTGATAAGCGAGAACTTCAATCTATCTACAATGAATTAATTAAACCATAATGATGTACTACCACTGAGGGGACAAAGTGAGTTGCAAGGCCACACGCAAGCATTTCAGCACCATCCAACCTAGTGCCGGTAAGACCCACATATTCTCCTGCCAAAGATTCGGCACTATAATGAATATTCAAGCAAAAACAGCATAAAAATCTATAACTTTGTGAAAATATTACAGCATAATCCTGCAGCAGGACTGATGAAATAGAACTTCACCTTCTTTTTTAAAGAATAAGAGTTACTATTTATTTCAATTATTCATCAAAAGTATTTACACTGAGGATATAAGTGGCAATACCAAAGAATCCTTGGAGTCTGGACAAGAAATAAGAGGCACCTACATCTGGGAAGAGCCCCAAACCTGTTTCTGGCATTGCAAAGACCTGCAACAATTGCACTGTCAGAATACATGTTAACCAAAGAAACAAAAGGTGCTAAATCTAAAACAATAATCATCAAAATATATACAAAATGGGTCAATCATGCCTCTGCAATATTATCTAGCTAAATGTTTCTCCTCCATCATCAAAAGAATGGAGAGTATCCAAATATGAAAAGAAAATATATTACATAACACCAGATGTTCAAATTGAAATCTTTTACATATTACAAATCTCTAACCCCTCAAACTTTTACAATCTGCTAGTCTGCTGCAATAATTCAAGAAATTACGAAAAGATGAAAGGAAGCAATGAGATTATTGAAAGTAACCAAATAAATTCGTTTTTAAAAAGAACACATTTTTTTTTTTATAAGTAAACGATTGTATTAATGAAATAGGCATAGTCCAAGTACACAAGCTGGTATACAAGAATCAACACCTATCTAGGAAGACGAAATAGAATCTCATTAAGAGTAAAGCCATACTAATAAAAAAGAACACTTTTTATGAACTGAAACTTTTATCAGATAACTTTTTGTATCGTTAATGCATTAGCAACTATTGAACTTGCAATTATACATATAGCTTACTCCTATTCAAGCATTCAGAACTGAAAATTATCAATAGAGTGAGCTATGACAATGAAAAAGACATTATTAATATCTAAAGTTTCAGGAAAATGCGTGATTCATAACTATGTTCACCTCTACAAGCTAAAGTAGGATTCTATACAACTTTAAACCAAAGATAAAGATGATAAAAATACCGAATTCTCTGTTGCAACCTGGAATCTACCATGAATTGAAGCGCCAGCTCCACCTCCCATCACAATTCCATTAAGAATTGAAACCTTCAACATTGTTTACATGCAAAGGTAAGATAGGATATAAACAAGCAGATGATGGATCCAGAAACTAACTTGACCAAGAAAACCTCAACTCTAAAGTCACAGTATGTAAAATTTACACTTAAGGCAAACTGGCTCACCTGGGGTTTACAATAGGTTGCCATGATGTAATTTAAGAGGAACTCCTTCCGAAAATAATTTGCACCTAATCTCCAGTCACCTAATAAGGAAAAATATGGGATAAATTATAATATGCTTTGTGTTAATGTCCTTTATTTGTACAAAAATAAATTCTCGACATTTGCATAAACCAAGCATCTTCTAAAGAATTCCTCCTCCCTTCAGTCCAGTTTGACCATAAAAAGGAAAAGAACGGCACAAGATATTCAAGCTAGAAGAAGAAGATGCTTCCATCTCAACAGAGGCTGAACCTTATCCAAGGTTGAAGGTCATCAATCTTACCGATTTTAAGGATAAGCAAGGGTGGCACATTAAGCAATGAAGAGAACCTATACCTTTATTACAATCATGAACCACAGCTGCAACATCACCACCAGCACAAAATGCTCTCCCCTTTCCCTACAGAAGTAAGACCACAGATGATAGGTTAGTCATACAGCCAGCATTCTCTGTAAGGTTGAAACAATAGGTCACACATTCAAATTTGAACTTAATGACAAGCAGTCATTGGACAAATTAAAATACCATTCCTATCCATAAGCATGAGAAACTTCCTTAAAAATCCTGCAAATTACCGACCTTTCCTGTCTATACCAAGGAACTGAACTGAACTAGATGAATATTAAGATCTATAATCCCTACAAGTTAACAACCTTAAGAAGGTTGTTTTTTCAAACAAGTTTGTGACCAGGACAAAAGGACTCAATCAATTTTCTTTAACCAAAGTATACAACAAGACTCCCTGACCCACAAAAGTCGATCTTGTATTTTTGAACCAACTGAAACAACTAGGGGCTAACTTTCCAACATAATTATTGAAAGAACTGGAAGAAATGCATAACCAAACAACCATCACAAAAATACATGAGCAATACTCTGTAACCAAACAACAAAGATCCCTTAAAGAAAAGATGAATCAATGATACAGTATAACGCATGAAAAATCGGCTCCAGAAAAATGATATCCATCATTTAAAGATGAGACTTGTAGACTGTATGTCAGAAGAAGAGTACCTTCACAATTACCAACTTGACATTTGAATCCTCTTCATAGGCAATGAAAAGTTCCAATAACTGAGAAACCTAAAATTTGAAAAATAAAAAAAGTAGAAAAGTAAAATTATAGTTCCAGATTTCATGTGTATGGCAAATGTATTACAATTTACTTCATTTCCACTATCAAATACATGTAAATGTATTCATGCATTTGAAATACGCATATATAGCATTATCTTCAACAAAGCAGAATTCATGGCCAGGAATAGTAGTGATATAAACTATGTAACAGGAACAAAATGTGCAAAACTTCCCAGTATCAGTTGTGGTCGATATAAAAGACGTGTAAGAAAGGGACATATACATTTAAAGAAAATGATAAAGAAACTGATGAAGGTTGATCCACCAAAAGGGGCTATAAATAGCAAACCACCCATATCCTAGAGATTATATTCAACGAATGAAAGCACATAAGTAAAATGCTCTCTCTCTCTCTCTCTCTCTCTCTAGAAACTCATCTATCCAAAAGTATTAGATGCTTAAAAGTACAAATAGGAATTTAAAACCAATAACGTGGTAATACAATATAAAGGATAATTAAAGAAAACACATACCATTTGAAATGAAAGGGCGTTCAATTGTCTAGGTCTATTCAATGTCAATATTCTTGCAGAAGACCTCTCTTCAACCAGAACCTTTCAAACACAGTAAGAAATATCAAGTATGAAACCTGCAAAGTAATCATGGTATATACGAGGAAGTGCATTGCAAAATTCAAATGTAATTTATTCAATCCTGCGTTTAGTTATATTCTCCGAGTACCAGATATCTTGTAATTTCCAAACAACTTGATTACGCTGTTAATCCGCTAATCCATGTGAAGTTACTTGATTTACGAAAGGGAGTTTCCTTCAGTATTAATAGGACATGAAACGCAAATGCTCTGTTTGGTTGGCTAGAGAGAGTCCGAAAAGTAAAATAAAAATTAAAAAAAAAAAAAAAAAAAAAAAAAAAACCAAGCTTGAAGATGTTATTCTTGCTTCGTACATAAAATTCAATACCCGAGCGTGTTATTAAGCCTGATCGAAAAAGGGAAAAGCAAAAGTTTTCTTTTTTCTCCTCGGTTTTCTCAGCCACCAAACAGATGATGAAAATGAATTCAATTCTATAACATAGGATGAGATTGAGAATTCAAAAAAGAAAAAAAAACGAAAATCGAGAAATAGCACAGACCTGGTCCTCGTCGGGTTTGGTTGAAGTGAGTGGAGCCATGGTGATTTGCCGTGAAGTGCTGTGTGATACTAGAAATCAACGGAATAATTATGCTGATTCCTGATGAGCTTGGTAGCTTTTACCACTGGGGTGAAACTCGTGGTGCCATAATGTATAGGGTATTTTCGTAATATCGCTAAAGTGTTTTCTACGGCGGCAATAGTCGACACGATAAAACTCGATATACATACAAAAATCCCATTTCCCAAAGAAGATAACTCAACAGCACCCGCCGAGTTCTCTAGTCTAGGCTATGAGCTCCTCTTTCTCACATAAACAGACAGAGAGAGGGGGGTGGGGTGGGGAGAGGGAGAGAGAAGAAAAGCATTGGAATTGAGCTTTTAAGAGAAGGACTTCGTTGGTATTCCCTTTTTGCTTCACCGGAAGAAGCTGTGACTGTCGCAAGAGACGTATGGTTCAATAAGGTTGAAGTTGATGCCGGTGATTCCACCCCTTCTTCGCTCCAGTTGAGTTCATCATAAAAAAATTTTAGTCTAAATACGCTTGCTTTATTATTGTTTGAGTGATGGAAGTTTAGTATATATGAATACTGAGCATCATAAGATCACCCATGACATGAAGATTGTAATAGAAATTCGGCATTGAAATGTGTTTGGGTTTGGGTTTTTGAAAAAGGGGAGGAGGAATAAGATGAAATGGCTCAATGATAATTCCTGTCTCGATATCCTCTATCACTGAAAAACCAATGATCGATGACTTCAAGATGTAGAGGGAGAGAAGCTTAACATCATTTTGTTAAATCAATATAATATTGTATTTGATCAAAGTGTCATTGGTTTCTCTTCTGGGAAAAAAAAACCTGCATTGCTTGCTCATTCATCTGATCTTTTTTCTGGAATCTGGGTTTGTGTACTTTTCATTTTCGATCGTCAAAGTTCTTATCTTTTTGAAATGCTATTACACATGAATGGTTGCTTTCAAAACTAACATTTTAGAGAATATTACAGAGGATCCCGATCAAGATAGGTATATGTGTATGAAGTGAGGTACAGCACTTTTGAACTACAAGAATCAATTGTAAAATTGGGATTTGTTACAGGAGATTCGGGCAAGAGATGAACCATACTTCATGAATCTAGCAATCTAAAGAATCGGATCTCATTATTGAATCGTTATTTTCGGGTTAGATATTGGATGCAGGATTAGTCTCCTCAAATGCATGCATGCCATCCTCAACTTGTTTTTAAACGTCTTCAAGGTGTGAGACACTTGTCGTGTCTGTGGCCAAAACATGACAAAGTGTGAGAAGGCAGGGAAACTGGTGAATTTCTATATATATGGGTGGCTGTATGTTGCTATCTTGGCATTGTGTTTGCTTGGAAAGATTAAGATTACTTCCTCGTGTTTTCGTAGGTTGTGAACAAAGACTAGGAGAGTGTACGTGGAAAAATGCAGGCTGTGAAGGACAAGCTGCAAGACATGAACGCTATGCGGAAGGCCAAGGCCGCAGCAAAGGAAGAAGAGAAGGTAAGAAAGAAGTATAAGAGATCTTCTACAATTTTGAGTTTTCTGAGTTAAACATTTTATACAATTAGGAAAGATATAGATACAACGTGTATATAACTCCATTACATACAATGCCGAGGCTGTAGGTTGTAGAAAATGTTCTTGATCCGAGAGAGAAACACCATTATAATGTGATAAACACATCATAAGGTGATTAAACTCATAATTTCTAAACAATTCCAAGTTCAAGTTTTGGTCAATTTAAATTTATGAGATATAATAATTAATCAAACCGAAATCATGCATGTAGGCTGAAAAAGATTTAGCAAAAGCCAGAATGGAGGTTGCACATGAGGTAAGACTGGCGAAAGAGGCTGAAGCCGCGATAGAGTTGCATGTAGCCAGGGCCGGGGAGAAGGCGGAAAGGGAGGTATTCAAGCATGCCCCCAAGAATCCAAATGCCGGCGGCGGTGTCGACTCGACGGACAAGGGTGCTATGGCATTTGGAAATAGTTGCCCTATTGATGGAGCTTGCGAGCCCCCTGATCATACTAGCGGATAATTTAATATATGAATTAATATATTAATATATGAATAGTCCTACGTACATGTATTCCTCAATTTATTTAGTATAATTCGTTGTGTCAAAGCCAGGTCAATCTCAGCTAGCTAGTATTTTCATTCTTATTCCGACAAAATAATAATGTAATTAATTAATTAATGAGTTTGGATGAGTTGTCCTACATTAATTAATATTCCTCAACTTATTTATTATAAGTATAATTAACTGAATGGCGACAAGTCATGCAGTCGTCTCACCTAGCTAGTATATATTTTCACTCATATTTCTCATTTATGACAAAATAATAAGGTAACTAATTAATGAGTTTAGATTTTCTAAGTTGAATTTTAAAGAAGGTTTATTAATTACAATTTCAGCATTAATTACTTTATAATTAGGCCATGCATTTAGACTCGGCAACTTATCATTGTTAGATGACCGCGCATTGTGTGCATTTGTGATCTCTTTCATAAAAATTAGAACGATGATATCGTGAGGATACCGACGCTTCGAGTCGGGATAGAATTCACCTATGATGATCTCGTCCTACATTGCATCAAGACAACTTCTTACTGAGGTTTGTATATGAGTTCAAATTTCAAAGCCTCCAAATTCGACTTCATCCATGAAATCTGAAATAATATAGAGATATGGTTATAATGTCTAGAGAATATAAATATTCAGAAACCAAATACTTGTCCGATTATTTATGAGAATCTTAAAAAACAATAAATTGCCCAACCAATTTGAATCTTCTATTATTTAAATATATATACAATCTACCACATTAATACAGGCACCTTCTTCACTCTATATATACCATGCTTTTTTGGGAAAACAATTGCCATAATTTAACCCCATACATATTTTCTTTGAGAAATCATCTTTCCATAGATCTAGCCATGACAAGAAAGAAAGTAAATTTTGCATGCATGACAGATGATAGTGTGAGGAAGGCCACTTTCAAGAAAAAGAAGAAATGGCTGTTGAAGAAGATGAGTGAGCTGAGTACTCTTTGTGCAATTCAAACATGTGCAATTATTTATAGTCCCTACGATCTAGAACATGAGGTTTGGCCTTCCCCCTTAAGGGCGCAAAGTGTGATTGCAAGGTTTAAGAACATGCCTGAGGCGGAACAGAGCCGAAAAATGATGAACCAAGGAAGTTTCTTGAGGCAAAGGATAACCAAATCTGAGGAGCAAGTGAAGAAGCAGCAAAGAGAGAATCGAGAGTGACAAGTGATGACCCAAGTCATGTACAAGAGCTTGGTTGGTAATCAAGGCCGGCTGCAGAATCTAGGTGTTGTGGACTTGAACGACTTGGGATGGCTAATAGAGAAAACTATAGATGAGATTGACGAGAGAATCAAGTCGCTTCGAGAACAGATAATGCCTCCTCCCCGCCAAGTCGTGACTGCAGGGACGAGCAGTGGCCATGACGTTTATCCTACTAGTCAGGAGAACTATGGTGACGCCACAAAGAACATAGATGTTATGGCTATGGATGTTTATACGCCCAATCAGCAGTTCATGTCAATGGTTCCGGACGTGGGTTATGGATTGAGGAACGAAGATATGGCAGTATCTCTGAATCCTCAATGGTTAGTGGAGTTGCTGAGAACGAATGAGAACGTGGGTCTTGGCAAGAACGAAGATCACATGCTGCCTTTTTCATACAATAGTAATAACAGTACTTTGTGGTCTACTTTTGATCATTTCCCCTAAATAGTGAAAAATATGAAATTTCTGATTCATTGTGAGTCTCAAATCGTATTAAAAGTACGCGTGTATGCCTCATTTCCTTTCCTTTAAAAAGTGAATTGTGCAACCGCCGGGTAATCGTTTTGAAAAAAATGAATAAAACATAAGACCCACATGGAAAAAATTAAATTTTTAATAGTGGACCCCACTCATTTTCAAAGTGATTACGCGACGGTTGCACACTTCACGGTTGTATATAAAATTACTCATATATATATATATATATATATATATATATATATATATAGAGGATATGAACCATCATGTACTTGCAATTGGTGTCTTTCTTTCTTTTTCTTAATTATTTTTTGTTTAATTCTAAATTAGTTTGAACGCCAAATTAAAAAGATTTTGGGTCTTATTAGATCTGCGCGCTGCATGCATGATGCAGTTCCATTAATCATTTTTATACTATATGAATGATATGATCATCCTTAATTTGTGCCCAAATTGAATATTCTTATTTTTTTGTGATAATAAACCCAATTCGATCGTTGTGTTTGGATTCGGCTTCGGCCTGCTGGATCTCTTTTTTGTTGTAATTTTTGTTATATATATATTCAATAAAATTTTGATTAAAGAAAAAATTATCTTTGATATACCATATATATATATATATATATATAAACAATATTCATGACTAGGAGGGCTTAACCTTTTTCATAACAAATTATTTCCATTTGTTGCACGAACTTAATTTGCAAGAATGTTGACGCGGCTACCTCCTCTATATATATATTTCGTAATAATATTGATATTGTGCTGTCAAACTTTCAATAAACTTTTAAGAGTAATGTTATATACAGTCGTGGAGTGTGTAAATATTATACAGTCGTTTTGAAAAAGAGTAGAGTCTACTATTAAAAAATTAAATTTTTTTTTCATGTAGGTCTCGTATTTATTCATTTTTTTAAAAATGATTGGACAGCGTGCGCTTGTCCACTCACGACTGCAACTATCATTTTTCAACTTTTAATAGCTTGTAGAAGGGCCGAGCTACAAACTATTCAATCATTTAATATATGAATTGTCCTACATTAGTGACAACACGTATTCCTCAATTTATTTAGTATGATTAGTTGTGTCAACGCGGCCAATTAAGTAGCTAGTATTTTCATTCTTATTCGATCCCTTATATATGACAAAATAATAATGTAATTAATTAATGAGTTTGGATGAGTTGTCCTACATAATTAATTAATTAGTATGACAACATTTAATATTTCTCAATTTATTTAGTACAATTAATTGTCTCGGCGCCAAGTGATCAGTCTCAGCTAGATTTTATAATAAAGTAAATATAGTTAATGAGTTTAGATTTTATAGGTTGTTTTTTAAGGAATGTTTATTATAATTCCAGCATTATAAATTACTTTATAATTAGGCCATTTAGATTTCGCCAAATTTTATTCAGCCTTTACATTAATTGACACTTGCAAGACAATTGATTTTTCTTCAATTTCTAGTATGTCACTTAATTTATAATTAATAATATAAATGAAATTTTAGAGAAAAACTTTGGAAGAAGATAGACGCAATGTGTAGATGCCGTATATTTGACTAATATATATATATATATATATATTGAGTAATTCTACATACAATCGTGAAGTGTATAACCGTCGCGTAATCGCTTTGAAAAAGAGTGGGGTCTATTATTAAAAAATTAATTTTTTTTATGTGGGTCCCATATTTTATTCACTTTTTTCAAAGCGATTACGCGACGGTTGCACAATTCACGATTGTAACTATCTTTTCTCATATATATATATATATATATATATTAGTGCTCATAGACTCGGCAACTTAACATCATTAGATGGCTGCGTGCGCGTTCATGTGTCTTTGTCTCATTTATAAAAATTAGAACGATAATATCACGAGGATCCCGACGCTTCAAGCCGCGGGTATAAGATTTATCCATGATCTTATGATCCTACATTGCATCAAGACAACTTTATATCGAGGTTTGTATAAGAGTTCAAGCCAGCAGCTTCAAAGCCTTCAAATTCTAATTTCATCCATGAAATCCGAAATGATACTAAAATATAGTTATAATGTCTAGAGAATATATATATTCAGAAATCCAAATACCTGTCTAATTATTTATGAGAATCTTAAAAAACAATAAATTGCCCAACCAATTCTTATCTTCTATTATTTAAATATACAATCTACCACATTAATACAAGCTTCTTCTTCACTCTATATATACCATGCTTTTTTTGAGAAAAATTTGCCAAACATTAACCCATACATATTTTTCTTGAGAAATCATTTCCTCATAGAACTAGCCATGACAAGAAAGAAAGTAAATCTTGCATACATAGCAAATGATAGTGCAAGGAAGGCCACTTTCAAGAAAAGGAAGAAGGGTCTCTTGAAGAAAATGAGTGAGCTGAGTACCCTGTGTGCAATCCAAACATGTGCAATTATTTACAGTCCCTATGATTCTGAACCTGAGGTTTGGCCTTCTCCCTTGGGGGCACAAAGCGTGATTGCGAGGTTTAAGAGCATGCCTGAGATGGAACAAAGCAGAAAAATGGTAAATCAAGAAAGTTTTCTGATGCAAAGGATAACTAAAGCGGAGGACCAACTGAAGAAGCAGCAAAGAGAGAGCAGAGAGTTGGAGATGACCCAAGTCATGTACAAGAGCTTGGTTGGAAATCAAGGGCTGCAAAATCTGGGTGTTGTAGACTTGAACTACTTGGGATGGCTCATAGAGAAAACTGTAGAGGAGATTGGCGAGAGAATCAAGTCCCTTCGAGAACAAATAATGCCTTCTCCCCAAGTCGTGACTGCAGGCCATATTAATCGTACCCGTCAGGAGATATATGGTGAGAATCAGCAGTTGTCAAAGGAATTCAAACCCAATGATCATCAGAACGCGGGTTTTGGATTGATCAGGAACGAAGAGATGACAGCATCACATGATGATCATGAGAATCCTCAATGGTTAATGGAGATGCTGAGATCGAATGAAAACGTTGGGAGGAACGAAGGCTGCATGCTGCCGTATGCATTCAATAATAACAATAACAGTTTGTGGTCTACTTTTAATTTCCCCTAAATAGTGAAAAAAAATGCACCTTCTGATATTTTAATTCATCGTTACACAGATTATAATCTCATGAATAAAAGGAGGCAATGCATGAAGTATTGAGTACTGATCAATCTGTGAAGAACGTGTATGCCTCATTGCCTTTAATTTCCAATTCAAAGGGTTTCCTATATATAGGATATGAATTATATTCATGATGTGGGTCTTTCTTTCTTTTTCTTATTTTTTGTTTAATTCTAAATTAGTTTGAATCGCCAAAAGATTTCATGTACGTCTTATTAGAACATGAGTTACATTAGTACTTTTTTATATTAATTCATATGAATGATCTCATGATCATCCTTTGTGCCCAAATTGAATATTCTTATTTTTTGTGATAATAAACCCAATTTATTATATTAGTATATAACTTGTGCTGAACTTAAGTATATAACATGCGTTTGAATTCCTCCTGGATCTCTTTTTTGTTGTGATTTTTTTATAATATTCAATAAATTTTTGCTTAAGAAAAAATCTTTGATAATATACCATATAAACAATCATGCATGCATGCATGACTAGGAGGGCTTAACCTTCTTCATAGTAAATGATTTCCATTTATGGCACGAATTTAATTTGCAAGAATATTGTTCTAGAAATTTCAAAATGAGTAATGCTATACACTATACTATCATCCCAATTTCATTCTATTAAATATGATGTGGCACATTCATCACCATTAGATGGTAAAGAAGCATGTAATAAATAATCATTTAATGGTGATAAATGTGCCACATCATATTTAATGGAATGAAAATGGGATGTTAATATGGTGTATAGAATTTTTCCAGTAGAAAAGAGATGAACAAATTATAAAGTCTTATTATAATATTTATTAAGAATTTAAGGATGCGTGGTAATTAATTCATCTAAATAACAGCACTGAAACTTGTATCCTTAATCCTTTAGCTAAACTTGCCTAGAAAAAAAAAAACAGCAACTATTAATATAAGATACGATTCATATATATGTTATATCTATTTGTTGGGTAATGCTAGATACACTCATGGGATGTGTAAGTATCGTGTATTCCTTTTAAAAGGGTGTGAAATATATTATTAAAAATTTAATTTATTCATGTGGATCCAAATTTACTCATTTTTTTCAAAAAGAGTGAGCGGCGCTTGCGCGCTTTATAATTGCAAATATTATTTCTCATATTTGTCTCTTGTATTAGGCCCTACATTTTTAAAAAAAATTAACAAAGTGAGACTTTAATAATCCTATTGTGATTCATGTAAATGCTTAAAATTATAATAATGTGAGTCAAGATCACCTATACTTCCAAATCTAAGGATGAATGACCTGTCCCGCCCGCCCAATCCAGTTATCTCATTAGGGGACGGGGGCAACCCACTTGCCCAAGTGCAGTTGTATAAAGGGGTTAAAAGGGGGTCAAAATGTCGTAAGGGGTGGGTACCCACCCACACGTATATTTCTAACTTGTATAAATTAAGAAACCCTAGATCTACTCAGATCTAGATCTAGATCTAACTTGTCGTAAGGGGTTGTAACACCCCCTTCCCGTAGGCTAGGAGTGTCACGTATTTTCCATAAAAATAAATCCGGCAATAGATCCCATAATTTCATAATTGAAAAACTGAACTTTTATTATGTGAAAAAATGTCTAATAAAACTGTCTTCCAAAACATTAAATGAAATAAACTGAAATAAATTCATGTCATAAAAACATGTTTTATTTTAGAAAGTCTGAACTAAAAATAAATGTTCCTTCTACTCCTGGCCTGCCTGCTCGTAATCATCATCTTCACCTGGGTGGTTAAAAACATGAAAAATAAACTAAAATGAATCGATGACTCAGTAAGAAATCTATCACAACGTAAACGTAATAAACATAAGATTTTCATAACAATTTTCATACTGAGCTTAAAATCATGTCTATTCATACTGATGTTTATGCTATGTATGACTGTTTTAACTGAATTAACTGACTGATCTGACTGATTTATCTGATTTAACTGGTTTATCTGACTGGCCAACACATTTAACCATGTGTGCAAGGTTGTGCACCGGCCCCACATCCCATTGCAGCAAGGGGAACCGCTGATAGTATTCTAGCATACTATGGTGGACCACGACTGAGTTCGTAGCTTGCACATCCACCCTGATCTGAACTGCATTGGTACCATGCATCTGAATGACCATCTTATTAACTGATCTGATCTTATCTTACACTTGAATTTAAGATAGCTTACGTGTCTTATACACATGATATGCATGACATAATACATACATAATTATAATTTCTGAATCTGAAACATGATGTGGAATGACATGATCGTATGCTATATTGGATGACATGTTTGCATATGACATGAGCGGTTCATAAATAATGGTTGTCAATGAACTGGCTTGAATAATACATACATATAAGCTAACTGTGATGATCCTAATTTATGATCAAATTACTTACATCGCTGTGCTTCTTCTTGAATAACATTTCGTAACTTGAGACCTATATACAATAAATAACTATCACTAAATTGTTTGGAAATAAATAAATACTAATATCTTACTTAACTAAATTCAGAATTCTAAAAGATAGTCAAACAAATATTTTGTTTAACACTAAAATCAATAATTCCTAGTATTTAAATTACTTAAAATACTAAATTATAATTTTAGTAGAAAACTCTAGCTATTTTAAAATACTTCATAAAACTTAAGTTATTAAACTAAGTTTTATTTCTTAACATAGTTATTAAATCTTATAAGAAACCTAATAATTTCCATTAAATTCTTAACATAGTAATTTTGTTAAATTCTACTAAATCAACAAAGGAAATATTAACTAAATTATTAGGCTCAATAGTATACTTTAAAATATATTTTCAATTCTTTAAACATTTTCTTATAAAATGAACCTTTAACTAATATATTTATTTAATTAAAAACTAACCTTTAAAAATATTAAGCCCAATAAAAATCACTAAAACTATTGTTAGAATAAAAATAAGATGAAACTCAAATTAAAATACAAGTCCATTTAAACCTCATTAAAATCTAAAATAGTTGCAAATTCTAACCCATAAAAACATTATTATAATTTGTAAAAGTCAAAACCTGGCCCATAAAACAATACTACATGAGCCCATCGTACGCACACGGGCTTAGGGCCCAACGGCCCATTAAGACTTACGGATTCTTTCTAGAGTCCGAAAACATGGCTAAACAAAAAGTAAGGCAAAATAGAGTTTGAGAGAGAGGAGAGGTCTGCGATGGAGGCTCACCGAGGGAGGGCTGAGGCGATGGCGGTGTTGGGTGGCTGGGAGTGACCGGCGACGCGACTGGGGGTTCCAATGGTGGTGCGGCACTAAGTGAGAGAAAGAGAGAGAGAGTTTAGAGAGAGGAACTACTAGACCGAAGAGAGAGAGAGAGAGAGAGAGAGAGAGAGAGAGAGAGAGAGAGAGAGAGAGAGAGAGAGAGAGAGAGAGAGAGAGAGAGAGAGAGCTGTGGCGGTCGAGGCCTTATCGGAAGGGAGTGGCTCGATGGGGGCTGTGTGTCGGCAGCTTCTGTGTCGTCGGAGAGGGTGGTCTTGCTGTGGTGGCTGCGGGTCAGAGAAGATAACTCAAATACAAGTGAGTTTTCTTTGTATTTTTCGTGTGTTTGAATCAGATATTCTTTGTGGGATTTATAAAGACGATAGGAAGGCTATATGATAGGATTTTTCTGATGAGAGTTAGTCTCCTACTAGGACTCGAATTTACACACTACGGGATGAGAATGAGTATGAGATTAGGGTTAGGGTTTCAAACTTGAAACAATAGGATGAAGCTACGGGTTGGTGGTTTGAAGTGTTTAAACAGAGGCTAACAACGAGATGAGATTCGGTGGCTAGAGGGAAAAATTTAAACTTTAAATTTCAAACCAAACTCTAGTAAATGTAATATGATACACTTTAGAATCCTTATTAAAACAAAACTCTAGCAAATTTTAAATCACTAAAGATAATAGATATCATAAAAAATCAAGTAAATATAAATTCTAATAAAACTATAATTAAAATAATAAAATTTTAAAAATAAAAAATTTACTAGAAAAATTACTCATATATCCTAAAACCAAGACTGGTATGTTACAGGGGTGGTTTTGCTTGATTTGTTTTCAAATCATTTTAGGTTAGTTTTGTTTTGTTCAATGAGTCTTGATGTTGGATTATATCCATTTGTCTAACAATATGGGACTGGCATGGTTGAGAGAGGAGACGAGGCCAAAAATTGACACCCCACCCAAGCGAGGAGGCAGGGAGTATTGGGGGAAGGGGCTATCTGACAAAGATAAGGTCATTTGGCTTACAACCATGCATCCACCAATTCTCTCGAATAAAGAAACAATTAATTGAAAACACTGCCTTATTTTTCAAAGATTAATTGTTCCAAGTTCAACACTAAATTATGTATAGTTTCAACCGGTGAAGGAAATAATCATGATCATTAATTATAGTATCATGATCAACCAAATGGCGTCTGCAGATTCATCTCCCATCTCCTCTACACAAAATCCAACACCCATTGTCAACCCCACAATTCTCAACTCTGCAAATCATTTCATGACAATCAAACTTTCCATTGATAATTTTTTATGGAAAGCCCAAATGGTTCCCTTCCTTAAGGGACACCAGTTATTCGATCATGTGGATGACACTTCTGCAATGCCTCCCCCCATGATCGACGACAATCCAAACCCTGATATTAGATCATCTTGTCCTTTCGGCTCTTAACTCCTCTCTCCGACCAAGTACTTGCCCAGATGCTCGACTTCTCCACTTCAAACGAAGTATGGACTACCTTGCAAAGCTTATTTGCTGCGCAATCTTTGGCCCATGTGATGCAAAAGCAATATCAGTTAGCCACACTAAAAAAACGTTTTGAGTCAATCACAGAGTATTTTCATAAAGCCAAAACCTTAGCTGCATCTTTAGGAGCTGCCGACCAACCTTTGTCTCTCTCTGAGTTTTTCGTGTATCAACTTGCGGGACTATGAACAGATTATGATTCCTTAGTTACCTCCCTGACCACATGAGCAGACCCACTCTCTCCTCATCAAATCTATAGTTATCTCATCAACCATGAGTGTAACGTCCCAATGGAAAGTTCAAACCATATGGCCTATACTCCAAAAGAACTAGTCAATGATATAATTGGAGCCCCACTAAAACCTTATAAAGAGCAATAATTTCTCCTTCCCAAGCAATGTGGGATCCCATACACCACCTACCCTTATCCATAGCATATGGAGTATCATAATTTACCCCCCTTAAATTTCCGACGTCCTCATCGGGCCTGTCCATTGTAGGTTGCACGGCTCTAATACCATTTGTAACGCCCCAATAGAAGGTCCAAATCACATGGCCTATACTCCAAAAGGACTAGTCAATGATACAATTGGAACCACACTAGAACATTATAAAGAGCAAGAACTTCTCCTTCCCAAGCAATGTGGGATCTCATACACCACCTACCCTTATCCATATCATATGGGGTATCACAATGAGTCCCGTCTCGCAAATTAAACTCAAACCCACATAACCAGGGGCGGCTCAATACAAATTGAGGCTTAAGGTGAAATTTAAATGAGTCATTCGTAATTATAATACAATAAAATATAAATTATTATATAGAATATTTTCAAAATTTTCAATAAAATGAGATTTTAAATAAAATCTTTAAATACAATTTTTATAAATTTATATTTACAACAACTTAAAATAAGGCCTTTTTGTGCCTTTTATTAATGAAAAACAAGATTTTTCGTACCTTTTTGACGTACAATTAATAATTAATATCATTGAAAGTAATATATATATATATAATTTGGACGTTAATTTCAACCTTGATATATCAATATATATATATATGGCATAGCTCTGCTTTCCAACAGAAAAGATGGATCGAGAAGACGATGATCTCTATATTAATTCTCAGTCTTTTCCTTCTCATTAATTATAATATTAATTCCGTTTCCTTATAATAAAAAATACCGAGTATTGAATGTTTCAAATTAGTTTTACAAAGAATTTTTCATAAAAAGAATCAATGAATCGGAGTTAATCATTTTCTGTTACAATTAGTATGAACAGAAACAATTGATCAAGAAACGAAAGATTAACGAGTTTGCCAGCAGCTAGAAACCCGAAATCCATCAGAAGAGCTTGTTATGGGAATTAGAAGTTGATTTTCTGGCGAGTTCTGATCTGAGCTGCAACAAGCTTCCCGTTTTCTCTTAATTTTCTCCAAATCTCGTTCTTCAAGCGTGACTTCGATTGATTCGGCGGAAGAATCCAGTGCAGTTTCTATACATCCAAACACGATCCCAACTTGCCCACCATGCTCAAAAGCAGTACTAAACGAGCTGCAGTATTCACTGCAACTATCGCTGGTCGGTATTTTTGGAACTGAGAAAGGAATTCTTGGAAGTTTTGGGACATAATTAATATCAGCATTGATTTTCTTTGAAT
Source organism: Juglans cinerea (assembly GCA_961763995.1). NCBI lineage: Eukaryota > Viridiplantae > Streptophyta > Magnoliopsida > Fagales > Juglandaceae > Juglans > Juglans cinerea. Next base: position 21,842,601 of record CAUIVZ010000015.1, on the reverse strand, counting down.
TAAGTGGAAGAAGACGAAGAGAATAGCCGAGTACTTGAAGTCAAATATTTGTAGTGAAGCAGCCATATAATATTCGCTAGCTGTACAAGCTTTAGATAGCACCGGCCATTGATTTTGCTCCAAGTTAATTTTGATTGCAAAAGAGCAATGCTACGTACAATTCTCAAACGGGGACTGCAATGTAAGTTTAGGTAATTTTATCTTTAAAATTTTTTAAAATTACAAAAATATCCCTTCTAAAATGATACTTTTTCTCATTTAATAAAGGGTCTCCTAAAAGAGCAACTTTTTCATATATATAGTTGTCTCTTTCATAATTTTTGTTAGATACATTCATTTTTGCGTACTCTTTACACACTCCACTGAAGTGATTTGTCAAAGCAGTTCTTTTATATTAAAAAAAAGTGATATAACAAATCACATTAGTGTAATACACAAAGAATGCACAAAAAGTAACTGCAAATAAAATTTTTACTTTCATATATGGCATGTACATGTTAGAGAAACATAAGCGCAAGATCAGTGTCATTGTAGCTTGCCAAATATATATGGTGACTTTTAATTAATGACAACATATATGTAATAATCCTCAATTTATTTAGCAAAATTAATTGGCTCGGCGCCAAGTCAGTCTCAGCTAGTATTTTCACTCATATTTCTTATTTAAGACAAAATAATAAAGTATATAACTAATAAGTTTAGATTTTCTAGATTAATTTTTATGGAAGGTTTATTACAATTCCAGCAGTAATTACTTTATAATTAGGCCATTCAGATTTTGCCACGTATTCTGCCTTTACATTAATTAACACTTGCAAGACACTTCATTAATTTTCTTCAGTTTTTAATTAGTATGTCACTTAATTTATAATTAATACTATAAATGAAATTTTAAACAAATTAGACTTCAGAAGATAGACGCAATGTGTAGACACTGTATATTTGAATAATATATATAACAATTCGTATGAATCTCTATATATAATTTAATGTCCATAGACTCGGCAACTTAATATCGTCAGATAGTCGCTTGTATGTCTATCTCTTTCATAAAAATTAGAATGATGATATCGTGATGATCCCGACGTTTCGAGCCGGAATAAGATTTACTCATGATCACGTCCTACAATGCATCAAGACAACTTATTTATATTGAGGTTTGTATAAGAGTTCAAACTTCAAATCCTCCAAACTTGACTTTATCCATGAAACTCAAAATAATACAAAGGTGTAGTTATAATGTCTAGAGAATATAATCAGAAAGCCAAATACTTGTCCAATTATTTATGAGAATCTTGAAAAACAATAAATTGTCCAACCAATCTACCACATTAATATAGACACTTTTTTCACTCTATATATACCATGCTTTTTTGGAGATAAAATTGTCAAACATTAACCCCATACATATTTTTCTTGAGAAATCATTTCCCTATAGATCTAGTCATGACGAGAAAGAAATTAAATTTTGCATACATAGCAAATGATAGTGCAAGGAAGGCCACTTTCAAGAAAAGGAAGAAGGGGTTGTTGAAGAAGATTAGTGAGCTGAGTACCCTCTGTGCAGTCCAAACATGTGCAATTATTTATAGTCCCTATGACCCAGAACCTGAGGTTTGGCCTTCCCCCTTGGGAGCACAAAGTGTGATTGCGAGGTTTAAGAGCATGTCTAAGGCCGAACAAAGCAGAAAAATGGTGAACCAAGAAAGTTTCTTGGGACAAAGAATAACAAAATCCGAGGAGCTACTGATGAAGCAGCAAATAGAGAATCGAGAGAGCGAGATGACCCAAGTCATATACAGGAGCTTGGTTGGTGATCAAGGACTGCAGAATATGGGTGTTGTGGACTTGAAAGACTTGGAATGGCTTGTCCACAAAAGTGTAGAGGAGATTGACGAGCGAATCAAGTCGCTTCGAGAACAAATAATGCCTCCTCCCCAAGTCGTGACTGCAGGGACAAGCAGCAGCCATGTTAATAGTACCGATGGGGAGAAATATGGTACTGAGGCCACAAAGAACAGAGCTGAGACGGAGATGGATGCTTATACACCCAATCAACAGTCGTCAATGGATCAGAAAGCGGGTTTTGGATTGAGGAACGAAGATATGGCAGTATCTCAGAATCCTCAATGGTTAGTGGAGTTGCTGAGGTCGAATGATCAGAACATGGGCGGTCTTGGCAAGAATGAAGACATGCCTTTTGCATTTAACGGTAATAGTAGCAGTCTGTGGTCTTTCCCCTAAATAGTCATGAAGAAATGCACATTATTCTGCCTCATCGTACTGCATGGCCAGATAATTTGAATAAAAGAATTACAAGGCAACTCAAGTACTAATACTTGCAGCAAATCCACAACAGGAATGAGTCAGACGTGTATGCCTTAATTTCCTTTCACAGGATGATTTAGGATTTCCTATGGAGAAAATCTACTCATCAGCCTCCTCCACTTTTCTTTCTTTTTCTTAATTGTTTTTTGTTTCTAATTAAAGTACTCTGAAATGCTACAAGTTCCATATTTCCATTACTATTTTATATTCATCTTAATGATATTATCATCCTTTGTTCCAAATTCATGAATATTCTTATTTTTTGTGATAATAATATATCCTATATTCTATATATATATATATATATATATATATATATATATATATATAACATTAACTCTTAATCCGACATATATATATATATATGAAATAGAAGATAATCAATGTCATCATATGGAAGTACAAATTGGCACCTTCCTATTTGTGCCTGACTCTTATTTCATCATTTAATATATTAATTTTCCTATATATATACAAAACATGATGTATTCCTCAATTTATTTCTTTAGTATAATTAGTTCATGTACTGTCAAAGCCAAGTCAATCTCAGCTAGTATTTTCATTCTTATTCCTTATATATGACAAAATAATAATGTAATTAATTAATGAGTTCGGATGAGTTGTCCTACATTAATTAATGACAACATGAATTAATTAATATTCCTCAACTTATTTCGTATAACTAATCCGCGTCTTACGCCAAGTTAGCCTCAAATTTTACTCATATTTCTTATTTATGACAAAATAATAAAGTAAATAATTAATGAGTTTAGATTTTCCAGATTCATTTTTAAGGAAGGTTTATTACAATTTCAGCATTAATTATTTTATAATTCGGCAACTCAGATTTCGCCAAATTATAATATATATATATATATATATATATATATATATATTCAGCCTTTACATGAATTGACACTTCATGCAAGACCATTGATTTTTCTTCAGTTTTTAGTATGTCACTTAATTTATAATTAATACTATAAATGAACTTTTAGATAAAGATTTCAGAAGAAGATAGACGCAATGTGTAGATGCCGTATATATTTGACTAATATATATATAACAGTTTGTATGAATCTCTATATATAATTCAATGCTCATAGACTCGGCAACTTAACATGATAAGATGGCCGCTGTGATCTTTGTCTCTTCCATAAAAGTTAGAACGATGATTAGGGGTGTAATCGGTCCGGTTCGGTCTGGTTTTGGATAAAATCTAGGACCGAACCGATATGTACCGATTTTGTATTTTTCAAAATCGATTACGCACCGGTTATCCTCCTAAACCGGTACTTCTGGTTTTACCGGTTTCCGGTTCGGTCCGGTCTGGTTTTTCGATTTTTTTAAGATGTAAGTTTCACAATTTGTCATTAAAAATTTGTTTATAAATTTTTTTTAAAAAAAAAAACTAATTTAAAAAAAACTGTTCTATACTTTTATTAATATATTAGACTATATAATAGTATTAATATTAGACTATTAATATAGTTATAAGTTATATATTAATATTAGTTATAAACTTTTAGTGATTTAGTATTAACATTTTATATAATAATTTATAAATTATAATAAGAAATTATTTCATATATGAATATATATAATTATATATATAAATTTCACATAAAAATTTATAATTATACATTATATATAAAACTTATATATATTAATATTTAATATATATATAATATTTTGTATAAAACTTATATAAAAAAATATTATTTTTTATTTTTTTTAATCAACCGGTCCGGTCCAAAAAATCCCGGAACCGGAACCGGCCGGTTTTTAGATTTTAAAAACCGGTTCCGGACCGGACCGGTTCAAAACCGGTCCGGACCGATTTTTCGGTTTGAGTTTACACCCCTAACAATGATATCGAGAGGATCCCAACACTTCGAGCCGGGATAAAATTTATGCATGCATGATCTCATCCTACACTGCAGCAAGACAACTTTATATTGAGATTTGTATAAGAGTTCAAACTAATTCAAAGCTTCCAAATTCTGACTTCATCCATGAAATCCGAAATAACATAAAGATATAGTTATATTAATGTCTACAAAATATATTCAAAAATCCAAATACTTGTCCAATTATTTATGAGAGTCTTAAAAAACAATAAATTGACCAACTAATTTGTATATTCTATTATTCAAATACATTATCTACCACATTAATATATGCACATTCTTCACTCTATATATACCATACTTTTTTGGGAAAAACGTTGCCATACATTAACCGGCCCCATACATATTTTTTATCTTAAGAAATCATTTCTCCAGAGATCTAGCCATGACGAGAAAGAAAGTAAATCTTGCATACATAATGAATAATAGTGCAAGGAAGGCCACCTTCAAGAGAAGGATGAAAGGGCTGTTGAAGAAAATGAATGAACTGAATACCCTGTGTGCAATCCAAACGTGTGCAATTATTTATAGTCCCTATGACCAAGAACCTGAGGTTTGGCCTTCTCCCTTGGGGACACAAAGTGTGATTGCAAGGTTTAAGAGCATGCCTGAGGCTGAACAAAGCAGAAAAATGGTGAACCAATAAAGTTTCTTGGGGCAACGGATAACCAAAGCCGAGGAGCAAGTACTGAAAAATTAAAACAGCAGAAAGAGAACCGAGAGAGAGAGATAACCCATGCAAGTCATGTACAAGAGCTTGGTTAGTGATCAAAGGCTGCAGAATATGGTTGTTCTAGACTTGAACGACCTGGGATGGCTAATAGATCAGAAAATCATAGATGAGATTGACAAGAGAATCAAGTCTTCGAGAACATTTAATGCCTCTTCCCCACGTTGTGACTGTAGGGACGAGCAGCGGCCATGTTAATCCTACTGATCAGGAGAAGTATGGTACTGAGGCCACAAAGAACGTGGCTTTTGGCATGAGCAACGAAGAGATGTCAGCATCAGAACGAATGAGAACGTACGTGGGTCTTGGCAGGAACGAAGATCACATGCTGCCTTTTCCATACAATAGTTATAATAACAGTAAGGTGTGCATCAGGACCGGATTTTTTTCCGGTCCGGTTAAAAATCCAGAAAACAGAATGAATTCGGGTGGTTACCGCCCGGATTAAACCCGGGCGGATAGAAAATTTCTTCTACCCGCCCGGATGCAGTTACGGATGCCGGATATCCGTATTCCGTATTCGGTTTTAAAATCTTTCTATATTGCGTTTTCCAATTTCCAATGAAGACCATCCCTATCCAATTCAATTGTAGAAGTCAGTCCCAACTCCAAGTCTCGTAAATTGTAATTCCCCATACCCTAAGTCGGCAAGTCAGGTTCTTCATTTTAATTTCCCACAACACACTCTCTCTCTCTCTCCATCTCCAGAAACCCTAACTCATATTATGAGCTGTCGTCGTCCATTTTCATCACAGAAAAAATTGACTGTATGGCTCTCTCTGTCTCTCTCTCTCTCTCTCTCTATGTAAATCTCTCTAATCTTGAATCTGGGTTTGGTTTTATTTTGTTTTTGTTTTTATTTTCCTAATCTCTAGTCTATTTTCGATTTTTTCTTGCTATTAATCTTTCTAGATGCTGCGATTGTGTTCATTAAACTTTTTTTTCCATTCTTTTTGGTTTGGATCTGGGTTTGGCAGTATGGCTCTCTCTGTCTCTGTCTCTGTCTCTCTCTCTCTATGTAAGTCTCTCTAATCTTGAATCTGGGTTTGGTTTTATTTTATTTTTGTTTTTGTTTTCCTAATTTCTAGTCTATTTTCGATTTTTTCTTGCTATTAATCTTTCTAGATGCTGCGATTGTGTTCATTAAACTTTTTTTTCCATTCTTTTTGGTTTGGATCTGGGTTTGGTTTAGTTTTTTATTTTTTTCGTAATCTCCAGTCTATTTTTTATTTTTTATTTTTACTTGCTATTCATCTCTCTAGATGTTGTATGTCAATAATCTGAAGTTCTCTATTCGTTTTCCCTTCCTTTTGGTTTGGATCTAGGTCTCAGGTATTTTTCTATTTATTTTTTTTCCTGATTTCTAGTTTATTTTCAATTTTTTTTTCTTCCTAGTCATCTCTGGATGTTTTTTGTTTCCCGCAGCTCACAATGAAGATGATAAGGGGCTTGACTTCAAATGTTCTTCCACAATTCTTTCTATTGTTTTTGAATTTTTCACTATTTGTTCCTTGTAAAGTTAATGGCTTGCAGAACGATGTCAATAATAATCACTACAACAGAATGTGTATTTTGTGACAGAGAAAACTGTCACAAAAAAATGGCAAACTGTCACTAAAAATTTTTGGTGACGGTTTGAAACCGTCACCATGACCGTCACCTAAAGTGCGTCACAGAAAACATTTGGTGACGGTTTACTGTACAACCGTCACAAAAAATATTTTTAGTGACGGTTGGAAGTGTTCCGTTCGGTACAACGTTCGAACGTTCATTTTTTGGTGACGGTTATGAACTGTCACAGAAAATCACGTTCGAACGTAAAATAAAACGTTCGGACGTTATACCCGACCGATTGGCGTTCGAATGAGAGAAGTTGACGTTCGTTGGATATCGTGTTCGAACGTATAAATTTACGTTCGAATGTTAATGCGTCCGAACGTTAATTACATTAAACGTTCGAATATTTGTTCGAACGTAAACGTAAATGTTCAAACGTAGCGCGTTTAATGTTCGGACGTATACTCGAATGTAAACGAAGGAGCGTCCGAATGCAAGTTTTTTGTTCGAACGTTAGTCGCTTTACCGTTCGAACGGTTTGTTCGTTTTAGCGTGAGTACGTTCGAACGTATAGTTTAACGTTCGTACGATTCAATTGTATTTACGTTCGAACGTTTGTTACAGTGTGAACCAACGTTCGAACGATTTTTATTTACATTCGAACGTACAGATCAGAAATACTAATTTCATAAAATTTAAAAACATATATAATACCAATAGTATCATATTACATACCCAATTAAGAAGTAAGAATGTCTTATAAAAGTACAAAATTAGATATTAAAACTAGTCAGAAATATTGATAAAATTTATTTCTTCTTTTTCCCTCTCCCACGGGGATTCTGTTGCAACGACATAACACGTTCCATTTGCACCATCATCTCCCGTTGCACTTGCTCTTGCACTTCATTGCGTATTCTTTCCTCCTGGTCTCTCTGTTGGTCCTGCAAACGCGTCTCTAAATGAGACTGTCGTTCTAAGAGAGACTCTAACTCTTGTTGCCTAGACCTCATATACTCATTCTCACGCCGTGCAGCTTCTAAATCTGCCGTAAGATTATTAATTTGTGAAGCCGATGAGGTTGAGGAGGATGAACATTTATGCTTGATAGATCGTCCCAAACCTCTTGCCATACTAGACTGCGGCCCGAGCACTTGCGTGAATATGTCTATGTCACTAGGAGATGATTCCTCAGAAGCCGACTGCATCTCCAACATTTTGCTCTGCAATTTAAAAGGTAATGATCGTAAATAATTAGTAACGTATTAAAAAAAATAGAAATAAGAAATAAACTATTAAAATATTATATAAATAATTTATTTAACAAAATTAACACTGCTTACATAATTATCTGCAGCGACAGGATCCATCCACTCACTATGCTCATTAGTGTGAGCAGCAGCATAGACATGAATGAGGGAAAAGTTTTCAGGATCATCACGTTTCTAACAAAGCGAGAATATTAGCAATTTTAAAAAGATAATATTAGTACGTACTTATCAGAAATAATATCAGGAAAATAAATGAATTCTATAATTTTTTAATTACCATTTTTTCAGCAAGACGGTGGAATGACCTTGAACCGGCACGATGGTGGACAGTCATAACGGATCTATTCTGTGCATTTGTAGAACTCAAGTGCTACAAAATATATTAAAAATGTTAATTGTAATATGTATACATATAATATATAAAACGAATATGAATGTAAATAATTAAAAGAGATAAATGTAAAATACCTGATAATCTGGAGATGCGAAAAGATCACAACACTTTCTCCAATCATCTAACTTCATCTGCTGAAAAGGAGACTGCGCAGCCTCTTCCAACGTCTCAAACTTCTTGAAGTGGTCATGACATCGTCCTTTGTGACGTCGGAATAGTGTAGCCATCAACTCATTCACGGTTCTCAAATCCTCGCTACGGCCAAAGTCGAGGTCGAATTCATCCTAATAAGGGAATCAGGTAAAAAATATAATATATTAATCTAGGTGAAAAAAATGTACTGAAAAGTAAACTCACCAGCACACGACTTCGAATGTGCTCCTTAATCTCATTCGGAACATCTCGCCATGAGCGCACATAAAATGGAGCATAAGCTCGAACTAATGTGCCAATATAGGAGGAAAGCGCTGCTGCACTATCATCCACTCCTCCAGTGGAATTATCAGGAATTGTGATCTTCAGTTTACCATGCCTTCTCATTACTTTGTTGATAAGGTAGTTGGTCCTATCCCATTCGAGATTATATTCTCCATATTGCACAAATCTCGTCACTCTACTAATTTCTACGTTAGTAGAAATTTCGGCAGCACCTCCCCATAATTCTCCAAGTATACATGTTCAAATATCGGGATTGTGACCCGACGAACAGTATACCCGAAGAACAATGAAGAAGACACCGAAACTTCATATTAAACGTGGAAAGTAGCGAGTAACAAAAATGTGCAATACAGATAATATAATCTCAAACTGTCCACACTGGACAATTCAGGAATCAGTGGACACATAAATGTACACTGATTCCCAAACGGGTCTAAGGGTATTTATGCAATGACACACGCATCTAGCAATATAATCATACAATAATATCTCCATATTTGTTAAACTAAAGAGGGATGGAAGATTATGTGACCCCCTGTTTCGTGTCTTGTACACAACGAGGGAGAATGATCTTGATGAAATGTTTAAATTTTGGTCTAATTACTTAACCGTCACAAACTGTCCGACCTCGACACTCCTCTCAAGGCCGAAGAGACTATGACAGTCAAGCAATTAGACCAAAATTTAGAGATTATAATTGTTATATATAATTTTAAATGTTATTATATAATTTCGACTTATTATCATTCTACAATTATAATCTTAATTGTTATACTTAATTTAGTGAGTTATTTACTTATATAGACAATAAGTATATAATTTTTATATAAGAATCTATTTGATCCTTATTTCCTTTCTCTTTAGTTTGTAATAAATAAGTATATTTACATATTCAAACTCTACTTATTTAGTAGTTTCAAGACTTTTTTATTGAAGAGTATTTTAAAGGTTATATTATAATTTTAATTATTATCATTCCTAAAATATAATTTTAATTGTTATACTTACACTATCATTCTTAAATTTCAATGGTTATACAATAATTTTAATTATTATAATTCTTAAAGAGTTACTTTTATTTATTATTACTTAAAACTTCATATTATTATCACAATTTTTCAAATCCATATCACAAAAACACATTGTATAAATATCATATAATTCAAATAAAGACAAGAAATAAAAATTTTTTCTTACCAAACTCAACTCTCTCTAACTCTCCAACTCCACTCTCTCTCTCTGTGTTGCGCACACGGGAGAAGAAAAAATGTTCAATGGCGCTCCCGTGCGCGCACGGATTAAGTTCTAACATTATTTGTTTAAACGTTCGAACGTTTAACTTGTACGTCCGAACGTTACCTTAAACGTTCGGACGTTTCAGTTGAACGTCCGAACGTTATTTAATAAAATTTCCTCTCCTCGTAGCGTTCGGACGTTTACAGTACACGTTCGAACGTACCCTTCTTATTTATAACATAAAATCTAGCGGGAAAGTTCCCGCACTTTAATCATATATGTTCGAATGTATCACAAGTTTACGTTCGGACGTTTGTAAATTTAGAGATTAACGTTCGAACATTTAACTTAAACGTCCGAACGTTTATTTCATCAAAGTGTTACCATATTTGAGAGTTAAATTTTCCGCACTAATTTAAGTAACGTTCGAACGCATAGTCTAAACGTTCGAACGGTACAATAATCACACAGAAACCTTGAGCGGGAAATTTCCCGCTCTTATTTTAACGTTCGAACGTTAACTTAAACGTTCGAACGTACGATTCCTACTGTACGAACATTTTACTTATTTGTAATAATGTAAATATATTCAAACATTCACAAATAATAATTTAAATATTTAAAGTTTATATCACAACATACTAGAAAAAACTCACAATATATTCACAAAATAACATGCCACATGTATTAACATATTTTTAAAGTTAAGTAAGTAATAAACATGTATTAACAAAGCCTAATGAAAACATATACCTAATAAGAAACACAATATTTCAAATTCATATCACAACATATTTACAAAAACTCACAAACTATTTACAAACTATACAAATAATAATCACAATATTTCAAGAGTAAGTATAAAATCACAACAATATATTGATAAAGTTTAGAAATATACCTAGCACTCACAATATCCTCTTACAAATCAAAATCTTCCAACTTCCCAAAACAAGCAATCCTTCAAAAAAATACAACACTAACTTATTAGAAATATTCTATAACAAAAACACATTCTATAAATATCATAAAATTCAAATAAAAATAAGAAATAAAAATATTCTCTTACCAAAACTCAACTCTCTCTTACTCTCTAACTCAACTCTCTCTCACACTAACACCCTCTCTCTCTCTCTCTCTGTCTCTCTCTCTCTCTCTCTCTCTCTCTCTCTGTCTCTCTCTCTCTCTCGCTCTCTCTCTCTCTGTCTGTTGCGCGCACGGGAGAAGAGAAATGATCCGCTTCCTCCCGTGCGCGTACTGATTAATACCGCAAATTATTAGTTTAAACGTTCGAACGTTTAAGTTTTACGTCCGAACGTTATATGCTAAAATTTCACTAATTCATAACGTTCGGACGTTTACAATACACGTTCGAACGTACCCTTCTAATTTATATCATAAAATCTAGCGGGAAAGTTCCCGCACTTTCCTCATATATGTTCGAATGTATCACAATTTATCGTTCGAACGTTTGTAAATTTACAGATAAACGTTCGAACATTTAACTTAAACGTCCGAACGTTTATTTCATCAAAGTGTTACAATATTTGAGAGTTAAATTTTCCGAACTAATTCATCAAATAACGTTCGAACGCATAGTCTAAACGTTCGAACGTCTGAATAATCACACACATACCTTAATCGAGCGGGAAATTTCCCGCTCTTATTTAACGTTCGAACGTTAACATGAATAGTTCGAACGTAATAGTCCTACTCTTATTTAACGTTCGAACGTAATATATAAACTATACCATATATATAAATGAATAATATATATTAAATTGTTATTTATTAAATTCTTTATTATATACTAACTTATACTATAATATGTATTCTACATTTTATATATCTATAACTATATACTACATTGTATAGTATGATAGCATAATACTTTAAATGAGAACATAAATGTATATAATATATAAACTTACCATATATATAAATGAATAATATATATTAAATTGTTATTTATTAAATTCTTTATTATATACTAACTTATACTATAATATGTATTCTACATTTTATATATCTATAACTATATACTACATTGTATAGTATGATAGCATAATACTTTAAATGAGAACATAAATGTATATAATATATAAACTTACCATATATATAAATGAATAATATATATTAAATTGTTATTTATTAAATTCTTTATTATATACTAACTTATACTATAATATGTATTCTACATTTTATATATCTATAACTATATACTACATTGTATAGTATGATAGCATAATACTTTAAATGAGAACATAAATATATATAATATATAAACTTACCATATATATAAATGAATAATATATATTAAATTGTTATTTATTAAATTCTTTATTATATACTAACTTATACTATAATATGTATTCTACATTTTATATATCTATAATTATATACTACATTGTATAGTATGATAGCATAATACTTTAAATGAGAACATAAATATATATAATATATAAACTTACCATATATATAAATGAATAATATATATTAAATTGTTATTTATTAAATTCTTTATTATATACTAACTTATACTATAATATGTATTCTACATTTTATATATCTATAACTATATACTACATTGTATAGTATGATAGCATAATACTTTAAATGAGAACATAAATATATATAATATATAAACTTACCATATATATAAATGAATAATATATATTAAATTGTTATTTATTAAATTCTTTATTATATACTAACTTATACTATAATATGTATTCAACATTTTATATATCTATAACTATATACTACATTGTATAGTATGATAGCATAATACTTTAGATGAGAATATAAATGTATATAATATATAAACTTACCATATATATAAATGAATAATATATATTAAATTGTTATTTATTAAATTCTTTATTATATACTAACTTATACTATAATATGTATTCTACATTTTATATATCTATAACTATATACTACATTGTATAGTATGATAGCATAATACTTTAGATGAGAATATAAATGTATATAATATATAAACTTACCATATATATAAATAAATAATATATATTAAATTGTTATTTATTAAATTCTTTATTATATACTAACTTATACTATAATATGTATTCTACATTTTATATATCTATTTATATCTATATACTACTTATTAAATAATCAATAAATACCATAAGCTCATAAACTATTCACAAAATTCACAAACAATAATCATAATTATTTCAAGAGTAAGCATAAAATCACAACAACATGTATAAACATATTGCTAAACTTTAGAAATATAACAAGCACTCGCAAAAAAACCAATAATCTAATTGTCAATAATATTATATAACATCGTAATCTATAAAGAAAACATTTATAATATAATATTAAATTGAATAACGTTCGAACGTAATAATAATTACGTTCGAACGTTCTGTGTATATAAGGCCAAAACCGAACGTCGAAACGACATCTCTATTACGTTCATCGTCTACTCCGTTGCACGCCGCCACGCCTCCTTCGCCGCCGCCGTCAACTCCGCCACAACCGTCACTAAAGGTAGGCATTCATCTTTTATTCAAGTAACATGTATTTTATTGAAATTTGGATTGAGTTTTGTGTTAAACCGGATAAGTTATTTCAAGACTTTCAACTTCATTTTCCGGCCACCACGGCTAGTCATTTGCCGAATAGTCACCGTAGAAATGTTTCTTGAAGTGTATACTTCATTTCCACGGTGACATTTCGGTATTTAGAACCGTGTAGCGAAATTCTTGAGATTTCAATAATGGCTGAGTCGACTCAGCCATTCTGCGTCGAAACGTTCGAACGTTTCACCAAGACGTTCGAACGTACGACGTTTAAATTACAAAGCCGTTACGGCTTCCACGTTCGAACGTTTGATTATAACATCCGAACGTAATGATTTTCTACAATATTCATGCTTCGACGTTCGGACGTCCATATTTATGTTCACACGTAAAACAAATACGTTCGAACGTATTTGTTTTAACGTCCGAACGTACGTCAGCCAATATTTATTTACTGCTTATGTTCGAACGTACATTGTTACATTCGAACGTATTTTTTTACGTTCGAATGTAAATATATTGACATTATTTTACGTGGGAACGTATAAATAAACATCCGAACGTTTTATCTTTACGTTCGAACGTTATAGATAAAACGTTCGAACGTTACGGCAGAGCATCTTAGAATTAATATCAAAAAAATGCATTATTGTAAATAATTTTTTTTTTCCTTTTCTATTTTCAGGATATGGCTCTTCCACTGCATACTAGGAAACGAGGGAGGGAAGGAGCCACGTCGGACACTGCCCGCATTGGAGCTCGTACTGTTATGGTAGAGCGAGAGATCTTAATTAATGAGTTCGACGAACTCTGTTGGCAGCAGACGAACCTGAGAGATGTTTTCCTCAGTAGAGGCTGGGGAAATATCTGCACATTGAGGGGGAAGGTATACCCCTCAATGGTTCAAGAATTCTATATGGGGATGTGTGACATGCCTCAGGATGCATCCTCTCACACCGTGACTGTACGCGGTGTTTCCATTGAGGAATCAGCAGATGTCATCGGCGAGCACCTTGGGATTCGTCGAGGAGTGGAGACATTTGCACACTCGACACCCCGTGAGGATGTAGGCACTTCTACATCATCTACTGGTCGGGGATGTGAGCCAGCATCAGCCAGAGATGCAGGCCAGTCAGAGGCTGAGGATACTGGCGTCGAGGCTCGGGATGATGACCGAGACGAGGATTTCTACATCCTCACCGGGAGGGATCGCATGCAGATCGAGCGGAAGAACGCCTTCAACCAGAACCATCTGCTGCATTTCTTCCGCATGTTGCACCTTATTGTTGCAACAAATGTGGATCCTGTGGCTCATAAAACCACATTTAGTCGGCTTCGGGCACAATTTTTGATACGAGTGGCACGTGGAGATCCTATAGATTTGCCATTGCACATCTTTCAGAGGATCCGTTACGAGGCGAGCATCGTCTCCACGGATAATCTCCCATATGGTGTCCTCATCAGCCGACTATTACTTGCACGGGGAGTGCCGACCCAGCCAGAGGACCGGGTCAAAGATCAGATGAGCCCCCTCGACATGACCACGCATCGACGTAGCATTGGACAGGCGAGGGGACGTCAGCCACCCCCTGTAGAGGATCTAGTTCCTCCGACGCAGCCTGAGCCAGGTCATGTCGGGAGTAGTAGTCAGCATACGCCGAGTACATCTGCAGGAGATGTGCGGCCTGCTTGGGTTGATGCGGTCATCTCACAGCTGACTGCGCATATCGATCATAAGATCGATCGATCGCTCGAGGCTATATCGGCGTCTGTTGCCGAACTCACCCATCGTGTAACTATCCTCAACGACAAGGTTGATACCTTGACTGAGGAGGTACGGAGTTCGACTTTTGCGGATAACGTTATCATCTGACTGTTAATATCAAATTTTATATTTTATTTTTAATATTTGTAACGAAAAATATTATTGAATATTTCTATCGTTTTTTAATTTCAATTTTTAACCTTCTTTGATGTTATATTTTTCAACTTTAATACTAAATCACTGCATTTCAAATATATATAAATCAATAATATATATTTATATATTACAAAGTGTGTATATATAAATATATACAATTCAATTTTTTAGACTTGTTCACAAATTATGCACAATAAAAACCACATAATTTTTAAATTAAAGTCATTTAATTTAAATTTACAATGAACGTTCGAATGTTATTACTTAACGTTCGAACATTGGTGCAAACATTTTACGTTCGAACGTAAAATTAATAACATTCGAACGGTTGCGCCAAAACATTTTACGTTCAAACGTAAACAGACATAATGTTCGAACATATATGTAACGTTCGAACGCATATTTCCCATACGTTGGAACGTAAAAACATCTCATTCTATCTTTAGTGACGGTTTCCAGAAACTGTCACAGAAAATACCTTTTAGTGACGGTCTAGAGACCGTCACAAATTCCTAACCGTCACTAAAAACCAATTGTGTTGTAGTGAATATAAAGTCTTGATGTCTATTATTATTTATTTTGTTTTATAAAAATTTGAATAGGCTATAAAATAGTTCAAAAAATGCCTATAAAAATATTCATTATATAAAAAAAGGCCTATAAAAATGACAAATATAAAAGCCTACAAAAAAAGCCTCTTAGAAAGTGTTATAAAGTTTTTTTTTTTTTTAAAATGCGTTTTAAAAGTGGTATAAACTAAAAAATAATTTTTTTGAAAAATAAAAAAGAAAATCCGGATATCTGGTTTGGAACCAGATATCCGCCCGGGTTTCAATCCGGTTTATCCGGGCAGATATCCGCCCGTTTTTAAAAAGCCGGATCCGGATCCGGATTCTCCCGGATATCCGGATCCGGATCCGGATGCACAGCCTTAAATAACAGTACTTTGGGGTCTACTTTTGATCATTTCCCCTAAATAGTGAAAAAAAATGCAATTTCTGATTCAATATTGTGACACAATAATCTGAATAAAAGAGGCAACGCAAGTACTGGGACAGTCGAATGTGTATCATGCCTAGCTCATTGCCTTTCCTTCGAAGAATTTCCTGTATATAGGATATCATGAATATTCATGTGGGTCTCTTTCTTTCTTTTTCTTATTTTTTGTTTAATTCTTAAGTTTGAATCGCCAAAAAATTTCATGTCTTATTAGAACATGAGTTCCATTACTTTTTTATATTCATATGAATGATGATCTGACCATGCATCCTTTTTATAATTTGCTCAAATTGAATATATATATATATATTTTTTTTTTGTGATAATGAACCCAATAATTTATATTAGTATATATATAACTTGTTGTAGCTGAACTTGAGTTTCTAGAACATTTATTCAAATTAAATTCGTTGCGTACGTACGTTTGGATTCCTCCCATGGATCCTTTTTTAGTTGAAATTGTTTATATTCAGTAAAATTTTTTATATAAATTAAACAATATTCATGCATGACTAGCTAGGAGGGCTTAACCTTTTTCACAACAAATTATAATTTCCATTTGTGGCACGAATTTAATTTGCAAGAATCTTCTAGAAATCCCAAAATTAATGTTTGATATTTCGCAATAATATTGATATTTTCGTAATAATATTGATATATATTGTGCTGTCGAACCTTTAACA
The DNA here is from genome assembly GCA_961763995.1 of Juglans cinerea. Taxonomy (NCBI): domain Eukaryota; kingdom Viridiplantae; phylum Streptophyta; class Magnoliopsida; order Fagales; family Juglandaceae; genus Juglans; species Juglans cinerea. Next base: position 21,825,577 of record CAUIVZ010000015.1, on the reverse strand, counting down.
AAATTGATTGGGTTCTCTCCCTCTTATGATCATTTGCTAAAAATCTGACTAATAATAATAATTGTAACAATGCACGTACGTGATGTAACTCCGCCCATGGACCAGTCACCAAGTTGTCTACTATATTTTTTGTTTAAATTTTAAGATCACTACTTATAGTAGAAAATAGATTAACAAAATAAATTCATCTAAACAACATTAACAAATATTATAAGATACGGTTCATACATGTGTTTGTATCTATCATGTATTAGGTCCTACATTTTTTTAAAGAGAAAATATATTTACAACCGAGAATTGTGCAACTACGGCGTAATTGCTTTGAAAAAAGTAAATAAAACATGGGGTCCACATGAAAAAAATTAATTTTTTAATAGTGGACCTCACACTTTTTCAAAACGATTACGCGGCGTTTACGCATTTCACGGTTGTATGTAGAATTACTCTTTTTAAAAATAAGAAGAGATACTTTAATAATCGTGTTGCTATATATTAAAGATTTGTACAAGTTATACATTTCGTCACCACTTTGTGGAAAACCGTTAGGTATGAATATGTTAGATATCTGTGACTCGATTGGTAAAATAGTATCTCTCTCCTAAAAAACATGTTTTTTTTACCGCCACACAAATAAAATATTTTGTTGCGAATGAACAAGATATTGAGGAATTGTCCATACGTAAAATCATAATTATTGACACGGGTCTTTTCCACATAAAAAGGGAATCTTTTGTTACATTCATTTGAATGCTTAAATTTACAATAATTTTAAACAAAATTCTAAACTTTCAAATCTAACGATGGATGACCTGTCCCACTAAGGGACGGGGGGCAACCCAACCTCCCGGCTCAGTGTGGGTGTGGGTCTTTTTAAACATGCCGTGCACAAGGGGCGGGTACCTACCCGCACATGGACGTTGCTACGTCCACAGAGAATTTCTACCGAACAGTTCAATTCTTTTGTTTTATTTTTTTAACTTTTTCTTTCACCATTTTTTTTAAAGTATTTAGATTTTTTTTTAAAATAAAAAAAAAATCATATATTCATTTAAAAACATTTACTTAATCATTCAGTAAAAAAAAAAATTTTAAAAACAATTACAAAAAATTTCGGTAGTGTTTTCCGCCCGCACATATATTACTAAATGGTATAAATTAAGAAACCCTAGATCTAGATGTTACTAAACTACACGCCCTCTCCTCTTCTTTTCCATCATTTCCTCTCATCTTCTTCCTCTTCCTCTCCCTCTTCTTCTTTTTCTTCTAATCCTTCTTGATCTAGAGACGTCTCTCGAGAAAAGATCCACAACCATGGCCGAAGGCTTGTTGAAGATAAAAGAACCACAACCATGGTTGTGCATAGGTCTAGAAAATCTTTCCCGACGATTTTTTGCTTCTGTTGGAGTAGATCAATAGTAGGGCTTTAATACCGGCGAAACTCCAGCGATTTATAAATCGCTGGGAAATGTGATAGGCGACGATTTTATTGGTTTTCCCAGCAAAAATAAATTTCCGGGAAAGGTGATTCCCCTTGTAGTGTATATCAAATCTTTGATCAAATTTGGGGTATTTAATTACTCTCTTCTCCAACATCACTACTTGACACACCCAATCATGGGACGTTGGTTTTGCTTGATTTGCTTATTAATCATTTTAGGTAAGTTTTCATGTTTTTGGATTAGAATGGTAGATTCAATTGTACGTTTGGCAATATGGTGAGATATAATCGATGGGCTACTCGATCAACCTGTCCCCACCCAAAAAATTTTAATTAATTGGTGTAGACGGGGCCAAAAATTGACAAGTACTCCATATATGGGCTATATATCTAACCGATCGAGATCATAAGGTCCTAGCTAGTTTGGCTTAGATCGATCCACCAATAAAGAAACAATTCATTGAAAAAACTGCCGTATTTTTCGTATAATATTATTAGTCGTTGTTTCAAGTTCAACAATATTCATGGATAGTTAATTCAACGGCCAGTGAAGGAAATAATCATGATTAATTATATAATATAGTACTATCACTAAATATAGTACGGCTTGTCTTATATATATCATGATCAATCTTTTCTTTAAGTAATGTTGTGTTTCATTTTGAATTTTGCCGACTCCTGCATTAATCATCAACTACTTAATTAATGACATCATAATTAATCGTCCCAAAGAATTTTTTTTTTTTGAAAAACATTGTCGTTGGGAACGTGACATGCATGCATATAATTATCAACTGGAATAATAGCAAGTTAATTATAATGAAAAAACACGATTTTTCGTACTTTCTTTAATTAATTAGTCACGTTACTCCAATTAGCATACGACCAGTTAATTCTAGCGAAATGACTATTTGTAATTAAAATTAATTACAAATAGTCTTTTGGTTGCAATAAATTAGTCACAAAAACCTGTTTTTCTTGTAATGACATACAATATCATTGAAAGTCATATTTGGACATTAATTAATTTCAACATTGAAAGTCATTGAAACTCTGCTTTCCAACAGAAAATTAGATGGAGAAGATCATGATCATCTCTATATTAATTCTTAGTTTATATATATATATATATATATATATATATATATAAAGATATGATCTTGAAAACTGAAAGCGCATTCGATCTAATTGTGTGGTATTTTCCTTCTCGTTATATTATATAAGATATATAATTCTCGTGTATTTTTTTTTTAAATAATTTTTTTATTTAGCTAGATTTTAGATTTAGACTGCATATGTACTGGCCTAGAACTTATATCGTTGATATATAGGCTGGCGAAGAATATTATATAGTCAACATTTCGGATAATCTAAGCCGTACAATTCGATCGGACCATGCATATATTTTTTTGGACAGTCTGCCATGCACGTACATGTTCAGCCAATCCCCGATCACGATTCATGAGTAACTTTCCCGTCAACTATATCCTCCAGAATTGTCTCTTTCAACAAGTGCAAGTTAAAAAAACAGTGTGTATTGAATGTTTCAACGTTTTACAAAGAATTTTTCATAAAAAGGATCAAAGAATCGGAGTTCAACATTTTATTTTACAATTAGTATGAACAGTAACAATCAAGGAAACGAAAGAACGAGTTTGTTAGAAACCCGTGCGCGTAAATCCATCAGAAGAGCTTGCTTGCAAGTTCATCTACTTCAGTTCCATGGCTATGGGAAGAAGCTGATTTTCTGGCGAGTTCTCTGAGCTGTGACAAGCTTCTTCCTAGCTGCAAAGCCACCTTCATCTCAAATAACTTTCCGTTTTCTCTCTTCTCCAAATCTTCTTCTTCAAGCGTGACTTCGATTGTTTCTTCCAATCGGCGGAAAAATCCAGCGCAGTTTCTATACATCTCAAATACCATCCCAACTTGCCCACCATGCTCAAAAGTAGTAACCGTGCTTGCTAAAGCCCCGGCAGTCACTGCAACTATCGCTGCCCACGATCCATTGCCCACAAAAGCAGAGCCAACGGCAGCAATGCCGGTGAGTAATGGGCCTGAGATGGCTAAAATCTTGTTGATTTTCAACGCCAAGTTGCCTAGCCTTACATAGTCCTCAATGTCTTTTGTCTTCACCACTTGGATAATATCTCTCATTTCTACTTCCAGTTCCTCATTCCATCCATTCTTCTCCATCTTCATGGAATGCTTTTTGTGGCCTTCATTTGATTTGTTTTCCTCTCTGCACTGATTTTCAGGCCACCAAACGGCAGGTTCGAACGTTGCAGGAAATTTGTCAAGCATGGCTCCTAACATGGGAAGTGGGTAGGCTTTGTCAAGCGCCAACACGTTTTCCATCACCTTTTTCACATCTTCCTGAGAAGGAGTGCGAAGAGCAAGCATTGTTTGGATTTGGGTCTGAAGCTGCCTGAACAATCTTGCAGCATTACGCTGTTCCTCAGCAAGCTGTGAAGGCTGGATTTTGTTCATTATAAGCAACATCCCGGTGGCTGCAGAATACAAGAGAGCGGACGATAACTTCAGAGCCAAAAGCGGCACTCCGGCGCCTCCCATCGCTGCAACACCAGCCAAGGTAGAAGCAGCTAGAGTTATCATGTTGATGGAGTTCAAAAGAAGGGTGTTCCAGTTGTCACGTTGCTCCCCAACATTGCTGTGCATCTCCACTCTGTCTAATACGGCCTCTAAGACAGCATAGAGCTGGGAATTCACAGTACTACTACTACTACTACTGGAGCTGAACGATTTCAAATCGACAGGTCTTGCGTTCAGTTCCTCAACCAGATCTCTGGTTGGCATTTTTGGAACTGAGAAAGGAATTCTTGGAAGTTTTGGGACATGAATAGCAGCTTTGATTTTCTTTGAAGAGGAAGAACATGAAGAGAATAGCAGAGTTGAAGTTTGTAGGGAAGCCATATGGATTGAGTTTTTCTGTTCTGTGTTGAAGGATGGAGGAAAGGTTGAGAATGGAGGTAGAGAGGATAGTACGTAGGGTTGTATTTATAGTGAAAAACTATAAGGAATAAAAAACAAAAAAACAAAAGAAAGGGTCAGATGTGGAGAATATTGACTGACTGAATGCATGGTTTGACTCCATTCCCATTGGCTGACCCATTCCCAAATTTCATAATTTTCAAGTTCAAAGTTCTCTGCCTTTGGGTCTCTCGATCGTAAAATATACTTTGTACTGTAATTCTAGGTTTCTCTCTGTACTCTGTAGTATTGCGTTCTGCAACAGCAATTTGACCAACTCCAAGAGGTCAATATCTCCAAGTCAAAGAACAAAACGGCAACTTTTACTGCACTCTCGCCGTGAACCTGACATAATTTGACCGTACTGCCCTTAATCTCAAATTAATAATCAAGTATTTCTATCTTTTCTTTATTCATAATCCAAAGTCAATTCTATTTTATATTGAACAAAGATTGTTTCCCCAAACTGTCATATATTATATTGTTACTTATCTTAGTTGTGTGTATTTTAATAACAAAATAATACTGGATAATCTTAAATTATGTAAGTCTCGTGTATTTTTTTGTAAAGATAATTTAAGCTCACCTTTAAAAAGTGAATTTTTTATATGAGAAATGTTAGTTACAATCGTGAGTGCGCAAGTGACGTACAATCACTTTGAAAAAAGTGAACAAATACTAGATTCACATTAAAAAAAATTAATTTTTTAATAATAGACCCCACTCTCTCTCAAAGCTATTGCTCAACTCTTGTACATTTCATAACTGTATATAGCATTACTCTTTTCATATAGTCTTAGATTTACCTACTTTTTTCAATGAAAATCTACCGAACGTGCACATCCTAAAACACTAAATATAAACTATTTTTCTTAATAAAAAAGAAAAAAAGAAGCCCAAAACCGAGCCAAGAAAATGAAAATCACGTTTTTTAGATTATTGCTCGGTTCATTTATATGAAATTCCTCCTAAGAAAAATGATATATTTTTATTTTAAATCTTTTTTGTTTTTTTTTTTGTTTTTCTTGGTTAATTACAAGTTATTAGGTTAATCATAAGTAAATATATATTTTTCTCTCAAGATAATTTCAATACTTGTTATTATAATAATCATTATTGTAATGTTAGAATTATTTATTAAATTATCATATAAAACCATCCTATTGCTAAATATTTCCTTCTTCAATATTTTAACAGTACTACTCATGACGTTAATGTGAGATGGAACTTATGGTTAATTAATGAGAAAGGATACTTACAACCGTGAATTGCGTAACTGCCGCGTAATTGTTTTGAAAAAAATGAATAAAACATGGGACCCACATGAAAAAAATTAATTTTTTAATAGTGGACCCCACTCTTTTTCAAAGCGATTAAGCGGCGATTACGTATTTCACAGTTGTATGTAGAATTACTCTTAATTAATTGTTGCTGCCACCTCATCATGCATGTCATGCATAGCAAAGCACATGGGGCGAATTGGCCCACACACGTACATATATATATATATATATATATATATATATGTGGATTAATGGTGATGAATGAAACAGATAATAAATTGGAGTTGTTTGGGCCAGTCAGCGTTAATGTCCAATCCAAATAGTCTGCATAGAATAGTTGATATTAATTGTCTTGAACTTGACTTTTTATCTTTTAATTTATTTTTATTTTTTTAAAATAAAAACTTATTTTTACAACAATTTTGTACACCAACCCAATTAAAGAAACAGAATTAAATTGGAAGAAGTGGACGAATTAAATAGAAAATAAATTAAAAACATTAATTTCAAAGTAAGACATTTGAACTGATCATCGATGATGATCATTCTCATGTCAAGTTAATTGCCCTTAAACGCAATAGAATCTGTCAAAAGGGGACTTGTAATTGGTCGACTCGGTCCTATCGGCCATGGTCGATAATATCAACCAAACTTTGGGACATCATTTACGACTACACCAGACATTAAAAGTTATGAATATTAATGTTGGTGTACGTGTGACAACAAACTTTAAATAATTTCATCTGAAAATTAATTATGGTTGAAGCTGTTTTAAAAACAAAAACTATACATATATATATAGGCCCCGTTTGTATACAGAAATGGCCAGTTTCATCTGATCACCTTATCATTACAATTTTCTCAAATTCTCATACAAAATATAATAAACAATTCAACTTTTTTAAATTCTAAAACAATAATAATATTAAAAAATAATATTCTAACAATATTTTATTCAACTTTTCATTTTCATCTAAAATCATCTCATCTAATCTCACTATCGAAACGGAGTCTCTGATAGGAATTTATTATGACTATTATCAAAAAGGAAATGGTTGCTACTGAGTCAGTATCAATAGAGTAAGCTGTTGTAGACGTCGGATTTAGAGATTAACTAATGCAGTGAAATGTTATAATTATGAGAGTGAAAGGTTTAACCAAATTAAAATTCAATAATTTAAGATTTTTAAATGGTTGGATCGATGAAATATAAAAGATCCTCGTAATATATGGACGTTGGGTAGTGACTGCATGGGGTCGATTTTGTGGGAGATTATCTAATACGCCACGCTAAAAACAAATCACCTATTTCCTCTAATAATATTCCTACAAGTTCAGCTGCTTAATTAATTGCTAGCTGGTGAAAGATAGTCATCTAATAATCTGCCAATCTGATCTACAAAGATCGAATTCATCCCTTTATTCCAAATATATATTAATCCTAGTTTTCTACATGCTGGTGAACTACTTTCAACAAATCCCACCAATATTAATACATATATAGCCTTTAAGCCTAATTATAAAGCATATGAAAACTTATCATTTATAGCTCTTTTTCTTGAGCTTTTGTACGTGCATTGAACCTATATATCCCAGATGGTACTAATTATATATTGTCATCAATATATATAGTTTGATCGCGTTCATTTAGATTCGCTCCTTTGTTTCCCAGTAAACTAGCTAGGGAGATTTTGCAGCTAAAATGGTAGCGGAAGAGAAAGAAAAAGATGGAAAGAAAGAGATCAAAGAAAAAGTGGAGGAAGTGATCAACGCTGTTTACAGAGTGAACCTACATTGCCAGCAATGTGCACGCGATATCAGTAAGCCTCTTATGCGCACACAAGGTACGGATCGATGCATTCCTTTCCTTCCTAATCGTGTCCTTCTTGTACGTACGTAGCTAGCTAAGGTTTCAGTTTTGGAGTTCTTATAAAATCGATCCATTAATTACGTACCTTTGCTGGCCTACTTCCAAGAAAGTGGAGGGGAAATAGAGAAATTGCGGGACTGATGTATATATATGTATAACGTGGTTTCAAAGTTTCCTTTTGGTTTTGTTTGGGAATGATCAAGCCCATATATGGAGCCTAAAGCATGCAACAATATTATGCATTTTCCTTGTGATTAGGAATTCACGCTGTGGATGCTGACTTCGAGAAGGGTGAAATGAAGGTTAAAGGAGTGATCGACCCGATTAAAATGCAGAAACGAATAGAGAAACTGAGCAAGAAAAAGGTTGTGTTGGTATCACCCATAGTGAAGCCCAAGGAAAGTGTTCCAATCGAGAAGAAAGTGAAAGAAACTAAAGAAGTGAGTCATGCTGAATAATTAATTGATCTAAGTACTACTAGTACTGCAATTAAATTCTTCTTTCTTCCTTGTATTTTTGAAAAAATGCATGCATGAACAGTATTGGTTGAAACCAGATCAACTGGAATTCTAGCTAGAAACCAGCTTGGTCCTTGGGGCCTTTTAATTTGATCTCACTGCATGCTTTGGGATTGATCCAGATCTAGCCATTTTGCGTTCCAATTAAGCACATGATTTGCCAGTTTCATTTCTGAAATCAACTTGCACGCATGTATTATCAAGCATGAATATATGATCTAGACAACAGTACTTCATATATAGCACCAAAATAGAACTATTATTCCAAACAACATGGAGGAGAAAAAGTAATGGAATCTGTGATTTCATTAAACTGCATTGATCCATCTTGTGTTTCGCCAAAATAACACTACTCATGTACTCATCTAAATTAAGATACTAATGCATCCATTAAAAACACATTAGTAATTTGATCTTCTGTTCTTATATATTGATGGAAATGTAAAATCTGGTCCTGTTTATTTGATTACAAGCCAATTATGCGCACAACATCGGTGAAAGTTCACATGCACTGCGACAAATGTGAGCAGGACTTGAAGAAGAGGCTGCTCATGCACAAAGGTAACAGCTCATCATGAAAAGAATCAAATAATTGAAAATCTAATATATTCCATGATGTTGGGTTTTGAACCTTGTCACCCAGCACATTAATTTGCAGGTATTCACAGTGTTAAGACTGACATAAAAGCACAAACTCTGACAGTTGGAGGAACCATTGAGCCTGATAATCTACTATCCTACTTGAAAAAGAAGGTGAACAAACGTGCAGAAATTATAAGCTCAAAACAAGCTGAGAAAAAGGAGGAGAAGAAAGAAAAGGATGATCAGAAACCCACCGAGAAAGCCGGTGATGGTAAACCCAAAGAGAAACCCACCGAGAAAGCCGGTGATGGCAAACCCAAAGAGAAACCCACCGAGAAATCCGGTGATGGTAAACCCAGTACTACTGAATCAACGAAGATTATAGAAGTTTATAAGGAAGCTGATCAGACAAAGGTTGTGGAGGTTAAAGCTAAGGAGGGCAATGCTCCATATTTTATACATTATGTCTATGCTCCTCAATTGTTTAGTGATGAAAATCCAAATGCTTGTTCTGTAATGTAGATGGATAATGATGATCATATATATATATATGTAGTGCTTGAAAGAGTACTAACTGGGTGATATCGATACTGTTGTTTTTGTCCGTAAAAGAGGGCTATATCCCGATTTTATATAATTTATACTCTCACTTGCAGATCAGGATGAAACCGAAACAGTACCTTCTTACAAAAGAGTTGGCCAATGATATTTAAAAGCTGCATAGTACTAGTACTGATCTAGCTTGTCACTTTATTGGGGATTCTTCGATCCTAGCTAATATTAAATATTTCCGATGCAATTAATGAAATATGGAACAAGCACAATATGCAAATTAGGAACAATATTCCAAGCATTATAAGCTGTGAATTAAAGATCATCATGAAACTAGCTACTATATATTTACATGTAATATTGTTAGAGGAGAGAGTTATATATAATTCGGCCATGATCAAGCTGGTAGAGACCACATGAATATATATGATCAAAATGCAGGTTTATTTTTAAATGTTTGGACCCCAATGCAAAAATCCTAATCCAGTGAAAGTATTTTGGCCCCAAAAAAACAATCTTACTCCCCTGAATGATATGATATATATATATCCTAGCTAGCTCCTCCAGTTAAATTCTTGGGAAAAAATGGAGGTCTGTGATAACAACGACGCGCAGCGCCCTCTCCCGGGCCCCGGCGCAGAAACAAAATTAGTCAAATAGTTAGATTATATATATATATATATGTATATATATATATATATAGAGAGAGAGAGAGAGAGAGAGAGAGGTGAAGAAACAAAATTATATATATAGTTTTGCTTCATGGTCATGTAAATTAATCGACGAATTGGGACAACATGAGGAAGCAGTATATAATTAAATAGAATATATATATATATATAGAGAGAGAGAGAGAGAGAGAGGTGAAGAATATAATTTAGGAGTTGAAGTAAATTAAGCTAGGGTGGACGTACATTAATTATTTTGAAAGAACCTTAACGAAAAATTTTGGTTATTTTCCTGATCATCTAAATAGATATATCATGCGCAGCTAGCAGCTTATATATATATACATGATAGACATATATATATATATATATATAGAGAGAGAGAGAGAGAGAGAGAGAGAGAGAGAGAGATCGATACATACAATATATATATACAATTAATTAATAATTATCGGGCCATGCAGCTGATGATCGGTATAAGAAATTCGAACAGTACTCATCAATTGTTCATGACTATCAACGACACGTAGCATCATGCATGCATGTACATCATGTGTAATACTTAATGTTTTATGTAGAGCTAGCAGCTTATATAGCTAGCACGAAATACTAATTAGATCAATCATGATGATCTTAAGGATGTTCCTGATGAGATAATATATATATATATATATATACACACCTGTAGCTGGCTTCTAGCTAGCTAGAAGTGTTCTAATTTAGCTCTCGATCGTGTCTTTGTGCTTTGAAGTTTGAACTTAATTATATATTTTCGCATGTCCATAAATTATAATTAATTTGTTCTTTTGTTCCTACACCATTAAATATTAGAATCTTTAAACCTTTTATAGATATATATATATATATATATATATATATATATATATATCGGTTGACCGTAATAGCTAGATTGAAATTTTCACTCAGTACTACGATTCTATCATCAAAATAATTTGTGTTCATGATCCACTAATTAGGGTACGTAACATTATTCTAATTTTTCATATAACCAATTTGAATATGAAAAATTAGAATAATGTCAAAGATCCAATAGTACTAGCTAGCTATATGCCATAAATTACGATGGAAATTAAGTGATCATCGATATTCATGAATATCGATGATCATTGACGTCGCATTAATGATGTCACAGTAAATATTGTGAAGTACTATTGAATATATACACAGTTAAAATTCATTATAAGAAAATTGTTTATTTACTGTCAATTATTTCATGTTAAAAAAGACTATTTCTTATCAAAATTAAATAAGCTTCTTTCCATCACAAATAACTTATCGTAAATGTTTATTTTTCTTGTAGTGAAATATATATACTAGATCGATCACCTGCAACCTTAATTTGGCTGATCATCTAAATGAATGTGGCTGATCATCACCTGCAGGTGATGAATGAATGTGCCTGATCATCTAAATGATTGTGAACATCAAAAGCATGCAGCATTAATTAATTTATATTCATCACCTGCATCAATTCATTTTCTACCTAGCTAGATAGATAGATAGATCGCCCCGAATTTGCTCCAGTGCTAGCTAGCTTAATTAATTAACCAGGTAAAAAGGTAATATATATGAATATTAGTTCTAACAAGGAATGACTAGATGATGATCAGAATGTAACCAAATAATTAATTAAATTCACACTTCGATCCGGACAAGTGTACTTAATTAATTAATTTATCTACTAATTCCTTAAAGGTTTTTTTATTTTCTTTCAGATCAGATTGTGATCATTAGATCATCTAGTGATTATAAAGAGATCTACTGCATGCAAGCTCTACAAATTTCAGTACCAAATTACAGTCTATAATATATAGTACTATATATATATATATACATGACTGATTTCTCACTTACATATATTTTCTTTATTATTTCTTGTGCAAGAATAAAAGAGAAGTTAAACTACGTACTGAGATCCAACCGAGTTATAATAATTTATAATTAAGTACTAGTAGTTTATCAATTAAAGAATTAACAGGCCATCAAGCTAGCTAGCTAGCTATAGTAATATTATTATGATCCAACAGCAAACCCTAGCTACTAATTAAATTCTTGCCCAAAAAAAAAAAAAAGCCTTAATTCCTATTAGTAATTAGCTGATAGCAATACATGATACAATATATATATATATATATATATATATATATATATAAATAATTAATTATAACCTGCCTAGATTTGCTGATCTTGAAGGATTTAAGAATAATAAATATCGATCAGATAGAGATCATTAAAGCTGGTCGGCTGCTATGTCATTTTATATATTAATATTTCAATAACTTAATTGGAAGGACCACCAAATTAGATGATCACATGACACATTTATATCGAGAGGAAACCAAATTTCTTATATATATATTATACAATTAAAGTAGTACTCGATCTTTACCGATCAAGATAAGTTGATCATTAATCAAGATCATCACGGCCATGACCCTTAAATATATATAAATGCTTCAAAGAATATATATATAAAATTATCTCCTCTTCCATGCCTCATCAACCCATAAATTGAATTGAAGGAATTGATGAGCTTATTTCATATAGCTAGCTAGGTTAAGCCTATATATTCCAACCCAGGCCATACCCAACCATATATAATTCGTACTCTACTCGAGTACTCCTTAAATGCTTAGTACGTACTACATTTATAATATGGTGTTGTTTTAGGTTTATTTATACGTTTTATGTGTGTCGTCTGTACATACATACATACATATTATTTACAGTACTCCATATATATATATATATATATTATTAATATGTCTGCAGGTTTCAAAAGCTGCTGATCAAATGCTCAAATAATTACTACTTACGAGCGAAGAAAAGGATCAGTTCCATACAAATCAAGTACATCAGAAGAATATCAGAATTCAGAAGAACAAAGCTTACAACATTAGCAAACTTGAACAAGAAAGGAAGTGAGCAGAGATTTTGGAGTCTAAGAGGATGCCCTAACCTTTTCCGACCACAAAAAGGTCAATAAGGTGTTCTGCCAGTACCTGAGTTCCCAGCCCAACCATGATCAACAGGTAACTGCCCAGTCGCCATGTTCAGCGGCAGATTGAAGAAAGGAAGCCCCGAAGACGGGTCCGAGAACGGGTTGCTGGCTCCGCCTCCGCCGCCTCCACTACCACCACTGGACGACTCGTGAGAGACAGGCTGCTGCATCTGCAATGGTTCGTCCTCGTCCAAGGGCAACCTCTCGTACGCCACGTTTGTGAACGACGAGGCCATAACGATGACTGGACCCGATGCAATCAGAGCTCCCACGACGTTCCCTCCGACGACCTGCCCCTGCCCGCCTGCCAAAAATATGGTCAGGCTGGTCGCGCCTGGCGGGGCTGGGGGAGGAAGAAACGAGCCCGAAAGCGACAATATCTCAAAACGACCGTGCAGGGTGACGACAGCACCGGCCGCTGAGGGCTGCCGCAAGGTCACGTTGGTGACGGTGCCGTTACCGCTCAACACACAGATCCCACGCTGACGCTTCCGCGCATACATGGCCACAGACTCAAACACGTCCGAGCCACTACTTACTTCCAAAATATGAGCCCGCAGCGTGTTGGCGCTCTCCCTGGTGATGATCACCGGCGGTTTAGGTTTATTCTTTGAACCCGCCGGCCGACCCCTTGGCCGGCGAGCCACGACATCGCCGGGACCCGGGTTAGGGTTGGCCAGGTCAAGCTCATGAGAAACGTTATCGTCGTGGTTTGGGTTGTTGCCATGATCTTCGTCGGGTACTGGCCCTTGGAGGTGAAGGTCAGGGCGTTGAAGCTGTTGAAGAAAGCGAGAAGCTGAGCCCAAGTCTAAGCCAGCCATACACAGAGAGAGCTCAAAACAGAAAACAAAGAAAAATATTGTAAAATAAGCTGGGAAACTGCTACTGGTTCATTATTTTATGATTCTTTAAAGAAATGGAAGACTCTAATAATTCAAACCCTAGAACGAATAGAAAACAAAATGGGGAATCGAGTGCAGAGAAAGAGAGGAGATGAAGGGAGGAGGAAAGAGACAAAAGTGGCAGATGCAGCAATTCTCTCAGCTCAACCAAAAAAGTAAAAACTTGTGGTTGTGGCCTATAAAAAAAAAATATATATATATATATATATGAAACTTGTTTATAAAATAATCAAAGATTACTTGTATTTTAATTGGTTTTAGTATTCTAATTATAAGCTTTTGAAAAAAGTATAATAACATGGGTTGATGATATATTATATTTTCAAGTCCCTGGATCTATCATCTATGGCATATATAGGTATTATTAATCCAAACCCTAACAACAAAAGAGAAAGTTAAAATTATTATTTATTTATTTATTTATCTAGCCCGACAGATCGAAAGAGACGACCAGTTATCCTCGTTTTATGCTGTGTATATATATAATTTTGTCTGAAAGACATGCATGCATTGAGGTGAAAGATGATTTTACTTTGTTTTGATTAGATCAGTAATTTATAAATGAATGAGTAAATGAGTTAGATGTGTCAGTGATTATAATAGAACAGAGATATATAAATAATTCACTAATTCATGAGCACAAAACCTGCAAAAGCACTACGCGCGTGTCCCTCTTGATCAGAAGTAGTTTGCGATCCATGCAATGTTGTTTTTATTATAACCATTAAATAGACGCGAGAGATGCTTTGATTACTAATAAATCTTATAAAAATAAATTTATATATTAACGTGATTTGATATCATATATCAAAATATAAAATTATTTTTATTATAAAATAGATTTAACAGATATATTATATATCACACGAACTCGTATTAATTTATATTATCTAAACTTTATATTAATTTAACAATCTACCTCATGTGTTCATCATTTCTTCTACTGAGATAGATCATCTTATATATATATTAGAGTTGATCTCAAAAAAAATTAAAAAAAGTTATGTTAATTGATGATCATGATGATTAATTAACACAAAGGTATCGTCAGAAAAAAACACTAGAATATTCAAGCTAGCAAGGTCGACCCCATTTCAGCAGCGCGCGTACTGATCATCGATATTTGTTTATTAATTAAGCTGGATTATAGTCTCAGATTTGATGCCCGAAGATTTGGCTTTAATTTGGTTGGTTTAATGATATAGGTAGGTGCTGCTAGCATAAAGAAAAGTGACTTTGTGTTCTACTTTTATTAAACAAATAGCTCAAAAGACGCCCCAAACGACAAGCTAGCATCGAACAAGGTCAAGCCATCCACCATTAACATTGCCCTGAAACAAAAATTAAAATTAAAAAAAAAAAACTCAGAAAAAAAAAATTTTTGAATGGACCAAGAAAAAGAAAAATATTTTAAAAAAATATTGATGTGTCGCTATTTAATTGCTCGACACACCCTCTTTTAAAATGATCGTACCTCCAATTTTATTAATATCTTTATTTATATTAATAAAGAGGTTTCAGAGAAAATTTATGAGTCTGTAGAAAATCTGAATTTAATAGCTAAGCATGCATATAAAGAGATCAACAAAGTTGCTTTTTTTATTTTTTATCAAAGAAGATGCTAAGGGAATACGACAGATATATTTTGAACTAGCCCCAAAAGAGATAACAGGTTTGATCTTGAGACTTGATAAGATAAGATATTTGCCGGTGTTAAGTTGTGAGTAACTGGCTATATATGATTTTATAACTACATGATATTGTTCATGCATGGTTATAAAGGGCTTTAGCTTTATTATTTCTTATCTTAGTTCACTTAACATGACTTTTGTTACTTTTTGTAAATGATATTCATCTGCCATAAGTGAGAGCATCAATAAGATAGAGTAATGATCTTGTCCTCTTCTTAAAAAAAATCTTTATTCACACGGTTTTTATGCATATAGCAAAGCAAAACAAACTCATGAATAAGCAAATGGAAGTCCAATATTATCAAGAATAATGATCGAGGAACATATAAAAATAATATACCTCGCTGATCATGGAGTACTAGTACTAGAATTTATGTACATTAATTGTTCATGTGACATACATGCACATGGTAGATGTCAATTTAAAAATGTTTCTATTAATGTCTTAAAACATATATATGTCATAGGTTTTGTTACAATAAAAATATATTTCATAGCTCTAATTACATATATCAGGTTTCTTATGACGAAACCCTTCGTCTACGTACATGATGATATATTACATTAATGAGATACAATTCACATACGGGTCAATATATTAACATGTATATACATGCATGTTAATTTATATAAGAGAGATCGATCCAATTAAATTAATAATTAAATCCGGCCGTCTAATTAAAATTATCTTATTAAACATCTATAGTTGATCATATGGGATTAATATTCACGAATCCCAAAAGCAAAATTAATCAAAACTAGCTATTCATGAGATCAAGTCCGGCCATGACCTCATTCATTGCAATATAGTAATTAATTTGTTTAATTAAATACGTCATGTATTAATTTTACTGCACTTGTATTATAAAATACTATTTTTTGGCTCCAAAATAAATTAAAATTAGGAATCGACCATGCACTGTCTATAATTAAAGTCAAATTAAAGGAATAGTTATAATTTATTATATATAGCTTCGTGGACGAATCATTCATAGCCTTTCCTCGTGGAAAAAGTAAATTACAATTGACGAACAATTATTAAATAAATGCCATTCTATGTTTAATATTTTTTTAGGACTTTCTGTTAAGTATGAATTATCAGATATTCATGTGAGCTACGTATACGGCCTCATGCACGAATTGCACTGATCTTATGTATAAGTACGTAATATCTTATCAACCCACGAAAATAAGATGGAAAATAAGATTTCCTAGGTTTAATTAGCTAGCCATGTCAAGTTTCAAAGGACATCCATATATACATATATATATACACATAAAAAAAAAAACCAGTCAATCAAATAAATTAGATAAGTGTTACTGTCACCGATATTTCATAAAAGTAAACTTATAATTTAACCCGACTTGATCATGTAATATGTTAATTAGATATTTTTTACAGTAAAAATAATGTATGTATAATCTGATACACGAGATCAAATCATGTCAATTTTGTAAATTTATTTTTGTCAAATTATTTTATAATTAAAGCATTTTTCAATAAATTAATGGCTTAACAAAGATGATTAGCAACATGATACTGTTCGTATAGTTGGAAACAATTGGGTTTTAATATCGTTGTATTTAGAATTAATGTGATTAAACAAGTAATGTTATACGTACACCACATTTTTATTTTATTTTATTTTTATTATATATGTAAGATGTCATGTCATATTTATTATTATTAGATGATTAATAGTGATAAATATATCACATATTATATAGTAGTTAAGATGAAAGTAAGATGGTAGTGTAATGTATAGAATTTTAATATTGTATAATATCCACGTAGGATTTTCAATAAACTGATCTCTACTTTAGACTACTGGATGTAAATTTAATCAAGGAATTAAAAATATATCAATTAATTAATATTTAATATTTTAAATTATCCAATGCTCGCCTATCGTTTTCATTTAATGAATAATAAAAAAAGTACTTAATTTGTGAGAGATCAACAGATCATGAGAAGCAACTTAATCAAATAATAAGGTAGTGGACTTTTTTTCATGCGAAGATGTGAACAAATCATGTGTTCAATTTCACGACGAACATCATTAATTAAGCACATAATAATTAATGATCAGCTTATATATCAATTGACAATTACATGGCTATCCCTGCCGCCTACAAACATTTCCTTGCAGTAGTTGCTTTTCATGGGTATTAATCACGATGATGATATATAATCTGACTAATTTGCCACTTCAGTACTACTGTGGCATTTGATGCTTACTGACTTTTCAATGAATATATGAAATAATAATGTGTTGTGTGTAAAAATGCTAGAGTCACCTGAGGTTGGTACCGACAATTTTTTTATTTTTTTATTTAATGCTTAAGGAAGTATTTTTTTTTAGTGATGTTGTGAATTTTTTTTTAAATTAAGAATATAAAAAATAAATTAAAAAATAAAAATAAAAAACATTTTTTGTTCTTATCGGAACAGGTCTCGTGCTATAAAGTAGTAAATGGAAAGGCAAGAAAAGAAATTTAAAGAAAATTTGAACAAAACATAATATAAAGTGAATAAATATAAACATGGACTTTACATACAAGTCAGCGTCATATTTAAGTATATAATTACAACAATGAAAAGTTTAACAAAAAGAGATTTTGAGTGTTTATAATGCAGCTTGATTTATAGGATGGGCGGAGATCATGCTGAGCTTATTCTAGCACATTTGTCCATGTTAATTCATTTCTGCAGCAAAGTACATAATCCATTCTTTTTTCTGAAACTGTACTTACAATATTTGCTAAATATGGTAGGTGCTCCTGTAACAATGAAAAAATATAAAAACGTAATGCATTAATTTTTTTAAAATAAATTTATGAATATACATTTTACTTCGCCTGTGTTCGAAAAGATCAATAGTTAAAATTGCCTAATAGACTCAACAACTAAAATTAATGAGAATATTAATATTGCCTAATTTTAACAATTATTATGCTATATTTATTATGTCAGAGATTATCATTTAAAATGATGAGGTAAAATGCTTATCGTAGTTGTGCAATGCTCATGTTTTTGCAATTATAGCACATAAATTTTTTATTGTAGTTATATCCAATTGCTTTATTACAATTTGCATAGACATTTAGTAGAACGGTTGATGTAAATAGATTAATGAAAATTTTCCTTTAACTAAGAATGCTGGTTTATGCATTAAGAAGGGAGAAATAAATGTATAATATGAATGTAGCAGTAAAATAAATTTAAATAGAAAGAAATAATTTAGTTTTAAAGAAGAAAATTATATATCGTCATTTCTTCGGTAGAGTTGATAATCTCATAAATATAAGCGCCTATGTAATCTAAAAAACATTTGAGAACATATCAAAAATGTGAGTAGATATGTATATACATGGAGATATGATACATAACAAATATTATAAGCATTTATAGCTAAAGCAAAAGAAGAAAACAATTAATTCCAAATAATTTCATACAGATTATATTAAATGAACCAAATGAGACACTACGTCTTAGAATAGAACCAATCTATTAAAAGAAATTAATATGATGAGAAAATGAAATATTCATATAACAAACATATAATGTCAACAATTTATTTTGGCTACAGGTGCATTTATATAAATATAAAAAAAATTAAATAACATTTTCTAGATGATATAAAAAAGAACGTACCAAAAAGTAGACAACAAGTAAAAGAACAGTAAAAATTGACAACAATCGAATTGAAGAACAGTAAAGTAAGAACAAAAGTAGCAAATATGTAAAATTAAAAAATACATTCAAAAAAAAATTGTATTGTTATATTTGTTAAATAGGACTATATTAATATATTAACAATAATAACGGATGAAATAAATAAATTTGGTATTTATAGGGAAGAAATTTAGAAGGAAAGAAATAATGCAATAAATGAAATTTGTTATTAATATTGTTTGTAGTAAAACATATAAGAAAAAGAAAAGAAAAGCAAATTTGTCTCCATTTCTCTCTCCAGACAGTCAAACGAACACACCACGAGCAATAGATCCCCCCGCACCTCCTCTGCTCTCCCCAACCAGTTTCTCTCCATTTTTTGTCTCTTGATTTGTCTCCATTTTGTACAAAAAATATTAAAATCCTTTATTCTCAGCCCTGCCTTCCTCTAATCTCAGACCGACGAAGACCAAGAAAACGAATGCCTAGAAACCCCCATCCTCCACCCGAACGACAAACAGAGGTGCCTCCAAAACAAGAACAGTGACATATCTTCCCAAATGTGAGATTTTTTTTTAACTTTTTCTGTATATTTTGAGGTTTTATAGAATGTTTGGATCTATTAATGTAGATCTAACTCCAAAAAGTTATAATCTCTTATCTGTTCTCTGTCTATTGAGGTGCTTGGTCTGGAGTTCTTTGTCTATTGAGGAAAATTTTCTTTACATATGTGCACATGATTTATGTATATGAGCGCGATTTCCTTACTGAAGATCTACCCTATCAATTATACCCACGGTAACCCACATGTATTAAACATTGTTTGGGTAAATTTTCTAATGTATCTGATGATAGTGTAAAAATTCACAGATGTTGGATTGACAGAAGAAATAATGGAAAGCATACCCAGGGAATGCATAGATTGAGAAGCACGAAGAGCAATTCAAAAGGCACAACCCCCAGACCTCTATTGGAGGCCTAGTGTTCGATATCCCCTCCCCCAAATATATATATAAAAAAATCAAAAATCAAAAGGCACGAACAATTTTGTGTGGAAAAGCTAGGAACAAAGAAGGGCAGAAGGCGAATGAAAATATTAATGTCGATGGTTTCAATCGGTGGAAGCGATAATTTCGTAAATGTAAAAATACAATAATAGCTGGGTGGCAAAGGAAAATGAGGAACAAAAATGGTTGAATTTGCTTATAAAATCACAGATAAATTGGAAAGAAATGAGTAGAGAAGACAAACGTTAGAAATGTAAAAATACCAAAAAAGTAGTCAGCAACAGAAGAGAAAAAAACAATAGAACGATAGTGTGAAATACAAGCAGAGGCAAAAAAAAAAAAATGTTAGACGAAAATATTGTTCATCTAACATTCGCATTTATATATATAGTAGATATATATATATATATATATATATATATATATGTGTGTGTGTGTGTGTGTGTGTGTGTGATATGAATCATATGATCTCATTTGTTATTATGTAAAGGAAAATGATATATATTAAACTCATGTCACGATATTGTACACAAATGGAAAGGGAATTTTGTACTCGGCTTGGGCCCTTCCACACCTAAACCCAAGATTCATAGCAGGGTAAATTAGGTAATGTCAGATAGGAGGGCCTAGATAGGTCCAAGAAGGGGAAAACAATCGACTCTCTCCAATCACAACGCATTAATAAGGGATAGATAGGTCAAGATCATGTATTCTGCAAGATTGGCCGTATTGAATGCAGTCCGAAGTGGCCAACCTCGAGGTCGAGCCCCTGTAGCTGACGACAATAGACGTATTAAATGTGACGCCATGTGGTCGGGGACAAGGGTGATCATTACAGTGACAGAATGATCTTATGAGGAATTTGATATAAATAAAGAAAGACTGACGACAAGAAAGATGTTACACATTCGATCATTCTCTCTCTCTTTCTAGCTCTCTACTACTTATTGCTTCTTTTGCTCCACCTGAGAGAGTCTGACTTTGATATCGAAGGTGACACGACCACTACCCAACCACCCTTTCTTCCACTATCGTAGGTATAGGAGCATTGTCGCAGTTGGTGGCTACAAAACACGCTTCAACAATAACCATATTCTAAATGAGAAACATTTTTGTAAAATAATTTATAAAAGTAACACAATTTTATAGAAATATGCTCAATTTAAAATATAGTTGTATAAATAGATATAAAAATGGTTGTACATGTATCATTATTCTTATATCAAATCTATGTTGTTTTATAATATATAGTAATTAGTAATTTTGGCAATCCATTCAACACTTTGCACCTACTTTTTGTCCACCTCAACTTAAAAGAAGAATTTTTTTTATTATAATCTTTGTCATCTAATAATGTGACATATTTCAAGTAAATATTACTTAGGTGATCGATGATATGAGCTGCTTGAAATATGATGCATGACTATGTATAATTAAGAGAGACAAGACTAAGTTGCGTTTGGATGCTGAGAATATCTCAGATGATTTGAGTTGATCTATCAATAAAGTATTTTGTGAGTTTTATTGATATGCGTTTGAATATAAATAGGTTGATGTATGTGTTTGAATGTATAAATTAGATTGAGATATGTTTGATTTTTTTATGGAAATCTGAAAAAGTAGTGGATCTCATCAATAATTGGTTTGAGATAGATTGAGTTGATTTCAACAACCAAACATAACCTAAATTCTTAAGCATAAATGTAAGTCCAATGTTAGATTAAGGCCTGATTTGGATTGCAAGGGCCTCCCACTTCATCTCATCTCAACATCAAAACTCCACAAACATAAACATATTTCGATTTCAAATCTTCAAATTTTTCATATAATCATTATTTAATCATTACAACTTTCTAAAACTTTTAAACAAAACACAAAAAATAATTCAACTTTTCAAATTCTAAAACAAAAATTATATTAAAAAAATATTTTAATTTTATAATATTTTTATTCAACTTTTTATTTATCATTTCCCAAAATCTCATAAAATAGTTTAGTTCAAACTATTTTACTATTCACAAACTATTTCACTACTATTCACAAATCATCTCAATATCCAAACGAGGCCTAAATGATTGATTGGTTACTTGGTTTGGCCCAAGTTGTGGCCATGTCCACTATATATATTTTTTAGAAACGATATTTGCAGTTACAATATGTATTAGTTTCGTGTACTCCTTTTAAAAATGGATAAACCTAAAATTCACATAAAAATAATTTTTTAATAATATATCTCAATTTTTTCAAAAACATTGCATAGAATTTAGACACAATATAACTGAATTTAATGTTACTTTTTTTGTAGGGGTGTAAAAAAAAAATCGAAAAACCAATTTAATCAAACCGGACCAAACTGAATTGGTTCCAAGTGGTCTAGTGCAGTACTGGTTCTTAAAAACCAAAACCGGTTCTAAACTGGTACGGTATCGGTTTTCATATTTTGAAAACCGGTTCGAACCGAACTGGACTAGTATATATATATATATTTATGAACTTTTATATTATATTATATTATATAATATATGCTAGATTACTAATTAATATGGACAAATCTTTGCATTAGCCCCTAAATATTAGGCACACCCTACACTTGAGGTGGCAAATCGGATTCACTAATAAGTGAACTGGTTCCCATTGAATCGCCCCCTCCCCCCACATGAATCAAGATGAGGAGTGAGGAGTAAGATTCGCGGCGAGTGAGCTTGAAAGGAGGGAGGAGGATACACATACCAATGCAGATGCCATAGGAGAGGAGGGAGCTTTGGCAGAGGTTTTCGATGGCGTTCACCACGCATGACAGCTCTTTGGCAGTGTGGTCGCAGGGTGGGCAATGCTGATGGTGCTGGTGACGGTGAGGGTCCTGCACGACCATGGGCCCTGCGTTGGTGTCGCTGGAGCTCTTCAATGGCTTCGCAGAGGCAGTCTTCGGCCTCTCGGAGTCGGTTGTCGGCGTTAGTGTTGTCTTGTAAAGGTAGCGATGGCGGAGACATTGAACCCATTTTAGTCCGATAGAGTGGGAGGGACAAAATCAAAACGCATGCTTTGTTAAAAAAAACAAAAACAAAAGCCACGTAGAGTGTGCATTGTGTACACTGCTACAATGCTGCTCTATAGTTTTACTCAATTAATATAATATGAAATTTTAATTTTATTATTCAATTCTATTAATCTTATAACATAAAATTAATATAATATGTGATATAACATAAAAATAATCTTATAATTTTTAATATAACATTTAATATAAGGTATAAATTTTAATTTTAATTTTAATTTTAAACATAAATATTAATATTAAGTTATTAATATAAACTTATATATATATCAAAGATACAGTTTTGGCATAATAAATTATAATATATATATTTTTTATAAATACATTTTTATACATTTGATTGTATATGCTCATGTAAAAAGTTTATAACTTATATAAACTATATTTAAATTCAATACTATACTATTATGTGTTAATTATTATAAAATAATATATTTATACTATAATATAAATAGACTAATAGTTTAGTATATATAAACATCATATTATAATTAACATAGATAATTCATAAAAACGAAAAACCAAACCAGACCAGACCAGATCGAAATTGGAAAAATTGAAAGTTTCGGTTTCGGTAGTGAATCGGTCCGGTATCGATTCTTAAAATTTCAAAATCAGTATATACCGGTTTGATACTAAAAAATGTACAAAATCGGATCAGATACATCCCCACTTTTTTGTTCCTTTCATCTGAGACAAAATTTTCAATTACAACGATATTTGAATTTTTGAATTAAAAAATAAAAATCACTCCAATTCGGTTGGAGAACTATTATAGATATAAAGAAATGGGAAATTCTATTTGCAGTCCTCAAGTGGGGACTGCATGTGCAGGCACATTATTAAATGAGAGAAAACATAATTTTAGGAAGGATAATCTTGTAATTTTAAAAAATTTTAAAGTTAAAATAGCCTAGGCTTGCATTGCAGTCCCCATTTGAGGACTGTACCTAGCATTGCTCTAAAGAAATTAGATAAAAGTAAACTCATAAACTAGCATAATCTTATAGTTTTATTAAATCTATTTTATAATAAAAATAATTTTATAAGATGACTATTACATCGGCCACATCAGTTATAATTTAGTTTTAAGAATAAATTATTTCCATTCGTTATATCTCTGTCCCTTAATTTTGGGCGGGAGAGCGCAAATCACAAATTAAAAAGAAATAAAACCTCAAGTTCTCCTGTCTCTCTCTATCTGACTGCAGGATTGAATGCTGATGAAGTGAAAAACCCTAGTCCTAAGCTTCCACGTACCAGAAAAATGCCTCCGAGGAAAAAACCCAATCCTTCTTCTTCATCATTGTCTTCGTCCAAGAAGTCCAACCCAAGCAACAACCAACAGCAGCCCTGCAAGTTTGGCATCCAGCATTTCTTCGAGCGCCACACTCAGAACGCCCTCTTAGCCTCCCAGAATCCTAAGAATGTCACCGCTTCCAACGCCGGTGTTTCGTCCTCTCCCAATGCCAATCCCGTCGCCGTTTCGAGCTCCCGAAACCCCGCGGATGGTCCGAGTTCGGGGCCGGTTGATCTCGAGAAATCGGTGTTACCTGTTCAAAACGCGATAAATGATTCTAATTCTGGACGTATTGGTCCTAATAATGATGTTTTGACCTCGAGAAACCGTAAAAATGTACCGAATTTGCAAAATGTAGATCCCAATCTTGAGGTTTTGGCATCTCGGGAACCTAGAAACAGGTCGGATTCACGAACGAGTAATCTAAATAATGCGTCGCAGAATACGCCGCCTGCTAATTTGGACACGATGGGTGTTAATGCAGACAAGGACCTGTCCGAAGTGTCCCCAGAGATTTCCAAGTCTGTGTCCCACAAGCGCTTCAAGTTCTCGCCTGGAATGGTAAATGTCAGGCAATTTTTTTGTTTAAATTTTCCTGGAAAACCCATTGTAGTAGCCTTTAGTGTTAATGGGTTTTTTTTAGGGAGTAGTGCTTGAATTATGCCGATTGTGTTTGTAGTATTTTAGGTTGTATTTTGTAAAATATATTTTACCAGGAAACACTTAATGCATGCGTGGATGCTATTGGATTGTTATTTTAATTTTCTTATGCAAATACTTCCGGTATAACAATCACAGTAATTTATATTCTTCCTGAAATTTATATTAAACATGGTCGTGGCGGTAGTTGATAAAGCAGAGCCAGGACGATGGAGGTGATGAAGTGACATGGAAGATATCTCCGGTGAATGAAAGACTCCAGGCAGTTTCAAAACGCATACCAGAGATGATGAGAGTGTTGGCCGACTCTTCAAGGCTCAATGCTTCACACCTTCAGCAATGCTCACTGAACAAGGCATGTCTATTGGTTAAATTTGGCGTCTGTTTACAAATTGGTTATGGTTTTGATCGCATGGTAAATTTTTAGGGTATGGTACGGACTTCTCCTAGTAAAGCTGACCAGGTTGAAAAGTGGCTTTCGTCACCAACACAAAAGGCTGCTGAAAAATCTTTGGTAGCCACTAACAGAGTTGGTTTAAAAAGGGTTAACCCGGATCAGGATACTGGTTCATGTGGAAATAGAAGTGAATTGACCAGCGCTGGAGCTGCTAGTAGGCAGAGTCCATTCCGAACTCCGCCATCTCTATCATTTTGCCATGATAAGGTAATTTTGTGTTCAATCGGCTGAGAGTAGGTATGAATTGTTCAGTTCTGTTTGTATTCTAGGAAGATGGAGGACAAAGTGAAAAATTGAAATGTCTGGGTACCAAGAGAGACACCAAATTATAGAATCCCTTCGAATAAGTTTAATATTTTATATTCATGAACTTGGTTCATTTTGTTTTCTTGGCGGTAAACGCCAGAAAAATTACAAGACTGAGAATTTTCTGACTTCTCATCTGTCAACTTGAAGTTTGCACTTTTTTATTTCTGATTTGTGCTGGAACTGAATTTCAGATAGCTAATGGTGTTGTATGTAATGGAGCATCTGATCGGCATGGTTTAAGACAGCACAAAAAGGTATAATTGTACTATGTTATTTTACTTATGCTGATCATTTTTTTCATACTTCTTTTCCAATTCAAGTATTTGATTATCTCATGAACATAAAGTGCAAGTTTATAATTGCTGAGTTGAAAGTTTACACGATTTATTGGGCAGGAGTAAAAGACGTTTTCTCCTAATCTAGTCATAAGTAACATGATATCTATTTGTATGCATCTTTTCTTAGGCATTGCTTGAACTTCTGGATCAAGTAGAAGATGTCATTTCTGTTGAAGACTCGTTATCTAGTGACATGGAAGCATATTCAACCAAAGTTCATAACAGAGATGGTGATGGAATATCTGTCAAACTTGATCGTGCAGTAGAAAGAATGGCAATGAATTTACCAGCAGAGGTCAATAGGGCTTCTTCCCATTGTAATTTTCTAGTATTAGAGGTATGCTTTACTTTTTCCAAACTTATCTTGTTGTGTTGTGGGTATGCTTTTGAAGATTGATAATATGCAACACATTTCTGCTGCAGGTGTCTGAGAGGCTTAGACCTGCTGTCTCATCTGGTGCTGAGGGCCCATATAAGGTTTTCATTATGCCTTATACCCAAACCACTTCATTACTTCAATTGAGCTAGGAACTGTACTAAGTTGATCACTTGCTTTATAGGTTCTTCGTCTACTGAATGAGCATAGTGGAGAAGAGTGTGCTGTGTATTTGTGGGAAGAGTGGTAAGTTGACTTGTAATATTTTTCTGAAGCATTTTATATCCTCACCACTATTTCATAAAGAACTTTTTCCCCTAATGTAAAATTTCACTTTGTGCATATCATTTGGAGATTGAGCATCACTTGATACGTGGCACCTTTTTTTTACATCTTCTCCACTTGTTAACAGTTCTAGTGATGGAACTGTTGTACTATTGATGACTCAGGACAGAAGCATGACTTCATGGCCTTCAAGTCTCTGCAGTCATCATCATTGTACAATCACATTTACAGAATAATTTAAGTTGCATTACCAACCATTTTAACCTTTTGATTTGTGGGGTTAACCTATGTTGTTTGATCTGATTGGGAATTCAAGTCCAGCTGCATTTTAATTTATATAAACACAACCCCTTTTGGGAATTGGAGTTGTTTTCATTTATATTTCTATAGCATGAATAACTATTGGCTATTAACCCTGTTGTCTTGATGGCTTGGTATTTTTCATCATTGTTGTTCTTGGCAATTGAAGTTTCCTCTGGTACTGATTGGTATATAATCGCCTTATTGTAGCCAAGAACTCAATATGCATTGATCCTGTTTGCTTACTTAATACCGATATATTTGAATCTCGGATGGACTCTGTTTGTTTCCTTCCTTAGAAGTTACACAAAGTGCCTATGATCTTCTACTGAGAATATTTGCTGATCCGAATCGGTTATTATATGGGGTCAATCAATGGCTGTCGAGGAAATTATGTTTAGCGTTTCTCAAACTGTCTTTTTCCATTTCTTGTCAGGTATTATGGTGTAGTTGCACCTGGAGATACTGTGAATGTCATTGGTAACTTTGATGAGCAAGGAAAGTGTGACGTAGATCGTGACAGCAATTTTATAATCGTTCATCCTGATATATTGCTGTCTGGAACCCGGGTAATAATCACTTGCTTTTGAATATTATATTTCTCTATATCCGTCTCTTCCTTATAACTAGAAAAATCTTGTAGGTTGCTGCTAGTTTCAGTTGCCCAAGGCGAACAATTCTAGATGAGAGGCTAAAGTGCAATGAGTATTCAACGGCAGCATT
This sequence comes from Juglans cinerea, assembly GCA_961763995.1. Classification (NCBI taxonomy): domain Eukaryota; kingdom Viridiplantae; phylum Streptophyta; class Magnoliopsida; order Fagales; family Juglandaceae; genus Juglans; species Juglans cinerea. The sequence continues at coordinate 21,797,577 of CAUIVZ010000015.1, read as the reverse complement.
AATTGGTACCTTGCTGCACCAAATTTTTCAGGTTTCAGAATTTTCACTAGTACCTTGTACAATGGTTTGATAAAAATTCATTTTTTCCCAATTGAGTACATATGTGAGATTTCTTCCCTTTTCAGGCTGGACTTATTAAGGAAAGTCCTACTATAAAATTCTTGGAGGAATATGCTGGAGTGGTGCTCCAGAAAAACATGGAAAGCTTATATGCATGTGGAGGTGGGAACTTATATAATTTTCAATTAAGTACAATTTCTAATTTCATATTTTCAATCTCCCCCCATGCTTGGTGGGCTCAAAACCTTAAGCATTCGCATCAGTTCAAGGGACCATATCCTTTTAAATTTTACTCAAATGTGAATTGAACTTCAAATCCCAAACGAAAGTCACTAATTACCACTATGGATCATCTTGTGTGAAAGTCTTAATCTCTCCGGTATGTGGGATTTGCAGTAAATGAAAATGATATACGGAAAACCTTGATTGAGGCTGTACCAAAATTATTGAATTGGATCATCACGTTCAAAGATCCACAGGTATGCCTGTGTAGAACTCACATTGCTGTTACTCTGTTCTTGATTATCTTTTCGCTCTAGAATGGATTTGGTTTATTATTGCCAAAGCTAACCTCATCTCAACTGGTTTGATTGTGAAATACATAAATTCTTGTATGGAGCCTATTCATTTATTTGTTAACTTGCTTTTTATTGGAGTGCAAGGCAGTTTTGTATTTTGAAACTTTATGCGCACTTACTCGTGTTACATTAATATCTGTAATGTTGCAATACCCTGTAAGCCAAATTAGAATTCGTACATTAGTCATCTGTGCAAATTACTGGGAATTGGATGCATGAACCCACCCTATGGCCATCCCAAAGTTGTTCACACCTTTAGGTGATTTTTATATCATCTACAGTATACATTTGGTAGCTATCCTTTTTTCTTCCCATATAATTCTTTTTGCATTGTTAGACATCTTATCCCTGAGTTAAAAAAAAGGTATGCCTTTTTAGATACATCACTTCTCATTTTCTTGGAGGTTTGTTTGCTTGGAATGTTGTAGACAGACATTTTACGTTGTTTATAATTCTTTTGTCGGCAGGATTCAAAAGCTCATGTTGATTTTGGATCCGATGACGGGCTGAAAAAAGTTAACCTATCTGAGGCAAGGCTTTCACCTTTTTTTTTTCTTGCATGATTTTTATTTCCAATTTTGCATCTACACACATGCATTTGTGGGTATATACGAAATTTGAGATTGTAAATTGAAGTGCTGCTTTCTCCTTGTCCTTCACTTCAACAACGTTTACATTATATTTACAAAACTTCTGTTGTAAATATAGGTAATTGATATTGAGGAGATGGCGTGGGCCCCTAAATATGGTTTGAAAGGGATGATTGATGCTTCTGTCAGAGTCAGTGTGAAATCAAACAGAAATGAAGCTAATGAGAAGATTATGCCTTTAGAGTTTAAAACAGGAAAAGTACCCAATGGCCAGGCAAGTCTTTAGTCTATCTGAAATACTAGAAAAATCGAAGTCCGAAATGCTTAAATCACCTTATTTTCGGTGTTACCCTTCTTTTGATGTGATTTCTGCAGTCATCTATGGAACACTCTGCACAAGTAATCTTATACACTCTCCTCATGTCTGAGAGGTGTGCACTTATCCTTTCTGTCTTTTGGTGGGGACATCGCGTTTCTGTCATGGAGAAAATTTAAGAAAGCATACTTCTATTTCCTTTGATTTGGCTTTTATTCAGGTACCAGAAGCATATTGATTGTGGTCTTTTATACTATCTTCAGTCAGATCAGACACAGGTAAATTCAGATACAGCTTTGAGCAATCATTCTGTCAGAATCTTGAATTTATTCAGTGGAATTGACCATCTGTAAAGGGAATTGCGGTTCGAAGATCTGACTTGGTTGGGCTTGTTATGCGTCGTAATGAACTTGCAAGTCATATTCTCAAGGCATCAACAATGCAACAATTACCCCCTATGTTACGGGTATGGCTATTGCGGAATTGTTACGTGCAGTGTGTTTTAGACAAATGCCTTTCTGTATTGCCATTTGAAATTTTCTCAATTTTCTACAGAGTCTGAGCATGTGTAATGGTTGTCGCCATCTTAATGTTTGTAGTATCTATCATAAGGTAATCTTTTTATCTTTCTAGGTTGAATGACTGTAAAAAGTTGTGCATATTAATTAATCTGCTTCTGTTTGGTGGGTATGGCAATGGGGTAATGGGAGTTTCATTCACAAAATAGCCATTCAAATATTTGGTCATTGTAAAATTCTTTATCATTGCATTGATAATGGCCCTGATACTTCAAAAACCATTTATTGTCACTTAGCCTTGAGAGGCTATTTAGTTCCCTGTATGTTGGTGTATGCAAGCCGTAATGTGTTATTGATACAGGCACATGGTGGAAGCACTGAAAGTAGTGGATTAGGTGATCTGTTTGATTCAAATACTAGCCACCTAACTGTAGCTCATGGCAAGTTCCTTCGGCATTGGGATTGGTTGATTGACTTAGAAGCTAAAGAGATCGAGGTGCATCTTTGAAGCAGTTTTACAATTTTATTTATGCTAAACTCCCAAATAGTCTCCCTAATTATTGGAAATGTGTTTTTTCCTTCTCAGCTTGCGAAGAAAAAGATCTGGTGTCCTCGTAGTTTGAAGCATGATAAGTCCACTAGTTTCCTTTCTTCTCTTGTTCTTGATGCTTCAGAGGAACTTCCGCATCATGAGCCTCTTAAAGACAAGCGGTTCATTTATCGTTTTGTGCATCAAGATCTACCAGCATTCAATATGAAAGCATCTGATGGAGATTCTTTAAGTGTTGCCTCTTCTCCGAGAAATTATATGGACAGCATGCTTAGAAGTGGAGACTATGTGGTAAATTTTTTTTCACATATTAGATTTGTGCAGGATGTGGTTTTTGTCGAGTTTACATAAAATAGAATCGACTTTTATGACGTGTTTGACATGAGCTGCTCTTAACTTTTTAATATTTGGATGCTTATCTTGTTCCTTTACCTGTCAAAGTTGATCTTATTGATGCTTCACAAAATAGTCTGCGCTTTGCTTTCTTAAGCAAATGCAGTATACGAAATTACAAAGTGGCCTTTTGAGTTAAGGCAATTATGATTCCGCCAATTTCTAACCCCGAGGGGTTGGCTCAAGTGGTAAAGGCCTTGGGTTTGAGGGTATGCTCCCCTCAGGTCTAAGGTTCAAATCCCCTCGGGTGCAAACAATCTTAGGGGCCATCGGAGTGGAGGATTTTCTTCTTGAATTACCTGAGGTGCACTTGCGGGAAACTCCTTGCCGAGGGCTTGTGCACCCCCCGAGATTAGTCGGGATGCTGTTCTTGGACACCCGGTGCCAATAAAAAAAATATGATTCTGCCAATTTCTTCTGCCAACAAATGACAATTTATGAGCTCCATATTCATTGGACATAATAACTTCCATACCATGTGAATTATCAGAAAAAAAAGAAAAACTTCCATATCATGTGGCATATTTTACCTTAAATTTTTCATCTAATCTTTAGTTTTGTATTTTCTCCCCTTGTTATGTTTAGATACTTAGCACTGAACCTGGCCGTATAACTATTGCAAGTGGGGTCATTACAGAGATAAGTCGTTTTCATGTTTCTGTAAGTACTACATTTGCTATTCCTATTCATTTATAAATTTGCTTGGACGTATTATGGAAAATGGTTGTTTCTGACTTTCTGCTCTTGCACTACAATGTCTTCATTAATTAACCAGTTTCAAATTGACTTCTGTATATTCTAGGTTTCTTTTTCCAAGTGTCTCCGGCTTCCTGGGAGCAATCCTTCTTCAGAGGCACATGATCTTTTTGAAGAGGTTTGGCGGATTGACAAGGATGAAATTATGACTTCATTTGCAGTTATGAGGTAATTAATTTTTCTAAACTATAATGATATATATGCTCTCCAAACCAACAACCCCTCCCCCTCTCCCCCCAAAAAAAATGAAGTTCCCGAACTTGTAGCATTAGAGATTGCGAAAGAAATAAATATTGTAATATGTATCTGCACTGAATCCATGCTTGATGTTATTATTTGAAGGCTTAACCTTGTACAACTTTTTCTACGAAGTGCAAAAAGTACCCATCTACGGAAGATGATCGTTGATCTTGAGGTGAATGTTTGTTGCTAACTTGTTCTCCCCTTGATGTCTGTGTTTTTGCTAATCTTGTGATGACATTTTGCATGGTTTTGGCTATGTGCATCCTTGTAGGCTCCTAAATTTGACAATGGATGTATATTCAGCCAAGATCCAGCAATATCTTATGTCTGGTCCGAAAGGAATTTGAATGATGATCAGCGTCGGGCTATTCTTAAGGTTTTCTGTACAGAAAGCTTATGTCCCAATTTGTTGACCAATTACTAGTCGAAGCTATTCTGACCAATTATATTTGGGTTGCACTTTTTTACTTATTGTCCATTATTCAGATACTTACAGCAAAGGATTACGCTCTAATACTAGGAATGCCTGGAACCGGCAAGACTTCTACAATGGTGCATGCTGTAAAAGCCTTGTTGATGAGAGGGACATCCATCTTGCTGACATCCTATACAAACTCTGCTGTTGATAATTTGCTTATAAAATTAAAAGCTCAGGTTCTTTCTATCCTCCATTCATCTTGTGTTACTTGATGCCCTGTATAATGTAGCCCAAGTCAATTAAAGCCATGGGCCCCTCTTCCCCCTTTTTTGTAAGTGGTAAACATGTTTGATTGTGACACGATGTCTGACATTCAAGCAACATGCCCATACTGCCTTAAATGCAGTTTCACGGTGCCTGATTGATAAATTTTCCTTCGCTATTCTACGTTAACTGTGCACCTAACTACAATTCTATTATTCATCCGTTGGTAATCAAGCTTAGTCTTTCCACATCAGTCAATGTTTCTTTTGCTGTTCCCTCTAACATTAGGAATGCCAGAATACTTAGTTAGAAGGAATTAAAAGTTTTCGGTCTTAGGGTCTGCAGATCTTACCCAGTCTTCAACCACCAATGGAAGTGGACTTCCACACAAGTCATTCTTCTTATTGTATTTATAATTGTATGATGATCAGTGCACCTTGTATCGTCATGTTAATTTACTCTTTAGTTTTTCTTGCATGTCATGGAAAATTAAACTTAACAGGGCATCGATTTTGTTCGTATTGGAAGACCTGAAGCCGTGCATGAAGAAGTTCGGGGAAATTGTTTTTCAGGTCAGATTATAGTTAAGTGGATTCCTTGTGGCATAATCAGTTTCATTTATTCTCCATCTTGTAACAAAGATTTCTATGGCAGCAATGAACATACACAGTGTTGAAGATGTCAAAATAAGATTAGACCAAGTCAAAGTTGTTGCAGTTACTTGTCTTGGAATTACCAGTCCTTTGCTTTCCAACAAGAGATTTGATGTATGCATCATGGATGAAGCTGGACAGACTAGCCTTCCAGTATGTTGTCTTTCCTGTTTGTGTTTTACTGTAGCTTTAAGTTCGTTGTATCTTCTCAAAATGCAACTACACTATAATGTCACTCTATAAAGTGATGGGAATTCATGGATTTTGTTGTAGAATCGTCAATCTCATATCTTGACATTAGTAAAACCAAAAGTCTGTTTTTGATCAGTGACATTAGTAAAACCAAAAGTAAAACATGGTAGTCTGAAATTTGATGGCTAAAGAGATTTTTAAAAGTGAATCCTCTCTCTCTCTCTCTCTCTCTCTCGCTCTCTATCAACAAGCACATACACAATATTCACTCTCACAAATATGCATATATATTTTTCCTAACCACTTATTCAAGTGGATAATAAATATATCCTTCCATAGAATAAGATATGGATGGATAACATTCGCTGCTGCCCTTTGTTCTAATTGATTAACAACTATGAAAGTTGAAATTTTGAAACATAGAGTAAAAGAAGCATGCATTGGGTTGACAATGTTTGGTAATAATTGTGAAACATAGTTGTAAGTTTATATTTAGATGGGTGTGGGTAAGATAAAAATTGAGAAATTGGAAATGATTGAGATGCAGAAATGGAAAAGGGGGCTAGCTGCTATTTTTTATGTGATCACCAATTTTTGCCATTTAGGTTTTTACTGTTTGGGGCACCATCATAAAATTGATGCTGTTTTCAAAACTTAATATGTCCACTTTATAGTTTGTAGATTTTATTCTCGTATGGCTTTTCTGTGTCGGAGTATATATTGTGAAAACATCTTGCATTTAGTTGAAAACAAAATTTGTTTGTTAAGTACCTAGTTTATTGTTCTGCAGATTTGAGACTGTTTTTAGTGTTTAAAACTTAATTAGGTGTGGTGGTGCTGTTTAAGCAGAATTGTTGATGAAGAGATTATGTTGAACTCTCTGATTGATTCATGAGTCTTTTTTGTATCAGGTATCACTGGGACCCTTGATGTTTGCTTCGACATTTGTCCTTGTTGGTGATCATTATCAACTACCTCCTCTTGTCCAGGTGATATGTCTCATCTGTTTGTAGTTCTATTTGCTTTACTTTTGCTGTATCAACTTTTTAAGCTCATTAAAAATGTGTGCTAATCAATGTCTAGAGTACAGAGGCTCGGGAGAATGGGATGGGAGTAAGCCTGTTTTGCAGGCTATCAGAAGCACATCCTCAGGCAATTTCAGCGCTGCAGAGCCAGGTTACTTGAATTCGAAGAATTTTTTTTTCTTCTTGATAAATAATAGTTACATATGGGGGAATACAAAGGACAAAGAAATTGGTCATGGAGGGGTGTATTTCATTTGCTACTTTTTCTTTACCAGGTCTACTTACTAAGTTGATATGTGTGCAGTATCGAATGTGTCAAGGCATTATGGAACTATCAAATGCCTTAATATATGGTGACAGATTACGTTGTGGTTCTTCTGAAATAGCTAATGCCAGACTTGGGCTTTCTGGTTTGAAATCTTGTTCATCATGGCTAAAGGAGGTCAGAGCATTCTTTCAAAATGTCGTTCCATTATGATCTATTGTCTTCTTGCCTTTAGCTGATGTGTATCTGTAGTTGAAAATCTTGCAATTTTCTGCGGTTTTAAAGTTCCTGATAATAGATTTCCGTATTACTTATCAAAAATATATTTAATACATGTATTAGATGATTCATGATTGCAGGTTTTGAACCCAACAAATCCAGTCATATTTATTGATACAGGTCAATAAGCATACAATCATTTATACTCTTGTTGACATTTCCTTTGATGAATTATTTGTTATTTGGCTTGGTTTCTTACATATAATTTTTTACAACTCAGATATTTTACCTGCTTTTGAGGAGAGAGATCAAAAGACTTTGAATAATCCTATTGAAGCTTACATAATTGCAGAGGTATGACTAAATATTTCTTGTTACTTATAAAAATAATGATTAAATAGATCTTGTTGCTTAAGACCAAGAACGTATTTCATTTTGAATTCCGTTTCATGGTGCAAGCCCTTTATATATTTGTTCCTCATCGTGCTCATTATATAGATCACAGAGAAGTTGGTTGAGAATGGAATTGAAGGGGAGGATATTGGCATCATTACGCCTTATAATTCTCAGGCAAATCTTATCCGCCGCTCTGTATGCATAACCTCTGTGGAGATACATACTATTGATAAATACCAGGTTAGGGTGAAGTATGGCTGTTGTCTCTCTTTTTTGTTCAGACATGGTCATATAACAAAGATGTAACAGATTTTAGGGTCTTTTGCTTGATTTTGTCCGAGTGGATGGTGATACATGGGTTAAACTAATAATAGCCAGTTTTTTGGGTGAAGAGGATCACCACTCAACCTCTTTTTGGTTTTGGAATTTGGTTTTGTAGTTACTTTTAGTTAAATTTGAGGCTATACCACAGCGATTTATAACCTTTTTTTTCCCCCTTTTTCCCTTTGGTCTAGGGAAGAGACAAGGACTGCATACTGGTGTCATTTGTTAGGTCAAGTGAAAATCCAAGGGATTGCTCTGGCTCACTTCTTGGTGACTGGCATAGGATTAATGTGGCTCTCACCCGAGCAAAGGTAGGCATCGAGTTGATTAAATCTTCTTTTTGTGCTTATTGAGTTGATTAAATAGGAAATAATCGAGTGGTAAAAAAAAAAAAGTAAAAAAAAAATCATCTCAATTAGATACAATTTCTTGATTCATTTATGTTTGAACAGAAAAAGTTGATAATGGTGGGGTCATGCAAAACCCTATCAAAGGTTCCACTACTGAAGCTTATGATCGGGAAAGTTGATGAGCAATCAGGCATCCTTAGTGTGTCCAAGAAAGACATCAATTACAAGGGAGAGCTGAAGAGATGCTCTCAGTTCAGATAAGATTTTTCTTCCCATTTTTTTGTCACTGTAAATAAATAAAAAATTTTGATTCATCTCTTTCTATTTCCCAATATAAAATATTATGTATACAAGGAATGCTGTGTCTGTCTTTTTTTTTTTTTTTTTTTGGGTAAACAGACATGGAATTGTAAAAAAATGTCTCTGGAAATCCACGTTTTCTCTTATGTTTCACACTCAAACATGGCTGGAACTGGAACTGGAACTGGAACGTGTCTCCATTATGAGATTTTAATTTTCAGTACCAACAAGGCTGCTAGTACTTGTTTTTATTTATTTACTTATTTGTTGGGAAAAGTTATTTTTTTCATTGTCCAACTGCAACAAATGCCACTCCGTATTAACAAAAAACAAAAATGCTAGTCACCGAATGTTGGGTCCCGACAAATGTTTTTTTTTAATTACTTAGTAATTAAGGAGTATTTTTTTAGTAATGTTGTAGTGTTTTTTTATTTTATTTTAAAAATGAATGAAAAAAAAAAAACATTTTTGTTCTTATCGGGCGGGTCTCGTGCTACATCTGCTCTAACAAAAATTAACACGTAGTACGTACACCATCTAACGTGTCTTCATTTGAAATTTAATACCAAAAAATAAATTATTTTTATTTGGGGAAAATATGAAGTAATTACCCTCTGAATTAGCAAACATTAAAACTTAAAACATTGCACACTATCTCTATCTACCGAGGGGAATAGATTCCATAGTATATATTAGCACACGGTTTTCTCGCTATTGAAAGCAAAAGGAACTGCTCCTTAACTCGAAAAAAGAATTAAATGTGTCTGAGCCCGGGTTCGAACCGGGGACCTCTAGTGTGTGAGACTAGCGTGATAACCAACTACACCACCCAGACACTTGCTGTTGTATGAATATAACATTCGTTGTATATATAAATATACACATTTATATTTAAATACCATTTAATTTCACAAAGCTACAACTTTGCTGCTTTTGAAAGTTCACCCCCAAATTATTTTTAAAATTTTTTATAATATATCATCAAGTCAGGATCCTTTAGTTACTGGTTTTAATTAAAAGGTAAGAAAGGTCGTCATAGGCAACCATGAACTAACCCTCAAAGTGTGATGGCAAATAGCCCAATGTGTTCGAGAGTACGAAAATATTGGTTTGAGAGTCCAATAGAACTTTTTCAAAATACTACTTTTTCTTCTTCTTTCATCTTTTTTTTTTCCTTCTAAATAAGCACTTTTATATATAAATAAAGAAAATACAAGAGTTTAAAGGGGATCATTTCCACTATTAATATACAAGAAGTAACTAAAGATTTTATCTAAAAATAAACTTCCAAAAACTAGATTGATAGCTACTCATTACGCAACTGAGTACACATATTGATACAAAACAAACTCAATACATAATATTTAAAATTAGACAAATTTTGTCATGATCCATAAATTTGATATGAAATTAATTACAAAAGTAACATAGAATTGAGAGTCTGAATGTACGAGTAATTCTACATACTACACTCATATTTAATTTTCATTCTACTGTATAAAATATAATATTTTATTATTTTTAAATCCTCATTTATTTTTGTTAAAGAAAAAGCTCAGAAATTGATGTGCAATAGTAATTAGAATTTTTATTATTAATATTGATGAAAATAAAATTGACATTGGTAGGACCAAAATGACCTTAGTAGTTGCCGCCGTTCTCACACTCTGTATTCAGCTTTAGGGTTTCATAACCCTTACTCCCCCAAATCTTGGCGGGAACGTCCTTGTTAGAAAATAACTAAATTAATAAAGATAATCCGAGCAAGTCTCGAGAAAGCGAGAGAAAATCCAATCCGAGCAGTAGCAGCAGCAGCAGCAGCAACCGGAAGAAGATGGGAAAAGACGAGGAGGAGATGAGAGGGGAGATAGAGGAGAGGCTAATAAACGAGGAGTACAAGATCTGGAAGAAGAACACCCCGTTCCTCTACGATCTGGTCATCACCCACGCCCTTGAGTGGCCTTCTCTCACCGTCGAGTGGCTGCCGGACCGGGAGGAGCCCCCCGGCAAGGACTATTCCGTCCAGAAGATGATCCTAGGCACCCACACTTCCGAGAATGAGCCAAATTACCTCATGCTCGCCCAGGTCCAACTCCCTCTCGAGGACGCAGAGAACGACGCACGCCAATACGACGACGACCGCGCCGATGTCGGTGGCTTCGGCTGCGCCAATGGAAAGGTTCGTAATTTCCTTCCACCTCTCGTGCTCTTTCTCTGGCTTTGTAGTTTCTTTGGTGGCTGAGAAAGTGTTTTTATCGTTTATCCTGTTGTTCGACTCTAGAAAATTGCTATAAACGATACTTCATGTCAAAGATGATATAAATAAAATCAAAATTTCCTCTTTCCTCTTGGTGGAGATCAAATGAGAAAAATTAAAATTGTTGTGATATAATTTTCATGAAGAGCCTAGTGTGTGTCTCGATGAACGTTATAGTATTCAATTTCATCAGAACAATCTATTGGTGCGTTTTCTTCGTAATTATCGATTTATACGATCAAGAGTCTATTTTTTTTATCGGCTCCTTAATACTTGGGTTATTTCCTTGCAGGTGCAAATAATCCAGCAAATAAATCATGATGGAGAGGTCAATCGTGCTCGTTATATGCCTCAAAACCCGTTTATTATTGCCACTAAGACAGTTAGTGCTGAAGTTTATGTTTTCGATTATAGCAAACACCCGTCTAAGCCTCCTCTAGATGGTGCATGCAGCCCTGACTTACGGTTGAGGGGCCACAGCACTGAAGGATATGGTTTATCGTGGAGTAAGTTTAAGCAGGGCCATTTGCTGAGTGGCTCTGATGATGCTCAGATATGCTTGTGGGATATTAGTGCAACTCCAAAGAACAAGAGCCTTGATGCCATGCAAATTTTTAAGGTAGACTTTTACTAGCTAAGCCTACGTGCACCCATGTCTTTGTTTAGATAAAATACCCTTCATGTAAGACCGAAATATTCAAGACATGCTTTGCGTGTTAAAAAGTGGCTGATCATGTGAAACTGATGCTGTCATTGAACTTGCTCCATGTTTTCAAGAAGTTCATTATACAATTTATAAGCATCTTATAACTGGAATGAATGTGATGGCTGCAAAAGACCTGTTTTTGGTATGTTGAACTCAGATACCTCCTTACACAGGCAAATGTATCTTTTCATCTTATTTTATTTTATTATGGGCAACGATCTCTGTACTTTTAATTCATTTCCGAGTTAATCAAACTCTCTTATAAAAATTTAATGGCTGCTCCTATCTGATTCGGATATTGACCGGATTTGGATTCATTACTATTTACCATGATAGGTTCATGAAGGTGTTGTAGAAGATGTAGCATGGCATCTGAGGCATGAATACTTATTTGGTTCAGTAGGTGATGATCAGCACCTGCTAATATGGGATCTCCGAACTCCATCAGTTAGCAAGCCTGTCCACTCTGTTATTGCTCATCAAAGTGAGGTTGGTGTTAAGATCATTCTCTCTCTCTCTCTCTCTCTCTCTCTCTCACACACACACACACACACACACACATGCATATGGGAAAATTGCTACAGATACTCTAAGTTACAACACTCTTAGTTTCCTAAATCAACTCCGATGCTTCAAAGTCAAAGGCAAAACTATGCCCTTGTAGATCCATTGCCTACCTCACATATATTTGTAGTATCCTACTCGTAAAAAAAGAAACGTATATTTGTAGTACCTAGGAACATAACCATTTTTGCTATATTTGTTGCTTCTATTTGATTTCACTGCCCTTTCCAGTGCATAGGAAATTCTGCCCAATCTACATTGTCTTTCATGTTCTAGAAGATGATATGGAGCGGATGGGTAGGTCTAATTAATGCAAGCTAACAAGAGAAAACCTTATTAGTCTTTTAGTCTTATCCTCTGCGTTATGGATCTCAATATCATGGTGATACTTTAAAAAAATCTACTTTTATCTTTTTGGATGACATGTTAATATTAATTATGACTCAAATGCACTTGCACATTAAAATTCGATTTTTGATCTTGTACAAACTGTGTGGGTTGGTATTGTCCACGTGGCTTGATGCATTTAATCACTTCTTTCTCTTACTGGAAATATATGCAATGGTACATATGAGTTGTGAATATAAATAAATGAATTTTCAACAACTATTGTCCATTTCTTGATTGGCTCCTACCCTGATTAATGCTTGGGCTGTTGGTGATAATCAATTTAGATAGAATTAATTCATCATTGCTATGTAAATGATTTAAACTCATCAAAATCCCTCCTTTGTACTCCGAATGCTTTCAATGCTTAAAGTTTGATATTTAGTCATGCACACTGTATCTTTGCTATTGTCTAGAGGTGGTGTTTTCCCCCTTTTTCTCGGTCAGTGATAATCCAATCTTTTTCATGACGTCGTGCCAGGTAAACTGCTTAGCTTTCAATCCCTTTAATGAATGGGTTGTTGCAACGGGCTCTACTGATAAAACCGTGAAGTTGTTCGATCTACGCAAGATCAGCACTGCACTCCACACCTTTGATTGTCACAAGTAAGAATTCTCTTCTGGATTTAAAAGGCTATATAGATTTATCTTTTGGACTTAGTTGTCTAGGTACGTCTTTTGCACCTTGTAAAAAACGATCTAGGCGTCACTTGCACTTTTTTTTTTTTTGGTGTGGGGGGGGGGGGGTTGCATTTGGTTGTTGATGGCTATTTTTCAACTTGTTTTTGCCCTTATGTACAACAGGGAGGAGGTTTTCCAAGTTGGCTGGAATCCAAAAAACGAGACTATCTTAGCTTCTTGTTGTCTTGGTAGGAGACTCATGGTGTGGGATCTTAGCAGGTATTTGCTGGACCAACTATTTCTTCTATTTGTTGAGGCTTATGAATGAATAATTTAAGCCACATTGGGATAGCAGATCTAATTGCACTAATAGAATTTATGAGATTTAAATTTTTCATTATACTATTTTTGCCTCAAGAACAAAATGTGATTTTGCATGGGAATCATTAAGGTTTTGGGGCTATTTTAGTGGTTTGTCTGAGAAGATATTACCAAACAAGCCATGCTAAGAGAATCAAGTTTAAATTTAGCTGTAAATTCATGATTGGCTAAAGTTAGCATAGAAGATATATATATATATATATATATATATATTATATATATGCCACCACTTGAAGAGAAGGGGTTAGCCTCTCTAATGATTGCTTAAATTTGGTAGAGATGATGGTATGGGAATTGGGATAGTTTTACAATGTATTGTACGATTGAGTCATATATCTGCAATGTTTAGAATTATCAATCCGGGGAAGAAACTGGGAGCAGGGCTATTCAAAACAAGGGTGAAAAGAGTTAAAAGGAAACTGGGAAGTAGGGGAATACTAATATGGCTAGGTTGGATTGAAGCTTCAGAGATTAGAATGACCCCTCTGTGAATGTGAATAGGGCCACATAATTGGAATACTAATGGTGTAAAGTTTATTTCATCCGAATTTGTATGATGATTTTGACCAGTGCTCTTTTCTGCTACCCAATATATTTGCAAGTAAGAGCAAAGACATTGCCTGAAATGAATTCTTTTTGGCTTTTGGCTTTTTGTAGGATTGATGAAGAGCAAACACCAGAGGATGCTGAAGATGGACCGCCAGAGTTACTTTTTATTCATGGTGGTCACACGAGTAAAATATCTGATTTTTCCTGGAACCCAAGTGAAGACTGGGTTGTCGCTAGTGTAGCTGAAGATAACATACTTCAAATCTGGCAGATGGCCGAGAACATCTACCATGATGAAGATGATTTACCGGAAGAATCTACAAAGGCTACCTAGTGTGATTTTTCTAGCTAGATTTGACAGACAGGTAGCCAGAAAATTAATTAGAGAATGTGCAACTTTAGGTGTTCTCCCTAAGTATATGTGAAATAATTGTTTTTTTGTTGTTTCGAACTGACTTGTATTGTATCCCCCATGCACAGTTCTCTCGTAATTATTTTGCCAGAAGTAGCCTTAAAGCTTGTTTGAAGGATTCTAATAGTTTCACCTTAGATAACTTCCATATCTAGGCGTAAGATTGCAGACAATATCATGCTTTGTTCAATAAACTTGATAACTGCAAATGTTCACATTCTTTTTAACAGGCCTATTAAATTTTGATATCATGAAGAGACATGAGAACGAAGATAAACTTGAAATACATATTAATTCCATCTTAATTTTGATCTGAATGTGCTGGCTTTATTTTTGCTTCCACTTTCTTTCTCCTTTATGCAGATGAAGTAGGGCATTTCTTGAGTCTTGCCAAGCAATTATCAATGGGCCTGGTATGTGGCAAGTACATCACAGGGCTTCCCGGGTTAACCCGTTCCAGCCTGTACCAATATATATATATATATATATATATTAGAGGAAGAGAACATTGTATATATTCTCTCTATCTGAAGTATTAGAATAAAAAAAGAAAGAAAATGAAAGGTTGAAAGATAAACTCACTGATAATGAAGGAGAAAATGGTGAAGGAAAATGGAGATTTCCAACTTAGCAAGATCATTTCCAGGGCACAACCTGCTTCCTGCTCCAAAGGGAAGGAAGGTTCCAGCTTTGGGTGTATAATTCTGCCACAAAGTAAACCAAATCAACATAATACTAATCATAAAGTTGCATAAGTTGTGTACATTAATCTGGAAAAAGAAAGAAGATGCTATTTTGAGAAATCTGTACCATATTCATTTCGAAAAAGTGAGTAAATATAGAATCCGTATAACAAATATTTTTTTAACGGTAGACTTTATTTTTTTTTTAAAATGAGTGCATAACATTTGCACAACCCATGATGGTGTATCTAGCTATTTTACTTGGATCCCATCTGCAAAGAGAAAAAAAAAAAAAAAAAAAAACTTACATCCCATCTGGAAGGATTAAATTCCATTGGATTCTCGTAAGTTTCAGGATCCAGGTGAACACTTCTAAACCAGACAAGGACTTTCCAACCTTTGGGAATGGTATAACCTGAAAATTAAAGCAATAAACTTCTAATAAATCATAAGCAGAGCTACATTGCATGAAGTGTTTTAGATTAACCCATTGTTTTCAGTACTAATCATTACAGAAAACTAAAATCCTGAACATAAACTGACCACTTATATTGACATCTGTTTTTGCCTCTCGGAAAACAGTCGGTGCAAATGTTATCACACGAAGGGTTTCATCGATCACCTACGTACAGCAGTTTAATTAAAAGCATAAGATCGATGTTAAAGAGAATAAAAAGAAAAAGAAAAGAGTGATGCCAAATTGACCAAGGACAGGTCGAGCGAAGATATGAATTTTAGCACATATATAGATCATGCTGTACCTTGGAAAGATACTCCATTTCTCTAATTTCTTTCAGAGTCAACCCACTCTGCCCCGGTGGCCTCCTTCTTACGATTTCCTCTTGCTCTGCCTGCAGTTTTGTTGCATTAATAGAATTCAATAACCAACAAATTAAAAGTTGAAACTTCATGAGAAATATATTAAAATATACTAGTACCTTAGCTTTTTGAAGAAATTCTGGGTGCTGTTCCAGGAAAATGGCTGCCCACATTGCTGTATGTCCTGAAGATTCATGACCTGCATTCAAGTACATCAACATAATATCTATGATTTCCTCGTCAGATAATTTTCTGCCATTTTCATCTGCAACATCCAACAAAGCATCCATCATATCTTTCTTCTTTGGCAAGACAAACTCCTTCCTTTGATTTCTCCTCTCATCAACAATAGATTGAAATGTAGCCACTAGCTTCTTCCGAGCCTGAAACATGGATTATTTTGGTAAACAAAATTAAATCCTGAAAACAAAGCTGAGAAAATACAACTAAGACACTCACGTACCTTGAGTGCTTTATGGTAAGCAAATCCTGGAAGATTAATTGCCATGGCTCGAATTCCATAGTTAAGAGTTGTGTATTGCCTCTCCAAAGCCTCCATCACAGGCTCACCCTCAGAGCTAAGAAAAATGTACATAATTATCCTAAAAGTAAGCTTCCGAAGCTGGGTCAGAAACTCAATTTCTCCCATTGTTGTCCACTTGTTCAAGGAAGACACGACATTTTCTTCGATATATTTAGTATACATGGACAATGCCTCGTAACCATTGACCGAAGCAGCCGTTAAGCGCCGGAGACGCTTATGTTCTTCGTAGGAAATTCCAACAAATGACTTGTTTCCAATGAGTTGAACGGTGGATTGAGGCCAACCTGGCTTAAAGCAATCATCATCTGTCAAAACTCTCCTGCATGCTTCAGGTGTTGTAACTATAACGCTGGGGCTCCCAAACATGAAAGCCTTGTACATTCCAGTACGTCCAAATCTGCATTGTAATTTGTACAAAGAAAACTAAACGTGCATGGCTTTATTAATTATATATTTAGAGACTCATAAACCTAATTGCATGCATGCAAAACTCAGATCCATACAGTACCATGATTATAATCATTCATTTTAGATTTTCCTGTCACATAATAATTATGAGAACCATATACACCACATTCAGCGGCCATAATTCACTTTTGTTGTTCCTGAAAAACGAAAAAGACAAGGTACGTACGGCCTGCAGGACAAGGCGCTGTTATGGAATGACATTAATTTCTAGGGCCCCATAAAGATATCAAGAAGGATATTATACCCAGCCCAGTGCAGATCTCATGCATACATTTAGATATATATATATATATATATATATATAGCTAGCACTAGAGTACGTACCTATATATATATATGATCATGATTCATAACCCCTAGCTTTTAAAAGATAGATTCCCTCTGTGGCACTTAAAATTGGTATAAATCATGAGATATTTTGATCATTTGATCACATTATTATATCGACAAATGAAATGAGTACTTATAATAAGTAGTACATACTCCATATTTTACTCAAAATTAATGAATATTTGAAATGGAGAGAATTATTATCTAAAGTTTCTTTGAATTCATTCAAGAACTTTCAACTCTAACTAGCTATATATAGTCTTTGGCGCTCAACTTGACACAGCAGCCAACACCAAGATTTGATTACTCTAGATCATGTGTAGTAGTACGTGTTCTTTTTATGTTAGTGGATTTCCCAGCTTTTAACATGTCAACGAAGTGTTATATTTGTCAATCATCTTGTTGAATAGACAGGGTTGAGGGGGTGGGGGAGTAAAAGGAAAAAAAAACCCTAATTCATTGGTCAGTTTGTGAGATCTCTTTATATTGGTAGCATACCACGTCAATTTGTGAGATCTCTTTATATCTATAGTGTTTTCCAAATATGAAACCAAACCATGTGGCATGATCTGTTTATTTGAAGTGTCACGTACTCGTGAATGTCACTTGCACTCAGTAAGCATGCTGTCTAATTATGTTTTCATTAATTTGATCTTTTGTATTTAACGTAAAAACAAAAGTACTTGAAAGAAAATTTGAAACTTAATAAGGAAAAAAAAGCCAAAAATAAAAAATGTTGACAAATCTATCGTTGTATGCAAAATGATGACGTGGACATATAAAAAGCTGAACAATGCAAGGATGGGGTTTGGATTTAGCGGCCCAAAAACAAAAGTCTGTCCCTTTTGCACCGCAAGGGACGGTGATGTTTGGAGCATTTCCATGGTCGATGATGCCTCTGCTCCGCATCATGCATGCACAGAAATACCCTCGTAACTAATTAATATGCATGTAGAGAGAGAGAGAGAGAGAGAGAGAGACCTGGAAACAAAGGAGGAGATGAAGGACTCAGGATGGTTGGACTTGAAGGAGCTGAGGAAGGAGGGCATGTTGCCGAGGAAAGGCCAACCCAAATCACCAGGTGGAAGAGAGTACCGTTTCTCCCCCAACTGGGTCTCGTGGAGCCACTTATTTACATTCTTGAGCACCCATTTCACTGCCACGAATACAGCACAAAAGCTCCACATGAACACCATCACCAACCACAATATCCAACCAAACTCCATAGTTTTCATATATATATATATATATATATATATATATCTATCACTACGGCTGCTGCTGCTTCCTCTACACCCCTCGCAGTCTCCCTTTATAACTAATGAGAGGGAGGTGTGGTTGCTTAGTTTTGGGAAGGATATTGATGTTGTTCAAATTAAGGCAAGTTTGTGAATGTTGTTGGGGGTATTTATAACGTACGGGGCTTTGAATGCTAAAACAACGAGACGGAGCTCATGACCGCCCCCCTTCATCTCTCTCTCTCTCTCTCTCTAGCTCTTAACGTTGAGTCCGACATATAATCCATATAAATCTAATGTAAGGAGGAAAAGGAAAAGGTGACAAAGCTGCACAATTCTGCAATATTATAACTATTAATTATTGATCTCCTGAGCTGCTTAATTAATTAGTTTTCAGTGCATGACTGATTAATACAATATTCGGATTTCGAGCTTGATATATATTTATCTAAATCCAAGCATCTAAATCGCAGCACATTTATGACGAATAAATGTACACAATTACGTACAAGCTGCATGGTAGGGGATTATAATGATATTAATATTGCTATTTAAACTTAATTATTGCAGCACATAAATTAATTAATCTGGTTGTGTTTGGATAAAAAACAAAAAAAAAAGAGGTGGATTAGGATTTGGGTTTTAAAGAAAGAGATTCAATTTATAAATGAGTTGGATAGAGTTCAGAATTGGATAGATTTTATTATGGTTTTAAACTTCTCTATAAATATATATATATATATTTAAATTTCTTTCTATAAATGTCTTGATTCTATATTCATTAATGTGACTTTTTGGATTTGATCCAAATCCAAATTTAATTTTTGTCCTAAAACGGAGATTTAGAGCTGGTTTAGATTGAGAGATGAGTTGAGATCACTACTATTCATAAATTTCAACTCACAAATCTCACTATTATTCAGAAACCATTTCAACTCATTTAATCTCATTTCTGAATCCAAACGTGACAAATTTAAAGGCTCAAATCTAAACCTTCAATATTCTCAAATTCATTTATTTAAATAATGCATCGAAAGATAATTCTTTCAAGCATTTTTTTATATTTGCTGCTAATTAATCTAACAATATATATATGTCGTCCAAATTAAAGAGATGATACTTAAAATTAAGGGAAATGATATTCCCACCGATCGAGGGAACCCATCGACAAAACCCACCGATTGGGTATTTTTTTGACTTAATGGTTAAGCTGGAAGTTTTTTTAATGAGTTTTTGTTTTTTTTTTAAACGTTTAAGGGGTTTAAAAAATGTTTGAAAAAAAAAAAAATTGGCCGTTCAGTGAAAATTGTCGGTGGCTCCCCTCGGTGCGTGTAGCAACACCCTATAATTAAAGGTATGAAAGTTTTGTGCGGTGCCAAGGTTGTCGTATATATATTGCTTGGCTGTCATTTTGTGAAATAAAATTAAAGTATTAGTCTATAAAAAGTCTCTAAGTAATAATTGCTCATGTAAGTTTATATAGTTATATTCAAAAAAAATTAAAATTATAATAATATCTTTTTTAAAATAATATTTTTATCCTTTTACTTATATTCATTAATGGAATTGTATATACAGTCTCTCACTTAAGACTGTAAATATAATTTTTTAAAATTAAAAGGGATTAAGTGAGAGTCAGGTTTTGAAAATTTTTTGCTTTGATAGTACTATATGAAATCATTTATCCTAAAATTTTAAACTAATAAAAAGAGGTTGATTAATTTATTATTTAGTTTATACTTTTAACCCATTGCATGCATTGCATTACATCCTTCCACTCAGGAACGTCAAGGCTAAAGGTGGGCAAGGGTGAGGGGGTCGGGCCAAGGCTTTGACCATAGCTGACTGGATAGCTGACTATGCACTATGCATTAAGAGAAATGTTTTGTCGGAATCCAAAAAATGTTTTGAATGGATTTTTTTTTTTACCGAATGATTAAGAAAATGTTTTTCTAATGATGTTATGAATTTTTTTATTTTTTTTAAATGTTTATGATGATTAAAAAAAATACATAAAAAAAAAATTATATTATTCGAGATATTTTTTGGATCTCAAATTCGGGAGCCATCGCAGTACTCATGCATTAATTGTGTTACTTAAAAACTTATAAATATATGAGGTTCTTATACATTAGACCTAAAAGTATCCGGCGGCCTCTCCAAACTTATAATAATCCCAGCTTCAATATCCATACTTCCATTGACTTAAAAGATGTTTCACTCACTCACTAAAATGCCTTCACCTTTGCTCTCACCTCCTTTGCAAACACCGTACGTGTTAATGTCACGGGTTTGGATGGAGCTTATCGATATATAAGGACATAACTAATAAAGCTTTGAGCTTTCAGATCATCAAGGCTGTCTAGTTTGATTTCTTAGATGAGATGAATTGAGATAAAAATTAAAAATTAAATAAAATATTATTAGAATATATATTTTTAATATTATTATTATTATTTTGAAATTTTAAAAAATTAAATTGTTTATTTTATTTTATGTGAAATTTGAAAAATTATAATGATTAAATGAGATAAGATGAAATGTATCGTGAAAACAAACGAGACCTTATATTGATAAAACTTTATTCCTAAAAAATGCTCTAAATAGTAAATATAATATTGACATTACTCTTCAAGTAATATTGTCATTGAACAACGTTGTTTCGAACAGAAATTAGTCAACTTTGGTTTTTTTTTTTCACCTTTTTGGGCTTCGAGGTCCATGACTGCTCTGGGCTCCAAGTGGAAAGAGAATAATAAGTAGGTAAATGATCAATAAGCGACCAGCACAGACAGAACCCATGTGGGCCAGTATATGTAGAGTCCAATTAAGAGACCTTAAGCCCAGTAGTCAGACCTTTGCCCAAAATTCGTTGGGCCCATCTCAATAAGCCCATACAAAGCTTTGCGTTGGTCTACAATTAAGCAAAGTAATAATAGCTTTATATATATATATATATAAATACTAAATAAAGACAAGTGTTATTCTATTATCAAGTCGGTATGTAGAATATATTATCTATATCACTAAAACGGTAAAATTTAATTTATAAGATTCAAGTTTTAAAATTTATCTTTTAAATCAGATTATATTATATAAAAACTTTATTAGATGTGTTTTACACACTTACTTGAGAATATAAATTTTCTAATGTATGCATTACAATTTCCTATGCTTCTTGAAAAATATTTTATAATACATTTCTAGCTCACTTCCATTCATTTATATTGACGTGGCACTGCCTTTTTTTTTTTTTTCTATAATGTGCCAAAAAGAAACCCACTTTTCATGGAACAGTACTAGATCATCATGACCAACTTCCAACAGTAACATCATCATGACCACAAAACTTCTTTGATTTAATGTTTTGCTTTTTAGTCTAAATTCACATATCATAATTAAAAAAACACATGAAGGACGTTATACACTTAATTAAAGCAATTAAACTAATTAACAATTGATATTAATGTATCAGTACCTACCAGAGATCATTAAAATCTGAAATACATTCCCTTTAGGCCACAAAATCCTATATATCATCAAATTAAATATATAGTTTATTTTTATATGGGCGGCTTAATGATTCAAGTACTATATATACATTATCATGTAGAGGTTTGGGATACATGAATCCATCGGGCCAAATTTGTTGACACAGATACCTTAAAATTTAGAAAGAAAGTGTTATTTCTCTCCTAGCTAGCTAGGCATGAAAAGAAAGATACACTACTTTCCTTTAAAATAGATTTAAAAACAAAAAATCTCTATAAACCAGTCTATTAAATTAACTTGTCTTCTTAATTTAAACATGTGATACGTACCCTAGCTATGATCCATCAATTTGCCATTCCTCTTCAAGATCTAAAGGTTAATTTTATTCCTTGTTTAAAAAAAAAACATGTATCTATCACATATAGTTTTTTATATAATGTTATATACAGTCTAATTATTAGAATGTGCAAATTCTGTGTATTTATTTTGGAAAAAAGTAAAATCTACCTTTAAGAAAATATATATATATATTTTTATGTAGATCTCAAATTAACATACTTTATTTTAAAAAAAGAGAATAGATATTTACAACCGTGAATTGTACAACTGCCGCGTAATCGCTTTGAAAAAATTGAATAAAACATGAGAACTACATGAAAAGAATTAATTTTTTTAATAATGAACTTCACTCTTTTTCAAAATAATTACGCGATGTTTACGCAGTTCACAATTGTATGTAGAGTTACTAAAAAAAAAAATATGTTCGAAATTTATAAAACTTAAGACGGCAAATATCTTTCCTAGATCTATTTTCTATTTA
This sequence comes from Juglans cinerea, assembly GCA_961763995.1. Taxonomy (NCBI): domain Eukaryota; kingdom Viridiplantae; phylum Streptophyta; class Magnoliopsida; order Fagales; family Juglandaceae; genus Juglans; species Juglans cinerea. The sequence continues at coordinate 21,774,896 of CAUIVZ010000015.1, read as the reverse complement.
ATAAATTGATTTAATAGTTTTTAAAAAATGTATGAAGCAATGGGTCTTGGAGAGTTGTAAGAGTTCACGGCTTCTTCTTTAATTTGTTAATTAAATGGTGAGCCAGCTCATCATTCTGTATTAGTGTAATAATTTTGGTTAGAAAAGACATATGGATTCTTAAATTAATATATGAAAGAAAAAGGACAGGAACCACGTTTGAAAATTCTGCAACTTGCTCACATACACATCATGATCAGCAGCCGCCGGTTGATCAAGAAGATGATCAAGATAAGCAAGCTAGCAGCTTTTGGAGGAGATAGTTCTTTCTGCTTATTGCTATATAAATGTGCGTTACAGATCATAAGCAGTACTGTTTTAATATATATAATACTTATTAATGTCATGATCAGATCAGAAGTGATAAGCATTAACCTGAACCACTATCATGTGTGTGTATATATAAATCGTGAGCAAATCGAATACGAGCGCTGTTGCTTTTCCTGATTGACGATGACCCTCTGATCTTTTATTACCTACTGTTTGGAATTACTTGGAATTTTGTGAAACAAAGTCGACCAGATTACAGACAGATTTTCTTTAGTCTTGAGTTTTGACTCTATCCTTTCGTTGTCTTCTCCCGGGCCCGGCAGGGAATCTATACTTTTATATCCTAATTCAGTACTGTGTGTTTGTTTTCGGTGCCGCCGGCGGGTTGCCACCGGCCAGCTTTGGACGACTCAAATCGAGTTATTTATGAGATGCTCTTTTTGCTGACCATGATGATTCTTTGCGTGGGTGGGTGGGTGGCTAGCTAGCTAGCTTGATTACGTACCCACGAGTGCCGCCGCATGCATGCATGATTCACAAGCTGCTTCCTAGCTAGTTACTAAAAGCATTTTTAATGAGACGACTCACGATTTTCACCAAATTTTATATATAAAATATCAGTTTTCAAGATGATTTTTCTATATCAAATAATTGAAAAAACTTCTTTGTAAAAGATCGATGTATAATATTTAATTAAATAGGATAAAGTGGTACGTGCAGTAAAGTCAGAATTCGAACTCTGTGCATGACTATTGTGTAATTTTAGTTTTGCCATTGTTGGGGAATTAGACACTTCTATGAAACAAACTGTAATTGTTTAATTAAGCATGCATGCAATAAAAACAGGTTTTCTCCAATATCTATAGCCCCACTTCATCAGGTTGATCTTAATTAATTTGGAATACTAAGTCTTGACGTCAACGCAAGATATTTGCAATAAAGGATCGAATTAGTTGTAGCTAATTATAAAATATATATATTTATATATAGCTAGCGTCTGTGGTCTCTGCCTTCGTCCACAAAATGAGCATCGGTTGCTTATACGTACTGATAGAAACAACGACTCTGTCGACGTTGCATGCTTAATTTTTCTATAAACATTAATTGCTTGACGTGTAAACTGGACGTACGTGATGCTTTGGATAATGTTTATATATAAATTTCATGTGCTTATGTTTGACATCCATAAGTTTGCGGTCCATGTCTTAATGATCATGAGCTAGCCTTATTAAGACTATGCATGCAAAATTTGTCAAATTACTTCTATGTTTTTTTGTTGTTGTTGTTAATTGTACGTTAAGCTTAATATAATATAAATAATTACATTTATATATAATTTTTGTCTGTTTAAATTAACTTTCTAGATAAATAGTGTTTTTGCATGATATTAACTGGTTTGTGATTTTACATAGTATCAAAATAGAGGTACTATTGAGTTCGAATGACATTGACTCTACATGCAGTACTTTTACCCTATTAAATTTAAATTCATATTGATTTCATAACTTAAAACTTTTTAGATAAGTGGTGGTACTTGTGATTTTATTAAGTGTAAAATACATGATCAATCATGGAGATCATGACTATATATAATTATCTACTTCTATATGCAATTAACATCCTACCGATCGATCATGGAGATCATCATGATGATCAGTGCCTATATATATATGATCTGATGGAGATCATCGAATCAAAATGAAAAATGCCTATGGGATCGATATTACAGATGATCGATCAAAAGAAATCCAAAATCGACGAGGGCGGGCAGCTTCATGATAATGCTGTGACGTACAATCGATATATTCATCATGTGATGAACTTGGGGGTGGTTTTTTATTGCTTGTTGATCTAGGCATGCATGCATGCATGTATTGATCGAGATGCCTAGCTAGCTAGCTTGTGGAGAAAAAATTAAACTTGGTTTTTGGTACGTGTATCCACGTACGTATAATACGAAGCCAAGCTATCTAGCGGCCTTTGCATGTTTCGTACGTATACGTAGTGCATGTTTAATTAAGTGGCGAAAGTAACGATCGATCACCATTTTGTAGCATATATTAATTATTTGAGACGTAAAACCAATTAGCTCAAATATTAACTTATTTTGGCTAATTAAACTGATCATGATGATCATCATCATGAATTAGCTCATATGATTCTGTTTTAATTAATTGTGCACGAATTGCATGCGGCCATTTGAGAAATCGATGGGCTTGAATTAGTTACTACAAGGCCAATGGAGCTAATTTCTTATTTAATTACGACTATGGTCATGATGTGAGAGGTTAACAGCTTCTATATATATATATATATATATATATATATAATATTGAATTTGATCTCTGCAAGATGGCTTACATATCCAAATTAATAACCAAGCATGCAAATGCTGCAAGTTGTTATATATATTCAAGCTAGTTAATTAAAAATATGGAATAATTAATAGATCATATTCATGATGATAAGGACGACTAGCTTTCCAGCTTGTAACTCGATCGAACAACTTACGGCTGGCATATATATACATGCTAAACACATAATTCAGAAGGAAAATGTTAAACTTATAATTACACGACGTATACTCACTAATATATAAATAATAAATATTGATTTGACTTATATTTTAATTTCAACGATACATCAGTTTGTAAAATTTATGTATGAAAGTATTTAATATCTTTAAACATATTATTTAGTTAATTGAAAATAATATGAACATATATATATATATATATATATATATATATAAATAAGTATATCAATCGATCGATCTAGACTCGGCCACCATGGAATCGCCGAGGAAGCTGCCAAGAAGGGGAAAATAAACCTCATGAAGACAATGGCTACTCCACTTGAACGGGAAAATATTGGACAAGAAAACAGAAAAAATTTAGTGCATGGATCTTCTCAGTTTTGTATCTTTTTGTTGAGATAGTGGATGCATGTTCTGAGACAGTGCATATAAAAACTAATATCAAACTCTTCATGATTGATACTTGCACTAAGTTCTAATTAAAAAGCTCCAGACTATAATATATATATACACACACATTTTGGCAGATCATAAAAGCATAAACAAATAATCAAGGTCATCATGCATATGACAATAGTACTATTACTTAGCATTTAATAATAATCATAGAGAAGTTATTATATCAGCAAATCGGAATAGATCAAGGCACAGCACCGCTGCACTATTAATATGATAAGATTTGATTTGTAAAATAATTTAAAAAATTTGCAAATATAAGAACTCGTAACCATAAATTATATGCAACAATTAAGATGAGGATGAAGCCTAATTAGTTTTAATTTAAATTTGTAAATATTAATAATACTATATATAATAACAATAATCATAATAATAGCCTGATCGTAACATGAACTCCATCAAAAAGGCATAGAGCCAAGATGAAAATGAAAAAAACACATGCTTGATTTAATTTATTAGTCATTTAACTCATTGGGTGGAAGACCACTTATAAAGGGAACTCATAGGCAAACAAAGAAAATTAAAAAAAATTGGCACAAAAAAATAGAAAAATAATAAGAAGTACTACACAGAAAGCAGCCCACCAAAGCAAAAAGACATTTCAAACATGTCGACATCAAGACAGCTCTGAATTACGGCCACCCTAATTAAGTGGAAAAGAGGGTCATCCTAGTCATGGTCATGCCGATATCTGCATGACTGTATCCAACATTTTCACGTTCTTCCTTGCTTTCCACATTCTCTCCTCGGAATCTGGGTCTGACGTCCCTCACATGAAATCTCTGCCGTCTGCTGAATCATTCTGATCCCTATATATACGTATCCCACTCCCCACTTCCCCTTCACAGCTCTGATCTAGCTTCTTCACTTCTTCTTCTTAATCAATTCCTCCTCATCAGATCCCTCTACTCTTCATTACCTCTCTATATATACAGCAACGGTTCTTTCTTTGAGCTATATATCTTGGTTTGCATTTTATATAATAGTTCCAGTACTGCAGAAAGTTCATCGATGATCATGGCTTGCTTAAATGTCTGCAACAAGGTTAGTGTTGTGTAACTACTGGTATATACACTTTCCATAGAAATGCATCCCTAATTAAGGGTTTGCTTAAATATATATTTCCGGCAAGAGGCCGATAGTGCATGGAACATACACACACACACACACACACACACACACACACATATATATATATCGATCCTTTTCATATTTAAAATGTATACAGAAACAAGAACGTCCGGTCTTTTTGGTCTACTTCTGTTAATATCTTGGATTCACAAGCTCTTCACCAGAGTTCAAACGGCGCACACACACACGCATGTGTGTGTGATACTGATTAATATCATATCCAATCAGTTTGTTTTCATTTTGATGCATGAAGTTATTGTTCTGGGGTTAACTTCGCTGGTCAGCTTCATAGCTCATTTTATGGGTCCTCATTTTGCACTAATGGAGGTCCTTGGTGAAAGGAAGAAAAAAAGAAAGAAGAAGCATAATATATATATATATATATATATATATACCTAATTCAGTTCCCTATCTACAAACTGTTGAAAATGGCATAATCCCAATACGTACTAATTAAAGTAGGGTTGGTTAATGATCCAACGCACAAAATGAATAATCCTGGCCGGCGTGTTAATTAATTAACGTCTGCTGGTTTTTGTTTCCAGTGATCAGAGAAAAAAAAAACAACACACAGTATTTATTATCTTTTATTATTTGCCTTGTCCTTTCGACTTTCGAGCATGGCCAAACCAAATGATCGTGTGCGTGTGTGTACTCTACGTGTACTATATAAATATACGTACGTATACATATCTTTCCTTTTTCATAACTATTTTTTTCCTACGAACTGTTGAAAATGGATGCCATTATATGCAGTACCATTAATGGTCTGATCTTCATACAGTGCAGTACTATATACATAGGTCATGTATACAGTTGTTCTGATATTTCTTCGATCTCTTGTTTGAACAAAAAAACTGATGAACAAATATTCCTTAAACCCTTTGATTTGTATTAATTTTTAGTCATCAATATCAGATGAACTAGCTAGGATCGATCGGAGATTTAATATAACTCCTTTGTCATTCTTGATATATCTTCGGATCGGAGATTAATTATGTGGAAAACTATACTTCCAAATTTCAAAAAAAAAAAAAAAAAAAACCTCAATTTTGAAATTCATGCATATAGATGTGATTAGTTAAACCCATTTTCTTTGAATTAATGGCACACGTACGATCACAATATCAGACAGCAGGCTGATGTCTATGATATTGGCTATTACGTTACAAGAAAAACGAATAATCGTGATAGATTATTTGTGATGAGAATGGACTATTTGTGACAAAAAGATATTCATTTTGACAGAAAATAATTATTTTTATAATAAATAACTGGTATAACTAAGCAGTTTTCTTATCATCATGTGCATGCATGTAAGCACCATCAACTGATCTGATGTGATGAATTTATTTCTCCAAGTGATTAGGAACTTGTTATTTTCAGTGACGACACGTACTACATGAGTTTGTGGTTAGCATGATCTTTGTTGTCGTGACTTCATCTCTAGCTAGACTCACGTCCAAATTAAATAAATGCATAATTAGTAGTGGTTCATACATAATTGTCATTCTGTTCATACATAATTGTCATTCTTTGATCTACTTATAACTTCTTATGGACCAAATTATATAGAGAATCATCTACATATATAATATTAATTATTTAGGTGGGATTCAGATTACTCGAAAGTCCTATAAAGACAACATTAAATGCTAGCTAGAGACTATATACATGATATATAATGAATTAGAATCAATCAGTCAATTAAAGAACATATGATCTTGGTTAATAGAATGAACCTTGCACGGCTTAAAGTCATCAGCCCTATCTATATTAATTGGTTTGCCTGGCAATCTGTGCTTGATAATGATCATCATCATCGATCAATAAGCTTTCAAGATTGATAGATCGATCAAAATATATTATAAATATCTCCAGCTTGTTCCATTTTGGTACGATGATATTTAATGCTCCATGCATGCAGTACTTTGCGTTTCAATACGTTCAAGTAACTCATTTAATTTTATGTTTGAGATAACAATATTCCTCGTTCTATTTCTTGGTTGGAATATTACTTGAGATTCAACGTCACTGAACCGCTAGAACTTTCAGGGTGCCGTGGACGGAAAGGTCAAACGGGGGCAAGAGGTTTGTACACTTGATGGAACCGTTGATCGGCACGGCCGCCCTGCAGTCCGAGAGAGAACTGGTACTTGGGTTGCTGGAAGTTTGATCCTAGGTATACGCATTTTTCTATATAGATATATATATGCTAGAGTTAAAGCATCATAATTATCTAATTTTCCTCGAAAGATAAAACAGCCCAAAATCCCTCCTAATTAATTGTCAACGGTACTAAACATGATCTCACTTTACATTGGAATTAAATCTTTCAGTGAATCAAGGGCTGGCTACATTGGCATTCTTTGGAGTAGGAGTGAACCTGGTTTTGTTTTTGACGAGGGTGTTGGGTCAAGACAACGCTGATGCAGCTAACAATGTCAGCAAATGGACAGGAACTGTTTACCTTTTCTCTCTTGTTGGGGCCTTCCTGAGTGACTCTTACTTGGGAAGGTACAAGACTTGTGTCATCTTCCAAACCATCTTTGTCCTTGTAAGTTGCCACCGTTTGATAAAGGCTCTCAATCCCATTAGCACAAGCACTAAAAGCACATAAATTTTATACCTTGAACTACTGTTCAAATATTCTTATCTGTTATGTGGCAGGGGCTTGTTTCACTATCATTATCAACATACTTATTCTTACTCAAGCCTAGTGGCTGTGGTAATGAACAATCTCCTTGTGGATCCCATTCAGGCTTCCATATGGCTCTGTTCTACCTCTCAATATACTTGATTGCCCTAGGAAACGGAGGTTACCAACCTAACATAGCCACATTTGGGGCAGATCAGTTTGATGAAGAGGACCCTAATGAAGGGAACTCCAAAATAGCCTTCTTTAGCTACTTCTACTTGGCTTTGAATCTGGGTTCTCTCTTTTCAAACACTGTTTTGGGCTATTTTGAGGATGAAGGAATATGGGCATTAGGATTTTGGGCATCAGCTGGCTCTGCTACTCTTGCATTGGTCTTGTTTCTGTCGGGCACCCCGTGGTACAGGCATTTCAAACCTAGAGGCAACCCTCTCTCTAGGTGTTGCCAAGTGCTGGTAGCTGCCACAAGAAAATGGAAGGTCGACCTGACGCCAAGGGAAGAAGATTTGTTTGAATTAGAAAGAAATGATCAATCTTCCAAGAATGGGGATAGAAAGATACTCCACACTCAAGGCTTCAAGTAAGTTCATATCCTTAGTTTTTATGCATTATAAGTACTTACTAATGATGAAAACATTTTTGGGATTAATAATGCTTTGAATATTTTGATCAGATTCTTAGATAGAGCAGCAATTATCACTTCAGAGAACATCCACCAGATGGACAAAGAAATTTATAATCCATGGTATCTTTGCACTGTGTCACAAGTTGAAGAGTTGAAATGCGTTTTAAGACTGCTTCCAATATGGCTATGCACGATTCTCTATTCGGTAGTTTTCACTCAAATGGCATCTCTATTCGTGGAACAAGGTGCTGCCATGAAAACCACCATTTCGGGCTTCCACGTTCCTCCAGCAAGCATGTCTAGTTTTGACATCCTCAGTGTAGCAGCTTTCATATTCATCTACAGGCGGATTCTCGAACCTCTTTTTGCCATGAGGAAGCGCAATGGTAAAGGGTTAACCGAGCTTCAGAGGATGGGAATCGGCCTTGTCATAGCAATATTAGCAATGGTTGCAGCTGGGGTTGTAGAGTGTTTCAGATTAAACAATGCAACGACAGATTGCAGCCACTGTGAAGGCTCAAGCTCAATGAGCATCTTTTGGCAAATTCCCCAATATGTGCTTGTAGGAGCATCTGAGGTTTTCATGTATGTTGGGCAGCTAGAGTTCTTCAATGGGCAGGCTCCTGATGGATTGAAGAGCTTTGGAAGTGCTCTCTGCATGACATCCATATCACTAGGCAACTATGTGAGCAGTTTCCTGGTGACAATTGTCATGAAAATCTCAACCAGAGATGACATGCCTGGTTGGATCCCAGGTAACCTTAACAGAGGACATTTAGACCTGTTCTTCTTCCTCTTAGCAGCTTTGACAACAGCTGATCTCATGATCTACATTGTCTGTGCAAAGTGGTATAAGTATATCAAGTTTGAAGGAAAGAATGGAGACAACATTATGGCCTGCAAGCAAGCTGAGCTTGGAGTGGTATAGGATATGGTCGTGATTGCCATGTTTTGGTGAATGCTTTGTAATAATTCCAAGTCATAAAGTTGATGAACTGGGCATGAGAGTGACTTTTGCAATGAAACTAGATAAATTTAGAAATAATTTCTAATTTCTCTTCAGTTGAGCGAAGGGTGTGGTTTTTGTAAGAAGTAGAGTGTTTCTGTAATATACAAATTCTCAAGCAAATTAAACATTGATGCAACTCCCCATTTGTGATGAAAGACCCTTCTCACAGCACTGCATCTTTTATCCTTTTTTGTAAACTTCCATGTACTTGCAAAATATTTGTAAGAAAAATAATTTTGAATTTGTTATTTTTAATCATATTTTATTGATGTGAAATATTTTAAATAAAATTTTATATTAAATAATTAAATATAAATTCATCTGAAATTTTTATGATAACACAGTTGGCTAGAATTAGTTCCCGTTTGGATACAGAAATGGTTTCATCTCATCTCATCTCATCTCATCATTACAACTTTATCAAATTCTCATACTAAATATAATAAACAATTCAACTTTTTCAAATTTTAAAATAATAATAATATAAAAAAATGATATTCTAAAAATATTTTATTTAATTTTTCAACTTTCATTTAAAACTATCTCATCTCATCTTACTATCCAAATGGGCCTTAATATTTGTAAGAAAAATCATCTTGAATTTGTTATTTTTAATCATAATTTAGAAAAATTCTACATATCTACCTACACTCTCCACATTAAGTGTGTTGAGTGTGTAATAAATAGTAGAGTGTGAAGAATATTTTTTCTTTTTCATTATCGTATCAATCAGAACTTGGGTCGGTTGGTTCGGTTAAGTCCGGGCCGTCACATTTCCAATTCGGAAAGACTAGGACCCGATAGTGATATTCACACGACCGGGCCATTCCATTCGAGAGAGAGCGATGGCGGTGAGACAGAGAGCAGTGGCAACGCTGCCTAATCTCATTCGGAGCCTCCGAAAGGAGTGTCCAAAACCCACGGGCCAAGCGGCGTTGCCGTCGCTGAGACGCGCTTTCTCTCTATACGATCAGATCAATCTCATCGACAACGTCCCCGAAGACCAGCTTCGCTTTCAACGGTACTCCTTTATTGTTTCTGCAATTACACATTTTTTCTGTAACTTCGCTTGCGATTGCGAACCGTTATGTTTTCGAGACAGCTTTTATGCATTCGGTATTGTTTTCAGAACTCCCTCTCTCTCTCTCTCTCGATATTCGTTTTGGGAAATCGCCCCCCCGGGGGGGGATGATTGTGCTTTTTGGGTTCTAATTTGATTCTAAGCAGTGATTAGGGTTTCTTCTTTAAGCTCAGGTATACGGAGACAGGCTTCACCGTAAATGGAGTGGATTATGAAGGTAGCTTGCTTTGCGTTGGGAACTTGCTAATGTCTTGGGCTCCTAAGAAATTCCCACAGATCACTCCAGATAGGTATGTGCGATAAATTTTGTTTTTTTTTTCTCCCTTATTTTAAATTGATAAATTTGGTTTTTTTCTGTTGTTTTTTCTTGGCAAGCTTCATGCCCGTATGTCTGTATTAGTTTATTTATGTTTTGGGTGGTTGGAATGGTATCTTCACTTCCCTGATAATCTCTACTGGTCAAGTGCTATATGAATTGCCGGACTTCGTATGCAACATGCACAGGCATATTAAGATTTTATTTATTGTAAACTTCAAAATGTTGGTAGATATATATGATCACGGGTATGGTAAAAGGAATACTTTGGGAGTGCTATCTTAGAATTTGTAGTGTTATATGATTTTATAATGACAAATGCTTGAAAATGTCACGTAATCTTCCTAGTATAGAGCATTGTTGATTAATTAACAACTAGGATAGACAAGTCTCTCTCTCTCTCTCTCTCTCTCTCTCTCTCTCTCCACCCCCCCGCATTTCTAGTTGAAATTAACAGCTAGTTCTGCCAGGAAATTACTAAGACGTAATATATCATTAAGTTATAACTCTACTGTTGATTGCCCAAATGATAACTCTATTTTAGTACATATTCACACTCCAACATGAACCTTTCCATTTATCATGTTTAGGGCTGTATTGAGCTGAGTCGAGCCGGTCTTTGGCTTGCCGAGCTCGGCTCGACTCAAAATACTCGAGCCCGAGATTTCCTTTAATTCTTTGTTAGAGCTCGACTCGATAAGCTAAACTCTCAACTCGAGCTCGAGCTTGAATTGCTTATTTTTTATTTATTTTTTGAATAAGATTTAGTAATTAATAAAATAAATAAATAAATAAATAAAAAATCTAATATTGAAGATATACAACTAACAAGTAGAGAATTATAAAATTTTAAGTAATTTATAAATAATTAATTTCTAACTAGTTGATATTTATCTAAAATAACAATATATTATATGCCTATATATATTATTAATACATACATAATACACTTAATATGATAGCATGTATCTATTCCATATATGGTTCTCACATACTAGTATATGAAATTATTAAATTTTATCGACTAATTATAAAATATACCTATGAAGTATATTCACTATATAGACATAAGTAATTAGATTACGTATTATATATTTAATTATAAAAGTGGTATGCTTATATTATTAGCTAATACATATATATGTATATATACATAGGTGTATGTATATATTTATCAATATATAAATGAGTTTTAATCGAGTCGAGCTAACGAGTTGACTCGAGCATAAACAAGCGGGCCTTAACGAGTCTTAGCCGAGTCAAGTCGAGTTTTGTCCGGTATGTGTCATTTACAAATCGAGCGGATATCTATATTTACGAACGAGTTTTTTTTTCATGAGTGGAGTTTAACAAAGCGAGTACCGAGCGGGCTATCAAACAGACTGGTTCATTTACAGCCCTGATTCATGTTATTCATTAAGCATTCTCACTGACTTATGTATTATACAATAAATGTAAATTATTTGAAGAATTTTTCAAAAAAGGAGTTACATCCAATTATGTAAAAGAAAATTTAAAATACAATTTGCTACAATAACCTGCTACATGCAACGGATACTGTTCATCCTGTAAACATTTTATTATTATTTATATTTCATTTATTCTCTCATTTTCTTTTACTTTGATTTTCACCATGTAAGCAAATTCTTTTTATTGTTCATTATTTAAAAAAACCTCTATTTCATTTTCTTCTAACAAATATATTGGAAATATTTTTTATCCATTTTTTTTTATATTTTGATTTTATTTTTTATTTTTATTTGGCTTATATATTTTTATTTTGTGTGTACAGAACTGAATTATATTACATTGTATATAAAAATATATTGCAAATATAAAAAAATATATGGATTTTGCAAATTTATTGCTAGAAAGGAAATATTTAAAAAGAATAAAAAAAGATTATTTAAATGATATGAAGAAAAAATAGATCAGTTGATGTATGATATATTGTAAGAGTCAGTATGCAATATAGAAAAAGTGAGGTTTGGTGATGTATTTTAAAGGATAAGATCAAGAAACCATTGTGAATGCTTAGGCAAGAGTTCTGATTATTGTTTTTTTTTTTTTATAAGTGCAAGAGTTCTGATTATAGAAGTGTTTTAACTCTCAGACTATTTTTGTCGGTTTTTTTCCAAATCCAAAAGGAATATATTGAACTGCTAAATTAAAATGGAATACATCATTTAAGTAGTTAGTTGAAGTTTGTAATAGTCAGTCATGGATTGGGCTGGAAAACATGATTTTATGTTACGGAGATGATTAAAAGATTGGAAAATAGTACTTATATAAAAAAAAAAAAAGATTGGAAAATAATGTTTTGAATATTGTTCTTGGCTCTCGCTACCCTCACCCTCCAATATTTGACATTTCTTCTTTTTTATACTTTGGTGCAGCTTATCTATCTTCCGCACAGTGCGGCCAATACCAGGTATGAATTCGAATAGTCATATTGTCCTGCAGCAATGTTTGCCCCTTATATTTACTTCTCACATGCACCTTTCCCTGTATTATGACCCAATTGTTGTCTGAAACATGGGCACCCTGGCAATGACCAATATTGCACACATCAAACAGTTATGTAATATACCATCATGGAGAATGAAATATTGAAGAAATGAAAAACTGAAAAGCATAGGTCTACACTGTTTTAAAACAAAAAAAGCTCCAAATGTACTTGTGGTGGCAGCCAAACATGATCCATCTACATGCATTTGTAATTTATGTCCTGTGTTTGACAATAACTAGAATTGCAATGGATATGCATTTTGTTACAAGTAATGTCACTGTAACTTGTATATATGATGAAGTTTTTCTATTTATGTAATTATATGTTTGTATGCATGTATTGATGCTGAGTAATTATGCCAGTTTAAAGGTACTGGTTGTTATTAGCAGCTACTGATCTGCTGCTTATTTTTTGTTGACCATCCACTTGATAACTTTTGTCAGAGATTTTGATACTTGGATGTGGGAGGCACATTGAGCCGGTGGGTCCTGAACTTCGGCGCTTTGTTCGGTCTACTGGCATGAAGTTAGAAGTCCTTGACTCGGTATCTTAGCTTCCCCCCTTTTCTGGGCTTGGCTTCTTTCTCTTCTGTTATGCCACGTATGGCTTTTCTAAGCAAAGTTGACATTGTGACCATATTCCTCTTCAGCTGAATAAAAATGAAAGAGATAAAGGAAGAAAAGAGAGTAACGTACCATATGAAGTGCCACAGCCACAAATGGATCCCACAAAAGTAAATCCACAAATTGACATAATTTCATATGATACGTTAGATCTACTTTACAATAAAGATAGCTTTACAATCCAACATACTATATGAAGCCATATCAATTTGTGAGTTTACTTTTGTTGAATCTCTTTGTGGCTAAAGCATTTAGTATTTCTTCTCAAGAATTGCCTGAACCTTTTAAGGAACAAGAAGGAAGGCTTTACTGTTTGGAAAATGTACGAGAGGTTCAGCTGCAAGTTAGTAGTAATTATGGCACAACGTGTCATTGAGTTTACCTGGCCCAAGCTAAGGCTTGGAGAGGGTGCGTCCCAACAAGCCTTTTTTAATTTTTTTTTTTTTGGGGGGTAGCAGCACTGGGGTGTACACCATTTGAGTTATGGTGTACAAAGGAAGAGCTAATTCAGTAATGGGCATCTGTAAAGCCTTTACATGGTAGCAAACATAAATGTAAAATAGAGTACTCGATGCCCTCCTTTTCCATTTTTGAACAAGTGATAAACATGGGATCTTCCTGATCATTATCCGCGTTTGTTGCAGAGAAATGCTACATCAACTTACAACATACTGAATGAGGAGGGTAGGATTGTGGCTGCTGCACTTCTCCCATATGGGATTTCTTCCTGATGCCCATCCAGCATTTGATATGCTTTTCATTTTTTGGATTATACGAGTTGCAGTTCAACCTATTGATAATGCCCTTGCCTTGTAACCAGTACCGTTTGTGATTTCTAAAGAAGATAAACTTTTGTTTTATGTAAACAAGGTGGATTTTCAAAAGAGTTTTGCTACACAACCTAAACCACACTTCACACTTCACAATTTTTTAAATTTTTTAAATTTTTAATATTTTTTTTGAATTTATTCTTTTTAAATTATTTCAAATTTTTTATTCATTATTCATATAATAAATATTTAATAAAAGAAAAAAATAATAAAAATTAAAAATAATGTAGAGTGTGGAGTGTTAGGAGGTTGTGAATATTTTTTGTTTTCAAAAAGGATGAATTGGACATACCTGTTGATGTGGGTATTTATTTTTTATCATTTTATTTTTTTTCCTTATTAGGGTGTGGTGTAGGGCTGCTGAGTAGAATTTTTGTCGGACATAAAATGACAACTCCAAGGATTTAGCCAAGCTGTGCTTAGATGTTGAGATGATTTGAGTTGTGAATAGTAGTATTTTATGGGTCCTATTGAGATGTGTTTAACTTTTTTAGATTGAAATGAATTTAACTTGTTAAGTTGAAATGTATGAAGTATGTTGAGATGAGTTTAACTTTTTTTATAGAAAATTGAAAATGTAGTGAATATCATCAATGATTAGTTTGAGATTAGTTGAGATGATTTGAGTTGGATTCATCTTCCAAACACAGCCAAATTAACCCTATGAGTTCATCGGCAATCTTACAAGATCAAAGATCCTTTTTCAAATTACATCTTTCAGAGCTTTTTTAACTTTTATTTTAAAATTATATGGTTCAAATTTTTGTAAATTTTAGAGATTTTTCTTTACATTTTAAAAGTTTTCAGATAAAAAAATATTTATAGATATAAATGACTTGATAAGAAGTACTTTACATAATTTAAATTCTTAGAAAATTAAAAAAAATCAAGAGGATGGAGATTAACAAAATTTTCTATATTTTGGGCTTATTTTCTTTTATTATATTATTTATGTGACACATTTAAAAAAATATATTATATCACTTAATTATATAAGGAATTATTTAAAATAAACATCATAAAATCAATTAACAGTTATTTTACTGTTGGTAATAACTAAACCGACGGTCCGTCGGACGAGCTTGATCTTGACTACACTTGTTAAGCCCTCCTCCTTCGTCTCTCTCTCTCTCTCTCTCTCTCTGATAAAGGAAACAAGAAAGGAGAAAGAAAATGTCTTCTCTGCTTCACTTGTACACTTTACCATCCATCCCTACGTCCCTCCCTTCTCCTTTCTCTCGGAGTTCGACCTCCATTTTCTTCCCCAGCCCTCGTATCCCTGCCTTCCGAAACGGCATCGTAACTCTCTCTCTCTCTCTCTCTCCCCCCCCCCCCCCCCCCCCCCACTTCTTGCTTTTCTTTTTCAGTGCATGGTTTTGGGATTCGGTTTTCTCGTTTTCCTTTCTCGTCGGAGATGGGTTTCAGATTGATTAGAGAAATTCCCGTTAATTCTTTTTTCAGAAATGTGCTTGGGAGGAGCCGTTGAAGTATGATAACGGCAAGCCCTCCATTCCAATTCTTGGCACTGAAAAACCTATTCCGGGTCGTTTGGCTTCCGACACGGCCCATTTAAAAGATGAGCTTGACAAGAATAACACTACGCTTCGGATCTTTTCCGGCACGGCCAATCCCGCACTTTCTCAGGTCTTCTTTGCGCTTCTTGTAGCATAATCTCGTTTCTTTTTGTAATATCTTTTCTTTTTGTGAGTTTTTTAGCTTTCTCATCCTATATAGACATATAGATATCCCTTGTTGTCGACGCTGCATCGTGGATTTTCCGTTACAGTTCGATAAAGAATGGTTTAGGATTTGGGCGATTATCCATTGGATAGAAATGTTTTTTAGGAATACAATTACAGAAATAGTATCATAAATTTTGAAACGAAACATAACAATTTCCTCGGCTCATGTTTCGTGGGCCAGGCGGCAAATTTACGAAACCTCAAGCTGAAAATTTAGGGGCCTTAATTGTCACTCTTTCGCCACTACCATGGTGGTCGAATCTTTCAGTCATCATTTAAAAATTGAATAATGCACGTCGTTTAAATCTTTCTTTATAGGTACACATCATTTAAATCTTTGCAAGCACACATGCACATCTGCTATTGTAATGCAGGATAGAATTCACTGAATTATATATTTCACAATAACTGGTTGGTTTTATTAAAACCAAAAATCATGAAAGTAATGTATGGAGGAAATCTTTGCGATTGTGATTAAAGTTTACTGGTAGTATATGGCAGGGTCACGTGAATGAATAATGTTAGATAGAGTCATGGGTTGTGCAAACGTTGCACACTCCTTTTGAAAAAGTGGAATCTACCATTAAAAAATTAATTTTTTCATGTGAGTTCCATATTTACTCACTTTTTTCAATAAGAGTGCGCGGCACTTCGCACTCTATGACTGCAAATATCATTTCTCAAGGCGTATGCGTATTTACATTTTATTGTATACTTAAGGGATGCTTGGGAAATGAGACGACATAGGATGAGAATTTTGGAAATAGTAGTAAGATGTTTTGTGAATAGTAGTAAGATAGTTTGAATTAAGTATTTATTGGGTTTTGGGAAAAGAGAGAGAAAAAGTTAAATAAAAAATATTATAAAGTTAAAATATTGTTAAAATATAGTTTTTTTAATATTATTTTTGTTTTGGGATTGAAAAAGTTGAATTGCTTTTTGTTTTATGTTTAGAAATTTGGAAAAGTTGTAACGATTAGTTTGAAAAAGTTGTAATAATTAGTTTGAAAGTATTTGTATTTGAATCATCTGGGAATGAAATGAAATGATATGAGATGAGATGAGATGAGATGGGACAAAATGAGATGAGACGAGATGAGATGAGACGAAATGAGATGAGATGAGATGAGATGGGATGAGATTTGTTTCCAAACATCCTCTTAGTATTTCTTGAACCTTTATCAGTGTTATATGAAGATTTTTGCTATGCACATATGTCTGATGCAGCAGCATGTATTCAATAGGAAATTGCGTGCTACATGGGTCTGGAGCTTGGAAAAATTAAGATAAAACGTTTTGCTGATGGTGAGATATATGTTCAGTTGCAAGAGAGTGTCAGAGGGTGTGATGTTTATCTTGTGCAACCCACATGTCCTCCTGCAAATGAAAATCTCATGGAGCTTCTGATCATGATTGATGCTTGTCGAAGGGCTTCAGCCAAGAATATTACTGCAGTGATTCCATATTTTGGATATGCCAGGGCTGATAGAAAGGTAACTTTGCTTAATTAGAAAAGAAACTCGAAAATTAACTCATCTCCCTGTGGCTCAAGGGTCAAACGTGGAGACACTCCTTTTTGTGGATGTATCACTTTCTAGTTGAAGTTGTTCATCCATATAAATTGATGCCAGAGCTATTGCTCTGTACTTCTGACTTGGAATTGGCATGTTCTTCCTATAGTAGATTAGGGCCTTAGAACCCTATGAACTGTTTAGTTTTGGTTTCATTATATTCATAATTTATTACGTGCCAGTTATTAACCCTATTGCCGGTTTATTTATGCTTTTAAGCATCCATTCCCAAAATATAATACTAATTGAAACAAATAGTAGTATAAAGAAAAGACAATTTTAATACCATATAGGAAATCTTAAAGGCACAAATTGTTAAAATAAGTTTAAGATAATTGGCATTTTTACCTATAAAAAAGAAGAAGATAATTGGTAGTTTCTGAATATGCATTTTATAGAAGTTCTGCCTAAGCTGACTGTGGTCAATGTTAATATTTAAGGTTACTCATGTATACTTCCTGTGTACTTGGACTATGCCTATCTACTTGCAATAATAAATTTCTTATTACTTATAAAAAATATTGAAGGTTAGTCTTTATTAAGTTCAAGTTTATTTTACTCATTATCTCTGAATGCTGTTCTTTCAGTCTCAAGGGCGTGAATCAATTGCGGCCAAACTTGTAGCAAATTTGATTACGGAAGCAGGTGCAAACCGTGTTCTTGCTTGTGATCTCCATTCAGGGCAGTCCATGGGCTATTTTGATATTCCAGTAGATCATGTATATGGTCAGGTAAGAAACCCAGGCCACTTGCATTTATTCTATATTATTAAACATATGCAAGGGTGCCTGAGTTTGACAAGGATGTCCCTTCTCTGAAATAGCTACCTGAAGTTAGTCAAATCAAGAAAGAGTTTGGCTTTGATGAAAAAGCTAACAAGAATACTAAATTCCTTCCTCCAGTCAAATGAAAAAAGAGTTTGGCCTATTTGGGATAGAGCGGGTTATGCCTTCCCAATTAGTTAATCTCCTAGCATATTGAAAAAGACAGTTTAAGAGCCACATAAGGGAGCACTTTTGAAGGGAATGAAATGAGTGTAGTTTTGAAGATTGCGAAAAATGGTGTTGGAGCTCTAGTCATCCTTTCTTAATACTCTGTATCATTAGATAGTGGTCCACAAGAGTATAGCGTCTTCTGTCTATACTTTTTTTTTTCCTAATTTTCCATCACTTTTTTTTTCCTAAAAGTGAAGATTGTGAAAGCTAAAACAGAATATTAGGTTCCCTTGAATTGTTTTTAGTTATGTTAGTAAACTACATGATTTAGCTTCAAAATAGGTGGACTCCATATGTTTATATTTGAGAGCCTTCGTTTTTTTTTTATAAGTAAGAGGTAAGTTTTATTGATACGAATGAAATAGGCATAGCCCATGTACACAGGAGTTAAATTTTTTGAGAGCCTTCGTTGATATTAGATTGACATATACCTGAGTTCTTTGGCATTCTCTACTGCATCAGACTCACTGCATACTTGCATGTTTCATCTATAGAAACGTTTCTTGGTAACACTTCCTTTTCAGTTGGTTGATCAAATGGTGTATGTTTCTTTTGCCCCACCAGCCTGTGATTCTTGATTACCTTGCCAGCAAGTCTATATGTTTTGATGATCTGGTAGTGGTCTCACCAGATGTTGGTGGTGTTGCTAGAGCCCGTTCTTTTGCCAAGAAGTTATCTGATGCACCTCTTGCCATTGTAGATAAAAGGCGTCATGGACATAATGTGGCAGCGGTAGGATCTTCTAAAATTCAAATTGACTGTGTGTCTCTCTTTATATATGGATTGATTTAAGCTTTTTGATCTCTTGTTACTGAATTCCTAAAGCTCATGTGTTTTATGTTGACTCAATGAAGTGTGAAATTGTGAAAAAAAGTGATTTCCTGTATCCAGTTTATTGCGTTCTCATCCCTTCAAGTCTTTTTGTAAATGACCCTCAAAATATTTCTCCAGTTTGCCAATCTTTATTAAATCACTGTTACGAACTTAAAATTAAAACATTGCTATCGCTGTTTAAGGTTTTATAATTTCAGCTTCCAAATTGTATCCAGTGTTATGCCTTAAACTTATAATTTGAATATCATAGCAAAAATTGTACGCATACAATTTTAGCATACAATTTGTGCTGTGTTATTTTCTTTGATTCCTTTCTGAAACAAAAATTTTCAGACCCTCATACGCATATCAATATTGTCATATTGCAGGTGATAAATCTGATTGGCGATGTGAAGGGGAAAGTAGCAGTAATGGTGGATGACATGATCGACACAGCTGGTGTGTCTTTATGCTCTCACTTGTCTCTATTGGTTGGAAAATGGTCTCTGATGTAAATTTAAGTAAACGATTAGATGTAGCAGTCTTTAATGTTTTTCTCTAATGTTTTTCTGACTTGTATTGCAAATGGAAGCCGAACATGATTTTGTTTCCATTTTTAAATAAAGGGTTAAAAAAGAAACATGATTTATTATGAAGGTCATTTAAGGTATATCATGATGCTTTTTATTTTTGGTGATTTTAGCATGGCTTTTGCCAATTATTGGATGCTTCTCTTTGGGCTTGCAGTACTAGGTGATTTTGTGGCTATAAGTCTTCTGGGTATGATCAACTTGAATTGTGCTCAAGACAGCACGTGGTTTGCATTTGAATATCTTGCAATTCTTAGCCAAATTAGTATGTTCACTGTTACTAGTGACTACTGATTTTTATCTTTTTAAATGATCAAACAGACTGCTCATTCTTTCTTAGTTCATAGTTATTGTTATTTTGCTTTGTTGTTAGTGTAACTAGTTTTCTGGTGGGTTGCAGGGACTATTTCCAAAGGTGCATCTCTTTTGCACCAAGAGGGGGCAAGGGAAGTCTATGCATGCAGTACACATGCTGTTTTTAGGTATCTGAATCCTTCTTACATGAGTATTCTCTTTTATTCATTCTGGCATATATTAAAAAAAAATGTCATCTGAAGCAGCAAATTGCCTTATATAATATACATAATTGGAAGGTGCAATGGGAGCCAATAGCAGTTGCTTCTATCTTATTTTAGGATAAAAAAGGGGGGTGGCAGAGACAGTTCTTTCTTCTGAAGTAACATATGCGTCCATATTTAGTTCATTTTTGAGTGATTTTGTAGTTGGATTGTAAATCTAGTACATTGCTTCAAGTGGTTTTGAATCCTGTGATTCGTTTGAATATTCTAATTTTGTTAGCTTCCAATTCCTTTGATTACTCATTGTTTATTAGCTTGTAGAAATACTTTTCCATCTTCAATATTTGGGCCCAAGCTAAGGAATTATTCTTTTTAAATTCTGGTTTGGCTGCAACTGTGGACCTATTATTTAATGATTCTGGTTGTAGCCTTCATAACATTTGGATGATCATGTATATTTCTAGGCTCTGGGTATTATTCGAACAAGACTTTTAGCATGGGAAAGTCTCTGGAAAAAAAAAAAAAATTTAATTTTTAAGAGGTCTTACCCTCACATGCACGTAATGGGTTGAAAATAACTTTTGGATTATCACATCTATATATGTCTTAGATCCCTGTTTCTTTTGAGGTACTTACATATATGATTAAGGACGCAAAAAAATCTTCTGCTTTTGATAGTTAAATTCCTCAAACGGACTGATTTTATAACTACCGGCACTATGCACTATCCATGTTGGATTTGTTCCTCTCTTTGCGAAACAATTTTCTTTTTAATGGATTAAATTCTTCTGCTAGCCTTATTATTGCATTGCTTTTCTGTTTGCAGTCCTCCTGCGATTGAGACATTATCAAGTGGTTTGTTTCAAGAGGTAATCGTAACAAATACCATTCCGGTGTTGGAGCAAAACTATTTTCCTCAGCTAACAGTATTGTCAGTTGCAAACCTCCTTGGGGAGACCATATGGCGTGTTCATGATGACTGCTCTGTAAGTAGCATACCTCACAAAAATTGTTTGAAGACAACTCGCCAGAAATTTGAATTTTGAAAAGTCTGAAGCTACTTTAGAGTACCCAAGTTACTGACCAAAAAGAAAAGAAAAGAAAAGAAGACGGCGTGTATGCCGTTCCATATCGGTTATAAGATTTCCTTGCTGCCATGTTGTTTCCTAACTTGGGTAATTTGAGGATATTAATGTCCATACCGAAAGGAAGGTTTTTTAATGGTCAGTGCAGTGGTGGGATTAATTTCATTTTAATTTTTGTTCTTATATTGTCAGGGTAGCTTTGAACATTATTCCAGCTTGGGTATTGACTGACGATTTACACCGGATGTTGTGTGCGTTTCCCCGCTTCCATTTCTGTCACTGGCTGCCTTGTTGTATAATGGAATTGATGGTAAAACCAAAATGTATTAGTGAGAGGATATCTTCTTTTCAGTTTTTTTTCAAAGCCTTGTACAGTTAGAGGTTTACGGATAGATTTTTTTCTTTTCTTTTTTTTCTTTGGGCCAATAATGCATTGTATTCATATAATAGATAATGCATTGTATTCGTATAATCGATAATTCAATGAATTTTGGTTGATTCGTTTGTTGTCATGAAGTTGGCTATGATATGTTTCAATTTGATGTTTTATAGAATTCCTCTCAAGAATTTATGGCACAGGTGCAACAAAGGGTTGATATAGATAATATTACACCAACACAATAGATAACTGATAGGACTGAGATGAAGATGTAGTATCTAGCAATTTTTCTTTTTATGCGAAAACAAAGTTGATAGGACTGAGTTGAAGATGATTTCAGGCCATTAAACGAATCAAGTAATCCAGATTAAGAAACAAGCCACATGAAGATGGTCGACCATAGTGTCAGAGAGAATGTTGCCACAGCATAAGTCCATAGCATAATGACAGAGCATTCACTTTCTCCTGTCTCAAGCAATTGAGAAATGGTACCTGCAGCAAGTCCATGACATTAGCATCGGTTACTCAAATATTGCATTCATTGGACAACCAAACTTCACCAATCGAGATTCAAATCAATCCATACTCAAGCTAAATTCGTTTAGATTTGATAATTTCTTGAAGAAGATAATTTCAGTAAAACAGTTTATACTCAAATCAATCCATCTACAGATCAATCAAAAGTTACTCAGTGATGAAAAGAAAAATTAAAAGAGGCAGAGGCCAAAGACTTTAGAAGATGTATGAGTCATGACAGAGCTGAACTCACAAGCTTCCCAAACTGTTTACTGTAATTGTATCGGCCAGGTTGCTGACGATCAGTGAAGGAGTGAACACAAAAAATACTAGCTACATTTAAAAAAGTTATGTTGTTATTCCTCAATTTGCAGGTATTGGGAAGGTAGACTAAACCGAGAAAATAGTACAGCATCGTCAAAAAATTAATAATAAAATTAACTGACTTTATTCAAAGACTGCCTGGAAATTGCCCCCAAGAGATTTATACGCTCCATTCCAAGAAATAGACCAACAGCCGTAACTAAGAGTGTCTGCAGAACTGGCATCAATGCCACAATGAATAGAGCCAGAAACTCCATTGCAGACTTCGTTCACTGAACTCGAGTGGAAGTTTTTTAGCACGCCTACTCAAAACAAATGACAAATGATGCGTACTCAGACACAACTGTAGGGAAGACTCCAAATCCAATAACAGGGTTGGCAGAGGGTTAAAGATACTGTTACACTATAGTTTTTTTGCTCTCAAAGTTTTTCAGTAGGATCTTGCTCGTTTGATCTACCAAAAAACAAGAGCAAGAACTTCAAGGAAACATGTAATGCTCAGATTCCAGAAGTTCATTTATAAAACAACACCCAATCCCAGTTTAGAGTCTTTAGACAGTCTCCGAGTGCGTGCCCACAAATTTTCATTCCTGTATTTGGCCTCCTCTCTTTAGCAAAGAAGCATGGTTACATATACATCAGTTTGGATGAATGTTCATCTTTCATAACCAATATAATTGCTTGAAAAAAAAAATGAAGAGTTGCTGCTGCAAAAAGCTTAGTAAATGTGATTTTCCTTTCTCTACGAACGACTAACCTTGAATTGTGAACTTTAAGAAAATGAACAGCTGCTGCTGATGCTCTCAAGCTTTCATGGATGCCAAGAAAATTATGAGACTCCTTATTGGATATTTCTAACTGTGTCTGTGTGTCGGTCAGTCAGCGATCCCATGAATGTTAACATATTGTCTTTTTCTGATTATTTTCTGACTGATCATGAATGTTAAGATATTGTCTTTTTCTGGTTATTTACTTGTGATCACCATTTTCTCAGAGCATTATTGTCTTTTTCTGATAATTTAAGAATGCATGCAAATCTGTTTTTTTTCCGTTAATTAAGTAAATTGTTCTACAAAGTTCGTCCAAATCAAGCTCGATACCACATTGACTGAATGTTAAGAATGCTGGCCCCCCATTTCAGCAGGCTTCCCACGCAGGATTAATGAGCTTTTCTTTTCTTTTATCTGTTTCTTTTTTCTTCTGGGTCTTCAGGTGGGAAGCTTCAACCACAATCATTGCAGTACAATACCACTCTTCATCCATCCGAGTAGATCGAACATTAGAACATTAAGGGTATGTTTGGACGGTTGGACTATCTCATAAATTTGTGAATAACAGTGAAATAGTTTAAACGAAAATATTTTATCAAGTTTTAAGAGAAAAGAGAAAAAAAAAATTGAATAAAAATATTATAAAATTAAAAAATTATTTGAATATAATTTCTTAATATTATTTTTATTTTAAAATTTATAAAACTTACATTGATTTTTTTGTTTGAATAATAATTAAATGAAAAAATTTAAAAATTAAAAATTAAGAAATGTTTTATGTATGATTGGTGTTTGGATGTGTTGTTCCTTTCTTTTTCTTCCCCATCATTTCATGGAACGCCTTTGCAACCTTGATATGTTGCTTTCTATCATATTATTGTTCTGTCTTTTCCTTTGTTTTGTTCCATTCTTTTTCTCCCATTTGATGGAATTCCTTTCTAGCCTCCATAATTTTTTTTTTTAATAGAAGAAGACGTTAACTCAATTTTATTAATTACTCACTTATGACGAAGAAATACCGTAATAACAAAAGAATACTTAGAATTTACAAAATAATCAAAAAACCATCCCAAATATCAAAACCAATTAAAAAATAAAAAAACAAACCTATACAATCCACTAACTGACCAATGCAAACTGTAAAATAAAATAAATCAATACACCTCAAACTTAAAAATCTTTAAACGTGACTCTTGCACCGAATGGAAGGAAGTCCCCATGTATCTACTCTGATTAAGCCCCGCAACAAAGGAGGCAGATCACACATGGAACTCCATTCCGCATCTCCTTCCTCTTGCACCCATTCTAGCTAACCAGTCTGCAACAGCATTTCATTCTCTTCTAGTAGTCCTCGGGGCTGCTTTGTTGTACGAGGTCACTGCATATATTATTATTATTTTGTTTTTATTTGCCCAATAAATGGAGTGAATAGGACCTTTAAATTTGCCAACTAGCCATGACAAAGAACCCATAAAAAAGCTTTGAATACACAACCAATGCAGGCATGATCTCAAGGATAGTAATTTTGCATCTACTACTTTTTTTATTTCTGGGCCCTCTCTCAATACACAACCAAAACTGCCAATTCAGAATCGCAACGTGGAGGATCTGATCGTTGTGGCTGTACGGAGAAAGGCGCGTGGAACTCACGCACCGTTATAGATTCCAGTGTCTATTAGAATTGGTCCAAGCTGTAATCTGTCCATATTCGCCTCTATCTTACTGCTTTATTTAAACCGATTGGATACACTTAAATCCAAATAATTTAATAAAAAATTCAAACCGTTGGTGCCTAACGATTCACCACCCCCTCTACAGTCCCTTGGCTTTCTCTTTCTGCCACAATCCATGAGCCCCACTTTTTTTTACTTTCGCCCCTGATGCAAGAATCACATATATTCCCTTACGAGAGTGTGGAGTCTTGCGATGACGTATAATGTGATGGAGTTAGAATTTTTTATCTAACTTTTTATTATAAGAGTTGTCCTATTTTGCCACAGGATCCTAAAGACAAGACAGTGGACTTTGCGATGACGTATAATGCGATGGAGTTAGAATTTTTTATCTAACTTTTTATTATAAGAGTTGTCCTATTTTGCCACAGGATCCTGAAGACGAGGCAGTGGACTTCTCCAATTGCCACTCTGTGCTGCTCTCCCTTAGCGGAAAAGTGTATAACATACTTATTTGTTTCGAGTGCCTATTTCTTTTTCTAGTGTTGCACTAGTTAAGAAAGGATGTTTGTTGGGGTCTCCCTGCCCCTTATTCATGTATTTTTGTATCTTTTAATTATAATATATCAAGCTTGTTTAGAAGAAAAAAGAATCTGAGATAGTCCTGCTCGCTAATTAAAGAGTCTTTGAAAATTTTTCTACTCCCACTCTAAACATCTTTGCTTCAAAATAATCTCAACCATCAAAATATATTACGTTGATCTTCTAAAGAATTAAAACTAGAACAACTTCTCATCACATTTTTAGTCCCATACATATTTCAATATATAACAATAAAAAGTTCTCTAAAATAAATAAAAAGCTTTAGAACAAGAGTAGTGCTACTTATACTTACAATTTTACTTACAAAAACTCATTTTGTCAGGTTCATTTTGAGATTCAAATCTTGAATTTCAGATTTTATAATTTTCATATTATCAATAGCTAACACGTGGAAAAGTAAGTTTTTTGTAAGTTTTTTTCAATTATAGTTATAATTTTTCTTAGAACAAATATAACACTCAAATATCCTCTAAAATGGGAATCTAAGGGCATGTTTGGGTAATGAGATAGGATAAGAAATTCTCAAAACTTTTCAAACCCAGTAAAACTTTTTCTCTAACATTTCTTAAAATCCAATAAAACATCTTAACTCAAACTATTTCACTAACATTTTTTGTATTTTGTTTGAAAATTTGGAAAAATTATAATAATTAGGTAATGATTAGATGAAAAAGTTGAATACAAAGTATTATCTTATACGAATACAAAGTTGACAGGACTGAGATGAAGATGTAGTATCTAGCACTTTTTTTTTCCTTTACTCATTTTTGCAAATAATCTATGTGGAGGAATATGTGGATGTTGGTTTGCTTCAGGGCAATAAGAACATGTTAAATGCTGATACAGAAATGATAAAGAACTAGGTCTCTGTTTGGATGTTTTTATGCCATCTAAAAAATTATTTCAGACCATCAAACGAATCAAGTAATCCAGATTAAGAAACAAGCCACATGAAGATGGTCGACCATAATGTCAGAGAGAATGTTGCCACAGCATAAGTCCATAGCATAATGACAGAACATTCACTCTCTCCTGTCTCAAGCAATTGAGAAATGGTACCTGCAGTAAGTCCATGACATTAGCATTGGTTACTCAAATATTGCATTCATTGGACAACCAAACTTCACCAATTGAGATTCAAATCAATCCATACTCTCCATTTCAGAATCCAAAACTGTCTGTAGATGAGTCGAGCCAAGTCGACTCGAGTACTAAGGTGCTCAAGCTAAGTTCGTTTAATTTGTTGTTAGACTAGAGCTGAACTCAAGCTTAAAACCGAGCTTAATTTTGATGTTCGAATTTGATTTGATAATTTCTTGAACAAGATAATTTCTTGGGCTTTGAGTTGGTAAGTAAAACAGTTTATGCTAAGAGATCTAGAGACCTATCTTTCTACCTTTGTCATTGCTCCATACTTGTGCATTTAGTAGAACATTTCTAGAAACATCAACTTCATGTCCTCCACGTTTAATGAAATCAAAATGGGAGGTTTCAAGCATGAATATATTCATACATTTAAACCAAAATGAGAAAGTAGTAAGCATACATACCTACATTCATTGCAGGTGGAAGAGCATACTGAAGCATAAGTGTAAACTGATATAATGAATCTGATCCCACCATGCCAAAATAGTTTGCAGCCTTAACAATACCAATACCCAGTGAAGGCATGATGATGTACCGAATTGCGATAATCCCTACAATGAGTGATGGACTTACTCTGGCACCTTTTAGACCTGTAAATGGAAATGATATCAATTATTTATACAAATATTAGAAACTCTTCATGGAAAATTCTTCAAGAAACTATAACAAAGCCAAGCCAACACAAGACACTCAAAACAAATAGCAGATCAGTATTAAAAGCTACCTCTAAGAAGGTTTGCTCCAATTATCAGTGTCATAGATGGTATTGTTGCTTCCCTGGAGAAGAAAGAGGAAGCTAAAAGGAATTAATGCAAATTTCCAGATCAGTGTCACAGGGTTTCATCATATTGTAAACATAGTTGCTCAAAAGAGAGAGTCTGCTGCTCTTAGAAGTCAATTTTAGGCTGTGTTATTTTTTCTCCTCTGGGTATTAGTCAGGCAGTGTTAACTTTATATGGGAATTATATCTACCTATTCTACTCCTGGTGACATTATTTACAACTATCTATACAACTAAGGAAGAACTATTGCTAAACATATATGTAGTTTACTTGAGTACATGAATGATAAAACTGATGCATTGGTCTTCTCTTGGAAGTGATTCACACATGCTTTTCACTAAAAAGTTCAACTTATTATAAGTTCACATGAATATTAACACTACGTCAAGTTGCGAATATAGAAATTTCGGAGTTTAGAAGTTTGAGCAAAAACTTGAACACCAAATCAAACAAAGGCTCAAGGAGTAGGAGCTCTACTGAGCCAGTGGTAGGATTCATACCCTAACAAACTCACAGAGTTGTAGATGGCACGAAGAGGAGCATCATCACCAATCAGTACCTTTCGAATTGGAGAGACTATTCCAATGATAAACCCAAAAATCTACAAAGGAAAAACACATTAATTTTAGAGATCCCAATGTGAAATATACACAATAACTAGGAAATTAATTTGGGGAAAAAACGAATGCAACTATGTAAAGCATTTGGAATGATTGTGGCAGTTTGTTTGTTTTCATTAGTTCTAAATTATTTCATTCCCCCTTACGTGCAGGATTATATTCAAATTTCCAAGAAACATAACACTTCTATTTTTGGAATGAAGTTGATTTTAATTTATCCTAATTTTGCCAACTCAAGGGCAAGATGGAGCATATTGCCAGGATCATCTACTTTTTCTTTGATATTAGGACTATATCCTTTATAGGGATGATTGATAACAGCTCAAAGAAAAAGCTTTTGCTGAATAGAACAAGAATTATGAGCATACCGCTGCAATTGTAGACGGCGCAAACAATTTTTTGAGGTCCACATGCCCAGTAAGCTTCTTAAGGTACAGCATAGTCTTTTCCAGAAACATTACCTATCAGAAGAATCTTTAAAAGGCTATTTCATTCAAGGATACACAAGAAGGAGAAAACAGACTAATAACAATGGATTTTAGTGAATGAAAAATGTGTTAACCCATGCATTGGCATTTCACAATGTTTACTTTAACCATTGTGAAATTGCTTAGCAAAAAGATGTACTTCTTTGTTTACCGAAGACATGCCAACCATTATTCTGATAAAATGGTGAATGGTTTCATATGTTGAGATGCAGTTTAGACAAAAACATGTGATACCCTGCTTCTTCATGTCTCCTCATCTTAATATTGCATTTAACTGTTTAGTATAATGTTTGATTTTAGGTATAGTGTTCTTTAGTTCCCATTGATTGTGTTGGTCATATTGAGAGGAAATCAAACTTTGAGGGAAGAAAGCTTCTGAACATTATAAAAAGGAAACCACTACATACTAGAAGAAACCTTTGCTTTTCCTTCGGATCCAGTAGAATGGACTTCAACTTGATCCATACACTCCTCTGAGCTTGGGCAGCCCTCTGAAGGAAGGAGCGGTTCTGTGCCAATCTCTGAATGTAAATACGAGGTTTCTCCTGAAATGTTATCCCCTGTCGTAGAGCCATGTGTGCCAGTGTCTTTAGTTGCCTTGTTTGCATATATCCGCATGATAGGATACACATAAGACCATATATATATTGCACCTAACTGCATAATCAAAACAGAAGCAACAAAAAGATTCAAATTCATCCAGAGATATTTTCGTAAATGTAAGACCAACAAAAGTCAGCCCAATTCTGCCACTGATAATTTGATATGGTTCATGACTGACATCTCATCCAAGAGGTGCTGGTCTTATTATGACATTCATTGACTTTTGTGACTTTAGAGTAAGAAAAATGGACTATTACCGCCATAGATAGAGCAGCATAAGCCTCTGCATTAGTAGAGCAAACAGAAGAATCTCCAAACGGACTATCATCCTCCTCACAGACTGATGGGAGGATAATCAGAAGCAAGTTCCCTAAATTTCCTGCACAAAACAATCTCTCCCTAAATATTATGATGGACAAGTACCTTTCACTTATTTAGAAAATGGGTGCAAAAGACGGTAAAAAGATGCAGTTGTAAAACTTGTGGCACAATTAGTTAGTCATGTTCTTCAGGAGGGTTGAACATTGGCAGGCAATAGTTTTCTCCTACTTTCCTACTACAATATCCAGTGTTGATCGTAGTTTTTTTGTTATTTTAGGTTAGATAACGTATTCTTTGAAGGAAGGATGCAAAACACTTCTGGCATTTGGAAACCAGATCTAACAGACATATCAACTTCAAGTACAAAGCTCTTCTGTATTTATTACATATACAAGAGAAGCCCAATACTACAACTACTAAGGTAGACATAGTTTCAAGTATTTTTTTGCTTTAGACTGAATTTTAAAACGAGTTTGTATTATTCCAACTATAAATCATGCTGAAGATAAGAATCCCATAATTTTTTGGCCTGCATGATATGATCCACATTGAAGTTTGTATGATGCAATACACATTGCAATATAAATCATCACCCACTATCAGAGTATTCTTAGTGACTCCTAAAAAGAGTCTATTCAGATTTTTGTCTACCTGCAGCACAACAACCAATGATAAGGCTGTGCAGATGTTGAGGAGCTCTTGTGATTTTTACGAGTATCCATGCAAGTGCAGAACCAAGAAGGAATGTGATAAGGACATTCACTACCATGAACCATCTACAGATCAATCAAAAGTTACTCAGTGATGAAAAGAAAAATTAAAAGAGGCAGAGGCCAAAGACTTTAGAAGTATGATAGAGCTGATCACTCACAAGGTTCCCAAACTGTCTAGTGTAATTGTATCGGCCAGGTTGCTGACGATCAGTGAAGGACTGAACACAAAAAATACTAGCTATATAAAGAAGTAATGTTGTTATTCCTCAATTTGCAGGTATTGGGAAGGTAAACTAAACCGAGAAAATAGTACAGCATCGTCAAAAAATTAATAATAAAATTAACTGACTTTATTCAAAGACTGCCTGGAAATTGACCCCAAGAGATTTATACGCTCCATTCCAAGAAATAGACCAACAGCCGTAACTAAGAGTGTCTGCAGAACTGGCATCAATGCCACAATGAATAGAGCCAGAAACTCCATTGCAAACTTCGTTCACTGAACTCGAGTGGAAGTTTTTTAGCACGCCTGCTCAAAACAAATGACAAATGTGTTGAGGAATAATCTCACATTGGCTGTGGACAAGGTCTTGAGTATGTTTATAAGCAATGAGCAATCCTCTCTTGTACAACCGGTTTTATGAAATGAGTTAGGCCCATGAATTTCTTCATGGTATCAGAGCCTGCCACAAGACGAATGGAGGCCCACACTACTTACCCCGTGACAAGGACCAGAAAAAATACTGGCCTGCACGTGAGGGAGGGTGTTGAGGAATAATCCCACATTGGCTGTGGACAAGGTCTTGGGCATGTTTATAAGCAATGAGCAATCCTCTCTTGTACAACCGGTTTTATGAGATGAGTTAGGCTCATGAATTTCTTCAAAATGATGAGTACTCAGACACAACTGTAGGGAAGACTCCAAATCCAATAACAGGGTTGGGAGAGGGTTAAAGATACTGTTACACTATAGTTTTTTTGCTCTCAAAGTTTTTCAGTAGGATCTTGCTCGTTTGATCTACCAAAAAACAAGAGCAAGAACTTCAAGGAAACATGTAATGCTCAGATTCCAGAAGTTCATTTATAAACAACACCCAATCCCAGTTTAGAGTCTTTAGACAGTCTCCGAGTGCGTGCCCACAAATTTTCATTCCTGTATTTGGCCTCCTCTCTTTAGCAAAGAAGCATGGTTACATATACATCAGTTTGGATGAATGTTCATCTTTCATAACCAATATAATTGCTTGAAAAAAAAAATGAAGAGTTGCTGCTGCAAAAAGCTTAGTAAATGTGATTTTCCTTTCTCTACGAACGACTAACCTTGAATTGTGAACTCTAAGAAAATTAACTGCTGCTGCTGATGCTCTCAAGGTTTCATGGACGCCAAGAAAATTATGAGACTCCTTATTGGATATTTCTAACCGTGTCTGTGTGTCGGTCAGTCAGCGATCCCAAAAATCTGTCATCGATGAGATTACTGTAGTTGAACACTCACTCATTGGATACTTAAAGAGGCTGATAGAATATTAAGATACTGTCTTTTTCTGATTATTTTCTTGTGGTCACCATTTTTGGTCTAATTTAAGCTAAAAAATAAGCTACAAAATGTAATCTCAGAGCATTATAACTTCATGATAATTTAAGCATGCATGCAAATCTGTTTTTTTTCCGTTAATTAAGTAAATTGTTCTACAAAGTTCGTCCAAATCAAGCTCGATACCACATTGACTGAATGTTAAGAATGCTGGCCCCCCATTTCAGCAGGCTTCCCACGCAGGATTAATGAGCTTTTCTTTTCTTTTATCTGTTTCTTTTTTCTTCTGGGTCTTTAGGTGGGAAGCTTCAACCACAATCATTGCAGTACAGTACCACTCTTCATCCATCCGATCTATCCGAGTAGTTCGAACATTTAAAGGTATGTTTGGACGCTTGGACTATCCGGTAAATAGCAGTAAAATAGTTTAAATTATTGAATTTTAAAAGAAAAAAAAAAATTAAATAAAAATATTATAAAGTTAAAAAATTATTTAAAATAATTTCTTAATATTATTTTTATTTTAAAATTTGTAAAACTTATATTAATTTTTATGTTTGAATAATAATTAGACGAAGAAATTTAAAATTTAAAAATTAAGAAATATTTTATGTTTGATTGATGTTTGCATACGTGTTGTTCCTTTCTTTTTCTTCCCCATCACTTTCATGGAACTCCTTTGCCAACCTAGATATTTTGCTTTCTATCATATTATTGTTCTGTCTTTTCCTTTGTTTTGTTCCATTCCTTTTCTCGCATTACTTTGATGGAATTCCTTTCTAGTCTCGATATATTTTTTTTTAATAGATTTAAACGATATCTTAATTTTATTGATTCCTCAAGTTTATAACGGAGAAATACTGTGATAATAAAATGACATTTAGAATTTACAAAATAACCAAAAATCCATCCCAAATATCAAAACCAACTAAAAAATAAAAAAACAAACCTATACAAACCACTAACTGACCAATGCAAACTGTAAAAGAAAATAAATCAATACACCTCAAACTTTAAAATCTTTAAACGTGACTCTTGCGGCGAATGGAAGGAAGTCGCCATTTATCTACTATGATTAAGCCCCGCTACAAAGGAGGCAGATCACGCATGGAACTCCATTCAGCATCTCCTTCCCTTGCACCCATTCTAGCTAACCAGTCTGCAACAGCATTTCCTTCTCTTCCAGCCTCGATGTATAGAGTCAAAACTGATCGAGTTTTGGAGTAGTAGTCCTTGAGGCTGCTTTGTTGTACGAGGTCACTATCGACTCACTGACATATATTATTATTATTATTATTCTTTTGTTTTTATTTGGCGCTCAATAAATGGAGTGAATAAGACCTTTAAATTTGCCAACTAGCCATGACAAAGAACCCATAAAAAAGCTTTGAATACACAACCAATGCAGGCATGATCTCAAGGATAGTAATTTTGCATCTACTACTTTTTTATTTCTGGGCCCTCTCTCAATACACAACCAAAACTGCCAATTCAAAATCGTTGTGGCTGCACGGAGACAGGCGCGTGGAGCTCACGCATCGTTATAGATTCCGGTATCTATCAGAATTGGTCCAAGCTGTAATCTATTCATATTTGCCTCTATCTTACTGCTTTATTTAAACTGATGGGATACACTTAAATCCAAAGAAATTAATAAAAAATTCGAACCGTTGGTGCCAAACGATTACCACCCCTCTATAGTCCCTTGACTTTCTCTTTCCGCCACAATCCATGAGCTTCACTTTTTATTTTTTAATTTTTGCCCCCTGATGCAAGAATCACGTATATTTCCTTACAAGAGTGTGGAGTCTTGCGATGACGTATAACGCGATGGAGTTAGAATTGTTTATCTAACTTTTTATTATACGAGTTATCCTATTTGGCTACAGGATCCTGAAGACGAGACAATGGACTTCCCCAATTGCCACTTTGTGCGGCTCTCCCTTAGCGGAAAAGGGTATAAAATACTTATTTGTTTCGAGTGCCTATTTCTTTTTCTAGTGTTGCACTAGTTAAGAAAGGATGTTTGTTGGGGTCTCCCTACCCTTTATTCATGTATTTTTGTATCTTTTAATTATAATATATCAAGCTTGTTTAGAAGAAAAAAGAATCTGAGATAGTCCTGCTCGCTAATTAAAGAGTCTTTGAAAATTTTTCTACTCCCACTCTAAACATCTTTGCTTCAAAATAATCTCAACCATCAAAATATATTACGTTGATCTTCTAAAGAATTAAAAAGTAGAACAACTTCTCATCACATTTTTATCAATATAGCACAATAAAAAGTTCTCTAAAATAAATAAAAAGCTTTAGAACAAGAGTAGTGCTACATATACTTACAATTTTACTTACAAAAACTCATTTTGTCAGGTTCATTTTGAGATTCAAATCTTGAATTTCAGATTTTATAATTTTCAGATTATCAATAGCTAACACGTGGAAAAGTAAGTTTTTTGAAAGTTTTTTTCAATTATAGTTATAATTTTTCTTAGAACAAATATAACACTCAAATATCCTCTAAAATGGGAATCTAAGGGCATGTTTGGGTAATGAGATGGGATAAGAAATTCTCAAAACTTTTCAAACCCAGTAAAACTTTTTCTCTAACATTTCTCAAAATCCAAAAAAACATCTTAACTCAAACTATTTCACTACTATTCACATAATTCTGAGATACTAAAGCATGGTTAGGTAATGAGATGAGAATTTAGTGAAGTGAAATGATTTGTGAATAGTCATGAATTAGTTTGAGTTAATATGTTTTATTGGGTTTTGGAAAATGAGAAAGAAAAGTTGAATAAAAATAGAGTAAAAATATTATAAAGTTTAAATATTGTTTAAATATAATTTTTGTTTTAAAACTTGAAAAAGTTGTATTATTTTTTGTATTTTGTTTGAAAGTTTGTGAAAATTGTAATAATTAGGTACTGATTAGATGAAAAAGTTGAATACAAAGTATTATCTTATACGAATACAAAGTTGACAGGACTGAGATGAAGATGTAGTATCTAACACTTTTTTTTCCTTTACTTATTTTTGCAAATAATCTATGTGGAGGAATATGTGGATGTTGGTTTGCTTCAGGGCAATAAGAACATGTTAAATGCTGATACAGAAATGATAAAGAACTAGGTCTCTGTTTGGATGTTTTTATGCCATCTAAAAAATTATTTCAGACCATCAAACGAATCAAGTAATCCAGATTAAGAAACAAGCCACATGAAGATGGTCGACCATAATGTCAGAGAGAATGTTGCCACAGCATAAGTCCATAGCATAATGACAGAACATTCACTCTCTCCTGTCTCAAGCAATTGAGAAATGGTACCTGCAGTAAGTCCATGACATTAGCATTGGTTACTCAAATATTGCATTCATTGGACAACCAAACTTCACCAATTGAGATTCAAATCAATCCATACTCTCCATTTCAGAATCCAAAACTGTCTGTAGATGAGTCGAGCCAAGTCGACTCGAGTACTAAGGTGCTCAAGCTAAGTTCGTTTAATTTGTTGTTAGACTAGAGCTGAACTCAAGCTTAAAACCGAGCTTAATTTTGATGTTCGAATTTGATTTGATAATTTCTTGAACAAGATAATTTCTTGGGCTTTGAGTTGGTAAGTAAAACAGTTTATGCTAAGAGATCTAGAGACCTATCTTTCTACCTTTGTCATTGCTCCATACTTGTGCATTTAGTAGAACATTTCTAGAAACATCAACTTCATGTCCTCCACTTTTAATGAAATCAAAATGGGAGGTTTCAAGCATGAATATATTCATACATTTAAACCAAAATGAGAAAGTAGTAAGCATACATACCTACATTCATTGCAGGTGGAAGAGCATACTGAAGCATAAGTGTAAACTGATATAATGAATCTGATTCCACCATGCCAAAATAGTTTGCAGCCTTAACAATACCAATACCCAGTGAAGGCATGATGATGTACCGAATTGCGATAATCCCTACAATGAGTGATGGACTTACTCTGGCACCTTTTAGACCTGTAAATGGAAATGATATCAATTATTTATACAAATATTAGAAACTCTTCATGGAAAATTCTTCAAGAAACTATAACAAAGCCAAGCCAACACAAGACACTCAAAACAAATAGCAGATCAGTATTAAAAGCTACCTCTAAGAAGGTTTGCTCCAATTATCAGTGTCATAGATGGTATTGTTGCTTCCCTGGAGAAGAAAGAGGAAGCTAAAAGGAATTAATGCAAATTTCCAGATCAGTGTCACAGGGTTTCATCATATTGTAAACATATTGCTCAAAAGAGAGAGTCTGCTGCTCTTAGAAGTCAATTTTAGGCTGTGTTATTTTTTCTCCTCTGGGTATTAGTCAGGCAGTGTTAACTTTATATGGGAATTATATCTACCTATTCTACTCCTGGTGACATTATTTACAACTATCTATACAACTAAGGAAGAACTATTGCTAAACATATATG
This sequence comes from Juglans cinerea, assembly GCA_961763995.1. Classification (NCBI taxonomy): domain Eukaryota; kingdom Viridiplantae; phylum Streptophyta; class Magnoliopsida; order Fagales; family Juglandaceae; genus Juglans; species Juglans cinerea. The sequence continues at coordinate 21,738,568 of CAUIVZ010000015.1, read as the reverse complement.
TAGTTTACTTGAGTACATGAATGATAAAACTGATGCATTGGTCTTCTCTTGGAAGTGATTCACACATGCTTTTCACTAAAAAGTTCAACTTATTATAAGTTCACATGAATATTAACACTACTTCAAGTTGCGAATATAGAAATTTCGGAGTTTAGAAGTTTGAGCAAAAACTTGAACACCAAATCAAACAAAGGCTCAAGGAGTAGGAGCTCTACTGAGCCAGTGGTAGGATTCATACCCTAACAAACTCACAGAGTTGTAGATGGCACGAAGAGGAGCATCATCACCAATCAGTACCTTTCGAATTGGAGAGACTATTCCAATGATAAACCCAAAAATCTACAAAGGAAAAACACATTAATTTTAGAGATCCCAATGTGGCATATACACAATAACTAAGAAATTAATTTGGAGAAAAAACGAATGCAACTATGTAAAGCATTTGGAATGATTGTGGCAGTTTGTTTGTTTTCATTAGTTCTAAATTATTTCATTCCCCCTTATGTGCAGGATTATATTCAAATTTCCAAGAAACATAACACTTCTATTTTTGGAATGAAGTTGATTTTAATTTATCCTAATTTTGCCAACTCAAGGGCAAGATGGAGCATATTGCCAGGATCATCTACTTTTTCTTTGATATTAAGACTATATCCTTTATAGGGATGATTGATAACAGCTCAAAGAAAAAGCTTTTGCTGAATAGAACAAGAATTATGAGCATACCGCTGCAATTGTAGACGGCGCAAACAATTTTTTGAGGTCCACATGCCCAGTAAGCTTCTTAAGGTACAGCATAGTCTTTTCCAGAAACATTACCTATCAGAAGAATCTTTAAAAGGCTATTTCATTCAAGGATACACAAGAAGGAGAAAACAGACTAATAACAATGGATTTTAGTGAATGAAAAATGTGTTAACCCATGCATTGGCATTTCACAATGTTGACTTAACCATTGTGAAATTGCTTAGCAAAAAGATGTACTTCTTTGTTTACCGAAGACATGCCAACCATTATTCTGATAAAATGGTGAATGGTTTCATATGTTGAGATGCAGTTTCTTACAGACAAAAACATGTGATACCCTGCTTCTTCATGTCTCCTCATCTTAATATTGCATTTAACTGTTTAGTATAATGTTTGATTTTAGGTATAGTGTTCTTTAGTTCCCATTGATTGTGTTGGTCATATTGAGAGGAAATCAAACTTTGAGGGAAGAAAGCTTCTGAACATTATAAAAAGGAAACCACTACATACTAGAAGAAACCTTTGCTTTTCCTTCGGATCCAGTAGAATGGACTTCAACTTGATCCATACACTCCTCTGAGCTTGGGCAGCCCTCTGAAGGAAGGAGCGGTTCTGTGCCAATCTCTGAATGTAAATACGAGGTTTCTCCTGAAATGTTATCCCTTGTCGTAGAGCCATGTGTGCCAGTGTCTTTAGTTGCCTTGTTTGCATATATCCGCATGATAGGATACACATAAGACCATATATATATTGCACCTAACTGCATAATCAAAACAGAAGCAACAAAAAGATTCAAATTCATCCAGAGATATTTTCGTAAATGTAAGACCAACAAAAGTCAGCCCAATTCTGCCACTGATAATTTGATATGGTTCATGACTGACATCTCATCCAAGAGGTGCTGGTCTTATTATGACATTCATTGACTTTTGTGACTTTAGAGTAAGAAAAATGGACTATTACCGCCATAGATAGAGCAGCATAAGCCTCTGCATCAGTAGAGCAAACAGAAGAATCTCCAAACGGACTATCATCCTCCTCACAGACTGATGGGAGTATAATCAGAAGCAAGTTCCCTAAATTTCCTGCACAAAACAATCTCTCCCTAAATATTATGATGGACAAGTACCTTTCACTTATTTAGAAAATGGGTGCAAAAGACGGTAAAAAGATGCCGTCGTAAAACTTGTGGCACAATTAGTTAGTCATGTACTTCAGGAGGGTTGAACATTGGCAGGCAATAGTTTTCTCCTACTTTCCTACTACAATATCCAGTGTTGATCGTAGTTTTTTTGTTATTTTAGGTTAGATAACGTATTCTTTGAAGGAAGGATGCAAAAACTTCTGGCATTTGGAAACCAGATCTAACAGACATATCAACTTCAAGTACAAAGCTCTTCTGTATTTATTACATATACAAGAGAAACCCAATACTACAACTACTAAGGTAGACATAGTTTCAAGTATTTTTTTGCTTTAGACTGAATTTTAAAACGAGTTTGTATTATCCCAACTATAAATCATGCTGAAGATAAGAATCCCATAATTTTTTGGCCTGCATGATATGATCCACATTGAAGTTTGTATGATGCAATACACATTGCAATATAAATCATCACCCACTATCAGAGTATTCTTAGTGACTCCTAAAAAGAGTCTATTCAGATTTTTGTCTACCTGCAGCACAACAACCAATGATAAGGCTGTGCAGATGTTGAGGAGCTCTTGTGATTTTTACGAGTATCCATGCAAGTGCAGAACCAAGAAGGAATGTGATAAGGACATTCACTACCATGAACCATCTACAGATCAATCAAAAGTTACTCAGTGATGAAAAGAAAAATTAAAAGAGGCAGAGGCCAAAGACTTTAGAAGTATGACAGAGCTGATCACTCACAAGGTTCCCAAACTGTCTAGTGTAATTGTATCGGCCAGGTTGCTGACGATCAGTGAAGGACTGAACACAAAAAATACTAGCTATATAAAGAAGTAATGTTGTTATTCCTCAATTTGCAGGTATTGGGAAGGTAAACGGAAACAATAGAAAATTATACCAAGCCATCCCTTAGAAAATTCACTTGTGATATGTCATCTTTCTAACATGTGCTGGTTTCTATGAATAAATCTTAGTAGCCAACAAGCTTGACATAGGCAACGTCAATGGACAGCAAAGCTGTCCATATTTGTTTCCATACTTGTTTCCATATTTGTTTCCTTGATTTACTCTTCAGTATAATTAGCTTAATATTTGACAGATTGTATAGGGATAGAATTAGCATATACATAGTTCTTTCCATGTATAGAATTATTTGTATAGTTTATATAATAGAGAGAAATCACAAGGCCAAATTAACTGACCTTATTCAAAGACTGCCTGGAAATTGCCCCCAAGAGATTTATACGCTCCGTTCCAAGAAATAGACCAACAGCCGTAACTAAGAGTATCTGCAGAACTGGCATCAATGCCACAATGAATAGAGACAGAAACTCCATTGCAAACTTCGTTCACTGAACTCGAGTGGAAGTTTTTTAGCACGCCTAGCCAAAACAAATGACAAATGATGAGTACTCAGACACAACTGTAGGGAAGACTCCAAATCCAACAACAGGGCTGGCAGAGGGTTAAAGATACCGTTACACTACTCTAGTTTTTATGCTCTCAAAAGTTTTTCAGAAGGATCTTGCTCATTTAATCTACCAAAAAACAAGAACAAGAACAAAAACTTCAAGGAAACATATGACGCTCAGACTCCAGAAGTTCATTTAGACAACAACACCCAATCCCAGTTTAGACAACCTCCGAGTGCGTGCTCATAAATTTTCATTCCTGTGTTTGGCGGCCTCCTCTCTTTAGCAAAGAAGCGTGGTTACATGTACGTCAGTTTGGATGAATGTTCATCTTTCACAACCAATACAATTGCTTGAAAAAACTTGTAACTACAAGAAAATAATGAGTTACGGCTTCAAAAGGCTTAGTAAATGCGTTTTTCCTTTCTCTACGATTGACTAACCTTGATGAACAGCTGCTGCTGATGCTCTCAAGCTTTCATGGATGCCAAGAAACTGATGAGACGACTTCTACACATTTTTGTTTTTTACACGTTTAATATTGTACTTCACTGGCGGCATGCATATATAAATGTACTGCACCTGCCATTCATTTATCAATAAATCTTCCAACCTTTCAACACTTCATATTTTTTTTAATTTTTATTATTTTTTTATTTTATCAAATATTTATTATATAAATAATAAGTAAAAAATTTAAAATAATTTTAAAAAAATAAACTAAAAATAAATTTTAAAAAAAAATTAAAATTTTAAAAAATATAAAGTGTGGATGAGATTATTTAGCAAACTCTTCTTTTATTTCCACTTGCCGTAGTCTTATTGCTCTTCACCGGCACCATGCATTTACTTCACCTGCCATTCTTTTCCAAATTCCAACCAACTACAAATGCGGCTAAAACCGTTGCGTGATATATCTGAATTGTCTTTTAAGGTTTTAACTTATGCAGGCACGGCCGGCATATAAAGACAAAGACAGCCCTTATTTCTAGCTGTGTTTTTGTCAGTCAGCGATCCCAAAAACTTAAAGAGGCTGATACAATGTTAATTAAGATATTGTCTTTTTCTGATTATTTTCTTGTGTTTACTATTTTTTTGTCTAATTTAACTTAAAAATAAGCTGAAATCTTATTTCTTAATCTTTTTATTACTATTCACAGATTTCTCATCTTATCTTAACTTCGAAAATAATTTTACCTAAAAATTATATCACTTTTAAAATTTTGTGAATAGTAATTAAATAATTTGTGCGAAGATGTTTTATTAATTTTTTAAAAATGAGAGATAACAAATCTAATAAAAATATTTTAAAGTTAAAAAACTTGTTTGAATGTAATTTTTTTAATATTAGTTTTATTTTGAAATCTCTAAAGTTATACTAATTTTTATATTTAAATATTGATTAGTTAACGATTATATAAAAAATTAAAAAAATATTTTATTATTTAAATAATGATTGACAACGAAATTAAAAAAAAAAAACTTAAAATTACTCGTAATGTCCAGAGTCCAGACATACCATAATTCTGTTCTGACTTCTCTTTCTATCTGTCTTTCACTAATTTGTCTTGTTCCATTCTTTTCCTGCCCGTCACTTTCATGGAACTCCTCTGTAACCCAGATGCTATATAATAAAAAGTTAAAAAAAAAAAATAAAAATAATGATAAATAGGTAATAGGAAGATAATCTATCATGTTTGATTATATAATTATATTATCAGAACTGCTTAGTACAACCGCGATGGGAAACCGCGGTGCAATCTTTTTGACACATTAAATGATTTAAATATATATATATATATATACATATACATATATATATATATATATGTGTGTGTGATTCTATTTTTAAATTTACTCTCATATTTCATTAACAGTTCTTCTGCTTGCAACCGCCGTTGCGGAACCGACGTGGAACCGGTTGACGTGGCAGTGCCACATCAGCTGCTAATTTATTTTTTATTTTTAAAAAAGTGAGTGAAATATGCAGGAAAAATGGAGGGAAAGAAAAAACAAAAAGTGAACCGTCCGATTCGTTTTCTCTGAACCAAGAGTATGTGCTTGCCGCGGTGGACCAAGCCGGTCTCGCCCCCGTCGCCTTCTTCACAGCTCCGTCGCCTTCTTTACGGCTCCCAAAGCACACTGGTCACTGAGCGAAGAGGTGAGCAAAGGTTTATTTCTCCAACTTGGATTTTCTTTTTTGCACTGCATTGTTTGTTTTTACTTCTCCAGGGTGTGCGTTTTCGAATGTTGTTAATGTTTGTTGAAGCTTCACACACTCCTTTCCTTTTGTATCTGTTTTATAAGTTTAATGCAATCTCGATAAGCCAAAAAATATTTACAGTTGCTCTTGCATTTTACCTGTTTGATAAGATGCATGAAAGAAATACTAGCAACTAGCAACTGGGCAAAACATTTAAGGAAGTTTAGTTAATGAAGTTTGCACTCCATTTTTCTACTATCTTACGAAGATTTATGGTACCCTTATTCCTCTAGTCTCACATGTTTTCAGTGCAAAAAAAACATCTTTATTTTGGCTAAATCTCCTTCACAAGTCACAGTTCTTGATTAGTTGAAAAATCAACGACAATAATGACAAAAACTCAAATCAGCTTTGCAGCACTCAACTAAGATAACCCTTTCATTGAACTGAGAGACCAAAATTGAAGAGAATCATATCATAACCAAAGAAAAAATCTCAAAAGTCTTGACAGTGCAAAATTTGAAACAATGCAACGTTATAAACTCATCTGCTGAAGCCTCCCTCCAAAGGACAAGTATTAATGCCAACTAATGCATTATTGAAGAGTTTAAACAGCTTTCATGCTTGAAATTTTGATATTAGGTTGTGCTGGTCTAAGCACATACATTACTTTAATCAAACTCCAATACACAACAAATTGTCTAAAAAAAACCAGAAAATTTTCCATGAGAGTTTTTCTCCCTAATTCTTACAACTTCAACACGCCTCTTCTCTGCAAATAAAGGAACCATGAATTTTCATCAGGGTATTTTCATCATCAACTTCCACGAGAACATTGTAAAATAAAATTTAAGAAGATTTTCCCAAAACTAAATATTATCCATCCATCACCAATGCAGCTATAAAATTACAGATTACACAATAAATAGGAGTGTTGGATTTTGTCACCTGAATAGAGATACGTCTATAGCTCCAACTGAAGTCTAGATTCCCACAAGTACCCTTCATGGAGCTGAGAATTCAATCCAACAGTAGCGTTAGAGATGCCAAGTAAATGTGTACCTTCCGAATCACCGTTGGATAGATGGGCAGATGAACCACCACAAAATCTGCATTCACAATTTGTTGTTCCGGGAGATGGTGGGTAAGCATAAACATAATCTTCATCTTCCCTCGCAAGTCTTCTGAAAGCTGACCTGAGCCTTGAACTTTTTCTGCCTGCTAATCATGATAACAAAATGAATATTAGATTGATTTTATTGATGGCATATATAGTTTGGTTATTTAGTGGGATAGAACCACTGCTTTTTCAAATATTAAACATTTTTTTGAAATGAGATCCATTGTACCAGTTCATAGATTTTAATGTAGTTGGAGTTATATAATATTGCTATTGAGAATATGCATTTGTCTCCCTCTAGCATGGAAAAATGAAAAGAACATTCATCTAGTATCAGACCATCTAGCTCAAATCCCCCATCCGCAGTATGTTATTATATTTGCAATATATCAATAACATTGGATTCTAGATTAATTGATATTTATTTTCCCATCAATAATTTATCCAATAACATTTCAGAACATACCATCAATTTCTCCATACATCCCAATGCACGGTTACAACGCAGGACCCCCATCCCCGGTATGTTATTAGATTTGCAATATATCAATGATATATGATTCGACATTAGTTGATATTTAATTTCTTAACACATCAATAATTTATCCAATAACATTTCAGAACATACCATCAACTTCTCCAAACATTTCAATGCACGATTACTATGGACCAATGCATGCGTGGTCAGCGAGTAGTCTCCCATTTCTCACCGTCAACCAATATCCAAGCAATGTACAGGTGGTGAAAATCATGTTTTCCGTTTAGTTTTAATAAGTTAGTTTTTTTTTGAAGAGTTGAATTGCAGTTAGTTTTTTTGAAGAGTTTAATTGGAATTTTTTTTTTCTTTTTGACAGAATACTAGTTACCCATTTCAAGATGGCATGGAAGGGCAGTTGTCTCTCAGCAATACCTCCGTTACAAGCAGATTTATTGGTACGGAGGATAATAGACCCAATATTGGGGAAAATGAATCGCCTGCTACATCTTCTAGAGTTGAAGAAATTCATCCTAATAAACCAGATGCAGAAGAAACTGAGTATGGCAGTGCCAGAACATCTGAGAAAGTGCAAATGGATGGTGATAATGAGCCAGTTTCGGGATGGAGTTTAATTCCTTAGAAGAGTTAATGAGTTATTATAAGGAATATGGTAAGAAATGCGGGTTTGGGGTGATGACAAAAAGGAGTGAGAGGGGAGAGGATGAGACAGTTAGATATGTCACCATTGCCTGTGCCCGTGGAGGCAAGGCCCGTAATAGGATTTTGAATGTCGCCAACCCACGTCCAACAGGAAAGACGGAATGTAAGGCAAAAATTAATGCCTTGAAAGTTACAAATAGAAAGTTTCGGCTGACTACAGTTCACAATATCCACAACCACGGCCTCAGTCCAAAGAAATCTTGCTTTTTTCGATGTAATAGAGAAGTGAGTGAATCCGTTAAAAGAGTCATAGATACAAATGATATGGCCGGCATCCTAATGAATAAGAGCTTCGGGTCTCTTGTTGTGGGCGCGGATGGTTTTAAGAACCTCCCGTTTTTGGAAAGGATTGTCGTAACTACATTGATAAGGCACGACATCTACGATTGGGCGCAGGTGGTGCTGGAGCACTTCGAGATTACTTTTTTACGGATGCAGTACAAAAATCTGGGTTTCTTTGAACTAATGGACTTGGATGATGACGGGAGGTTAAAAAAAATTTTCTGGGCAGACCCCCGTAGTAGAGCAGCCTACCAATATTTCGGAGATGTCGTAACCTTCGACACCACATATTTGACTAATCGGTATGGGATGCCTTTTGCACCATTTGTTGGTGTAAACCACCATGGGCAGTCAATTTTGCTGGGAGCTGGCTTGATTTCCTCTGAGGATACTGAGACATTCGTATGGTTATTCCAAACTTGGTTGAAGTGTATGGATGGTATAGCGCCGAAGGCTATTATCACTGACCAAGACAGAGCCATGAAAAATGCTATTGCAATTGTTTTCCCAGAAAGCCAACATAGATTTTGCCTGTGGCATATCCTTAAGAAAGTTCCTGAAAAGCTTGGATGTTATGATTCTTACAAAACTGGAATGAAAACATCACTAATGAAATGCGTGTATGACACCCAAACGCCGGAAGAGTTTGAAAACTCTTGGGATCAGTTGATTAGTATGTACAGCTTGCATGAGAATGTCTGGTTGCAGAGTTTATACACTGAGCGTGAGCATTGGGTACCGGCATTCTTGAAAAATGTTTTTTGGGCTGGAATGAGTACAACGCAGCGGAGCGAGAGCATGAATGCATTTTTTTATGGTTATGTTCATGCTAAGACAAACTTGAAAGAGTTTGTCGATCAGTATGATAATGCCTTGAAGAAGAAGATTGAGAACGAAAATTGCGCGGACTTCCAGTCATTTAATGTCACAATTCCCTGCATCTCTAGATCTCCAATTGAAAAGAGATACCAAGATTTGTATACAAATGCTAAATTCAGGGAAGTTCAGCACCAACTTACTGGTATTATCGACTTGGACCCTGTTTTACTTAAGTCGGATGTTCATGGTAAGACCTATCTGGTAGAGGATGAAGTTCGTGTCGAAGATTTCACTAAACTGGTTACACATTCAGTGGATTTTTGTGAGGACGATGCAGTCGCCAAGTGTTCTTGTGGTTTATTTGAAATGAGGGGGATAGTGTGCCGGCACATCTTCGCCGTCTTCAAATGTGACGGGATTAAGACAATACCAGATAGGTACATTTTGGATCGATGGAGGAAAGACATCAAAAGAAGATACATGTTAATCCACACCAGTTATGATGCAGGGGATCAACGGGAAGATGCTAATAGATATTCAAGTCTGTTGAATATCTGTTATAAAATGATTACTTGTGCGGCGAGTTCAAAAAAACATATTGAGGATGCAACAACTAAGTTAAATGCAATGATTGACCTGTATGAAGCGGACCAAGAACCTCCATCAATGACCGAAAAGTTTTTAAATGTTGATGGCACGACAAAGGACACAACTACAGTTGGTAGTTCAACAAAAGTACTCAGTCCACGTGTTATGCGAGGAAAAGGCCGACCCCCATCTCTGAGGAGAGCATCCAGGATGGAGAGAGAACTGCGGAAAGTTAAGGAGAAGACGAAGAAAGCTGCGGAAAAGGGAAAACGCAAACAGGTGACAACTTGTAATATTATCTTGTTTATTTAAATTTTCATATAAATATTATCTGACAAATTGGTTACTATTTTATTAGCGTGATGGGGGAGATACACCAGTCGAGGACACTTGCAGGAGACTATTTTGCCCATTCGATGTGGACTTCTCCAATGTTGGACACGCGAGGGTAATATAATAAGTATATATTTTTATTTAAGGTATGATTTATTACTCTATTTTTTATGAGTATTTATCATCAGGAAATTGAAGAAAGCATACCAACTGTTGATATTAGTGGAACACAGGCCCGAGAAACAGTACTTCAAAGTCAAGAAAGCGTAAGTGGATCTTAGACTATAACGGTATTTTAATGATCATATTACTCGACAACACATTAATATGAGTTAATATTTATTACAGATGCAATTTGGGTTTGATGGATCACAACCATGACAATGATATGATCATCGTGGGTATGTATATTTTTTTATTTAAAGAATATAACGGTATTGTTTGCTTAAAAGACTTATATGTAGATTGGAAGTTGCATATCTTGGTCTCTCGCTTCACTTTATTTGGCCAAGTCGGATAATCTTTTAAATTTCAGTGTTTAATGTGCAGTAGATTTATAACATGCTGCAGTAGTTGTTTAAATTCTGGAAGTTGCATATTTTGGTTTAATGTGCAGTAGCATTTTAATATGCAGTAGATTTATAACATGCTGCGTAGTTGTTTAAATTCTGGAAGTTGCATATTTTGGTTTAATGTGCAGCAGCATGTGATTGGGTTGAAGTTGCCATGTGTTAGTAACCCTTTAAGAGTTCTAACTTGTACTGCATACACCTCATGATTAGTATCATCTTTAATGGTCAGTGGTGGAACCTCCTGTGTATTCACCTCTAAGCATCTTTCCGCAACATGGAAGTCAGAATCACTGTTGTCTACCATACTAGAAGGCTCAGCCACATTACTGGTGCGATCTCCAGTTGCATTTCCTTCTTCCATAGATTCTAACTTTGAGGTGAAGAATCAAATTAGGCTCCATTTGCTTTATTAAGCAGCCCAGTTCATCACATGCATTTGACTCCTTAACAAAAGTTTGTGTGAGAATAATTTCTTCCTGACCAATGTTTGAAAGCAGCAATAATATTACCACCAATAAAGTTGCCTTGGATTGATTTTATTGATGGCATATATAGTTTGGTTATTTAGTGGTTTGTTCGGTATTTGAGGTAGTTTTTGTTGATTGTGTTGACAGATAAATTTTTATTGATTGTGTTGACAGATAAGTAAGCATGAAGACTGGAAGCAGCCACCTAAACCCAAGAAATTTATAGTCACAAAGAATTATGGCTAAGTATGAAGACCGGAAGCAATTTTTTTTCTTTGAGTATTTATGGCTATGTATATGCACGGTTAAAATGTATACTTTTGTTATGAACTGAGTGTGTAGGTTCACATAGTATTCAGAAACTTCTCCAGCTCGTCTATGTATGAATGCAGTTGGTTTTATTTTGGCTATGATTTGTAATGGGACATTACATGGAAATGCTAAGACAAATTACTCCAGAAATTACAGTTGATTTTACGTCTATGCACCTGTACATTACATGGGAAATTACTCCAGATATTTCACACATCGTGGACAGTAAACAGAAGAAAAATAACATAAAGAGATAGCCATAAACAGTACTCCATATATTCAGCTTCTACATGGCATTGATGTTTCAAAACTAACAATAAACGAAAAAAAACAGTAAAAGAAAACTGGTTTCACAAATAATTTACAAACTAACAATAACGTCCCATTTTTACACAGGTTTTACAAATTATTACAAAACAACTTCACAAGATAAGCAAAGGACTTTTTACATGAACCAGCCAAAATGAACCTCAACATGGATTAATGATCTAATCCAACAAAAGGACTTTACATGAAATTTATCCGAACCAAGCGAAGACTATTACAAAGGTTACAACCCAATACAAACACAATAACTTTCGTTTTTCCTTTCTTAGATTCTTCGCCATCTTTCTGACTTTATCCTCCCTTTTGCGAACGGCATACTCACGCTTTAATACATCATCCCACTTCTTCGAAACTTTATTCTGTTTTGATAAAATGTTCTCCTCTAGCAACTGAAATATATCTGCTCATACAAAGAATTCACACATCGCATCTCCCTGCACACAGTACAAACTCCCAAGTTAACATGGATCCCTGTACACCCCTCAATCAGCAAATCAATATGCAAATCTAACAAATTTACAGTTGCTTTACCGTATTATATTTTGGGCAAGCAAAGAATCTCCTTCCAGGATTTTTCTTCGTGTACGACGTCTTTAGGGGTGTTTTCAAACCACACCAACAAGTTGGTGATTCTATGACATCATCATTAACTAAAGACGATGATTGGAATGATGACATGAATGATTCTGGAAAGCCAAAACAAGGAAAACATACTTCTTCACAAATTATTATTGACTACACAAACAAACAAAGCCATTTATCATTGAAACTGAGTGAAGTCAGGCCATCATTAAAGAAGCGTCAAAGAAGGAAAACATACTTCTTTCATATATTTGTTCTGCAATACACTAGCATATCAGGATAAAAAACAAATGAAGATAAATACAGCCAAAACAAGGAAAACATACTTCTTTCATTTATTTGTTCTTCACAAATTATTATTAACTACACAAACAAACAAAGCCATTTATCATTGAAACTGAGTGAAGTCAGGCCATCATTAAAGAAGCGTCGAAGTAACAAGAATGAGATACGAAACTAAAATCAACTTACTTAGGAACTTAAAAACTAAATCACCATTATGATATCTCCTCCCCCCCCCCCCCCAAAAAAAAAAAAAAAAACAAAACAAACACAGACAGAAAAGTCCAACAAAGTCTATACCCATTTTTAGAAGCCTTAGTGGGGTTTATTGATAGAAATTATAATGACTTCACAATGAAGATTAGGCACTTGATTTTCATAAAAAAGTGAGGACAGCTATAAATTCTAGAATGCGCCAGAAAGATTTAATAAGGGATATGCACATAAAGAGAGAATGAAGATGTCATATTAGTTCAACCCGATCCAAACCTATTAGTCAACCCTCATCCAACCCATAAATATTTAAGGGATAGGGTGTTGTCTACAATATCTAAGGATCTTGAACCCAATCCCACAATTGGTAGAGAAAATATCCACCTCCAAAAATTTAGAAAACCCCCCTCCCCCTTACCAATTATTGTAAAATGTTATATAACACATCTCTACCTCTTAAGAATTATAAATATTAAACACATTTTTTTAAATATCTTGAAGTTCATATGTTTATATTTATGCTAAAATTCAAAACTCAAATCTCAAAGTTCTATGAAAAAGAATGTGATTCATTGCTAAAAAAATACATTTTTTCCATGTAAATCCTACATTTACCTATTTTTTTTAAAGAAAGTGTTCGAAACTTGCACACAAGTACTCTATCTAAAATGGGGCAGGTTGCAAGGACGTCAAATAATGCATTTTTTTTTCGTTTTCCAAGTTATTTTCATGCTTTATATATGCTGAGGCTGAAACCAAGTGCATGCATAGTACTAGGAGTACTCAAACTTTAGTTGAAACTTTGCTTCACTTGGGGTGGGATCAGGTTAATCATTTAGGGTTAAAGTAAGCCACATGACAGCTAGGTAAAGATATTAATAAGTTGAAGAGGGTTTGAGCCTAATGGAATTAAAAAAAAAATTAGAAAATAAAAGAAAGAGAATAATATTGGTAGATGCTGATGAAGAGTTTGAGTGAAATGCCCATATTCTAGTACTTTACATAATGAGTGAAATCACCCATTATGTAAAGTTACTAAAACGTTTGTGAATAAACATAATTGCAAATATATATATTTTTTTAAAATAAGTATATATATGAGTACTACCTCTTCTTGAATAAGATTACTTGCCTGTCGAGCACCTCTCGAGCACTATGAGAACCTCTCGAGCACTATGAGATTAATAATTGCAAACAGAAGAATTGATGAGATTAATACTTGCAACAGAGTGAACACTAAAGTAACGCAAAAAATGATATACAAATAAAAAGTCCAACAAAGTCCATCCACTACTTCTAATTTTTCTTATGATTCTTCACAGGGATTCAAAGTTAAGTTCTTAATCAGACCTCAAAAATAGAAAAGAAAATATATCAATCAGAGAACTAACCTGATTTTGAAAATCGGCCCGATTATGCCAAATTATTTGGGGTTAGGGTTAGGGTTAGTGTTACGGGTTAGGGTTAGGGTTAGGGGTTAGGGATTCGATGCTCTGTGGGCTTCACATTTCAGATCTGGTTCTCCAAGACGACAGGGCTTCGTGGGTTCAAATATGTGGTAAGACCCTGAGATAGCAGGGTTTGTGGGTCTTGGGTACGAGGAGAATAGGAGAAGAAGTGCCTACCTGCTCTATAGGGCTTCGGATTGCCGATATGGTGGAGAAGACGAGCCGGCTTTGTGGCTCTGGTGGAGAAGACGAAGTGGGTTCGTGGAACCGGTGGATGGGAATGGGGAGAAGAGGGCGCTGCTTTACTGGTTTCAACGCTGACTGAACTAGTGCGGAGGAAGACGATGCGATGAGATTGGGGAGGATGGGAATGGGGAGGAGGGAAGAAATCGAGCGGGTGGATGCGGGAGAAATGAATGTGAAAATTCTAATTAGGTAGGAAAACTAATTCCCATCCTCAAGTTGCAAACGACACCGTTACCGCCACGTAGGACAGGGTTACGCAACCGGTTCCCCAAACGGTTGTAAGCAGCATTTTTCTTTCATTAAATACTTTTCATTTTTCACAGATTCACCCATGAGAGGAAGAAAAGAAGCCTCAACAAAGCTTCACTCATCCACGGGAGGGGAAAAAAATCACCTTGACGCAAAGCATAGCCCACGGGATGGGAATCCATAGTCAAGCAAGCTTCACCCACGGGAGGAAATCCTTTTCGACGGAAACCGTCCTCCCTTCCTTTCTCCTTCTTGATTTTATTCATATCAAATTTATGAGTTCAAACCAGAGTTTTGAATATTCTGAGTGTTCTGAGTGACTATTAAACCTGAAAGATTTTTTGAAAATCATGTGGAAGAGAGGAATCAACAAAAAGGAAAACATGGAAGAAAACAAATCAACTAATTTAAGTCTTGGTGATCCATTGTAGAGGTTTATTAAATGAGAAAATTGAATTTTCAACTAATTTAATCTTTGTGGGTTTAGAGTTTAACTCTTGATTTGCAGACAAAATCATTAAAAAGATTTAAGTCTTGGTCCAGTAAAAGAATTGAGAAAGAGAAAGAGAGAGAGAAATGCAGTAAGCTAGGTTTGTAGGTGAAATGCAATGTGGCTGGGTTTGTGGGGAGAAATGCAGTTCTGCTACCTAAGAAGAAGACTTGCTATGCGTTTGAATGAGAGCAAAATGTAATTTCGTTGTGCGGCCGAAACGTAGTGCGACTGGGTTTGTGAGCGAAATAGGTTCTGCTACCTAGGAGAAGACGAGTTGCTGTGCGAAGAAGCTGAAGACTCTGGTTCGAGACAGAGGAAGGGACGTGCGAAGAAGCTTAAGATTCTGGAAGGTTCCGTTCGTGCAAAAGAAATTTCGAGGGGGAGGGGGGATTTAGTGAAGAAGGAGAGGAAGAGAAAAATAAAACAGGTGACGTGGACACGCCGAATACCCCAGGCGGTTGTATGTATCATTTTTATAATTATATAGGGACGTTGTTACATCCACAGCCAAATTCTCTACCAAACACTTAAATATTTTTTTTATATTTTTTAAACTATTTAGATATTTTTTAAAAATAAAAAAAAATCACATGTTTATTTAAAAATATTTACTTAATCATTAAATAAAAAAAATTAAAAAAAAAATTCGGTAAAAATCTTATGCGGAAATAGTCTGAGATAGTCATGCTATACATAACTTAGTGTGGTAGTACATCGCTTATAATATGATCTATTATAAATTAAAAATAAAATTATCAATCAGTTATTAGAATAGTTAAATGTAGAAAGTCTTCACATTAAAAACTATTTATTATGTTAGAACTATTATTTAATAAACGTGATAATAAAAAGATGAGTAATGTTATATATAGTCGTGAAATACGTAAATACCGTGTAGTCACTTTTAAAAAGAGTGGAGTTTACTGTTAAAAAATTAATTTTCTTTCATGTAGGTCTTATATTTATTTACTTTTTTTAAAGTGATTGTACAGCACTTATACACTTACTTGTAAACATTATTTCTATAAAAAGATAGTAGAATTTCTCTAAAAAGATAGTAGACTTTTTCAACATTCAAATATGCTCTAAAGTCTCATTTTGAAAACTCACCCAGGACGTCTCCCATCAAATCATATGTCATTAAAATTATTAATTTTTAATGATATAATATTTTAAAATAAAACGAGAATACGGCACATCTATATTTTAAAGAGTAGCGTTAGACCTACTAACAATTTTACGCTATCAAGTGACAGTAATATTTTATCTGTATTTTTTTAATTTTAATTTCAAAGTTTTCATTATTTTTAATGACTGACGTATGATTATATAAATAAAATCGTAAATATAAATACCACCGTATAATTGTAATATGTCTAGGACTACTAGTTCCAAAATCACTTACACAGACAAAATAAAATCGTATAAGAATTATACATTACGAGACTTATTACGGTCATAAAAAAAATTATATAAAAATAAATTTAAAAATTGACGTAATTTTATAAGATCTATTAGATTTAATTTATATTAAAATAATTTTACAATATGATGTATTATATCGCGCATTAATTTATAAATTTATTTTTATATAATATTTTTTTACTAGAGTATTTCTCATAATTATGTTTCGCCCATCTCTTTCGGATCATACGTCACAAAATCTAAATGGGCCCGAACGAATGGACCAGTGTGGGCTGATGAATGACCCAATACCATGAATAAGCAAAGGAAATAGAATTTAAATAATTTTTAAATTTAAAATATAATGAGAAATGATATTTACAATCGTGAGTGTGTAAGCAACATGCAGTCATTTAAAAAAATAATAATTAAATATAAGACCCACATGCAAAAAAATTATTTTTTTAATAATAAATCTCAATCTTTTACAAAACGGCTGAACGACGCTTGCACACTCCACGACTATATATAATATTACTCTATAAATTTAGTAAGAGTCTACGAGACGATCATTGAGGACGAATAAGGCTGCGTTTGGTTATTAAATTTAGTTGAGTTTAGTTGAAGTCAATTTAATATAACATTTAAACACTCAATTATCAAATTATTAAATTTATCTTAACTTAAAATTTTTTTACATTTGAAATTCATAATTTTTTTTAACTTAACATATTTTTATACGGAACACACAATATTTTTAATTTTTATAAAAAATATTAAATTTATTTTAATATTTAATCATATTTTAAATTCAGTTTCGACGAATCTCATAAAACTTTTTCTACTGTTAAACTCACTACTGTTCAAGCGCAGCTAAGAAAGAATTTCCTAACAGAGAATATTTCCCTTCAAACTCAACTACTCCCTTTAGCTCTGTCTCTTGCCATTTCACGTTCTGCTTCTTCTTCTACTGCCTCGACGAAGGCTCGAGCCGCTGAATCCTTAAAAGCAGTCTTAGGAATCCAATAATGTCTAACTTTTCCAATCAGATCAGAGCGTCCTCCGCCCTGATCACTCGCCTGAAACGTCTGAGAGAATTTCAATTTTGTAGTAATCCCGTGCTTATGCGCTCCAGATCCTTCACTACAACCGAGGGCCACCGTCCCACCATCGTCCACAAGCGCAGCCTCGACATTCTCCACGATCCTTGGTTCAATAAAGTATATATATATATACGACGCTTAACTCTCATCTTTCTTCTTTTATTTTCTCTTCATCCTGTACTTCTTATTCCTGATTCTTCGTAGTTCCGGAAATAACTGCGTTTGATTTTGCCACTTTGAAATTAAGAAGTGCTTTTATTATCTTTATTTGTTTAGTTTCTACCTCAATGTTGTTGTTTGAGGGTGTTTCAGTGCCTAGTTTTTTTTTTCTTTTTCCTTAGACAATGATGTTGGAGTGAATGTGTTTTTTTTTTTTAATTTTCTAATTATCAGTTCGTTGAACTTGATTTCGGCTCTGGTAAGTGAGTTTGATTTTATATTCACTTTTCTAGTTTTTACATTGCTCTGGTTTTTAAGTTACAGCTATTGAGTTTTGCTATATACAAGTGCCGCGTGGTCAGAGAAGTCTTGAAAAAAGTGAAAATCGAATATTTTTTATGCTAGACGTGACAGGATTCCAAGTCAGTAATGTATCTGGTGTGACAAACTTGCAAATGGAAGTTTTCTACGGCAATTGATGCTTCTTAAATTTGTTTTTCAATTAGGGAACGGCTTTTTCCTTTACTGAACGGGATCGTCTTGATCTTCGAGGACTCCTACCTCCAAATGTTATGTCTACTGAGCAGCAAATTGAACGCTTCAGTAAGTCTTTATTTTTTTTTCTGCCCAGGTCTCTGGCTCTCAAGCTCATTTTTGTCTATACCTTGGTAGAATTTATCTGCCAATTCCTGCTGACCAAGAGCCTTTGTGGGCAGGGAACAGAAGTAATTGTTTTTGGTTCTCTTTTTTTGTGGGAGTTTTTGATTTCTTGAATCGCTGTATTCCTCAAGTTACTTGAAGCCAATTACAATCGATCACAAGGTTCTTTAGAAAGCAATTAAGTGTTGATAGAGGTATATCGTTCAAGGTGTGTTGGATATGTAGCTACTCGGAGAAAGTGCTGGCCACATATGCCTAATAACCCCTAAAATGACTAGTCAATTTGAACCTTCCATATAATCACTTAGAAAGCCTAGTTTCACCTAGTAAGTAGCCAATGTGAGATTTAGCGCTCATGACTTGAACCATGTGAATTTCTTTTCTCAATGTGGGACTGAGGTGTTACTAAATCTCCTTCTTAAATTCATGACGATTTCATCAAAGTCATAGCAATATAGTGCTTTAGAATCGCATGGCTGGCCTCATGAGTTGTTCTAATAACAGATATAACAATCTAGGGAAAGCGCTAGCCATATCAATGTTATAACCTCAAAAAGGCTGGTAAATATTTTAGAATCACTTATAAACCCAGTTTCACTTAACAAGTAGCCAATGTGTGCCTTAGCACTCATGAGTACTCTTTTAAATTACACTATGTGAGTCATTCCATTTCCCACAGGTTCAGAATGCTTCAATAAAGTTAAAGATCTTCAAATAAATTTTTTATATCCATGTTTTTATTCTTTTCTTTTACCAATACTACTGGTAATACTTGTTAATGAACAGTCGTTGACCTGAAAAGGCTTGAAGTAAATGCAAGAGATGGACCATCTGAGCCAAATGCACTGGCAAAATGGCGGATACTTAACCGTTTGCATGATAGAAATGAGACTATGTACTACAAGGTGGGTTGAAAATGTTATTCCTTTATATATAGTCTACTTTGGCTCTCATTTATCATTCCAAATTAGTATTTCCCTCTTTGCTTAAGTGATTACCTGAACTAGTTGCTAAATTTACTGTGAGGAGTTCATTTAACATCTTGCAATTTTTAGGTCTTTTTTCAATCAGGTTTGCAAGTCAGCATTGGTTGCGTCTCTCTCATTTTTTTTTTCAATTACAAAACTTTACGAATGATCTCTTTTGCTGTGACTGTGTAACCCTTCCCCCCATATTGTCCTTCTCATGAATGTTGAAAAGGTTGAACTCGAATTTCAGTTCATGAAGAGATTACTCATCACCATCATAACACTGCCATCCATTGCCAGTCTTCTTTGTATGAGTATATCTGTGATACCCCATATGATATGAGTAAGGGTAGGTGGTGTATGGGATCCCACATTGCTTGGGAAGGAGAAGTTCTTGCTCTTTATAAGGTTCTAATGGGGCTCCAATTGTATCATTGACTAGTCCTTTTGGAGTATAGGCCATGTGGTTTGGGCCTTCCATTGGGGCGTTACAAATGGTATCAGAGCCTATCCCAACCAGAAATGTGGGACTTGAGCCGTGCCACCTACAATGGACAGGCCCGACGAGGACGTCGGGAATTTAAGGGGGGTAGATTGTGATACCCCATATGATATGAGTAAGGGTAGGTGGTGTATGAGATCCCACATTGCTTGGGAATGAGAAGTTCTTGCTCTTTATAAGGTTCTAATGGGGCTCCAATTGTATCATTGACTAGTCCTTTTGGAGTATAGGCCATGTGGTTTGGGCCTTCCATTGGGGCGTTACAAATGGTATCAGAGCCAGGTTTCGATCCTGGGTCCTGGGACCTGTGATACCCCATATGATATGAATAAAGGTAGGTGGTGTATGGGATCCCACATTGCTTGGGAAGGAGAAGTTCTTGCTCTTTATAAGGTTCTAATTGGGCTCCAATTGTATCATTGACTAGTCCTTTTGGAGTATAAGCCATATGGTTTGGGCCTTCCATTGGGGCGTTACAAATGGTATCAGAGCCTATCCCAACCAGAAATGTGGGACTTGAGCCGTGCCATCTACAATGGACAGGCCCGACGAGGACGTCGGGAATTTAAGGGGGATAGATTGTGATACCCCATATGATATGAATAAAGGTAGGTGGTGTATGGGATCCCACATTGCTTGGGAAGGAGAAGTTCTTGCTCTTTATAAGGTTCTAATTGGGCTCCAATTGTATCATTGACTAGTCCTTTTGGAGTATAAGCCATATGGTTTGGGCCTTCCATTGGGGCGTTACAAATTTTTGTAACGCCCCAATGGAAGGCCCAAACCACATAGCCTATACTCCAAAAGGACTAGTCAATGATACAATTGGAGTCCCATTGGAATCTTATAAAGAGCAAGAACTTCTCCTTCCCAAGCAATGTGGGATCCCATACACCACCTACCCTTATCTATATCATATATCATATGGGGTATCACAATCTACCCCCTTAAATTCCCGACGTCCTCGTCGGGCCTGTCCATTGTAGGTGACACGGCTCAAGTCCCACATTTCTGGTTGGGATAGGCTCTGATACCAAATTGTAACACCCCCTTCCCGTAGACTAGGAGTGCCACGTATTTTCCATAAAATAACCCGGTAATAGATTCCATAATTTCATAATTAAAAAAAACTAAACTTTTATTATGCGGAAAAATGTCTAATAAAGCTGTCTTCCAAAGCATTAAATGAATAAACTGGAACAAATTCATGTCATAAAAACATATTTTATTTTAGAAAGTCTGAACTAAAAATAAATGCTCCTTCTACTCCTGGCCTGCCTGCTCGTAATCATCATCTTCACCTGGGTGGTTAAAAACATGAAAATAAACTAAAATGAGTCGATGACTCAGTAAGAAATCTATCACAATGTAAACGTAATAAACATAAGATTTTCATAACAACTATCATGCTGAGCTTAAAATTCATGACTGTTCATACTGATGCTTATGCTATGTATGACTGTTTTAACTGAATTAACAAACTGATCTGACTGATTTAACTGATTTATCTGACTGGCCAACACACTTAACCCTGTGTGCAAGGTTGTGCACCGGCCCCACATCCCGCGGCCGCAAGGGGAGCCGCTGATAGTATTCTGACATACTATGGTGGACCACGACTGAGTTCATGGCTTGCACACCACCCTGAACTGAACTGCATTGGTACCATGCATCTGAATGGCCATCTTATTAACTGATCTGATATTATCTTACACTTAAATTTAAGATGGCTTACGTGTCTTATACACATGAGATGCATGACATACTACATACATAATCATAAATTCTGAATTTAAACATGATGCGGAATGACATGGTCGTATGCTATGCTAGATGACATGCTTGCATATGACATGAGTGGTTCATCAATAGTGGCTATCAATGAACTGGCTTGGATAATACATACATATAAGCTAACTGTGATGACCTAATTTATGATCAAATTTACTTACCTCGATGCGTTTCTTCTTGAATAATACTTCGTAACTTGAGACCTATATTCAATAAATAACTATCACTAAACTGTTTGGAAATAATAAACAACTACTAATATCTTACTTAACTAAATTCGGGAATTCTAAAATATAGTCAACCCAATATTTTGTTTAACACTAAAATCAATAATTCATAGTATTTTAAACTACTTAAAAATACTAATTTATAATTTTGTGGAAATACTCGAACTATTTTAAAAAATAAGTCATTAAACTTAAAATCACTAAAACAATTATTGAAATAAACATAAGATGAACTCAAATTAAATACAAGTCCATTTAAACATAACTAAAATAGTTTCTGTAAAATAATACAACCTGGCCCAAACATAATATTATTGTACTACATGAACCCAACAACTGGGCTCAAACACGCGCATAAGGGCGTAAGGCCCAAGGGCCCATCAAAGGAACCCACGGGTTCTTCAAGAACCCGAGTATACGGCAACAAAAACACAGAGGTGAGAGAGAAAGGATCTGCGATGGTGGCTCACCGAGGGAGGGCTGAGGCGATGGCGACGCTGGCGGCTGGGAGTGACCGGCGGCGCGACTGAGGGTTCCTATGGTGGTCGGCGCCGAGTGAGAGAAAGAGAGAGAGTTTAGAGAGAGGAATTACTAAACCGAAACTAAGAGAGAGAGAGCTGTGGCGGCCGAGGCCTTACCGGAAGGGAGTGGGTGAGCTGGGGCTGAGCTGGTCGGCGGCTTCTGTGTCGTCGGAGAGGGGTTCGGCGCTTCTAGGGGTGGCTACCGAGGAGAAAGGCGACGGCACTGACTCGGGTAGAACCTACGGCTCAAACGAAAAAATGTCGATACTCGGTATTTCAGAAAACAGAGGATTCTCGCGGCTCACAAGTGTGTCTTCTCATGTACGGGTAAGCATGTTTATACTGGTAGAGAATTAGAGAAACCCTAGAAGAGTAGAAATGTGCACGTGCAAAAGAGTGGAGACGTGCATGAGTAGAGGAAAACACGGCAAAAGAGTTGGTGTTCCACTAGAACGTTAGCAAAACAAACAAAATCACCGAGAGAAACATACGGGTTGGGTGGTTAGGGTTTCAAAACAGAGACTAACAGTGTGATGAGGTTCGGTGACAGGAAAAATTCAACTTTGAAATTCAAAACAAAACCGTAGTAACAAAATCTGATACACTTTAGAAATCCTTATTAAAACAAAACTCTAACAAATCATAAATCGCAACTATAATAGAAAATATAAAGATAAGGTAAATATAAATTCTGATAAAACTATAATCATAAAAATATAAATTCTAAAAATATAAGATTACAAGGAAAAAATTACTTATATACCCTAAAATCAAAACTGGTATGTCACAAATCTCCCCCCCTAAAAGAAAATCTCGTCCTCGAGATGGAACGTACCTTGATTTAAAAAAGTCGGGGTACTTCTCTCTCATGTCTTCTTCGTTTTCCCAAGTGGCTTCTTTCTCGCTGTGGTGACTCCAAAGTACTTTAACCATTGGAATGGTTCTGCGTCGCAGCACTTGGGCCTTCTGTGCTAATATTCTCACTGGAACTTCTTCATAGCTGAGGTCGTCACGAATCTGAAGTGGCTCATACTCCAAAACATGCGCAGGATCGAGGACATACTTCCGTAGCATAGAGACATGAAACACGTTATGCACTGTCGATAAGTGAGGTGGAAGTGCCAGTCTGTAGGCTGCAGCAAATTGTAACACCCCCTTCCCGTAGACTAGGAGTGCCACGTATTTTCCATAAAATAACCCGGTAATAGATTCCATAATTTCATAATTAAAAAAAACTAAACTTTTATTATGCGGAAAAATGTCTAATAAAGCTGTCTTCCAAAGCATTAAATGAATAAACTGGAACAAATTCATGTCATAAAAACATATTTTATTTTAGAAAGTCTGAACTAAAAATAAATGCTCCTTCTACTCTTGGCCTGCCTGCTCGTAATCATCATCTTCACCTCTTTTGGAGTATAGGCCATGTGGTTTGGGCCTTCCATTGGGGCGTTACAATATCAGTCTTCATGACTACTCAATTTCATCTGCATTTGATATCCAAATATATTCTTGCACACTTTCAACCAATATCAATTTATATTATTATTTTGTTCATGCCGGTTGGTCATTGAAATCATTCTATACAGATAAGCTTATGGATCTCATCTTTGACAATTCAAATCATAACATCATTTCTGAAATCTACAGGTCTTAATTGCCAATATTGAGGAATATGCTCCTATAGTTTATACTCCAACTGTAGGTCAAGTTTGCCAGAATTACAGTGGTTTATTTCGAAGGCCAAGGGGAATGTATTTCAGCGCAGCGGATCGTGGAGAAATGATGTCTATGGTTTATAACTGGCCAGCCGATCAGGTCTTTCTGTTAATGATACGAGCAACTAGGATTTTATTTTTTTCCTTTTATCTTCTTATTCTGCCGATAATTTTTTTAAGTATTAAAAACCTTTATTTGCAGGTTGATATGATTGTTGTCACAGATGGAAGCAGAATACTGGGTCTTGGAGACCTTGGGGTTCAGGGAATTGGAATTGCGATTGGTAAGCTGGATCTATATGTTGCTGCTGCAGGGATAAACCCTCAAAGGGTACTTCTTTCTTTATGCATCATATTTTTCTGTTTCAATTTTTTCATTCATTTATAGGAATATACACATGGAAACAACAAAAATGTTTTACTTACTTTTTTTTTTATAAGTAATAAGTTATTTCATTAATAAAAGTAGGCATAGCCCAGGTACACTAGAAGTATACATGTGATTACACCTATTTAAGCACTAGGAACAGTTACAAGGAAATCATGGAAGCTGCGACCATTCCAATCAAGAGCAATGGCCCACAAAAACAAAGTCTTCCAGAAAATGTTTTACTTACTTAAATATGATTGTTAAGGATGTTGTCAAATATGCATAAATAAACCACTTATAAAAAAATATGCATAAATAAACCTCTTCAAATTGCATGAATAGAATGTAAATGTATTTTAAGTTAGTCTTATCCTCTTTCTAATACGGTTTGACAAACCTGCTCTGCTGCCGAATAGTTAAAGATGACTCCTACCTAGTGAAAATAATTTAAGTTTGGTTAGAAGCACTCGTAGCTTGAGGTCCTCATCTAATTTCAAAATTTTTTAATGGTTTTGCAGTTGATTTGTGTCTGTGCATGCTTGTGTGTGTGTGTGTGTGTGTGTGTGAGAGAGAGAGAGAGAGAGAGAGAGAGAGAGAGAGCAGCAGCAGCAGCAGCAGCAGCAGTTGGTAAATTGCTGTGTCAAGGAAGGCGTTCCAGCCTAGAAAAAAAGGAGGTGTTTCAGTGACATCACTAAGGTGTAAATTTAAATAATGAACTTTTATGTCCAGATACTTGAATCTGATGTGCAGTATTGAAGTTAAGTATTTGGTATAATCTGTGATAATTTCTGATAAGCCGTGTGATGGTTCTATTTATCTGCAGCAGAGTTCCTAGTTGATTGTGTACAGCTGGATCACAGTACTTAAATTCCTTACAATCAGTCATAAAAAAGTTTTCATTATTGTTCAGTGCTGAGATCATTTTCTATTTTCGCTTGATACATAATGTGTTTTCCACTATACATTCTTGACCTCTATTCTCCTTTTGATTCTTTAATGATCAACTCAACTCAACTAAGCGTGAAGCCCAAGTAATTGATTTGTTACTTATTAATTTTTTCCTTTTTTGTATTCCATCAATAGGTACTTCCTGTGATGATTGATGTTGGAACTAATAATGAGAAGCTGCTAAAAGACCCCTTGTGTAAGTCTTTTTCATCCATTTGTGGTGATGATATTGTAGTTGTGCCATATATTTTTTCCCCCATAAAAGCAGTTGTTCACCAGCAACCATGCTAACTTTAAGTTAGTTCAAGAAAAGAGACTTGCTACCCATGTTTCTTAAAAAAATGCATGCCCCCATTTTTTAAGAAAAAAACAATTTTTAATCATGGTTATGTCTATTTACCCTGCTTTGTATTGCATATTAACTGCACTTGCATCTATAAATTCACCTGCATCGCCCCTCCCCTCTTTTCTGATCATCATCATGAATGCATGAGTCCCTTCTAATAGATGATCAATTTATACTTTATTTCCAGATTTGGGTCTTCAAGAACATCGTCTTGATGGTGATGAGTATGTTGCTGTCATCGATGAATTCATGAATGCAGTTTTTACTCGTTGGCCAAATGTGATTGTGCAGGTAAGTATTGAATATGCTTACTTAATGCAACTGGACTGCATGCATGATGACACTAAAAAAAAAATGCAAAACAAAGAGATAGAGAGTAAGAAAACTTGGGTATGTGCAGTTTGAAGATTTTCAAAGCAAGTGGGCCTTTAAGTTGTTGCAGCGTTATAGATGTACCTACAGAATGTTTAATGATGATGTCCAGGTAATTGAATTTCTTGTTTGCCTTAATTATCTTATTATTTTCTTCACAGTAATATTCGTCTACATAATTTAATCTTGTCTCATTAATTATCTTACTATTTTCTTCACTGTAATATTCATCTACATAATTTAATCTTGCCTCAGTCTTTCATGATAATTTGACAGCAATTTTTAGCTTACTATTTTAAGCTTTGAGGATAAGCATATTTTAAATTTAGAGTACCATGTATCCATGAAACCTTTTTTTTATAGGTGATAGTATCTATTCACGAAACTTATTGCCAACACTCCCAAATGGTCTGAGTGTCGCTATAATTAAGATGGTAACCTCCAGTCTTTAACTGATCGTATACGTCATGAAGATAATTCTTGATTCAGTATCTACATACAGATCTTTTATTCTAGAAACACCTTTTGGGACTTGCAATACCATCTTGTGTCAATTGTCATCGAGTTCTGCCAAATTGATTATTTTTCTTTCACTGTTTTTTTATTTATTTTATACTTGCAATACCCTTTTTGTGGATATGTATTGTATTGTATTATTTCAATCATTAAAAGTATATGTTTTTTAAAAATTTCCTAATTTAAAGATCTTAGATCTAGCATGCAGTTGATGCCAATTTTTTATTTGATTTCAACATTTGGGAATTTAACTGGCTGTTACTGGCATGTTTTAATGTCAATTCACCTTACAGGGAACAGCAGGAGTTGCAATTGCTGGCCTTTTAGGAGCTGTTAGAGCACAAGGAAAGCCAATGATAGACTTTCCAAAGCAAAAGATTGTTGTTGCTGGTGCTGGAAGGTTAGGCGTTTCTTTTATATGGAGGAGAAGATTTTTTTTTTTTTTGGTTGAATGAGAAGAAAATTTGCAATGGAACATAACCCCAATAATTAACGTTCACCCTGGA
Source organism: Juglans cinerea (assembly GCA_961763995.1). Lineage (NCBI taxonomy): Eukaryota > Viridiplantae > Streptophyta > Magnoliopsida > Fagales > Juglandaceae > Juglans > Juglans cinerea. Next base: position 21,711,408 of record CAUIVZ010000015.1, on the reverse strand, counting down.
AGTCAGACTGCTCTTTATAACCATTTCAAAGTCTCCACTTTTCGAAGAATTACACTCAGATAAAAGGAAGAAAAATATTATCACCTTTTAATAAAGGAGGTTAGTTTTATTCACATAAAAAAAGTTCAGGCTTTATGATAATGTAGTCTGGCCAATAACGGCATGCACAACGCGTGCATGTGTGGATGTTAAAATGGAGCACGATATAGGAAAGGGGTATATCAGCAAACTATACAGAATGCAATATCCAATTAAGTAGAAGCAGGACACGGTAAATGTTTGCAAGTTGGAAGAAACTGGGCTGAGATGCTTGGCAATGTTTCTCCTGCTTTGCAGGTTTTGTTGAATATATTTGTCTGTATTGCTTTCAGGGATTCCTTTCATTTGAATACTTGCTCTATACTTAGGTTTATCCTTTTATCGATAAGATTTTCATTTGTTAAAAAAGTGGCTCGGATGTTTAATTGTCTCTAATGAAGTCTACATACCGTAATAGAAAGTCTCTGCACTATGCTTGGTCATGGTGTCAGAAAGACCTGATGAGGCCAAATCATTGAGGGTATAAGGAACTACATGATGGCTAGTGACATAAATGAATGAATAGCTATAAATCGAGAGTGGGTTGTTTGGCTAATGAGATGTGGGAGGAGATGATTGGGGTGAGTTTTCGTCAATAAAATTTATCTCAGTTTTGCTTAGCACTTTTGTTTTGCATAGCAGTTACTGCAAGTTTAGCATGTACATGGTCACAGCTAGTAAAAGCATATCCATACTTGTTTCCTCTAGCCATCAAATGAATTTTCAGTCCTTGGCCTTGCTACAGAGTCAATATTGGGTCTCCTTTTCTGTCAAATAGCTGTGGATTCCAGGTTTTGTTTCTTGATGGTTTAAACCATCTTATTTAACAATGTCCCTTCATTATTATGGTTCATGATTTTAATTTATTGTCAACCCCTAGGGGTTGACTTAAGTGGTAAAGGACTTGGGCTTGGGGGTATGCTCTCCCAGGTCCAAGGTTCAAATCCCCTTGGGTGCAAACAATCTCTAGGGGCCACACCCCCTGGTGAAAAGCCAGGAATTTAACTAGTTCCGTGTAGGGAAACTCCCGAGGGTGCGGTGCACGGGACCGGGGTTTACTCTGCAGGGGTGGGTCCGAAGAGCCCTGCCTTGGTGAGGTTCCCTGACATAAAAAAAAATAAATAAATAATAATAATAATAATAATAATTGTTTGACTGTTTCCTTCCTTCCCCCCATACCCATCTATCATATTGCAACCTGCCGATCATGTGGCTGGGAGGCTTTTTCGTTACGCTAGTGCTTCTTCAGCATATAATTCATCTGCAAAAAATCTAATGTTTTGTATGATCCAGAGTAAAGGTCCTGCATGATTAGCCCAAAATATCAAACTTTGAAGGTTTCTTTGCTTAACCTTTTTACCATTGCAGTGCAGGGATAGGGGTTCTTAACTCCGCATGGAAAACAATGGCAAGGATGTTAGGAAATGATGAATCTGCTTTTGAGAGTGCTCTGAGTCAATTCTGGGTAGTTGATGCCAAGGTCAGTAGTCACACCCAAATTTTGCAGTCAGTTACTGTGCTATGAGTTGATGAGTCCAATCTCGATGACTGATACAGTTACATAGAGCAATGACAATGACCTGGTCAATTTGGATACACATACCATCTGCAACTGATAGGTTTGCACTGAACAGGACTGCAGGGCCCTAACAAATATTGATAATTTATAAATAATGGCTAATTATTGTGTCACTTTATATTCTTGAGAACCCGAGTCTAGCAAAATAATGATATTTTATGATTTCCATCAATTGTTGCAATTTATGGCATTTATTTTTTCAGAAGATGACCAAGAATGATATAAAGTAAACAATGTGAAAACTGAATTGGTGTTCCAGATTGAATATAGATCATGCCTACAGGTCTAAAGTCTAAACCTTGCCCTCTTGCTCGTGCTTTCTATTGTCATCCATGGATCGGGTGGAAATGCGAAACTAAAACTCAAGACACTAATGGATTGTTTCTCTTTGGTCAATGATATGTTAAATTAGTTTTTACTTGTTTTTCTTTGTGGATTTATCTTGACTTGCCTACTCGTTTGTGCATGCATCGGTCTGACATATGGATTATGCAAATTGTTATTTTCTTAAGCAGACAATCCCCTGGTTGCAGTGCCAGTCCATCTAAGTTGTTTCATCTTAGCCACTTAATCTTCAAGATTCTTAAATGTAGTGCCAATATGCTGGGTGAAAGTCATTGGCTAATAGCATGTGTACTAAAAGCAGTGTATGCTGGTTGTACCACCAGTGGTCTGGCATTGCCATAATTCTAACACTGGATTAATTTATAAATTGGGAACCATTGTTGTATCAAAGAGTATGATGTATGTATTTCTTTCACTTTCTTCTAGTGGTAGTACATGTTAGTCCTAGTGGCTAGCAATTATATTTGTTCATAGTCAATGATGTCAACCATATAACATTATGAAAGTCCCCTCCTAGCAGAATCTGTTTTGTTGTATCCCCTACTTGTTAGTTACATAATATGAATTTTGTAGGTATCAATGTATCATACAGTGATGTTTGTAATGTCGAGACTTTGTTCTCGGACAGCCGGTGCCAATTAAAAAAAAATGTCAAGCTTTATTCTGTAGCCTTATATATGGTGGCTATGAGGTCTTCTTTCTTGTAATGTTTGTTTCTATGCTAATGCTGGATGTAGTTTTCTACAATATCTTGTCATGTACCCACATCGCACATTGAAGGAATTTTTTCCTCATGGAGTGGGCATGGTACTTAAATGTGTTGTTTTGTCATGTTTAGGGCCTGATCACTGAGGAGCGTGAATATATTGATCCAGATGCACTTCCATTTGCAAGGAGGGTCAAAGAAGTTAACCGCCAGGGCTTAAGAGAAGGCGCAAGTCTTGTCGAAGTGGTACGTGAAATTTTCACTTATTTTGGGTATTTGCATCGTTGTAGATGTTATTTGAAACTCTGTACAATTTCCATTTTTCTTTTAGTGTATTGTATCTATGTTAGATAATTGAAAATCCGTAACGGCAACTCGGTTTGAACCAAGTTTTCCCATATGCATTTAATGTTCATATGGTTGTTATATATTTCCTTACAAAAACCAAGTTTTCGTGGTCATGAGTTTCTGTAACTAGCCAACGGGAAAGTAGTAATACAGAAACTCCTTTTTGTTTTTACATAATTTGTTTTTTTATCTATTTTGAGCTACTTATAACCAAATGAAAGGATTGGAGAGGGTATAACAATGAAATTGTGTGCTGTACAAGTTTAATTGAATTAAGAAATATGTGGTTAGTATTTTAAGATGATACACTTACAATCCAAAACTGTTGCCATTCATCAATTAAATAAAGTTTGCTGTTGATACTATGGATGTACATGTAATTAAAGGAAGACAAGATTTTTATGAATTTGAACTAGTCTGATTGTGGATAGTTGAAATTGTCTGGTTTATCATTCTTTTCTGCAGTACTTATCGCCTCTTGGTTTATCTTTGCTAATCAGGTTCGGGAAGTGAAGCCTGATGTGCTTCTTGGATTATCTGCAGTTGGGGGCTTGTTCTCAAAAGAGGTACCCAGCAAGGATTCATATGGTTTGTTAGTGAAGTTCTTGGTCCTGCTTTTAGTCTTACTTTTGATCCAACAATATTTGAAGGCTATTAAACAACTTAAAAAAAATTATCCAAGTGCTAAAAGCTGAATGAGGATCAATAGGTCTATGAGTAAATAATCCAACTACTTAAAATTAAATCTTCTTTTAACAATTTAAAAACTGCCAACAATCGATTTTATACAAAAAAATATTTATCAAAGAAAACAATTGGTACCACGGTTACTAAGCATAAATTCAGTTGCCGTTGCAGTTTCAAAAACAAGCTGTAATACTTATTTAAAAACTCTATAGTTAACATGTTTGATCAGAAAAAAGATTTTGTTAATTTACTTTATTAAAGTTAGTGCCTTTAGGGTGATTGGTGTATAATAATTTTTCAATTTAAGAGAGGTAGGTCCCTAATTAAAAGCAGGTGGGGAGTATGGTGTTTCTCAAACCCAGAGGGGTTGCATCATAATTTTTTCTTATTACTTCTTATGATGCAATTCACAAAATGAAGCTTTTTGTGTAAAAGCTGACCATGCATGTCTCCCACAGAGACCTTTAGACACATGATAGTGTAAGCAGTGTCAAAAAGGCAAATGCACAAGGATACTGTCTCTCTCTATGGAATTGTAGCTTGTCAAGTATTTCTGTTATTTGCATGTATAGAAATGGAATTTTTTACATGCAAGGACCTTATCTAATTTGACTGAGTACTCTGCCAGCTGGTTTTTTCTTGCAAAATTGATATGATGCAGTTACAATTCTAGGTATTAGAGGCCCTTAGAGGTTCAACATCGACGAGACCAGCCATCTTTGCAATGTCAAACCCAACAAAAAATGGTATAGATTTTTCATGTTGCCTCCTTGTGGTAGATAAAATTGTGGTAAATCAACTTTTTTTTACAACTTTGACCTTCACTTCTTTATCTTCCTTTTTTCAGCTGAATGCACCCCCGAAGAAGCATTTTCCATTGTGGGCGACAATATTATATTTGCAAGTGGAAGCCCCTTCAAAGATGTGGATCTTGGTATGTATTAAGACCATTAGGTTGACTGTATCCCACATTCAGCCAATTAATGTATAGTCTAGTTTCAAGGTCCCTTCATGAGGTTCAAATTGTTAAAGCAGTGACTTTACATGTGTAGTAAGTACAAGTGCAGCAACTGTCTCAAATGCATGGCCTAGTGTTTTAGAACATGTTAGTATAATGCACTGATTGTTACTCGTGGAACTTTTAAATCCCCTTGTCAATTCTTAGATGTAAGTATATCTATGCCTTCCCTGCTGAATTTGATAGAGTTTATAATGGAAAGTCTCTTCAATTATGTTTATATGATATCACATCCGTAAGTATTTCTGAATGCCCCAGGAAATGATCATATTGGCCACTGCAACCAGGGAAACAACATGTACCTCTTTCCAGGGTTAGTTTTATTAAATCAAAATCAATCTGAGTTTCACTAATATGATTTTTAATATCATCAACTTGTCTGTTGACGCAGCATCGGACTTGGTACTCTTCTATCTGGCTCCAGGATCATTTCCGATGGCATGTTACAGGCTGCAGCAGAGTGGTACTTATCACATCTCCTTTCTGAATTGATTTCAGTTACATTCCTCCAAAAAGTCGTCCATATCCCTCCCTGCATGCAATCCCCCAAATTTTACTTAAGAAAATGAAAAAATAATTCATCGTCAGGTAATCTATTTTTGGATTTTATGATAAAAAAGCATTTGCAATCTTATACATATGTTATAGAGCCGACATTATTCGATTGTGTAGACTGTGTTCCCCAGTGCGTGATAATCTGCTTTACTGACACTGGTTATTCTCTAAATCAATTGCAATCTACAGCCTAGCCGCATATATGACTGAAGAGGAGGTTCTCAATGGGATTATATACCCTTCAATATCTAGGTGCATTATTGAGCCTGTTCCTTTCATGTTTTTTTTTTTTTATTGGAGTTTGGCAACTTTTATTTCTAGTCCTTGTGCATATTTGCTGACCTCACTGATACTTCCAGCATACGGGATATTACAAAGGAGGTAGCTGCAGCTGTGATAAAGGAAGCTATAGAAGAAGATCTAGCAGAAGGATACCGTGACATGGATGCCCGAGAAATGCAGAAACTTAGTCAGGTATAGCTCCGAACGGAAGAATTTGGACGTTTTCATAGTTTGATTACTATAATCTAATCTAACTGCGAGTGATTTGCAGGAAGAGATTGTAGATTTTGTGAAGAATAACATGTGGAGTCCACACTACCCGACATTGGTTTACAAGAACGATTAAACCCCGCTGCATCCCCCGTTACCATGATGCGAGAACAGAATAACATATTTGAAGGGCTTATTTTGGAGCTAAGCTAGAATGCAAATAGCAATATGCTCTTTATCTATGTAGGAGGTGTGTTCAAGTAGGTTTTTATCAAAAGCAAAAATGAGCCAAATTTTCCGATTGAATGCTTGGTAAAAATCTCCACAACTTGGTTTCTTCAAATAAATTATAAGGGTATACCGATTCAGAAGATGATGCTCTCAAGTCTCAAATTCCATTTGAGGTGGATAGTATTCATGCAAAATATGGGGATTGAATGGTCCATTTGTTACTAACTGATTACTTGGTACTCAGAAATTTTGCATTTATCAGATAGGGAATTTGAAGGGGAAAGAAAAGATAATTTCACTGTTATGCAACATATAGGCCCAATGAACCTAATGGGTTGGGATGGTTTAAACAATAACAATAACAAAAATTTGATATTGCTTAAGAAATATGCTATACATCTGTCTACGGCCAGCACACACTTCACATGATTTTTTTTTTTTACACTCAATGCATTGAGTGTGTACCGGCTGTAGGCAGATGCAAATATTTTTCCATTGCTTAAACTGTAAAAAATAAAATTAGTTGTGATAATGGCTGATGTATCAATAAAGAAATGATATTTTTTTTTATTGGCACCGGGTGTTCAATAACTTAGTCTCGACTAATCTTGGGGTTGCATAGGTCCTCGGTAAAGAATTTTCTATAAGTGCATTTCGGTTAATTCAAGTGGAAGTACTCCCAATCCAATGATTCTTTGAAATTATTTGTACTCAAGAAAATTCAAACCTTCCTGGAATGAGTATATAATTAACATGAATATATGGTTTACTCATACTTTCAAGAGAAGTTCTAATTCTAACTTAAGATTTTTTACAGTATTTAATTAATATTTTGGTTACTATTTTTATGAAAATACGTAAAAAGTTAAATAGTTAATGGATTATGAATTATTGTTAACTAAAATTAATTGTTTTTTCGGTTACGTATATCTTTCATCATTTTTTATATAACTTGTGAACTTGAAGAATATGAAAAATACATGATAGATATATTTTACAATAAAAATAGTTTGGTAATTTAACGTATTATATTAAGTTATGCCAATTTATAAGTTTACTTTTTTAATATTTTTTTAGTGTCTACAGAATTTCTCTTTGACAAAATTAGACATGATATTTAAAATTGATGATATTTATTATAGCTCGCAAACTCGATACAAATTCAACATGAAATGAATGAATTTAAAAAAGATTTTGACTCATTTAATTAAATAAATTATATTCAGATTTATTTATAAATAACATGGATATATATATATATATATATATATATTCAAATTCAATACAACAATAATTATCAATTTTTTTAGGAAAAAACTTCAAACAAGTCGAGTGTCTTTTCCCTTTTTACACCCTCCATTTAAATTGCGACACCTAATAATCTTATGGAAATTGCCACGGATGTGAGTCCAACCTTCTATTTTCCCTTTCTCTTTTCTCTTTTCCTATCCTCCCTCTTCTCCCCTCGAAACTCTCCCTCTTCTCTCCTTTCTTCAAATCTAATCGTCTTTGTCTCTCATCTCCAATATTGTTGAAAATCTCTATCTCCTCTTCATTCGTCCCGTCGTCTGAAACGTCTCCCCTTCTATCGAACCCATCCCATCTTCATCGAACCCATCCCATCTCTGAAAAATTGAAAATACTCAAACTCGAACCCACTCGTATATATGATATATTGTCTGAGTTTGTATTGTGTTTATATTATTTAGCATATATATAAAGCTTGGCCTTTATTGAATAATTTTATGGTATTAATGGGAAAAATTGGTAGATATGACATTTTTGTAGGACAATAGAGAGTGAGTTGGTTCTGGTTGTGTCTGATTTTTATTTTGGCTGGTCTCTATTGGTCCTTGCACAAATGGATGCAAAATCGTAGTTTTTACAATGGCCTTAGAGATTATTTGGATGCCAAGCTTTACGGATTATTTGGAAATTGAGGGAGAGCAGTGGCGAGACGTTCGAAGGAAATAGAGAGAATCTTAGTTAGAGAGAGAGAGAACGCTCAAAAATATTTTCGTCTCATTATTACAATTTTCATTAATTTTCACATAAAATATAATAAACAATTTAAACTTTTTTAAATTCTAAAATAATAATAATATTAAAAAATAATATTTTAACAATATTTAATTAATTTTTATTAACTTCCTATCCAAACCTAACTTTAATGAAGTCAGCAGATTTTGTTGGGGGTTGTCTTAGGACAAGTTTGAGCAATGTGTGATGAGATGTGAATTTTATAAATAATAATAAGATAGTTTGTGAATATTAATGAATAGTTTGAGTAATGTTTTTTGGGATTTTAGGAAATGAGAGAGAACAGTTGAATAAAAAATATTATAAAATTAAAATATTATTAGAATATACTTTTTAATATAATTTTTGTTTTGTTATTCTAAGAAATTGAATTATTTTTATTTTTTATTTTTTGTTATAAAATATGAGATTGTCGTAATGATTAGTTTGAAAATGTTGTAATTATTAGTTTGAAAATATTTGTTTTTGAGTGATGTTTGAGAAGAAGATTAAATAAAATGAAATGAGATAACATGAAAATTTTGGGATAGAAGCTTTTTTCAAACAAGTCAGCCTCTTTTTTTTTTCCACAACCATTCTTATCTCATAATTATAATTTTTTTAAATTTTTATAAAAAAAAGACAATTTAATTTTTTTAAATTTTAAAATAAAAATAATATTAAAAAATATATTTTAATAATATTTTATTTTATTTTCAATTTTTAACTACAAATATGGGACGTAAAACTTCACACCTATCCGGCTGCTAGCCGCACCCATTAATTTATTCGAGCCAAGAAAGAAAAAAAAAGAGTAATGCTAGAGAGAAGTCACTATAGCAGTGCACACTTTGTACTCACTGCGTAGTTGCTTCTAGTTGATTGTTCTCAACACTCACTTGGAGAGATGTGTGGTCTACATGATGTCACATCATGTATGTAAAATAGATGCTCTCAATAGTAGCTTCTATCTATATTTATTAAAAAAAAAAATCAATTTTCGAATAGGAAATTTCTAGAAGAGAGAGACAAATCTCAGCCGCCAATCCCACAATATTGTAGACAATTCAATCCTTATTAGACAGGGCAGCAGGCAAGTCGTCCCCATTTCCGAAGGATTCAAATTTCAAAACGCGTCCGTTGCCCGTTGGCATAAAAACGCCAGCCAAACTATGGTGGGCCCCAGCCAAACGCAACGGTGCGCTCCACCGCCTTCATCATTTTTTTTTTTTTTTCTCGTTATTATTTTTATTTTTTATTTACTGTTGGACCATTGTCCTTCAGCTCTCGTCGTTCACAAGTCAAAAATACTATTTTCTTCTGCTGCTTCTTCTTGTTGCATCTTCGAGTTGGTTACTGGGATTCTAGGGTTTCTTTCGACCGAAACGCCAGCTTCTCGGTTCCGTGTGTGTGTGTGAGAGAGATAGATGACTACCATGGAGAGCTTGATCGGGTTGGTCAACCGGATCCAGAGGGCCTGCACCGTTCTTGGTGACTATGGCGGTGGAGACAACTCTTTCTCTTCTCTCTGGGAGGCTCTTCCCACCGTCGCCGTCGTTGGTGGCCAGGTTTTTTTTTTCATAAGTTTCTCACTCAACTATCCTTTCTTTTCTTTTCCTGTTTTATAGACTTTTGTTTTTGTTTTAAATTTTAAGAGACTGAGAAGTTTGTAGGATAGATTTTTTCTAGAGAGAAAAGGTGAAGCTTCTTGAGAAAATTCATTTTTCTTTTTAGGAAGGAAAAGTAAAATTTTCAATTGAATTTGGCCTGATTTAGTTTCTTGTTTGAAAATGAGAATAGAGTTCTGGAAAATCCTCGGTATTGGAGAGCATCGTTGGGCGTGACTTTCTTCCAAGAGGATCAGGTAAAGCCTTTGGTCTCACTTCGGTTTCTTTTCTTTTTCCTGAACAATCGAATGTTTAGGGGGATTGAGCCCGGTCATGACACCCAAATATGGGTGCAGGTGCCACTAGGCTACAAGAACAATGGCGGTTTCACTTGGTTTTGAAAGCTTATTTGTCTACCGGATTTTTCTTAGCAGACTGTAATCATTTGTGGGATTTTTACTTGGATTATTGCAGGGATTGTTACGAGGCGGCCGTTGGTGTTGCAGCTTCACAAGACGGATGACGGATCGCAGGAGTATGCCGAGTTCCTTCATCTCCCTCGGAGGAAATTCACCGATTTTTGTATGCCATTCTTTTTCCTCACAAACTGGTTACTGGTATTGCATGTCGCTCTGTCAACAAATCTCCATTCTTATTTTGTCAAAAAATAAAAATTAAAAAAAAAGTTGTTCCCCTAAATAAACTACAAAAGGTTAATTAACCTTGTTATCTGGTCGTACCTTTTATGCCCTCGGGATAGAAATGATTTTAGAATATTTGAAGTTGGATTTATCATACTATCGAGCTTTGATAGTAGCTTCCTTAACCTTCTTGAGATGTTTTTTGTCATTTGGTCCAATGATTTGTGACCATTCTGGAATACCTTCTTAGGTTGGTTATCTTCAATTTTGTTTTAGTTCTTGAAATTTAATCTCTTGAAATTTGTTGCATATTCAAGCTTACTATTGCCTTCTGGAAGGAGTGGCATGTGTTGAGGCTTCTCATACTTGACTTTCTATTAGCTATGATGATGCTTGTCGTATAATTTATTTTATTTTTCTCATGACATTTTTTTATTGACGTGACATCTAAGATAAAAGTGATATTGTAACTGATATTTTAGGTTTCTATGTTTTTGTACAGCCCTGGTTCGCAAGGAAATTCAGGATGAAACTGAGAGAATAACTGGGAAGACAAAGCAGATTTCTCCTGTTCCAATCCATCTCAGTATCTATTCTCCAAATGGTGTGTTACTAATTTTAGTTTTTTTGTCAACTTTCTTGCCTTCTTGTTATTTGGGTTAATTTGTTATGATGTCCATGGAGTGCTACTAAACTCTATATGTATTTTATCTGTGCTTTGTGGCAAGTTATGTTATTATGTTGTAATAATGACCAGTGCTTAGCATACTTCTTCCAATATGATCTTATTCTATCCTCAAGTTAGCTTATACTGAAAATCTTCAATTACTTATCCCAAAAAAAAAGTGATAGTGTAACTCAAAAATTGAAATCAACCTTTTCTTCTGATGCTTAAAAAAGCAGATGCAATATGTACAAACTTATTACAGATTTGATATCAGAATGAATCCTTTTAAAGGGCTTGCTTTGTCTCACACGTTTGCCGTGCTCGTTTTTTTTTTTTTTTTAAGGAAGAAAGAGATAGACAATAAATCAGTTTTACTGAGTGTTGGGGCTATGAGATTGGACACATAACATTTATAAGATGAATGTTAAGATGTGCAAAGATTTGCGTTCATATAAAAGAACTTCTCAGTACATTCTTATAGTTTTTATTGATGAGTCCTTTCAATTGGTCTATTAAGTTTTTTTTTTTTCTTTGCCAGATAAGACCTGTGTGTAACTTTTAGTTATTTTAATGTGTTCTCTGCTGGCACTAATTTTTGCTCTCCTGATTTTTGTTTTCCTTGATTGGCAGTTGTCAATTTAACCCTGATTGATCTACCGGGTTTGACAAAAGTTGCTGTTGGTATGTCATGTACCTGATTGAACTGCTGTATAGTGTGTTATACTATAGTCGATAGCCAAGAGTCTAAGACCTTCTTTTTTCAGAGGGACAACCTGAAAGTATTGTTCAAGATATTGAAAGCATGGTTCGATCTTATGTTGAGAAGGTAATTAGACTTTTTCTTCTTAACAAAGTGATTCATTTTCGGATAATGCATGGTAGAGCATTTCAATTAGGTGAGCTCTATAGTGCTTCACTGCAAACGGTTGCTCTACTTATTTAATTCCTTAGTAAGCCAATATGACGACCTTCTCTTCTCTTTTTCCTCCAATTGAACAAAGTATGTTTTCTACGCTTGAGAATATGTATTTATATGGACTTGTAATAATGTGTAGATCTTGGTTCTTGTACAGAGAGCTTCTTGTTTTTCTAATGTTTCAAGAAAAATGTACAGACAAGGGCAAGAAGATAATAACGAGTAAATTCTTGGATAACCTCATCAAAAAGTTGTTAAATGATTTACGACAAAACTAATAATTCTCTTATATGCGATTCTCTTTGATGATTTTTGTGAGTTGCTTAATAATCTATCCTTTATATTTATCTTCCATGCCCTTTTTCTTTTCCTCTAAGCAAGCCTTTTTCTATTCTCTATTGTGATCCAATGCCTCTTATTGTCTCCAGTTGAGTTTTGTTTCATATGTTTTCATTTCTGAAAAACATATTTCATATTTTTTCATTTGAAAATTCTAGTGTCTCGCACTATCTCTGTTTAATTGATGACCATGTACTTTCTGTAGCCCAATTCGATCATATTAGCAATATCTCCAGCCAATCAAGATATTGCGACTTCAGATGCTATCAAACTGGCTAGGGAAGTGGATCCCAGTGGTATGCTCTATATGCTTCTTTTTGCGGATTTTTTTTAATGTTTCTCTGTGTTTGGCCTGCCCTTATGAGTCCCTGTGTGTAAATTGTACAGGTGACCGAACATTTGGTGTTTTGACAAAGCTAGATTTGATGGACAAAGGAACCGATGCATTGGATGTAAGTTCTGTCTGTGTGTGCGTGCGTGCACATGCATGAAGTCGCCCTTTTTTTGAATGATGGTTTAAGATCAGGTTTAGCTTAGGATTTAATTGGTATTATCATTTCATTGAGCTGAATTGCGATCAACATAGAATAGTTTTGAAGCATTTATTTTTCTATTGATAATTGGTACTTAGAACTTTGTTTTTACAGCTCCTTTTGGTACGTCCTTTACATTTTTGGTTCTCATAAATAATAAAAGACAATAAATGTCTGAAAATCTTTACATGCTTTGCCTTTTAAATATTTCGTATTCCATCAGGTTCTTGAAGGAAAATCCTATCGACTGCAACAACCTTGGGTTGGAATTGTGAACAGGTCACAAGCTGACATTAATAAAAATGTTGACATGATAGTTGCAAGGCGTAAGGAGCGTGAGTACTTTGCATCCAGTCCAGACTATGGGCACTTATCCAGTAAAATGGGCTCAGAGTATCTTGCAAAACTTCTTTCAAAGGTTTTATTTTGTGTAGCTTCATTGTATATTAAGGCGATCTTTTCAAAAGGATTTCATACTGACGTGGTGGTATTTTTTTAGCATTTGGAGTCTGTAATTAGGGCTCGCATTCCAAGTATAACGTCTTTGATAAACAAAAGCATTGATGAACTTGAGTCGGAGATGGATCATCTTGGTAGACCTATTGCTGTTGATGCTGGGGTGAGTGGCTTGGAGCTGTTGTAACTTTTTGTAAACAAGATGCTGTGTTTGCTTTGCTTAACTGAAATGTGATGTTTTAGGCTCAACTGTACACTGTCTTGGAACTTTGCCGAGCATTCGAACGGATTTTCAAGGAGCATTTGGATGGAGGGTAAAACATTTATTGGTTTTGGAATTCTGATTTTTGTGAAAGTAAATTCTGTGAAATCCAACATCTTAATAGTTTTCCTCTCTGACGTATTCAATTGCAGCAGATGTCATCATGTATCATTGAGCTCATTTTGTACTCTGAACTCTCTTGAGAGATATTATAGTGTAATAATTTGAACATATTCTTTATTCTTGCTAAAGGTGCCAAAAGGCTGACCTTTTCTTGGGAGAAGTTCCATGTGCATATTACAAGACCAATGTGGGCGGCATCAATATAGTCTGTTCATGCTGGTGGCTGGAGCATGTTACCGTTAACCCAACTATAATGCGATAAATATATTTCTCTTTTTCTGCTTTTCACGCTAGTTTTTTTTACGATCTACACATTAAAAATTGGAGTTCAATGAGAAACAACTTGAGTAATAGAGGTTTCAACATTGGAGTTGCATTTGACTTCTTTTGAGTGTTAACCCTTGTGAATAATTTGGGCTCTGGTTGGGTGGTTTTCCACGCAACCATAAAGCTGTCTGAAGCCAGATTTTTGTTTGCCCTGATCATTGGTTTTGTAGTTGAGCTGTTTCTGTATTAAATAAACTGCCAAGTATACTGTTTTGCAGATGCATAATGAGCATTCTTGTGATGAATTTAGGGCACTTTGACACTTGGAATATTTTAGAATATCTGTGAATAGTAGTGAAATGATTTGTGAATAGTAAAATTGTTTGAGTTAAGATGTTTTATTGGGTTTTGGGAAGGGAAAGAGAGAGTTGAATAAAAATATTATAAAGTTAAAAAATTGATTGAATATTATTTTTGTTTTGAAATTTGAAAATTTTGTATTGTTTTTTGTGTTTTGTTTGGAAGTTTGGAAAAGTTGTATTGAGTTTTGTGTTTGGATAATGTTAGGTAATGATTAGATGAAAAAGTTGAAGACTTGAAATTGAAAATTGTTTTGTGTTTGAGTGATGTTTGGGAAGGAAATATCTCAAAATATATGAGAATGTTTGAGAATACCTTATTACACAAACAAGGCCTTAATCTGTTAGTAGATGTTAACTGAACTGAATTTGATGTTTTTTCAAACGACATCCTTTTTTTTCACAGTTTTATCTGCCTCAGCTAGATCTGCTCTCTTAATCGTGATTGCTTCCCGATGATATAATTTTTTTTGTCTTTGGTTTTTTTTCCAAATTCAGGCGGCCTGGAGGTGATCGGATTTATGGAGTCTTTGACAACCAGCTTCCTGCTGCTCTGAGGAAGCTTCCATTTGACAGGCACCTTTCTCTGCAGAATGTAAAGAAAGTGGTTTCAGAAGCAGATGGTTATCAGCCACACTTGATTGCCCCTGAGCAAGGTTACCGGCGCCTAATTGAGGGGGCACTTAATTATTTTAGAGGCCCATCTGAAGCTTCTGTGGATGCTGTAAGTCATACTATTCATACTTGCTGGTAATGTAGGTATCTTCTGGAATGCATCTCCAATTTTGCAGTAATTTATCAAAATCTGATGTGGATACTTTTCACCGTTGACTGACCTGTTAATGTAATGTAGGTTCACTTTGTTTTGAAAGAACTTGTGAGGAAGTCACTAGGAGAAACTCAGGTGAAATTCTGGGAAATTACTGGAATCATTTACTTTAACATGAGCACTGGTATTGTTTGATGAGGAAGAGGATTTATATTGATGTTTGTGACTATATAGGAGTTGAAACGCTTTCCAACTCTGCAAGCTGAAATAGCTGCTGCTGCTAATGAGGCCCTGGAAAGGTTTCGTGAAGATGGTAGGAAGACAGTTGTTCGATTGGTGGACATGGAATCTTCATATTTGACCGTGGATTTCTTTAGAAGACTACCCCAGGAAGTGGAAAAGGGAGGAAACCCAGCTGCCTCAACTACGGACCGGTATGTAGAGGGGCACTTTAGGAGGATAGGCTCAAATGTGTCCTCTTATGTGGGCATGGTGTCAGAGACGCTTAAGAACACAATTCCCAAGGCTGTAGTATATTGTCAAGTCAGAGAGGCCAAACAGTCATTACTAAATCACTTCTACATACAAATTGGGAAGAAAGAGGTATTCTCTCTCTCTCAAAACACACGTGATCCTTTATCTTAAAGACGTCTAAAATGGTAATGGATATGTTAGATGTTAGCTTGGAGGATCATTGATGCATCATATTACCCATGTCTCCGTTTTCTTCTGAACTTGCCATTAGATTGTGGTGGAAAATGAAATCACGTTAATAGGATTGTTCTTATCAATGATCTGAGATTTATATTGCGTAATGTAGACTAGTAAACCTCTGTTACTCCGGGTAACTATTTCAGGGTAAGCAGCTTTTGCAATTGTTGGACGAAGACCCTGCGTTGATGGAGAGGAGGCAACAGTGTGCAAAAAGGCTTGAATTATACAAGGCAGCAAGGGACGAGATTGATTCTGTATCATGGGCTCGCTAAGATGGAATTCTTTTTGGAGATAGATGCCTTGTATTATAGTAAAAGTGATATAGAGGATAAAATTCTTACTGAATTTGTTGAATTCTTGGATAGCTCGGGTTCCCTCTCAATATTTATTATTTCGTGTAATAATTTTACTTTTCACTCTATTCTTGTATTGGAAACACGATTATTTTGTTGCTTTCCTATGTAATATATTAGATTGGTATAGCTTAGTTTCTTTTAAGCTGTCTTATTTCCTCTCTTTTTTCCTTCCCCCTCTTTCATCTCTGAATTTTATAGTCTAAACAATGACTATAGGTAATTTTATCCAACTTGGGCCCCACTGCAATGCGATATGAATCAATTCCTATCATCCTTTAGGTGGTTTGTTTGGGTTTGTCTTGCATTCTCTGCCATGTTGACTGCCGGATCCAAGTATTTTCTTGCATGCACTGAATCTCAAAGGTACTTTCCTCTATAATAATCTTTATATTTTGAGTTATTTTCCAAATACTATATTTGGGAATGTCATGTTTTGAGAGGGTCCCATTTGGATTCAGAAATATTGTTAGAATATTATTTTTAATATTATTATTGTTTTGAATTATTTATTGTTTTGAGTTTTGGCTTCTGATTCAAAGAAAATAAGACCTGCTATCCACTAGTCTCGCTATGATGTCTAAGTGCCCCAATGAGTGAATTGAATCATTGAATAAATTCATATCTGCTGTAAACTGCCTCTTATTTCACAATGTACAAGCTTTTCCCTCTGGACCATTTAATTTAAGACGGGCCATGCAGTTTCAAGTTGTTACTGTTGTCACTTCTTCCTTATTATCCAACTCTTCCAATGCTGTCCACAACTTCTGCTCATCAAAATCTTTGATAACGAAAGAGGTTCCCGCTTCCGTTAATAACTTCTCAGGGTTTCTTAAACCCATGCCCACTACCGGCATTCCGGCTGCCACCCCTGCTTTCACGCCAGAAATAGAGTCCTTTATGAGCCAAAAACAAAAGACAGAATAAGTCAGATGTCAATGTCTATCTATTTTATGCTGGTGTTCATGCAGAGCACACAATATTGAAGCCAAACCTCGAACACAAAAGCATGTTTATTTGACACTTCAAGTACTTGGAGAGCCTTCAAGTAGGGGTCAGGGAATGGTTTCTGCTGTTCACATTCATTTCCAATCACAAGAACTTCGAAGAAATCTGACAGCCCTAAAATTGAGATCAAGAGCTCTGCATTTGGTCTTGGCGCATTTGTCACTGCAGCTCGTTTCAACCCATGTTCATCAATCCATTTGCACAACTTTTGCAAACCCTTAACTGGTTTTAGCTGTTCCGACGCCAACCTGTATTATTTTTTTCACACAATAAATCAGATTCAAGATGGCATAATCTAAAACAAACAAATAACAATATCCAGGGTCCTTAGCAAGTACTTTCCGGTTTGTAAAAAGCATATACAGTTTTAACAAATGCAAACCGTCAAGGAGCTCAAACACTTGGTTTGAATAGTAATGTCTCATCCTGAGTGTACTATAGCCAAAAAAATTTTGAGACTTAAAATTTTGGGCCATGTCCTACAGACTAAGAAAGGTGGTAACATGGTTCCAGACAAGACCCTCACTTGATAGTGGTACAACTCAACACATCATTTCAAAGTATTATGGGTACCAACTTGGAAGGCTGTGCTAGAAACATACAGCAATTCAATTCTACCCAGCACCAACATTTAAGCTACTGACTCCATTCTAACTGCATCATATACAAGGTTCCCCTCTGACCTGTTGTCTGTATTAAGACTCATGCATGTCGTATACAGTTGCATTAAATTACCTCCGAAACATGTCTTCCTTATCATCCATAAATTTCCGTGCTCTTTGGAGATCCCAATCAGGAAAGAGGGCATGACATAGATTTTCATTGTGCATGCCACTGATATTATTACTAAAGAATTCCTCAGTAATGGGGACTCCACCATTGAAACCTACCTGTGGAGCACTTGCATTTCAGCTGGCTTCATAAGATATGACTAAACATGATATCGTAAAGGAATACCTCTTGAAGCATTTCACGGAAGGCATAGTAATGTAGAGGGTCTGAATCACAGAGTGTTCCATCAATATCAAACAGAATTGCTTGAAGAGGAGTGAGACAAGCGAGAGAGTATTTTCTGCTATCCCTGAATGTAACAAGAGAATTCACAACCCTAATAGAAGAAATCATAATGATAAACAAGTACTTTCATTTTTTCTTTCTAGTTTATTTATTTTTTGATTTCATGCAAGTTGCAAATGAAATAGATGATGAATAAAATATATAGAGAAGTATATGTGTTTGTAATGTATATATGAAAGCAAAGTTGGTCTCCTGATTGTTTTCAGTCTAGTAACTGCAAGATCATTAACGTACATAAGGCATAATCATCATGCACAGATATTGTTTAAAAAATCAAATGATTCTCAAAACTCCCGAATGTACTTTAATTCCCTTTACACAAAATTGAAAAATATGAAGTCTGTTTGGATGTTGAGGAAGAGGAAGAAAGAAAGAAGAAAAAAGGGCGTGCCTTTTCAATTTACAGCAGTCCTTGCAACTAAAAATTGAAACATTGATTTTTTTCTTTTCTTTTCACCCTTCTCACTTTCTCAGGGCGTAAGGAAGAGAGGCCGAAGTTGATATCAGAAAGGTTGAGCTAAGTTTAGGAATTTCCCTTCAACTGCATTGAATCAACTACTTTGTAATTATTAGGTTGAGCAAAGTTGAGGTACATATTAATTGCAATGTAATCCAACAATGCATGTTCATGCATTTATCTCACTCCAATTATCAATAAGCAATGAAAATATTCTCCTTGTAGGATGATGATGAGCACCCAGAGTCAGACAAAAGGTGCATCAAAATGTGATTCCAACACGAATTGGACCCAAGACACTCCCCAGAACAAAAATGTAGATTGAGAAATGGACAACATACACTTTGATAATAACGATTAAAACTAAAATCCAAAAGGGGAAGCAAAGAATAAAACAAATAATCTAAAATGGAACGAAAAAAATTATACCTTTCTGTTGGGTAAGGACTTGATGAACTGGACATTCGAGGAATGGAGATAGTCGCCAAGTCACACCGATTTTGTGTATAAATTGCAGTTTTCTGCAGATGGGTTCTGGTTAAGTGGTCAGAAAAGAGGAGGTGATGATGAGGAAGCTGAAGAGAAGCAAGAGATAGCATAGTATTATTGGATATGGCAGTTGGAGAGAGTCGGAGAGAATATGCCAATCTCTCTCTATCTCACACAAACACTGATCTCTCCTGTTTTATGGGGTTGTCCTTGCACTGCCTTGTGTTTTTCTGTGAAAATTTATAATATAATAATAAATTTTTGACTCCTTATAATTTTAACTTTGATTATTATGATTTTGTAATTTCTTCAAATTACTATGATTTTGGGTAAAAACAATATACAAAAATTAGAATAACTTTTATAAAAATTTAAAATAATTACATTTCTCACAAGATTTTATCTAAATGACTTTTCAAATCTACTTATAATTTTCATAAATATCAATAAAAGAACTTCTCAAATAATTTGTATTCAAATAATTTATAGTTTTTACTATCTACTTTTACAAAATCTAATAAAAACAGGTCTCAAAATAATAATTCAAAACTTAAGAATATATCTGTTTTGTCCGTCCCAACGGCATAAATAAATAAATATAAAATCCCAAAAGTGGCTAAAGAGCTAAAACCCACCAACGATTCGCCCCCTTTTTCTCTGCAGAATTAAAAGATGAGCAGGGCTTCCAATCTCTTCCAACTATGCCAGATTTCTTCCACCAATCTGCTTCTCAGAAGCTCCAAGTTCCCCAGAGGTTCTCTCTCTCTCTCTCTCTCTCTCTCAAGCATTGTTTTTAAAAGCACTCTCTTTTATGTTATTTTCAATCTTATGAATGTTTTAAAAACTTTCTTTCTTGCTTATATTGATGTCGTTTTAAGCCAAATACCCATTTGTATTGGTTTCAATATATTATCTTTACCGATAATTTTTAAGCTTCCTTTTTGGTTGGAAAGAAAGAGTGAGCAAAAGATTTATGAATTAGTCGTAAAGCTCGACACTTTAAGTTATTTTCTGTTTGAGAAACATGTTGGAAGAAGACCAAGGCCAATTATGATCAAATTCTTTGTGCTATGATTTCTATTTTGTTTTTAATACTTTTAGTTGTTTGCTTGTTTTTTAAAACTAATTTCAGAAATGTAGTTCTAGTTGGCATGAAAATTTGTTTTAGTTTTACGTTAAATGATTTTATTCTCAGCTACGAATAAACTGCCTTGGAACACAGGTATGAATGTCATACCTGTTCGGAAACTTTATCCAACTCTGTGCTTCTGTAAAACCGTGCAAACTACCACGTATGAAGTTGTCAATGGAAGCTATGTACCCTCTACACAAACTAAGCAAGAAAAGGAAATGAAGGTATTTCTCCATGTAATTCTCGTTTATCTGGTGTCACGAACATATCAGAAAAAAGAGAATGAGGGTTAATAAATGATCATTTTTTATATTCATGTAGCTTCTATATCTATCTTTTGGCTTGAAGTTTTAGTTACTAGTTCTCATATGACATTAAAACTTATGTATTTGGTATGCCCAAATAAGTTTATCTTTGATAAAAAGAGGCGTTGCCCGAGTACACAGGGAGTATACTCAAGAACACCTAACAAGATAAAAAAGAAAAAGGCAAGAAATCCTAATTACTAGAAATAGAAAAAAATTCTGGATTTTTTTATAAGTGAAAAACAAAAATGATTGTCAAAGATTATTTTGTTGTGAACTTCTAGAATATTTGAAGCAAACTAATATGACCTGGTTAAAGTTATTTTTCCACTCCACGATTTAATTTTCAGATTTCTCTATACTTTTATTGTGGTTATCTTTTTCATTAAGTAGGAAAAGAATTAATGGTGGTTGTTTTTTCAATTTCCAATGACCTAATTTTAGGACAAGTCATCAGCAAAACTTGATACAGTTGGTGCATTTCAAAAGCTGCCCATGGTGATGCCATCTGTTGATATACTTCATTCAGCACTGAGGAAGGCAAAAAGGGTTTTACCAACAAAGGGTACATGTTAGGCGGCAGTGTGTTTTTGGGTCATCCTTACCATTAAAATTTTTGTTTACCGATAAAAAGTGTGTTTTTGCTTCATCACTGGCAGATCTGGTTTTACTTGATATTCTTAAATAGGTGGATGTTGGTTTCCAAAACTTGCTGCAAACCTTGATCTTTAGTTCGTTATTTTGTAGGGATTGCCAATATTGCAAAGCGAGAGAGAAATAGAGGTGCAAAACAACTTGATGCACTGATGAAAGTTTGTCCTTAACTTCATATCTGTCATGTTATTATCTAGTACAAACTCATTTATTGTTTCATCTTTTCTACGCGGGGAAACTGTTCAACACTGACATCATAACTTCCTGTTTGCATCTTCAGGAATTGGTTGTTCCCTTGAGGACATATCTGGAGAGTTTTCCAAAGAAGAAATATCTTCACCCTTATGAACGATCTCTTATTGAATTAACACTTGGTGATGGGAATTATGAAGAGGTAATAGTTACCAACTAGTAGTCAACATTTTATGCACAAAATATTTTGTGTCTTAGTGGGGTTTTTCTGTGTTATGAAATAATTGGTCATACTTATGTTGACTACAAACTTTGGCCAGTTTGATCCTTACAATTTTTCTGAGCCAGTAACATGTCCAGTATCATCTCATCTTCTTTTTTCTTCTTCTTCTACTTTTCTTCTTCCCTTTTTACTTTTTTGGCTGGTTGGTTTTAGAGAGAATAAGTTTTATCATTTTGTGTGAAACTCTGATCAGCACTCTTTGACTGTTTTGCATTGCAAGAGAATTTAATGTCAGGACACTTGATTGAGTTTTGTTTTCACCACTAGAGATATTGTGGCTGTTCATTACTTCTATTGAAAAATAACATACACTTTATTGTGATGGTTTATATTTCCTTTATAAATCTTCTGACTGCGGATTTACTCGTGGTTTGATAGGTATTGGGAAATGTTGATGCTCTGAGGAAGAAGGTGGTATCTGTCGGAAAGGAACATGCTTCTTTCTGTGCCAAGGTTTGAATCTTGGCTCAAGTTTAAGTGCTGCTGTGTCACTTGTGTGGTCAAATATGGGGACTAATGATGTCTGATGCAATCTTAAGCTTTGTCCAAGCCACGTTGGAACCTATTAACTTATATTCGGACTTGCTATTGGAAAACTTTTTTCATTAACCTTCCCGGATAATTTAGCGAATCCCATATTATTCCTAAATTGCTGTCATCCTGCATATTGTCCATGTAGATTTACAAACATGCTTCAGATGATAGATTCTTATGTGCTTTCGACAACATATGCCTTTGGATGATTTTGAAGCAAATAATAAGAAGAAGAATAAATAAATTAATTAATTAATTAATTAAACGGAGTTATTAAGGGGTCGGGCTAACACGGTTGACAATTTTTTACTTAAGAAAAACCCAGCCATCAAACTGTTAGATTTGGTATTGTGGTTGTCAAACTAGAGTTCTGGTACGAAAGAAGGCAGGGGTTGTTGTCTGTTAACATTATTCTGCCATTTAAACTGTGCAGTCCTTAACGAAGCGTGAAGCTGAGGAAAGACTAAGTGAGGTGCGCTTTTTTCTTTGTTGAGAATATGTTTTACATTCACACAATCTAAGATTCATTTGGTCCTGTCTGCAGGGTATGAAGAAAATTGAAGAGGTGTTCAACCATGAAGCTGAAGTTGTCAATGATTTATTACATATTGCCAAGGTATTCTTCCTTTTTATGCAAGACGCTTCGATCGAAGATAAATCTATTTGAAACTATGCCACCACATACTTTGTTCCACTCATAAATCAGAAGGAAACATTACACAATTATAAATTATTATGTTGCAACTCTAGGTTAAATGTTGATCTCTATAGAAGTGTAATCATTTCATCTCGGTTAATTATTAGAAAAGCATGTACACGTAAGTTGGGCTTTATTTTTTTTGGAATTTGGAATCTGAATTTATTTATGAAACTTTGACAGGAATCACTTTACATTTTTTGGCCAGATTGAGCATGAATTATCTCTGTTTGGCAAATTGCATCATTATTTAATTGTTTTCTAACGGTTTCTTTTATTACAATCTTTAACATTTGCAGACTTTACGGGCAATGCCAGTTGTTGATTTGGAAACACCAACTCTCTGTCTTGTTGGAGCTCCTAATGTGGGCAAGTCATCTTTGGTCCGCACACTCTCTACAGGGAAGCCAGAGGTACTTGAATACTGATTGATGATTATATGTGCTTTTCTATGGATCCGTTTATACAGATTGAAGTTATACTGATGCTGTAAATGAGGGGTGTTATTAAGCCAAGTTAAAGCAATCCTTTTTTTATATAAGTAAAACATAAATGTTAATAAGAAAAAAATTAATTAAAACACGCACGCCCGGTGGGACTTGGCCAAGTTAAAGCAATGTGAAAATAGGATAAATGATGCCATATTGTTTAATTAGTTTTACTACCTACACAGCAGCAAAAATAAACGCACTATCAATGCTTGTCAATACATTAATCATCAATGCCTATATGTTTTCATTTAAGAACTCTAGTCCTAATTTTGTATTTAAACTCACAGGTTAATTAGGATTGGAGACAAAAAAAAAAATTATTCTTTTCTGGCTGCTAACTGTTATCTTTTCAACCCTACTCTTCCCTTCTGTTTTTAGGTTTGCAACTATCCTTTTACAACAAGAGGAATACTAATGGGTCATATAGTTCTGAACTACCAGACTTTTCAGGTCAATCACTCAATCTTAAGATGTGGAGTGCTATTTTTATTTAAGATTTATTCAATTCTAGTCACAACTGGAAAATTAACCACAGGTGACAGACACTCCTGGCTTACTGAAGAGATCCGATGGTAAGACACTATCCTTAATTATAACTCCCAGCTTGGATTACCTGACAGGAATATAATCACTTATAGAACACCATTATTGTTGTCTGTTTACACATTTCATCTTTTTCTTTCCTTGTTCTGCAGAGGACAGGAATAATTTGGAAAAGTTGACACTTGCTGTCCTATCACATTTGCCTACCGCAATATTATATGTTCATGACCTCTCTGGAGAGTGTGGGACCTCACCTTCTGATCAGGTATTGTGTTTTTGTAGTCCTGTTGGTTGTAAAGGTAAAGACAAGACGGTAAGCAATCTCTATGGAACTGGGTGAAGTTAAATTGCATAACATGTTACTTTGTAGTCAGGTTTTTATTTCACATGCTTGGGAAGCAAAGCTATATATGATTGCAATTTTGTATGGGGTTGGAATGCTTGAAGCAATCACTGAGCATTAGTGGTTTGATCAAACATTATGGCTGTGATTTTGGTCGATAGTTGGTTTTCAATTCTGAGTCTCCAATGCACATGCACTAAGAGGGAATTTTGACATCTCATTTGCCTCTGTTACATGGCTCACGTTATAACACAAAGGCATGCATATATAAGTTTATTTGCAGAATGTGTGGGGAAATAAATGAACACTTACAATTAAGTGATGGTGAATGGAATGGCTGTTGGTTTCAATTTATCTTTTCTTTTCCAATGGATTTTCAATTACTTGAGGAAGAGATTGCCTTGCTTGTTAGAGAGAGAGAGAGATTCATTTTAACCTCTCTGAAATCCACTCACTTAGAGAGTGCTGCATTTAAGATTTTTCTTTGTTGCTTAATGACATACTTTGTGTTATTGACGATGGGTTTGTAGTTTCTCATATACAAAGAAATAAAGGAAAGGTTCAGTGACCATCTGTGGGTCGATGTTGTGTCCAAATGTGATCTGTTGCAAAAGTCTCCTGTGGTCTTCATCACAGAGGATAGTCCTGATCATTTAGAGCTGGCAAGGTACCGGAAAATGGGACCTAATGGAGCTATGCATGTATCTGTAAAGAGCGAAGCAGGGCTTGCTGAGGTAACTATCTTACGAAAATCTTTTTTGATAAGTAACAATCTAATGAAAATTTAGGTCTTCAAAATAGCCTTGATTGTGTGCTTTTCTTGATTTTTTTTTATGTTTCAACTTAAATTTTTCCACATTCTCATTTCGTGAAAAGGAAGCTTAATTGCCTTTAGTATAGGTGGTGTAACAATGTAATCATAACACCTTCTGTTTCTTAGATTTCGTTCTCCCTTCAAAGGTATTATGAATTATGGAGAAAATTTTGGACCTATAATGTTGCGACTCGCCTTTTCCTTTTTGTATTCTTTTTGCTCTGAATTTTATCCAGGTGGATAGGTGGTTGAGAAGGCTATAATTTTGAATACCTTCATTACTATACACGCGTAATCCGACTTTTTTTACACCCGAATGCTGGTTAGTTGATGCTTATAAATTTCTAGAATCATTCACTCCAAAACCTTCCTGTTCTAAAATTCTTCCAACATTTTGGTTTCCAGATTTGCCTTGTGACTTTTCTAGAGAATTTTTTTCTCTGCAGCTGAAGGTTAGAGTGCACGAGCTGCTAACTTCGCAGATGGCCAAGATCAGAAGTCAGAATAGCAACCAAGAAAATCAAGTTTTTACCTAAGGTTGAACTCTTAGGGAATGCCCAAATTGCGGTAGAATTGCGTTCAAAGTAGCTGACTCTCAAAATTTTGACAATTCCCATGGAGAAGAACAAGCAGCAGAACAAGCTCAAGATGGTAGAATCCAGGTTCTCACCACTACCAAAAGCTGCAGCTTCAAATTATCCCAGCCCACATGTGATGAGGATTGCTCACTTAGCCTAGTTGATCAGGGAATGGACTTTGGTTACAATATTATTTATTTTGGAAACTTTTCTTTGTAATTGGTGTATACAAGTGTATATACTTATGCATTTATTCCCATATTGTTGTCGAAAATTTTGGCAGTTCTTTTTGTTCGTGAGTTGTACAGTTCCAAACACTTTGAAATGAACTTTCAGAACTTGTGATTGTCTTAGCTTTTGTTCAACTGTTGTGATTGTCCAACAACTGTTTGCATTGGTTTATTATAAAATGAGTTGTAAAAGATTTGTAGATGTATCATTACTCAAACTCAGACCACGATCACCTTTCACGACAGATTGACTAGAATACTTTCTCAATGATCTATCTCCTCAACAGAAGAATAGTGCACATTTCTCAGACAAAATGTAATATAGATGCCCAACAGCCCTAGCCGAGTGTGGAATGTCAATTTACACTGTTAAACATGAGATCATTAATTTTATGGATGCCAATATCAGAAATTGGCTGAATGGGCTGATCATCTCCATCCATTGAAGGTATGCGGCTCGATGGTTCTCGACTGAATTCATCTGGAGAAGTGATGAGCACAAGGTTAACAGACTTGAAAGAAGCATGCATCTTTCATGATCAAAATAAATAGTTAAAAACAGAAGCAAAATGGGTTGACACAATTATATCATTGTCTTCATAAACCTCAAGAAGATCTTCAATTATATTTTGTAATGAAGGTTAGTTGATGCTTACCATAGATTGAGTTTAAGGAAGCTGGGGAAGGAGTCAAGATGAAGTTAAGACCAACATAAAATCCCAAAGCTAATACTACTGTCACCATTACATAAACAGGCACTGCCAATGCCCAATACCTGAAATACGGAACATAAGTATGGCTTTCCCATAAATTAAAAATTAAAAAATAAGAAACTATAGAGCTATTCCAAGGGGGTAATTGGAGAAAATATTTTAATTTCTAAATTTGATCTACAAATACTATTCAAATCTGATTGAGGAGACCATACACAACTAAGCTCTACTGAGATCTAGGTTCCCTCTCACCCGAGTCATTTCTCAACAGGAAATGTGCCTAAAAGAATTCTAGGCTGAAAAACAAAGCATAGAAACCAATGTTAGATACCTGCTGGGGTAGTAGAATATTCCAATAGAATGTAGCCAAGCCTCTGGAACATATGCCCATACCAGGAAAATAACTGCTCACAGCAACAGAGGTGTGAGAAAATCCACAAAGCCCCAGTGATGCTATAATCCCAAAACTTCGGCCAAGATCTATCTATGACACCCTAGCCATTTATGGACAGGGAAAAAGCACTTATAATGCCAAACAACAGGTACGCCAGCATTTGATACCTTGTCAAACAAAAAAGTAGAACAAGATTGATGACACCAAACCTACTATCACTATGTCTAGATAAACAAAGTGGCTCTAGATTCCAAATATTCCTTCAACCTTCTCACATTATTTATTTAAACTCATAAGTTACTAGCAAAGCATAAAGAATTTTCAAGCTAAGGACAAATGAATAAATTGATGAAAAATAGAGCCACAAGATGAAGCTGTCTGAGGAAAAAAAAATAGATTTTTTATATGCGGAAGAAATAATGTAGACGTGGCGATGTTCCTTTGGTATAAAGATGCATTTCCTTTTTGCCAGCATGACATGTTTATTATCCTTGTTTCTACTAAGGTGCACGCAACGTTATAAGGTCAAGCTGATTTCAAGCATAGCATTGTATGCATCGATTGAAACATTTTGAAGTATCTCAGGCATATTCCTGAGATATTTCAGTGCAAAATAACTTTAACACAACCAAGTCTGAACATGAGGTAAAAAGTGTGAGATATATGAAGTGGACCTGTAGAGACAACAGTACTTATGGAACCTACAAACCCAAAGATAAATTGATTGAAACATTTTGAAGTATCTCAGGCATATTCCAGAGATATTTCAGTGTGAAAGAATGAGGCAACTTCAACACAACCAAGTCTAAACATGAAGTAAAAAGTGCAATGTTGAAGTGAACCTGTAGCAACAACAGTAGTTATGGAACCTACGAATCCATAAACTTCTGACGGCTTGGGACCATGCTCTCCAGACACTCCAAACCCAGAATCCCTCTCATCCGCATCCAGAAATGAAACAGTTGCCCTCCTTTTCTTTGACAGACTGAGAATTCTTCTAGGACTATTGACAGAATGAGGCTCTTCCATGGCTTGCCCTATTATATACCTAACAATTCAGCACACTCAAGGTTGCATCTCACTGAATGCCAAAATCTCCACTGGAAGCAAGTGAAGACAACAATAGCAGTGAAATCAGAAAAGACACCATAACCCCCTTTCAAAGACTATCATAACTCTTGAAGGTTTAAAAAATAAAGAAATCTTTTTGTATTTAATTGCAATCTGGACATCTAAATTCAAAGTAGCATGCTAACTATATTAACGTTTCACATATGCACACATTCCCACAGGTGTCTGTAGCCGGTGGAGACTACATCCACCATGGGTGCCAATAGTACGGGTCCAAATCCTATTCTTTCACACAAGCACACACAGAATCAACAGGAAGATCAGGGGATTGATAAAAAAAATCATATAAACTATAAGGCATTGCATGCAGAGCGATGAAGACAGAGAATGACAGAATCCCTTTAATACAAACAACATTGACACACATTCGGATAATACAAGAAAAGGAGGGCCAAAGTCAATCCTGATGAACATAATACCAATATATGAGGTTAGAGGCAATAAATAGAAAGGGAACACATCTTTGCATTTACTTTGCTTCTATTAGTTTCTTTTCTTTCATTCTTTTGTTCTTGTGAGGTACAGATGGTCAATGGATTGAACTAACAGAAAAAAAACATTTACACAAACAAGTTGTAGGCATATTATTGTGACACAGCATCTGATCTCAGATAATAAATCAAGCAATTTAGAACTCACGAAAAAAGAAGTGCATAAATTTTGTTTGTGTGAACAGAAAGGGTAAACTATAGAAAAGGAAGTTGATTTCAATCATTCTATGAGATTCAAACGGAAATAATGGCGCTAGAAGAGAGAAAACTTACCATGAATCGGCCGAGAGATGACGATGGGAAGAGAGAAGAACGACGAGGGTTTGGTTCCTCTTGAGTGGAAACTGAAAAACGACTTGATAGTTCTGGCAACTGTCAAGGCAAGAATAATCGACGCAACATCCGAAAAGTGTCTTCACAGGTACCTTTAGTGACGAATGTTGCTTATCCATCACTGAAAAACTTCTGACAGCGACCATTGTCAAGTTCGCCTCAATATCCTATACAACTTTTATTTATTGTTTTACTACTCATTTTACCATCAATCAATTATTATTTTTCACATTGTGGATGAAGAAGAACTAAAATATAGCTCCTCTTTTGCATTTTTATCACATAGAATTGTATTATGGCATCATGGATCACCATGAAAATCCTTTGAACTTTAAAAATAATGAGAAGTGATAAAATCACAAGAATATCTAGAAAAAAAAAACCTATAAACTGACATAATTTCATATGATACATTAGATTTACTTTATAATAGAACATATCATATTAAACTACGTCAATTTATGAATTTATTTTTATAAGTTCTCTTTATAATTAAAATATCTCTCTAAAATAATAATAACCAAAAACTTTATTCATTTCAAGCACAAGGATATATGAATTTCAAACATGCTAATTAATTATTAATAATTTATTAGCACGTTAAAGTTTTATTCATTTTTTACCTTTATTTGTTCTCAAGTCTTTTTTGATAAGAAAGAAACTTGATTGATCGAATGAAACTAAGCAAAGCTCATATACACAGGAAGTATACAAAAGAGAGACCTAATTATATTCTAAAAAGTTGAAAAGAAAGTAAAAACTCGTGAATATTCCCTCCCTTTAAAACTGTTGTCAAATCTTCATGCCATGTGATAGAGAGATAGAATAACAATTCTCATTCATTAGTTTTTGAGGATCCACTGTCTATGTTTTGACAGTCTTCATACTTAATCCAAGTCCTTATGCATTTGAATGATGTCAAGCTGCATTTACTTGTTCAGTTTTGATGCTGCAAATATTAAAAATTGACATCTATTAATGGTAGTAGAATATATTCATCTAGATTTTGTTTGAAAAACAAAACAAAATATAAATTGCATTTTATATTCTAAACTATTAAAATTAAACTAAAAAAAAATACGACTTTATATCATCTGTAGAACATACGGCAATCAAAATTATGCCATGTCATATATTTTTCATCAATTTTAATAGTCATAATTGAACATTTATGTATAGGATTTAATGGTTTGGGGGTTGAAGTGTATCCTATGAGATGAAAGTTGAATAAAATATTATTATAATATTAATTTTTAATATTTAAAAAAGTTGAATTATTTTTTTATTTTGTTTGAAAGTTTGAGAAAATTATAATGATTAGATGAAATGAGATGTGATGAGATAAAAACAAAACAAATCAGGCCTAAAACTAGGGGTGTAACCGGTTCGGTCCGGTTTATTTTGGACAAAATTTAAGATTGAACTGGTTTTGCATTTTCGAAAACTGATTACGCACCGATTACCCTCCTAAACCAGTACCTTTGGTTTTACTGGTTTAATTTGGTTTTTCGATTTTAATAGTATTAGTACTAGGGCATAAAATGTAATTAATATACTAATATACATTAGTATACTAATTAATTAAAGCGAAATGTAATTAATATACTAATGTATTACGTATTTATCAAAAGGAATATGTTGAGAATTTATTAGACCATAAAATGTTATTAATATATATATATATATTTTATGTTTGAAGTATATGATCAAATAAATTTTCATATTTAAGATTAAAATTTTATGTTATAAATTATTAATAACATTATTTTATATATAATTATAATTTATATTATCATATATAAAATTTATATAATATAAAAATATTATATATAATATTAAAAAAATAATTTAAAATATACAATATAGTAAACCGGTTCAGTCCTAAAAAGCATAGAACCAGAATCGAACCGGTATCGGTCAATTTTGGAACTAAGAGAATGGGTCCCGGATCGAACCTGTCTAAAACCAGACCGGTCCGGGCCGGATTTTCGATTTTCTAGTTAATTTTACACCCCAACCTAAAACTATGATAACTAGTGCACATAAACATTTTATATTTTTTCTTTCTGCAAAAGAACATTCACTTGGGCAACTGTTTCACTTGAAATCTATGGTCCCCTTGCATGGTGTCTCAGATTCCAAAGTAGACCAACTTCCACCGTTTATTAGAAATAGAGATAACAGTCATATTCCAATTTTTATCAATAGGGAATTAAATTCTGGTTCCTTAGGAATTTAGCATTTCAACATGAAAATTGGGATTCTTTGTAACGTGGATTCCGCATCAGATGTACAATCCTCCCTTCATGTATAAGAAAGTGAGAAATGAGATTTCACATAATCATGGTGAAGGCAATTTTCTAACAGATGCTTTAAGCTGTATTTGGTAAGTGAAGTTCAGATTGCTTTACTATTATTCATAAACAATTTACTACTTACTATTATTTATTAATTCTTTAGTATTATTTACAGATCATTTGAGATAACCTCAATATCTAAACGTAACTTTATTAATCATGGTGTATGTGTGAAGATTCTAGAATACGGTTAACAACTCGTCTATGTTTGAAAAGTGAGATGAGTTGAGAATATCTCACGTCATATCATAATTTTTTTTCCAAACATCACTCAAAAGTAAATATTTTTTAATTTCAAAATTTTAATTTGTTTATCTAATAATTACCTAATCATTACAATTTTTTTAAACTTAAAAAAAAAAAAAAAAACAGGACCACTTAGCATGTACCGCTGGATAACTTTTTAATATTAATTTTAAAAGAGTTTTAAATACATATTTATAAATCAGTAAATAATTTTTTAATTATAGAAATTACTAAAATTATTAATATAAAAAATTGAAGGAAAAAGACATGGGGATGTTTGTCCGTTGGAATTACCGATCACAGAAAGTGCTTATTTGTGCTTTTCACATTATAAAATTCCCAACCTGTCCTTACCGCAGCGGACAAAACGCTCGCTCCAACAGGTACCGACACCGTCTATTTAGGGGTGCTCCGCGAAGCCTTCCTCGCATCCCTGTTTTCCTCTGTTTTCCCGTACTCTTTCTTCCACTATCTCAGTCTCAGATCTCTCCCTCTCTCTCCCTCTCAAAGGGTAAGGATCTGAATGTCTTCCCTTTTGATCTGCTTGAACTCTGCAATGTCGAGTTTATTCGTAGGCGCTTACTTTTGGTTGAGTTTTTGATCTTGTGTTTTCTATGATGATTTTGTGTTTCTGCTTGGATCTTTGATTTATCTCCCGTTTGGTTTCCGAGGAAACAGGGCGAAAAGAAATGGAACTTTGAAATTTTTTTCAAAGTTGACTTGCTACTGATTGCTAAAAACTGGAGCATTATGAACGGTGGATCTGTGGAGATTTGAAAGAGTGCTTGTTTTGAATGGAATGATCTGAATTCATTCTTTTTGATAAATTGGAAGATCTAAGTTCATGCAGGAAACGTGTGGATCAAAGAGGTTTTCTTTTTACTATTTGGACATGCTCGTTTTTGCAGAGAATAAAATGAAGAAGCGCGCTAATATTTTTTTTACATGTATATTTTTAAAATTGGATCGGAGAAAATCCGTTCATTTATCTGTTTGTGTGCATTTTACTCTTGCAGTTCGACTGGACGTTCAATTCTTCAAAGAGAAAATCTTCCAGCAGGAAGGAGTGTTACGGGCCAAATAATATCCTCTAATGGTGTCTTGGCACGTACGCCACCCATGAGACTTTCCCAAATTGGAAAGAAAACGCGACACACGCGAAAGGTAATCCCTACCCATCAGTCCTCTCCAGAACTCGACCTACTCTCCTCACCTTCTCTCCCATCGACCGTAAAGCCCCTACCCACCCTGTGTTCCTCTCTCCCATTGGCCACCAGGTAGGGCCTAGGGGTGTCCGATTTTTTTCGGTCTGATCCAGTCCAGTCAAAATTCGGAAATCTAGGTGAATCTGGATAGTTATCCGTTCAGATTAGACTCGGCCGGATAAGATGAACCCGGATCCGGTATAGACCCGATTACGAATCCGATTATATAATCTGTTTATTTGTAACCGGGTCTTATTTTAAAAAAAACATAAAAAATAATTCAATTTTTTTAAATTTCAAAGAGTTTTGCTACTCATTATTCTCACACATCACATTTCAATTTCTTTTAATTTTTTTCTTTTTAAACTTATTAGATTTTTCTACTCATAATATTATAATTGTTTTAAAAAAAAGTACTATAAAAATATATTTTAAATTTTAAACAATTTTTTTTAATTAAAAAAAATTAATAAATCTAAATTAAATTCAGTTACAATCCCCATATTTAAATCCGGTTACGATCCGGATAGAAAAAAATCTGAATATTAAGATTGAATCAGGAATCCGATTATCCGTTCAGATTATTTTCTGATTAATCCGTTTTTAGAATCCGGATCCGGATATGGCCGATAGATTCGGTTGCATACCCTGTGAACCTCTCTCGACTACCCCATCTCTCCTCGACGACTCGACCCCGTGAATTTTGGTAAGCAATATGTGCTATCAAGGTAGGTGTATATTCAGTAGATGTTTTAGCTTACACAAATCAACGAGGGAGATAAAATAAATCTACCATTTCAAGAGGGAAGGGACTCGGCTGGCAGAGGACTTCGATTGTGTTGCACAATGGAGAAGTACGGTAGGACGCGACGGCAAGAGGGAAGGGACTCGACAGGAGCTCAACGGCGTTTGGGCGTGGATCAAAGGCGTCTGGCAGCGGCTGGCGGCAAGGAAAATTTCTGATACCAGATGAGTGGAGGGAAAAACAGCAGATGAAATTCGTAGGCTTTACACTTTGATTTCTCCGTAACAATCCCATGTAACCGATCTCATTTCTTTAACGTGACGTGTTTGGATTGGTGGGTGTTAAACGGACTACAATACCCGGTCTGTTCCAAAGAGGAACTGTTCTTCAAATAGCCGAGAAGCGGAGAAGGTTACAAAACGCTGAAAAACTCATTAGTACACTAACACCTACTTGCACACACCCCAGATATATAAGATAAAAGTAGTTTTTTTTTTTTTTTTTTTTTTTATGTATTTAGAAAAGAAGACACTTATAATTGGGTATTTTTTTTATTAGTTGTATTTTTCTTGATCATACTTCGAAACAATTTGATGATACAAACATGCATAGTGAAGGTAGAGACATGTACTGGAATATTTGTAGGTATGGACGTATTTATCTGCACATACGTGCGCAATGCAAAAGAGGATAGAGAATTGTAGTTGATTGTGACAATTATAGCAGTATTAAGGTAAAAGAAAATAGATATTGTTACATTTGTGTATTTGTTTATTTGATTGTAGCATTGGTTTAATGCAGATAGCATATTCAAAATAAATTAGTTGGTGTTCATGGGAATCGTTGGCGAGGCTGCAAACAAGGTATATATAATCTTATTTTGGTATTGGGGTATATATGGTTTTACTGATATCACATAACAAATTTATTTGGCCGCAGGAGTCTAACAGAAGCGTATCTGAGAAGAAGCCTACAGTTGTTTTTGTTCTAGGTCAGCACCTTGCTCGTATTTACTTATTGATCTTCCATACAGTTAAATCACACTCAAAAGAAAACCATTAATATATTTAAATCGGTCCTTAGATGAACTTAGGACCTCACCCTTCACCCTTCACCTTTTTTATGGAAGGAAGAACTGCCGTTCGAGCCAGACTTTGTTGTATTGTTATAATTACATCTACAAATATATTTGCTTTGGCATTATGAAGTGCCTCTCCTTCACATGTTGTCCACTTTGAGATGGTTTTTGAACTTGGAGGCATGCCTCTTGTATACCTGCCTTGTTTGCAGTGGGAACCATTGCTTTTCTTGGCCAGAAAAGGGGAGTGAGAACTGGGTTTCCCACCTTTTGAAAGAATAATTTTATCATGTTTAATTTTGAGAATTTATAAATTTTTTAGATTATTATGATAACTACAAATAACCATTATGCTAAGATTTAGACTTTTCTAATGACAATAATTCTCAACCTCATGGTTGGTGAAGATTGATTAGTCAATTGTTAGATCAATTAGATATGTGAAACCCTCTTGTTTTATCCAAACCTTAATTATTTTGTCCTCCCTTTTTTTTTTTTTTGTGATAAGTAAAATAAAACTCTATTGAAACAAGTAAACAGGTGTTGTCCTCATTTCCTACTGCCAATGGGTCCTAAAATAATGCTAATGGATAAAAGGCAGCCACAACCACAGGGGCAAGATTTTAGTTCCTTTAAAATAATGTGCTAGCTTGGATATTTTGTTTTATTACACTTATAAAAAAAAAAATTTGTTTTATTATAATTGTTACTTTTGTCCATTCGGTTTTGATACTAATATCTCAGCCAGTGGTCTTTCTTCCATCTATTCGACAAAATTCTTGCAGACCTTTCTAAGTTGATTTCTTGATTCTTTTGACTGGCCAGGTGGCCCAGGTAGTGGAAAAGGTACCCAATGTGCGAATATTGTTCAACACTTCGGTTATACCCATCTCAGTGCTGGTGATCTTCTCCGAGCAGAAATCAGCTCTGGTTCTGAAAATGGGTAAAATTTATACTAATTACTATCTGTTTAAAGTTTAAACTATCAACATTAGATTTGTTGTCCCTTGACTGACCATCAAATGAACAACTTTATGTTTAGCAGATTAACATCACATGTAAAGAAAGATACAGAAACCTTTATAGTTAGCATCAGTCTAGGCATGTAGTTATATGGTGTGATCTCTTTACCTTTAAAAGTTGTACACTACTGAGAATTATTGTCAGGAAATGATTTGTTATTTTTGCGCGGCTGGTCTACAGCACTATGATTCAGAACATGATGAAAGAAGGAAAGATCGTTCCCTCGGAGGTAACTATTAAGCTTCTCCAGCGCGCAATGACAGAAAGTGGTAATGACAGATTTCTTATTGATGGTTTTCCTCGTAACGAGGAAAATCGAGCAGCATTTGAGGATATTGTAAGTTCTTTGCACTCTCTTTTCTTTTCTTTATTGGATTTTGCTATTTGTATCTGTCTGTTTGGAGTAGTTGTCTCTGAATAGACCATGTAGTAGTTTATATTTACAAGAAGCTAATATTTCATGATGCCTTCTTTTTAAGTGCTGTAATATCTGATGGTTATGCAGACAAAAATTGAGCCAGCTTTTGTCCTATTTTTCGATTGTTCTGAGGAAGAGATGGAGAGGCGTGTTTTGAATAGAAACCAGGTTTGACAATCTCTCTCTCTCTCTCGTTTAATGTCCTTCCTCTCTTAATAAAGATATATTTTTTCCATTCCTATTCTTTTTATGTGTAATGAAGGGAAGGGAAGATGATAACATGGAAACAATTAGGAAGCGCTTTAAGGTTTTCTTGGAGTCTAGTCTCCCTGTGATTGAGCATTACAAGTCAAGGGGAAAAGTTCGACAGGTAAGTTTTTCTTTATTTTCTAACTTCAGTATTTATAATTTGTGGGTAAATTTTATTGAGCATTTATCCTATTACTGATTTTGTGCTTTCATCCCCAGATTGATGCTGGAAGGCCAGTTGAAGAGGTTTTTGAGTCTGTTAAAGCTGTATTTACCTCAAAAAATGAGAAGGTAAAGCACCGTAGTTGTGCTTGGTGGAAATTTAATCAACATGGTCTCTGTTTTGGAAGAAACAGAATATCTGGAAAGAGAGTTAAATGATGTTGAATGGATGGAGTTGTATTGTCTCAATAATCACATCAGTGTGCCTTTGTAAAGATATTATGGAAATGAATGGCCAATATGAGGCGAATTTAGCTTTAATGGAAGCTTATATTTTTTTATATTGAAGTTTGCATAAAAGATCAATGGTTGATAATTTTCACATTTCATAGAATATAGAAAATACGAGAAATAGGATTTTGTCAAGAACAATTATGATCTCTAACTTATCTAATTGAGAAGATATTGTGGAAAACTGTTCGATTGGGTTTGAGGTTGGACACCAATGCATTATAAGAATTTGGGGTTATCACCAGTCTTGCAATAAAGTTGCAATTTTCAATCATTTGTCACTCATGAAGTTGTGAACTATGCAACTGCATAGTGTATTGCTCAACAAGTAAGTGCAACTGGATGGTGTATGCTCAACAAATAAGTTGGATATTTCAATGATTTTTTTTATTGGCACCGGGTGTCCAAGAACTTAGTCTCGACTAATCCCAAAGGTGCACAGGCCTTTGCAAGGAGTTTCGCCAGTGCTCCTCGGTTAAATTCAAGGGGAAATACCCCAATCCGATAGCCCTTAGAAATTGTTTGCACTAAAGAGGATTTGAACCTTAGACCTAGAGGAAGCATACTACTAAGACCAAGGCCTTTACCACTTGAGCCCAACACCTAGGTTATTATATTTCAGTACTTCCAGGAGACAAAATTCATGAACCACATCTTTCTCCAAGTTCTATTTGTTTATTTTTCAAATTTTATACTTAGCATTCTGACCAAGCCACTGCACTCTCTCATTGCGGTTCACCACTACATGAACTGCATAAAAATAAGTTTGAAGTTCTATCTTCTTTTTTGCATTAATGGAACACCAACATACAGTCGATTTCGGTGTACATTTTTCTCATATTGATGTTGCGGTGTTTGCAGGCTGACTGAGCACTACATATCCACCTGATATTCAAGTATCGTATCTATTGAGGTAAAACTTAAGATTCCTATACGTGTATTTGATAACATAGTGCTGCTTTGTAATTTAATGGTCACCTCAAAGAGAGAATTTGGTTCGTTTTGTGCCTCGTTAACAGGGGCAGACCTACACTTTTGAAATATCATAAAAAGATCAAAGTTTAAGGGTTTTTTTTTATAAGAAAAAACCTATAAAACTCACTCCAATATTTCTTGGTTCTGCCCCTGTTCATTGGTTTCATATTCCATTTTGATACCAAGAATCTGAGATATGCCACTGAAATTAGAAGTCAATCTTAGTTTTGAAGGCTATTTTTAGATAATCAATGATAAAGAATACATTCTGAGCCGTCCCCTCTGATTATGGTTTTCTTCTTCTACGTAGATCGGGAGAAAAAAAAATTTCTTATCAACCTTAAGTCAAGACTTTCTTTCCTCTTCCGTATCTTTTTTATTCACAGTTCTGTGCACCAAAGCAGATTCAGCAGTGTGTTTAACTTTAAGTTGCCTCGCTTTTTAAAAATCTGGTGAAGAGTAGTGATGAATATTTTGGTGTGACCTTTTTTACACCAAGCTGGAAAAAGCAATGTCTCTTTAATGGACTCTTTGCACAATGTATGAGAAACGACCTGATCACATCTGAAGCCATGCACGCACACACGGGCCTGTTTGGAACTTGGATTGAACTGAGATCAACTCAGTTCAGTCTAATTTTAAACTGAATCTAACATCTAAAATACTTTAACTCTCAAATTATTAAACTCATCTCAACTCAAAACCTCTTTACACGTGGGACCAACAACCTTTTTCAACTCAATACCTCTTTACACTCAGGACTCACAACCTTTTTCAAATTTCCATAAATACATCTAAACTCATCTTAGGTGGATCCCACAAAGCTCATTCCACTATCTCAATTCACTACTATTCATAAAGAACTTAACTCAGCTCAACATCCAAACATGGCCAAGTTCAAAGTCCATGGAGCACTGCCGTGCTCGTGAATTGGATGACGAAGTGAATTTTAAAATTGTACTTCTCAATGTGCAGCTTGCTGATTACTTACTATATCGTTATTCTTCCTTCAGGTTCTGTATTTTGGCTGCGTATCCTTGTACTCTGCGAAGGATGATATATCTCTCCCTTTTTTTTTCCCCTTAATATAGAAGGTTGTATTTTATGCTATTGAGTGTAATTGTATACCTCCATTTTTCTTCTCTTTTGGTTGTATTTCTCTGTAATGACATCAAATAATAATTGTAATAGCAATAAGGATCCTTTTTTGAGTCTCTAACCATTATCTCTTCTTTTCTCCTTTGCTTGAATCAGGCATTAAAAAGGAGTTAAAAGTTTCTGAAGGATTGGTCTGCACACTTTTGTGGGCCAATTGTATATTGGAAGTTACTTTACTGTTTATTTAGCAATTTCTAAGGCTGGATTAATCATTCTTTAGCATTTTCCACGGATTATATTCAAATATGCTGGAAGTATGTACTGAGAACACCCAACTAGAGGGATGAAGAGAAAGAACACTTTCATGGAACATAAAGAGTTAGAAGGAATGGAAGCTATTTTTTGTAGGCTGCCATCTAAACATAAATAAAGAGAATAAGCATAATGACTTTCTAATACCATTCTCTCACAATCTTCAAAGATTCGAATATAAGAGAGTTAAATGCAACAGTACCTTACAGAATAAGGGGGTGTCCTCCCCACCCCAAGTTTCTATTTCACTCGCACAGAAAAGTTAAAGCATCTAAAACCTCTCTAAGCAAAGGGAAATTAAACAAACATAATCCCATTTTCCCTAATGGTGTCGATAACAATCCCGAGCTTACCCTCAATTCTCTCACTTTTTCTGGGCTCATAAGACATTGCAAATACATCAGCTTCCTTCGACCTCTCTGCAATCAGCTTCCCAATAACTCGACAGGCATTGTGATCAGTGAGTGATGGTAACGTAAACCTCAGGTCCCTGGAATTCGTGGTGGCAACAGATATCACTTTGCTGGTGGCCCGGTGCATAACTTTCGCATGGACAAATCGCTTTGAAAAGAAAACATTTAGTAAAAATGGTCTCATGTACATATCTGTCCTTTGTTTCCATGATTTCTTATTTGGTCTTTTAGCAGCCTCACTTCGAGATCTCCGGGTCCAGGCAGCTTGAATGAAAGAACCCTACAGACAGACAAAAGCGAGTTAATAGATTTCTTACAAATTCAACTTCTAAGTCCAAACTAACCAAACTATAAGAAAGAATGGGCTTCTAAAGATGCAATCGGGTAGATATCATAGCTCATGATAAAGTTCAACACATTGCAGTCTGCCTAAATAAAACATTGATAGGGTATGCCCTTTCAATTAGATGACCCATTCAAAGTGTTTTCGGGTTCACATTTAACCTGAGAAAAAAATAAACTGGAATAGGAATTTATACTTAACAAAATTGCTTCCAGAATCCAGATAGAAAATGATTGTAAAAAAATAAATATAAACGGGAAAAAATCACAAAGTATATTTGGGAGCAGTAAAAGGAAATACCTACAAGACAAGTTCTTGTCTCAGCATGCAATCAAATCACGGTCCTCTAAATGGAAGAATAATACAAAGTGGTATATCTGAAAATAAGTTAAGACTAAAGAAGAAAAAGTGAAGGCCAAAATGAACTCAACCTGAAATGAAAATTTCTTCTTCAAACCTTAGAAGTTAGAATGGCTCTTTCTCAAAAATATCAATAGACAGAATGAGCTTCTCTGGGGAAACTTCACCATAAAAGTTCATTCTAAAATAGAATGTGGTAAGTTCTTTGAGCCTTGTTCTTAATGCTAAGCTCGCATTCAAGTACGAAAACTTTACTAACTCTCAATACAACATTGTGGCATGTTTCTTCATCATTTTGAATGCACTCCTTATCTTAAAACTTTTGTCAATCCATCCTGTACAACAAACAGAACTCTCATCTGCAGTTTCTTTCACTACTTATCACTACCATTCCATGTCGTACAGCAAAAAACTTCCTTGGAAGTACAAAACTGAGAAGGATACGACAAAGTATATAATTTCCATTCATAATCCATTTTCGCAGATCATTCACTTTTCATTATAAATAAATGGGGCATTCATTGTCTCAATTTCAGCAAACACCAAAACCGCATCAATCGGATTTTTCTTCTGGGAATCCAATCTGCATAACAGCAGCTTCCCCTTCTAAATTCAACACACAACACACAACATTTGTTTACCACACAGAATAAAATTGGGTTTGATACTCAGGCAATAACTATTCTACTTGTACCCGTCCAAACTTGTTTGTTTATCAACTACTAGAAAGCTTAAAAACGACTAAGATGGAGTAAAGGTTCAAGATTTATTTTCTGCTACCAAAGGGGTTTGTTCATCAAAAGAATTAATTGGGTTGTGAGCCAAAAGAAATTCAATTCATGTACATACACACCCAACCCCACAAACCAACATCTGCTACTGCGAATTGGGTTTTCAACAATTTACAATATTCAAGAAAAACCAAGAAATAGGTCATCTAAATGGACTCTTGGTAAGTAAAAGGATGAAAAAAATCATCTAAAATGTGGAAAATGAGAGATTGGCGAAAGTTGCATTTACCTTTTTGAGTATGGGGTTAGGTGGGACTGCAACGCAATTGGAGAAAATGCCGAGCTTGGGAAAGGAAGATGTCCAAGAAAGCGAAATGGGTTTCAGTGAACGACTCGGAAGCAACTCAGTTGGAAGAATAAACGGTGACGAGGATGACGCGGGACTTGATATACACGCCATCTTTAAGCCTTGAAGCTCTGCTAGCTGCCTTCTCACACTTTCGCTGTCCCGATAAGAATTGGGCCTTTCTACACACAAAATACGAATATATTACTCTTTCGAGGATGAACGTTGCTATTCATAAGTCACACCAAAAATTTTTTATTTTTTTAAAAATGTTTTCAAGTTTTTTTTAGTTTTATTATTCTTAAAATAATTGAATTATTCTACTCATAATCCATATACCACACATTTGGTAAGAGAATAAAATTAAAGAAATCATAAAAATAATGGTATGTGGTGTATGAGGCTTAGTAATAGAATTTTTCTTCGAGGATATCTCATTCAGGTTAAATGATCTCAAATTATTAAATAAAATATAAAAATTAATTTAACTTTTTTCAAATCTTAAAATAAAAATTATATTAAAAAAATAAATTTTAACAATATTTTATTCAACATTCATCTCATCTCATTTGTGTGTAACTAAACGAGACCTCAATTTTTGAAAAAAAAATTTGGCAATTAAAATATGTATAGATTATCCAAGATTAATACGTTATTAAAAATTTTAAATTAGGAAAAAAAATACACTTGCTTTGCATCCTAGAAATGATTTAAAACTGTAGACTTTGTTGTTAAAACTATCAAATAGAGCATATTATACTATCAAGTTATAAAAAAAAAATTGACACTTTACAATAGTTTACATTATAATTTAAATTAAGAAAATGATACACAAACAAATATTTTTTACAAGATGGAAATTTTTGTAAAATCACTTATAAAAATAACATTGTTTTACAGAAATATTATCAATTTAAAATATAGTTATAAACAAATTATAGCTATTAAAATAAGTGACATAATATAATCTTGATGGTTAGATCTTAATAAAAGGTGCAAAGTTTCATTTTTTAATAATTTGATATCGCTTTTTTTTTTTTTTTTTTTAAAAAAATTTGATGGTTGATATATTAATTTTCATAGTTTCAAGTCCAAATTGTCTGAAATTCTAAAGTGAGTATATATCTTTTGAATTATAGATAAAATTGAAACATTTGGATTTAATTTGATTTTAAATACATTAGAAATTTTAGAATAATAGTAGATTGACGAATTCATCATGTGATTCATATAATACGTGTAAGTCAATAAGAATTTGAT
Organism: Juglans cinerea; assembly: GCA_961763995.1. NCBI lineage: Eukaryota > Viridiplantae > Streptophyta > Magnoliopsida > Fagales > Juglandaceae > Juglans > Juglans cinerea. The sequence goes on along the minus strand of CAUIVZ010000015.1, from coordinate 21,668,843 downwards.
ACCACATATTTGACAAAAAAATGTCATATTTCGATTTTCATGTGATCATTTTATCGTTATAATTACAAATTTCATGAAACTCAAATAATTTACTACCAATCTGGTTAAAATGAACAGAATTTTGTTACACATAAATACCATTTTTAGTGGAATCTATTATAACTTAAAAAATAATTAAATTTTAATTATTTTTTAGTATAACTGATGTAAAAAATTTACACGTCAGTAATATATTAAGTGTGTAAAAAATAAAACTTATAAATAATTTTTCTCAAATGAAATCCATAAATTTATTGCCCTACATTTGTAAATACTTGACAAAACACACACACACACACATATATATATATATATATATATATATATATCAAAAGAAAAAAAAAATATTTTAAACAATAAACTTTCACGCGACCAATATATAATTGTCCCAAGACTCCCAACAATAATCACGAAGGAAATAAATAAATTTTATTTGAGTAATATTATGAAAAATTATATTCTATCGTTTTTATACTACACATTATAGATATTTTTTTAATTTTTTAATTTTTTTCTCTTACTAAATTTGTGGTGTATGAATAATGAGTAGAATAACTCAATTAATTTAGGAAGAATAAAATAAAAAATTTTAAAAATTTTAAAAAATAAAAAATAAATTTTAGGTTTTTGATACTCATACACACAACACTTATTTTTATTTTATTTTATTTTTAAATTAAAATATTTTTTAGTTTTATTTTTTCTAAACTAATTGAGTTATTCTATAATTTCTATTAATAGAAAAAAATAACAAAATTATGTGTAGCGTATGGATGTAAAGATAATAAGTAAAATTTTTTTATAATTTTAAGATATATAAATTTCGAAATAAGATCCACCTTTTAAAATAAGATTTTTTCTCTACGTGATCTTAACTTTTCAAAGGAATATTAATGCTTGAACATCTTAAAAATAGTAATTCTACATGCAATCGTGAAATACGTAACCGCCGCGTAATCGTTTTGAAAAAGAGTGGGGTCCACTATTAAAAAATTAATTTTTTTCATGTGGGTCTCATGTTTTATTTATTTTTTTTGAAGTGATTACGCGGCGGTTACGCAATTCACGGTTGTAGTATCTTTTCTCCTTAAAAATTAATAAATTAATATTTTATTTTATCTATTGTTTTATTTATTTATTTATTTTGAAGGAGAGCATACCAAATCGAAATGATTAGATCTCACCTAAAGGCCCCTCGAGCGTTGGAATGTGCCCGTGATTCCGAGACGAGGCCGAAGAAGAAAGACAAAGAAGAAGGACGAAGTCGACGAGTATTGCCGCAAAGCATTTTCTTCTGTGATCTAGATCAGATCCTCCGTCGTCATGGTTCCCGATCGTCTTTCTGCTTAGTTAATTTCATTTCCATGCTCTGTTTCAAAAACCACCACAAGTGAATTATCAAAACATACGAAAGAAAAGGAGGCAATGTCGTCGCGTAGGTTTTCCTTCTTCGGGAGCGGCGGGGGTTCCAACGCGGCCGACGCTTCCTCCGATTCCGAAACCCAGCCCACTCTGAAGCTCCAGGCCGACAAAGAAGTGTACAGGCCCGGCGATCCCATTATCGTCTCCGTCCAGATCTCCAACCCCCATGCCACCGACGATCTCTCCATCTCCCTCTTGCTCGAGCGCCTTAGTTTTGAGATCAAAGGCGTCCAGAAGCTCGACTCACAGTGGTTCGCCACTCAGAAGCCTTTGCCTGGATCCAAGCAAAGAAGAGGTTCGCAATCGCAAATTGCTTGATATTTTATTTATTTATTAGAATTTAAGCTCAAGAAGTGATCGTATTTAGGTGAATATGTATTTATGGACTGCACGGTACGGGCAATGGTTTCGAATCAAATCGTATCCTCTGGGGCCACTAAATCATGTAAGCTCGTTTTTAGTTTATGTTACCTTTTTCTTTTATTTGATTTTGTAATACAATAGGGCGTTTTGTGGACTCTCGAATAGCTTATTCGGATTTTTTTTTCATTCTTGTCTCATTAATCAATTAATTGGCGTCTAAAGTTTCCCATTTTATCGTATTGACACGGGCCAATTGATCTTGTGAAACATTCAATGCTATTTGCAGATGTGGTGCGAACTGTATTGCCAACCATTATACCACCTTCATACAAGGGTGCCACCGTTCGCTACTTTTACTACGTCAAAAGTACATTTTCTGGACAGTGGCTGATACTGGAAAATGGCCACTCTAATAGAGAATCAGTAAAAGATCTTACCGAACTGGTTGGTTTCATTCAACTTGGTTTAGTGATTGCTGCAATGCCTCTATTGATTTGGCTTAATTAATTTATTTTGGCATTAGATCATTGCATTGTCACAGGGTATATGATATCTGCTGTCTGTTGAAAATACAATTTATTACATGGTGCCAAGTTCAAGAAGCTGATTTTTTTCTTTTTTGGTGTCTCTTTCAATATATTGATTTAGTATAAGCTGTTGGATTTAAAATTTTCGGATATTTTAATCAATACAGGAAGCTCGTATTCCATTACAAGTATGGGCTACTCAAAAAACTAGTGGCTTGCTTATGGAAGAAGGTCAAAGTGATGGTGAGTTATATTTCAAGTTCCATTTACTGCAAAGTATAAATTGGAGTCCTATTGTTCAAATACAGGCTCGAGAATTATTATTCGTTTTGATAAGTAAACAAATTTTATTGATCAAAGAATAGGCAGAGCCATATACAAAATTCTAAACAGTAAAAACAAAGGCATGCCCTAAGCTACGTAGGTGCATTATAGACAAGAAAATCATGTAGGTCCATGCCATTGAAGTCAACAGCAATGGCCCAAGTACAAAGTGTTCTAAAGAATAAATCTTTCAACTCCTCCTGCGATCTCTCCTTGTCTTCAAATGTCCTGTCATTACGTTCCTACCATAAACACCACATAATGCATATAGGGATCATCTTCCAGACAGCTTTAATCTGTTGCATGCCTCTTAAATTTGTCCAGCTGGCCAACATTGCCACCAGTGTCTCCGGCATAACCCAAGACAAGTCTAATCTACTAAACACCTCATTCCATAATACCCGAGTTGTCTCACAATGTAGTAAGAGATGGTTTACAGATTCTCCCCCTTCTCTACGCATGCAACATCAATCTACAATGATTACCCTTCATTTCCTCAAGTTTTCGGTTGTGAGAATCTTCCCCAACGAGGTTGTCTACACAAAAAAAGTTGCTTTGGGAGGCGCCTTATGTCTCCAAAGCCTTCTCCACGAAAATTGAGTTTTGGGTTCTTGTGTGAGAGCCTTATAAAAAGAGCGAACCGAGAATACCCTTTTACCATCGGATATCCACCACATTAAGCTTCCTGCTGAATGCTCGGTTTTATGGAGTACAAAAGGCTGTAAAAATCTGCAAAGCTACTCATTTCCCAGTCTTGTGCCTCCCTACTAAAGATGATGTTCCAACGGATCTGCCCCCTGGATATCTCCATGACTTCTGCCACTGATACATCTTTAGCACTAGCAATATTGAACAGTGAAGGGAATATCTCTTGTAGAGTACTATTACCGCACCAAATATCTCTCCAGAATTTAATCCTGGAGCCCTCACTCAAATGAAGTCTAGTGTGTTGAATCAAGACCTCCCATCCTTTTCAAATGTTTTTTTTTTTTATAGGTAATCAAAGATGTTGTATTCATAGAAATAGGCAAAGCCCAGGTACACATGAAGTATACATGAAAATCGCCTAGCTAGAGGTTACAGTAGAAAGAAGAAAATCATGAACACTAAGACCATTACAATCTATAGCTCCCGCCCAAAAGAACAATAACTTTAAAAAGCAAACTTTAAGCTCCTCCAATGTTCTCTCTTGATCATCGAAACAACGAGCATTTCTCTCCCTCCAGATACACCAACACAAGCATAATGGGACCAATCTCCAAATTGCCGCTACCGGAGGATTGCCATATAGACCTCTCCAGTTTGCTAAGAAATCCACCAATTTGCAAGGCATAACCCAAGACAAACCGACTCTAGAGAAAAAATCATCCCATATAACCTTGGCCACCTCGCAATGTAAAAGCAGATGATCAACGGACTCCCCATGCTTCTTACACATACAACACCAATCTAGGACAATAACCTGTCGTTTCCTCAAATTATCAGTAGTGAGAATCTTGTCCAAAGATGCTGTCCAGACAAAGATAGCTGCTTTTGAGGGAGCTTTCGTCTTCCATATACTCTTCCACGGAAACATAGACAGTCCGAAATTCGTTAACTTTTGATAAAAAGAACTGACAGAGAAAATACCTTTCTTTGAATGATTCCAAAACAACCTGTCTCTGGTGCCCCCTGGAATACTTGCGGAATATAAAGTCGCAAAGAACTCCGTAATCGAGTCCACCTCCCAATCATGAACTGCCCTAATGAAGTCAATATTCCATTGATGGGTGCCGTTTGAAACGACCAGAAGATCAGCAATCGATGCCTCCTTTACTCTAGCAAGCACAAAGATGGCAGGGAAGGTATCTCGCAAACAAAGGTTACCACACCATATGTCAAATCAAAAACGAACACGCGAACCATCGCCTACAATAAAATGTTCATGTCCACGGAAGGACCCCCAAAGGCTCCTAATATTTTTCCACACACCCACTCCATGAGTGCCTCGTACCTCATTCGAGCACCAACCTCCCCAAGCTTCCCCAAACTGAGAGTCTATAACAGACTTCCATAAGGCCTCCCTTTCATTTTGGTACCTCCACAACCACTTACCCAACAGAGCTTGATTGAATTTCATCAAGTGGCGAATCCCCAACCCTCCCCCAGAAATTGGGGTACAAACAATTGACCAATTAACCAGGTAGAATTTGAACTCATCCCCCAATCCACTCCATAAGAACTCCCTTTGTAACTTCTCAATACAGTTAGCCACCTTAGTGGGCAGTGGGAACAAAGATAGAAAATAAGTGGGTAAGTTTGAAAGAGTGCTTTTGATTAAAGTCAACCTACCGCCCTTTGACAAGTAAAGCCTCTTCCAAGCTGCCAATCTGCGCTCCACCCTTTCAACTACATCATTCCATATCCTTACAGATTTAAAAGAAGCACCCAACGGTAAGCCAAGGTGCTTCATAGGAAGTGAAGAAATCTTGCATCCCAAGGTAGTAGCTAAAATCTCCACGTTCGGGGACCCTCCACTGGCACTATTTCTGACTTTGCGAGGTTTATACTCAAACCTGACACAACAGCAAAACAAAGGAGTACCGCCCTCAAGTCTTGGACTTGTCCAAGGTGTGCACCACAAAAGATAAGCGTGTCATCAGCAAATAACAAGTGAGAAATGTTGAGATCGCCATTCCCCACCGAGAAACATGCAGTAACCCACCGCCCACCTGGTCCTCAATCATCTTGCTGAGAGCTTCCATAACAAATAAGAAGAGTAGAGGAGAAAGCAGATCTCCCTGTCTCAGGCCACGAGAGGAGTTGAAGAAACCCACCGGTGATCCATTTACCAAGATAGAGAAACAAGCTGAAGAGATACAAAATTCTACCCATTTCTGCCATTTCCCCCCAAAGCCACATCTTCCAAGTAAGTAAAGAAGGAAACTCCAGTTGACATGGTCATAAGCTTTCTCCATGTCTAACTTGCAAAGTAGCCCGGGTTCTCTAGACTTCAATCTACCATCCAATACTTCATTTGCAATAAGAATTGAGTCAAGAATTTGTCTACCTTTGACAAAAGCATTTTGCGGCTTTGAGATTAGTTTTTCCACCACTGAGCTTAATCTAGTTGCTAACACTTTGGAAAAAATCTTATACATCCCATTCACTAGACTAATGGGGTGATAGTCTCTCACATCCCGAGACCCCACCTTTTTAGGAATGAGGGCTAGAAAGGTGGCATTAAAACTTTTTTCAAATCTAGCATTAGAATGAAATTCATGAAAGACTTGCATAATATCTTCCTTGACCACCTCCCAACAAGCTTGAAAGAAACCCAAAGTAAACCCATCTGGACCAGGAGCCTTATCACTTGCCATACCTCTTATAACATTGCCCACTTCCTCTTCTGTGAAAGGCCTTTCTAACCACCCTGCGCTCTGCTGGTCTAATGTAGAAAAAGACAAACCATCCACTCTCGGTCTCCAATTATGTTCTTCAGTTAACAGATGTCGATAGTACTGTTCAATGTGGTTTTTGATAACCATCTGATCCGAAGAAGCAGTCCCATCTATCATCAGTACATTAATAGCATTGTTCCTCCTATGAGAGTTCGCCATTCTATGGAAGAATTTCGTGCATTTGTCCCCCTCCTTAAGCCAAAGTACCCCTGATTTCTGTCTCCAGGAAATCTCCTCCATCAAAGTAACCCTTTCAAGATCAGCAATTACTTGATTCTTGCGAATTTTATCAAGTTCTGAAAGGGTTCTGGCCTCTTCGTCATCTTCCAAACCCTGTAGTTCCTCCATAAGAGAGCACTTTTGCTGAAGCACATTACCAAAAACATTTTCATTCCATTGCTTCAGGTCCTGTTTCAACGCTTTCAACTTTTTTGCCATAATAAAGCTTGGGGAGCCTTGGAAACTATAGGAAGTCCACCATTGTCTAACCCTGTCTACAAAACCATCAGTTTTAAGCCACATATGCTCAAATTTAAAATACCTTTTACTCCCTGGGATACCTCCACAATCTAACATGATGGGGAAATGATCGGAGCATAAACGGGGTAATCTTCTTTGAGCAACATCCGGGAAATGTGACTCCCAATCAGGAGTAAGCAAAAATCTATCGATTCTCGACCAAGATGGACAATCACGGTTGTTGGACCAGGTAAACGAGCCTCCTGATAGTGGAATGTCCATGAGCTCCTATTCTGAAATGAAATCAGAAAAATCTCTCATAGCTGGCGAGATGTGAGAAACACCCGACCTTTCCCTTGGAAAGCGAGATGTGTTAAAATCCCCCCCAATACAACTTGGTAGCTCCCACCAACTCATGAGTCCCGCTAGCTCTTCCCACAAAAACCTTCTCTCCGAATCAATATTTGGGCCGTAAACACCAGCAAATGCCCATCTGAAGCCATCTTCTAGATTAGCAAAGGAGCAAGCCACCGTAAAATCACCCTCACACTCCTCTACCCTTTCCACCACCCTTGTGTCAAACATAATTAGGACTCCCCCAGAGGCTCCTTTAGACGGTAGATAAGACCAACCGACATGTTGTCATCTCCAAAGGCTACGAACTATTTGTCTTGAAATAGTTTCCAACTTAGTCTCTTGTAAGCATATGATGTCCCATTTCCATTGACGAAGTAAATTTCTGACTTGGAGCCGCTTATTAGGATCATGCAGCCCCCGCACACTCCAAGATAATATTTTTGGCTTCATGGGACAACCATTTTACCCCTCCCCTTACCACGTTCCCGAGTAGAGCTCTTTTCCCCCCCATCCTCTTTCATTGCCCATGTTAACGTTTTGAGTTCTCTTTCCCTTTTTTTGGCCGAAGCCAAGGATTGATCAGACGAGGATTGAGCATTTACAGCCTCTACAGCTGTAAGTAGGGCCATAAATTCAGCTTCGAAATCGCCGTAAGAAATTCCTACCATATGCTTAATGTCCATCGATCTCTGAATAACCCAATCTGACACATTGGGATGAAAGGAGTTGAGTGGAGTAGGTTCAACCTCCCCATCCCTATTAGCTGTGAACAGAACCAAAGAGCCAGAATTTTTGAAAACACTGGGTTCTTCTACTGTCTCCAACCCAATCTGATCTGACACCTGGACCCATTCCTTCGCCGCCAAAGGGATAGGAAATAACCCAGAAGGTGCCATCGGCACTGACTGTGTCGCCACCAATCCCGGGAACTCAGCTAAAGCACTGTTTGACTGAGCCGACACCAACTCTACACAGTGTGACAACACCGGAAGAGGTTCCGCCACCAGAGCATCGGGAGCTGGGCTAGAGCTTGCCGGTGACACGATCTGAGCCACCTCGAAGGTTGACATCCCACCCAAGAGCTCCCCATGCTCCACTGAAGCTTGCGCAGGACAGATGGCTTGATCGAAGGATTCTGTCACAAGGGATGCCGTCGCCTGGATCTCTGACATCGTGGATGCCGTCGCAGGGATAGCCGACTCATGGGGAACAGCCTGCTGCAGTACCAACTCCGGCGCCGAATTGAAACTACACAGGCTCGGAAGAGCCTTTGCCACGACCCTCCCAAGAACCCCAGAACTCTCCGATAGACACTCTCCCATCGACCCCTCTGAGATGCATGACAAGTTCTGTGCATTTTCTGATGCTAAAAGAGAGCTCCCGATGCTACTCAGGGCTACCGGTGCCAACTCCGGCACCCCAGACGATGCCGGCGAAACCCCCGCCGCTTTCGACAAACCCGCGACCACCTCCGACAACCCTTGACCCACCGCCAACGGTGGAGGTTGCGGCCCACACAGCAGTAGACTAATGCTGTTTGCAGCCCTTCGTTTCCAAGCAGGCTGGACCTGCGAGATGGGCCGCTGGGCCCCATGGAAACTGGCCTGCCTGGAGACAGAGCCTATCAACTGGGCCACTTGTTGACCCGCTGGGCCCTCAAAGGCCACCCTCTTGTCCTTCAAAAAGCCTTCTCCTTGGGGTCCGAAAACGGGCCCATTAAATAAATCTTCTCCATGGCCCATTACAGTAGCCTTCTCCCTCTTCAGATCCTCCTCAACACTGCGTTTAATAAACCCCATATTAAGTTGCAAAAATCCCACTTGCGTCTCCATCTCAGCCAAAGCATGCAACAGATTTTCCAAAGTTGGCCCCGAGAGATTCCTGCCCAAACTTGCCTCTTCACAGTGTCGCATCTTCACCAGCAAAGGAGAAAATCCTGTCCCCTCTGCAGGATTTGGAGCTCGAGCCAATGCCTCTCTGTACGAAGAGGAGGCCTGGTACCCCTGTGGTGGAGGATGAGGCATCCATGGGAGGCTTCCTCTGTTATTCCTTCCCAAGCCAGAGGAGGTTACAGAAATATCCTTCAACAAATCACAAAAATTCCTCCAACCTATCCTTTTCCTCCCTTCTGGTATCATCAGTAGGCCTCTGCATTTCTCTTGACCAAACTCTGATAAAGAGAAAAAACTCTCGTAAGAGTTACTCTGCCTCTGCACCACCAACACTTGAGAACCATTCCTATGCGACCTGAGGAAAACTCCCTTAACTGACAGACATTCCTCCACTATGGCTGCCAGGCCAACCCAACGAGCCTTGATCAATGAAGATGTGATTCACAGCACGACAGCTACTCTCCGTAATTCTCCACCACCTTGCGTTCATCTTCTTAAAATCAAAGCATTTTTTATCGATAATAACATTCCTACTATTCCCCATCATAATACCACTAGAAAAAAAAAACAAAAAAAAAACTGAGCAGAACCTAAACTAAGAAGCAAGCGCTGTTCTACCACCACCATTAGTGAGAGGAAGACCAACGGAAAGAGGCACAAAATTAACAATGGCAAGAAAAAACAACATTTTTTCTCAAGTGTACGGAGAGAAAAAATATAGAGAGAGAGAGAGAGACGAAAAGCATCATTTTAGTTCTTTAGTGCACCATCCCCCCCATAAACCCATTCCATACACACCCTTTACTTCTTTAGTGCACCATCCCCCCCATAAACCTCCATATTTGCTCTCAATCACCAATTTCCACAAGGCTTCTAGTTCTTTATGATATCTCCACAGCCACTTGCCAAGTAACGCCCGATTAAAGATCCTCATACTTCTAATGCCCGAACCACCATTAGAAATGGGGCGGCATACCTTCTCCCACTTGACTAGGTGAAACTTGAACTCCTCCCCCACTCCACTTCACAAGAAATCAAGTTGGAGTTTCTCAATTCGAACCGCCACACTTGCAAGTATAGGGAACAAGGATAAAAAATAAGTTGGTAGGTTATTTAAAGTACTTTTAATCAATGTAATCCTACCACCTTTAGACAAATACATCATTTTCCATCCCGCCAGTCTCCGCTCTACTTTCTCAACTACTGTGTCCCACAGGGCTTCGAGAATTATTAAGTCAAGCTCTGGAATCTACTTGAAGGAAAATTCTGGATATTACAGTGTTTGAAATATTCCATGTAGTTTACGAATTTTTAGAATTCACATTATATTTAAATCACATTGACGTACTAGTGGTGATTATTCTGTAAAAATTGGCGTACTCAAATCTTATTAAGCCAAAAAGTTTTAAAATGACTACCTGAGAAGTATTCTTGTATTGTCAATATTTCAGGGATTGTTCCTTCTACAACCATCCAAACAGATATTTTCTGGAAAGAAATGAATGGAGACTCTGATTGGGTAGGCTGTTAATAGTACTTTTTTACTCGTTTTGCATAAAGTCATCATACATCCTGTTCTTTCAAGAAATGCTTTCCATTTAAGAGCTTTGGAACACTGATTAAAAATTTAAAAAAAAACAGAGAGTTTTGGAATAGTAAATTTGCCAGAAAATTAACCCATTAATTTAGGTTTTAATATAAAGTAGAATTACTTCCTTACAGGTCAGAGCTAACGATATATATGATGGCATTGAGGAAGGCTATGAAAGCTCAAGGGATGAGATCTCATCTGTTTCCTCCTACAATCCCATGAAAGAACATGTGCAGAGAACCTTTGGAAGTGCACTGTCCTTGCAATCATCTTCTGCAAGGTCTTTAACTAAGGATGTTCCATATCTTGAAGGAGAGCGTACAAGCTTATCTTTAAATGTTCCACTTCCTCGGCTGTCAGTGGCTGAGGTTTTACATGATTCAAGTGCTGGTGAGTCAGCCCTCTCAGTAACTCTCTTTGTGTGCTAACCCCATATATGTTTTGCAGTTCATAATTGCGATAATGGATGATTTCAGTTCCCAACTGCAGTATAATAAACCTGTGATAATTTATGATTTCATTAAGATATTATATGTTGTTAGTCAGAATAGCAGCTTTTCTGAATGACACTTAGTTTTGCAAACAGATGTTTTGTCACCGCAGAAGCTGGCTGCCATTGTCTCCCCAAGCCATCAGCGGAAGCTTCTAAAGCCCCTTTCTGCAGATGATGAAACAACACTATCCTCCTCACCGAGATCAGAAACTGTTGAACCTTTAGCATGTAAATTACCGCGCTTTCTTCTGCTTCAAATATATTCACACACTTTTCATATATTTTGGATCAATTGAATTCTGTGTTATAAGTCCCAGTAAACTAATTTGATGCAAACATTTTCCGCAGCAGAAGGCTTTATTCGAGGAAGGTCTTACAATATCAGGCTGGATGATGAAGTTCTTCTTAGATTTTCTCCAAAAAACTCTGACTCAACTTATTACTTCAGTGACATGGTAATTTCAGTTTGAGAATGCTAAGGACCTCTGTGAAGGTCTTTTCTTTGCACAGTGAGTGTGCCATGCATCTCTGTGGGTCCCACTGCATGAATCTGCAGAGTGGGGCCCATCAGTCCAGTCCTCTTTCAGTTTTATACAAATGTCTTATGCCTCTCTCTCTCTCTCTCTCTCTCTCTCTCTGTTTTCATTTTTTTGGTTATTTTTCCCATTTTCTACAACCTGTGTTGGTAACAGATTGGGGGAACTCTTACTTTCTTTCACGAAGGAGCTAGGAGATGTCTTGAGGTAATGGCGATTTCATAGACAGTAGAACAATCAACTACGACAAATACCGATTTGCTTAATGTTATTGATGGTTCATAAAAGAATTTTTATTCTAGGTTTCGATAACATTAGAGACTTCAGAGACTATAGGTCGGCAATTTGTCCATCCTTCTCGAAGGAATTCTCCCACGATTACAAAGGTATTATTTATTTTAGTTTTTAAAATTAAAGATATTGATTGTATGATGGATCAGGTGTTGTGCCTTTGTTAAAGGCATAGATTAGACTTGATTACTTCTTTGTCCAAGTCAGTATGGGCTGTATGAATTGTGGTTGCTATATCCATTTGCATATGGAGATGAAGATTGGTATATAGTCTTGTGTTGCAGATAGATGGAGTGTTTGTCAGGTATTCAAATTTCATTATTATCTCATTCTTGGAAATCTACTCTATTTGCGGCTGCTAGCAAAGAACAGAGCCTTCACGAATCTCTCGGCTTGGCTTGGAAATTTCATTTTTTGATTAAGTGATCCGAGTTCAAGCTTAGATATATAGCTTGTCCGGTCTTTTTTCATCTTGCGTTGATCTATCATTTTATCTTTGGATTGCCACTCTTTTTGCTTCCCTTTTTGCTTTTTGGGAGAAAATTCTAGATTTCATCATGCAGGGAATCTAGTTTTGCCTTCTATTCTTGTTTTCTTCCCCCTATCTTTTGTTTGTGTGAGATTTGTGGCGGGTATTGGCTACTCTTCTTTTAATATTTTGTTTTTCATGGATATTTTTGCTCAGATTAGGGTTCTAAATCAAGTTTCTATCTCTAAATCTCGAGTCCATCAAAATTGTATACCTAAAGCTTCAGTGAGATGTGTAAGTTTCGAGAATACATGTAAGGTGTTGTGTTTCAGCTTATGCTCAAGTTTCTGATGAAATATGCTGAGCTGAGCTTCCAACAAGACAAGCTTTAGTTTGGCAAATCTATGGCTGACCTGAGTCTGAAAACACTTAGCTAAGCTCAATTCAAGCTCAAGTCGAGTCTGGACATTTTCTAAATGTCTAGGGCTGGCTGAGTGTGAACAACTTATTTAGCTCACTTGATTTGACAGCAGGTTTAATTCTATTATACTCAGCAAAACCTTATGTTTGATGCAACCCATTTTTCCTCTCTCTCCCTTTTACACAACACTTTATTTTGATGATCTTGATACTTGTGTGCTTGCCATTTAAATCTTTTTGTTGGCACACAAATTACAGAATAGTTACCTTTTATTTGTTCTTTTTTCCCTTGCTAGTGTTCTTTCGATTCAATCATGTTTGTCATGCATCAGTTTATGTTGTAACCATACTTCTTACATTGACATTAAAATGCCCAGATGCATAAAGCTACTAATTTAAAATGCTTACTGGAATAACTGAAAGAGATTAATGAATTTGGGGTAGACAAAAGTTATTTATGTTGCAAACTTATCTCAATACTTGTAGGTGACTTAATGATTTTGTTTGGTGTCATGTTTGTTGGAACAATATTTCCAGGTTCAAAGTGATCATTACGAGGTTGTTGCGGATTTGGTGCAAACAAGCTTTCTTTTCTCTATTCCCATGGATGGGCCCATGTCCTTTTCAACTCCCCATGTATCTGTGCAATGGTCGCTTCGGTTTGAATTTTTTACCACTCCAAAGAATGTGGATTGGACCAGGTACGCCCTTAAATAGCATTGTTACCATCTTGCTTTCTTTCAATCCAGATGATTAGAGTGGTGTGAAGATTTCCATGTTATAATAGATTGTTACAATCTTGCTTTCTTTCAATCCAGATATGAAGTACATGATGCACAAAGATTATATGATGTGGCAGTGCTGCAGTACCTATAAAAAAAGATTATATGATATGGAAGTGTGAAAGATTATTGTAGTTTTCTTTGTAAAATAGTTATTTAAATGATGAAACAAGAATAGATTATAGAAAAAAAAATCATGTATATATTTGATTTTCTCGTGGGTGTGAGTCGAGGTGACAAGTTTGATATCAATTTATTGGAAATTAAAGGTTTTCACAATTAATGCTAGCCTTTTGCTGTTCTCTGTCAATTTGAAGTGTGCTTTACTGCAAGAGATTTTAATTGTACCTGACGATATGCTATTTCAACAATTGAGAATTCTCATCACCTGTCCTAAAACACTTTGAATGCCCTGGACTTCAGATATGAGCACCCGCTTCTGATAGAGGGAAGAGACAAAAGTGAGTGGGTTCTTCCAATTACTGTTCACGCGCCTCCCCCTGGGAATTCTGCTGCTCACACTCGCAATGAGAAGTCTCTCTCATTGGAACCCCTATGGGTACATAATTGAAAGGTAAGTTAACTCCTTTATTAATTTGAAGTTGCTTTATTAACAAATGAATTTGTTAACATCATTGTGGATAGAGAGCTACTTGTTTTTTCAGAGAATTACAAAACCTACCATTTGAGTTTTGTAGCAAATGACTTTTTAAGAAACCCTCTCATCATCTCAAGAACTATTGTTCTGATTTTGCTTCTGTTCTGCAAATATTTAGAACAATGGTAAGAACTCAGTCTCATGAAATGATGAGAACCTAAAGTCTAGTTTTTCTTTTCTTTTTAATAGTTTTGATAGATAAGGTTTCTTCGTGACACAGGCAGACCTAACTGGCTGAAATACAAATCTTATAGCCAGATTAGCAACTGTGAGGCTCAACAGCTATTTCATTGCTTCAGAGATGCTTCCATTCAAACACATGATTGACAAGCTGAAGCACTTCAAAGGATGATGAGAGTAATCACAGTGCTACACTTGCATTTTTGGTTGGCTTCAAATGCAGTTCATCGTCGGAATGCATCAGTAATGCATGCATGTTGTGCCTTAGTAGTGATTTTACATTCTTATTGTTTCCATTTAGAATCACATTCAGGTGAATAGTTTCATCTATATAGAAAGTGCCTTGAGGTGTCTCATCTAATGAAAGATCTCTGGTTATCGCTACCAGCCTACTGCTTATATGTCCACTAAGCCTCAAGCCTGTCAAACCATTCATCTTCCTCCCCCTTCTCTTTATTTCCTGTCTCTGGCACTTAAACTTCTTTACTCAGAACAGGTACATTTTCTTGGTGTTCATGTCTTCGGTGCTAAAAGACATATCTTTACTTTCAAGCAATGAGGGACATGCAAACAATCGATGATCTACCTTGTTAGAAGATATTCTTGGATTAATCGACACTAACTATATAGTAACTGGGAACAGCTTCCTTAAAATATTATTCATTTGATTGTTTCCGTTTTTGTGCTATCTTTTAATTTTATATGGAGTGAGACTTTGCTGTATATACTATTATTCTTGACAGCATTTTTTCTTTCTTTCCCTTTCTGATGAGAAAAGCGTTGAAGTACAGTCAATTATTATTCTTTGGGCATATGCATTATCTGTTTAATTATATGGTTAAAATGGGGGAAAAAAACAGCTCCAAAAGAGTCTTCAAAGCAGTCCTAACTCTTTATTGCTGCCATTGAGTGTACAAGAGTGGCAGCTTTTAACAGATGCAACCAATAGCAACACAATCCAGAAAATCATGCCATAATGTCATCTGGAGCTCTTGGCAACAGTTTGTCTTTGAGGAACTTATGAAAACCAAAAAGAGAGCTGATCTTGAATTTTTAATGCACATGTTGTTGATATCATTCAAAATGCTTTACATGCTCTGCTATTTTCCTCTACTCAGATCATATATTCACTCAACACAGTGAATGAGAATTAGTGTTTAGAACTTTAGACCCTAAACAATACCTTGAGAGAGGTGAATAGGTTTCTAACACAATCACGATTATGGATACCTAATTTTGTCAACAAAAATCTAATGGTGAATGCACATTAAAGAAGAGATTTGCCTTTCATTAAGTAGAGGGATTGAATGGCTGCAGACCAGGGCTTGTTCTACAGAGAACAGGTGAGAAAAGGAAAAAGATGGGCCACGTGTGCCCTTGTCTACCTCTAACCCCAAGCCGAAGAATAAATACACGTTTAATGGGTGTGCCCCTCCCTAATTCTCCAGTCCACTGCACACCTTAATGATGATGACGTTTCAGGAGAGGAGATTCCAACCATACCATTTTATCTTTAATGACATTGTTGAACATGAATGTCAGCTGATGACACCCATTTGTTTACTTTCATTAAGCTTTAGTACATCTCAAAAGCCAACCACAGCAGAGTCCATCAAGTTGGAATTGGATGCTTTTCAATTTGCTCTGATCTCTTTGCAACGGCAAATCATGGATTTTAGAGTGTAATTTAACGGTGGCAATTCAAACCCTATACCGGAGTTGGGCTCATTATGATCAGTTGGTGGAAGATGTGAAGCCAGCGATGAATTCATTCCAATTTCCAAGTCATGGCAAAAACAAGACGTGACTTGGAGCAAGAGTCGAAAAACATGTGCTTCTCATATGCTATCAAGACGCAGCTTGTTAGATTTATAATAGATTAGGTCGGAGGAATAATGTAATACTCCTCTGATCTAGTTTAGAAGAAAACTATATCGTTCTTCTAATCATACACATACATAATTAAAGTATTTAATAATTGGAAAATAGTTTTATTTATTTATTTATAAGAGTACAGTATCCCACTAGTACCATCGTCAAGAGAACGAACAAAAACACAAGATTTGTGTGACCGCACATATTCAGTGTTCATTCTCCCACACTCTTCCCTTTAAATATGTAGGTTTAGTTTCTACATATGGAGATATATATATATATATATATATATATATATAAAGTAATTAGTCTCGAGCATGATCAAGCCACCGCCGGCGTGGTCAAAGGTCGGAACCCATGTCGGAGACTTGCTTGCCAAACCTTGTCGATGTCAAACATGGTGTTCCCACACTCGTGCACATTCCACCCTTCCAAGGCATGCAATATCCCAGCAATACGCCATGCACTCATCACTTTTCTTGGCAGCCAATTCTGCAACATCATCAAAGTTCCAGAAAAAAAGGGGTAAGAACTGAAAGATAATTTTGGTGATATCATGTTATATCTTGCATGCTTAGATACAAAGATCAACAACAATGTCAGCTGCTAATTGCCAACCTCACAAGAGTGCATGTTGCTAATTAAAGATGTGGGAGCGATCATTGCTGGTGTGGCCTGGTAGAAGCAATCTTTTCTCAGTTTCTTTGGTGGGAACTGAGAAAAAGGTATGAATAATGTTCCTTTTGGTGCCTTGTGTTGTTCCTGGTCTTCTGTCCATCCATCTCCCACTAACCATATCTGCAAGATTTCGTTATGTCAAAATGCATATATGTTTGGTATTGTACAAGGACCCCTATGTGTATATATATGTGTGTGTGTGTGTGTGTGTGTGTGTGTGTGTGTGTGTGTGTGTGTATATATATATATATATGTATATATGATCAACAATTAAAATGGTGAATTTTAGCTCCAAAAGCGGCGGGCCTTTGGACCAATCTGACAGCCTCGGCAGGGACGGATATCCTGGCATCCCAAGACCAATTCCGGAGGTCCAAGAGTTGTGAAATCATGCTTTTCAGGCATCACCACAAGCATAGAGCTTAGAAGGATACTTGACTATGGTATTCTGATCATGTTTTGCGTGTTATTCATAGTATATCTTAAATTCTTTTTGATCAATACAACCTCTAATTACTTTAAAAAAAAACATATGTAAAAATATTAAATCCAAGAGGGAATAAGGATTGATTATTATGATCATCACATGTAGTCATGTTAGTTTATGTAACCACTAGCTGCAAATTCTACCTTCTGATCAGTGAAACTTGTTGAAATGACCAAATTGCTTTTTGACTTGGTGGTAAGTCTTAATCGAAGCTTCTCATACTCATCATTGTATAATATTGCCACCTGATCACGATATATATGAGTGTGAAAGTGTTAGAATACAAACTGAAAAATCGAAAATCACTTCAAGCATATATATATATATATATATATATATATATGTATGTTAATTTGTTCCAACTTGGGATCATATTAAGATTCCTTAAGAGTTCATATATAAGGTAGTCAATCGGATGGCTTTCTTCAAATCCCACCATAGATCTTTTAATTTCAAACATTTATCATTTTCGTATTTACCATATATATCTAGTACATTGTTTGAAAGTGATAAATGCTGGTGTGTCAAAAAACTTCTATCATTGAATTTCAAGACAATGATTCATGAGATTGAAAGAAATTCATTAGAAAATGATAAACTTAATTTTATTAAATTTTTTTATACCATGACTTGGTAGGGTTTCAAGATCTTTGATCTTCTCTTTTGAGCTTATAAACGTTATAAAAACAATTAAAAAAGAAAATCCAAGGCCTTCCCATGGAGGATTGACTTGGTACCTGAATTCCACTTTCACACAGAGCATCTGCAATGGCACAAGCAACCTTACTAAGCTTGCCCCTAAGCAGCACTTGAGTTGTTCCTTTTGGAATGCTATTTAGCACCAAAGCCACTACTAAGCTACTTCCATCCACCAGCCTTATCTTCAGCTGAGGATACCTTTTGATGTAAAGCTCTCCATTTCTATTCATTTCCTCCCCCTACAAATTTCCACAAGTTTAGTATGTTTGTACTGATCTTTTTGGGTTCTTTCTAATATAATAGAAGTTCGTGAGGATAAAATATTAAAAGAAGAGTGAGTACATTAAGGCCCTGTTTGGATTTAGAGATAGTCTCATCTCATCTCATATCATCCCATTATTACAATTTTTTCAAATTTCCACACAAAATATAATAAACAATCCAATTTTCTAAAATCGCAAAATAATAATATCAGAGATATTCAAAGATCGGATTTCGCCCATACTAGCAGTATAATTGCAGGTTTAGGGAAGATCGGGAAGGACACAAAAACAAATGAAAATATAACATATTTGAAGATTGGATTTGTATATAACTTGCCTGATTCAGAAGTCCTAGACTCAGCACCTTCACTCCTTTCACTTCAGCATCTAGTATGGCTTCTTCAATCAAGGTATTGAGGGCTTCACTTTGCCATTGGACCATGTACTGCAGATTAGAGATGTATAAAAGAATCTGAATCAAATAGTTTAATATAAACAACAAATAATAACCATTAGCAATGCTACTTTTGTTCCTAAAACTTCTCGTGCTCGATCGTACTGATTTGATGTGATATATTTTAAAGAGTAGTGCTAGTCTGCCGCACAACAATGACCGCTGGCCTGCCGCCTAACACAAATTTGTCTTTTATTTTTCCTTCTTTTTATTATCATATTTTTTTTCACATATTTAAATATTTTTTTAAAAAAATAAAATAAACTAATACATAAAAAACTGTCACTTTCTTAATCATTAACTAAAAAAAAAACATAAACGATCAAAGTGGGAGCAAATTCAGGCGGCATACTAACATTTCTCTATTTTAAATGATTCTATAAATTAATCTGGGACATATCAGGAGATGATAAAATTCAAAATAGAAAACAACATTTTTCAAAAGATATTGTAAACAATGATTATGCGAAATGGGAAATGTTTTTTTTTTTTTTTTTTGGGAGAGCAGAACTAATTTTAGTACCTGAATGTTATATCTGGGCACCAACCAAGACTGCAACTTGAGGGCTTTGAAGGTGATCCTCTCAAGAACAAAAGCATGGCCGTAGATCCCACTTATTATGACAGACCAAAATAAGGTGACAGGCCACAGCAGCCGCAAGTACCATTTGGAGGAGTAGGGCCAAGAGGCCAAGGAGGCAAATCCTAGCCGTAGATGATAAATGGATTCGGGTGTCGTGAGATGGGTTAGATGTACGACATCAGGTGACTCTTCAGGCCTTTTGAGTGAAGCCTCGTATAGGGTATCTGTGGACTTGTCCATGGTCCCATACACGTAATCGTAGAGAGGCATGAAAAGTGAGTAATTGGTGCGGAACTGGGTGTGATGTAGTGAATGAAACCTGTTTGAGAGTCAACACAAACATCATCATATATATAAAGTTTTGCTACGGTGAAAACATCAATTGTTCTAAAAGTTTAAATAAAATTGATAAATTTTATTACTTGTATTATATTCTTAACACTCTTCCTTATGTATGGATCTAATACGTTGAATATTTAATTAAATAATTTAGAGTGTAGAGCAATGTTTTGAATACCGTACCGGTGACCGTTTCAGTCGAAGTATTGAAACGAGATATTTCAATACTGGTACCGTTTCATAATAGTCTATATATGAATAAATTATATATATAAATATATATAAAAATTATATTCTAAAATAATAATCTATATATGAATAAATTATATATAAATTATAAATAGTCTGGTATGAATTGAGAGGTCAAAAAAAAAAATAAAGGTCGAAATATAGGTTGGTACTGGCTGAAACAACTAAAATTCTGACCGGTACGAAACAATAGGCTTCCCTGTACTGGCTACACCACAAAAATGGTATATTTTAGCCGTTTCGGAAATTCAAAACATTGGTGTAGAGCTAAGATAATTTGAACTTAGGATCTCTATTTTGATACTATGCAAAATTACTAATTATCTCAAAATTTAAACTGATAATACGATTTAGATTTTTTCATTTATATTATATTTTTATCAGCTACTTGCAAGTTTGTGCGTAGCAATTAAGAGGCTCAAAGGGACTTACGACGGGGTGTAAATGAGGTACTTGAGTGGGGGAAAGATGGAGAAGAGCCACTTAGGAATGAGCTCAAAGTTGCAGTGACCCAGGTTGTTCATGAAATCAATGAACGTGATATAACCAGCAAAGGATGCAATAGAGGCAGTTCCGGTGAGCACTGTTGTCAGCAATGGTATTGTAAACAGCATGAAATATACGATGTGTTCCGCAAAGGGATGAACCACAGCTGCCATACATGCATTACATATGCACACATACATATCAGTAAATCAAAGACAGGAATTAATGAACGTTTTATATATATATATATATATATATATATACACACACACATACTCTTGATCATGAAATAAATCTTACAGGTAATGGGTTCAGTGACAATGGAGGAATGGTGGTGGGAATGGTAGCGAGAGTAAAGGAAATGGTGGTGCAATGCTCTGTGAAACCAGTAATAGAGAAACTCCACTGGACCAGCATGGAGCAAAGCTGTGATAATCACACCATTTGATTTCCATAAGGGTAGGTTATGACTCTGAGGAAGTGCCATGTACCCTATATAAAATATGGCTCCATTGAACAAGATTTGGTCATCCCTGTAGTGTAACAGCCAAAAAAAGAAAAGGGAAAAGATCCTTGTTAATTTTCCATCAACGAGTAATACTAGATACAAGTTTTAAATAAATAAATCTTATATAAATTTTTTGTAAAAAATTAGGTCTTATTAATAAAAAATAGTTTTTTTTTTACATTTTTTTTAAGGTGTGATCTATTTTTTTTTTTATAAGGGCTTGCATGTGATCTGTTTAGTTTTTAAAATTTATACAAATTATTTCTCTAATAAAATTTAGTAATTTAAAAAGCAACTGACAAGAATTAATTAAGCACAAATGGCCCGCATGCGCCTAGCTAGTGGCAGGAGCAAAACTTGGGGTTCTACTTCTATCCTGAAGCCTAGGCTCTATGCCCTTAAAAAATTAACCTGACAAAACCAAGCCAAAAATTGCACCAGAGCACCTGTTTGTTGGGGGGTGTGAAACGCAATATACATTGTTTTAAAAAGAGAAATGATATTTGTAGTCATAAATATTTAAGCGTCGTGTAATTATTTAAAAAAATATAAATAAATACGAGACTTACATTAAAAGAAATTAATTTTTTAATAATAAATTTCACTATTTTTTAAAGCGACTTCACGACGCTTGCATACTTTACGACTATACGTATGTAGCATTACTCTTTTAAAAATAAGAGTCGCTTAGAGTAGGTCACTCTAATTGACTGACAATTACTTTTTATAACTTTTTTTTTATTATTTTTTTATTCATATTTTTTTAATATATCTAAATATTTTTAAAATTAAAAAAAAATATTAATACATTTAAAATTACTTCCTTATTTCAAAAATCAAATAAAACGGTCGTAAAGTGGACAAACTAACTTTTTTTATTTATTTATTTATTTATTTATTTAGTAAGTACCTAGGATGTGATGGTGAATGCCATAAAAGACTTGGCACATCTAATAATGATTAGTACTAGTTTTAGGTGGAGTACTCGCTGTTCAAAATCCGACAAAACTGATGACAAAATCTTCAAACAACGTCTGAAGAATTCTGGAAAGATACATTCAACAGACCGTATTGAATGAGGGGTAACATAATGTTGTTGAACAATCTTAAGTGAGGAGCAACTGGCAGCTCTGCAAATGGCATATTAAAGGTACTTGCCTACCCAAGGACCACAAAGAAATAAAAAGCCTCTTGTTAAAGAGACGGGGCCGGGGTCTCTACTACTGTTCATCAAGATTTCTGTCTGAGAATTCAGATATATTCGAACTGTAATCCGGATTTTAGAATCGGGTTGGAATCCAGATTTCAAAATCGAGCTGAAACCCGAACCGGATTAGCTAGGGTCAAATCCAGGCCATAACCAATTGAAACTGGTTTTTAAAAATCCGGAACCCAGGTTTAGGTCACGGTTTCACACGGGTTTTTTTTTTTTTAATCAAAGCCTACATGTTATGAATATTTTTTATGAAAAAAATATTGATGCAGCATTCAAACTCTATTTATTTAATTTTTTAAATCAAAACCTACATGTTCCTTGACCACCAATAAAAAGCCACATGGAGAAGAGAGTAAAAAAAGAAAATCATAAAATAGATGATTCATTAGATATGATATGTATTTTCTTTTTAAATTTCTGTCCATTTAGTTGTTAGAAAAGAACAAAAAAAAAAAAAAAACATCAAAACCACCGGATATTGGGTTGTAAACCCGGCACTCGGACCAGGTATACCCGAATTTATTCCGGACCGGACCAAAAAAAACTCAACCCGGAAGAAAAGGCCCACAGGTCTCTTTGTCTCTTTGTGAATAGGTTTTTGCAAGCAGAAAAAACTTTACTAGTAATTTATGCATAGAAAAGGCCTGCATCTACGAGCACACATGCAGTTGAATTCCAGCTACAATTTTCTTGAAAGTACAGCTCATGACAGAGACCGGGCTCTCAGTCTCGACAACGCAATCTGCGAATTAAAGTATAGCAGATACGGTACTGAAAGTAAAGGGTGGTTCGCTCACATCCATGAAACCGAGCAACCAAAGAACATGATCGAGACACACACGTAAAACATAATACAATTAACATGATATAATCACTATCATAGAAACGGAGTAAATAAGTTTTGTTTACACAGATGGGAGAGAGAGAGGTTTTGTTTACTGACCAAGTGGTTTCTCTGTCAACCTGCTCAAATTCGATACCTTTGTCAACAATCCTGTTATTGCCTATAGCTGTACGGTAACGAGAGAGAGAAATCCATATCTGATTGTGAAGCATCCTCGCCAAAAGGAATGGGAATATGAGGAAGTAGCCCAGATCTCTCTCACTTTCTCCCTTTGCAATGAATGAGTAAGTGCCATGAATCGCCCATGGAGCCAAAATCACGTACTTCACATCATCACAACGCCAAAAAGAAAGTTAGCAGATTTGTAAACCATTCATGCATACATATGCACAAGTTAAAAAGTAAAAATTCTTTCCTACCCCTCATAATCAATGTTACTCCTTTTACATTATGATCTCAAATCTTGCATGTAGATCACCAGTACGTACTTGAGAACATGAAATTAATAAATTCCGTCATTTATATTCTATTTTCTCACAGAAACAACCTAAAAGTACTGTCACTTAGTCCTATAATTTAAGTCAAAAGTTGTCCTTTATCTCATTAATTCATGACTATATATATATATATATATATATATATATATATATATATCACCTCTTTTTCAATATCCCTGTCAATAATATTCAAATTTTAACAAGAGAATAAAATATTGCATCTAATTGTATAATTATAAGAAAAACGATACTCGTTGATCCGAAGATAATAAAACTATAATAGACAACTAAAAAACTAATACTAATGAACCAAATGACACAGTAATTAGAATGATGATTCATGACACATGAGTATTATTTCCGGTGTCGACTTTCGTCATCGCCGGAAAAAGTCATTAATATTCTTGTAGTGAGAGCAGCATAACAGAATAATTAGTACTTCATGCATGTATGTCCAAATTAAGAAGGTAAATAACTGTTCATATATAATTTCATACCTTAAAGTTCCCAAGAGGCTTCCATGGCCAGTCAGTGAGGATCCCAGGTTTGGAAGCCATACTTTGTTGTCGGCCGTTTTTTTTCTGAGTTTCCTAAATTATATGTCAGCACACAAAGTTATATCTGTACTGTTTTTGCATGCAAATATGGACTTGGAGGGGCTAATATATAAAGCTGTACAATTAATGATTTGTCCCCACTTTGCGTTGGAGACTCGGCCATGAATGCGGCGGTGTATCCCCCAACCCCCATCGCCAAAATGTCCCGTTGCTATATATTGCCTACTTCTCCACGTCATCACGGACTTCTAACCAATTAGCTAATTAATGAATCAACGTGACTCCATTACATGTCTCTTTCTCGACGTTTATCATTTAAGAATATCGATCTCTCTCTCTCTCTCTAAATAAGATTTTATTGTAAGAATAGGCCAAAATCCAAATATACATATCATATATATACAATAGCAACGCTAAGGAAATTTATATATAAATATAATTTTTTTTTCTTAATCAAGCACGTGGAGTATTAATAAAAGATAAAATGAGTACATATATATAATGTTTTAATGTAGATCATTTTCACTATCAATATACAAAATACATATAGGTAGAATATGATCTAGAGGTATGCATGATCAACTAAAGGAATGTAATTGCATGCTATACGTACATATATAAGATCATTTTTCCTGTTCAATAATGTCATGTACTACCCTTTTTATCAAAACCATATTAGTTAAGTCTATGATAAGATCCTGCATATATATAAGTTTATAAACTGATATATCTTGATATCACGTGTTAGAATATTATGTTATAATATATTCATAATGTTCTAACTAACATAATGTTCTAATAAGTATAGTAATATTCTAACATAATATATATATATTCTTTACATGGTATTACCATAAATACTAGAATATTATGAACATATTCTAAATATTCTAACATTATATTCTAACAATATGTTAGATCCGACATACCAGGCATAATAAAGTCACAGAGAAATGCTACTCATCATCTTCACACCACACACCAACATGTAATTTATCATTTTTGTCTTTCTATTTAAATACACATGTTTACACGTTAATATGTGTGTGTTTAAATAAAATAGCAATACTAACAAATCACATGTTGGTGTGTGGGGTAGGGGATGATGAGTAGAATTTTTCTAAAATCATGTCATGCAATTTATAAATTTACTTTTCCAGTATCTATTTGTAGACCAAACTCTAAGATTTACATATTTCAAAAATAAGGCTAACATTGTTGTCATAAAAAACGATCCACGACTGTTAATATATATAAAATGAGAACGACTATATATATATATATATATATATCTAGCTATTCACACGTTATAAAACCAAGTATAGTTACTAAAACGATCGATTAGAACAATCCTAAAAATAAATAAAAGTTTCGAGTTTCTTCTAATCCCTTTATGGTGGAACCAAAGCCTATTTGGAGGCCATTCATGATGATAAGCTTCGTGTCCATTCTACTGTTAATATACAAGCCACACAAAATATGGCAACCATAGATTAAAATGCATTATGGGATGAGAAGCACCACGTACATCAAACTACATAACAATTGATGCGATTTCATGTGATTTATTATATCTATTTTACAATAAAAATAATTTTATAATTTAACCTATGACACTTTCATAAAATATTTCTCTTATATAATTGTTAAAGCATCACATGCAGTGCATGCAAGCCATGCAGACGACGAGTCTGGACCACCACCTAAAATGGATGTTGCTGCACCTCTTCACGTACCGCATGCAAGCCATGCAACACAAAGTGTACAACCACGATTCAATACGGACTCTGCCACTGCCACTGCCACTGCCACTTTGCTGCACTCGACGACAAAAAGCAAAAGAATTGCACCTTCCAGAATTCTCTCAACCAATCATTTCTTATAGCCTTTGTAGTAGCTGTAAATTCTAATATAGAATATTTGCAATTCATACCATCTGCATGTGTAATATATATTGGGGTGGCTCCCAGCTCCTGCTGGGAGTAGTGAGAGTTACTTTACTCTATACAAAAAGTCTACTCAACCTCCGGTTCCCTAACCGCACACCACACTCCTGACATGGCCGAACACGATTCTTCTCCACGTCACGGTTTATCATCCATCCCTCCCGAGCTGCTTCATTCTCCCTTTTCTCCCTCAGACCTCTCACTCAATGCAGTACCCTCATTCTCCCTTAGACCTCTCAACTCTCCCTCTTCTCCCTCTCGAACCTCAAACTCTTCTCTCTCATGCCTTCTTTCTCACTCCATTTAGTCCCAAACCCTAGAAAAATTCAGCAACGTCTCCTCTCACTCGATGCAGTACTCTCCCTCTGGATTTGCTGGAACATCTAATCGAAGCCCTTCTCTCTTTCTCACCCCTTCAGCCCCGAGCCGCTAGACCGATTCACCACAACCTTTGAAGACACATCTCCCTCAGCCCCTTCAGTAGAAGAAATTGTCGTCAAAGGTATTTTTTTTCCAATTCGTTTTAAATGTCTACCTTTTAATGCTACGTCTCTCTCTCTCGGAGTTTCTGCATATTTTTTTAGAGCCACACTTTAATGGGACTCACTTCTCAGTCGCACATGTTTATATATTAAATTCAAGAAAGTCCACCAAGTTATTAGTAATTGCAAGTCTATATCAGTGTCCCTTCCTTTCTTCAAATTTTGAG
Source organism: Juglans cinerea (assembly GCA_961763995.1). Lineage (NCBI taxonomy): Eukaryota > Viridiplantae > Streptophyta > Magnoliopsida > Fagales > Juglandaceae > Juglans > Juglans cinerea. Next base: position 21,642,210 of record CAUIVZ010000015.1, on the reverse strand, counting down.
AAGCTCTGAATTCCAATGTTAAGGGCCATGTATCATTTCTATGGTACAATGCACAAAAGCAAAAGCCGATTGAAAACCCTAGTACTTTTTTTACTCAAAAAAAAAACCCTTTAGAAATTAGGTTACATCCCTTGTAAATTACATTTTGTTTTTGTAAAAGCTCTTTGTTATGAACTATGTTAAGTGTTGAATGTAAAATAATTTCCAATTAAACAATTAACAATTTGCCAAAATAAATATGTTTTTTTAGTTGTAGCTAAATCTTATGTGTGTTTTAATTGGTATTTTAGTAAATTATAGACCTCTTCTTAGCTGTTTAAAACAATTCTCTCATGATCTCATCGTATGCTAGTCTGGAGTTGAGCTCGTGTGCATATTTTACACAATTTTCTTTTTAGTTACTGGTCATCAAGTATATGATAATTATTTCAATGATTCCACTATTGCCAAAAGAAAATTAAGTTTCTTTTGGCAAGGACATTTCATCTTTGCAAACGTTATTGCAAGTGCATTCCATTCATAATTTTGTGCAATAGAATATAGATTTCTAATGGCAAAAGACTAGTTGTAGTATCATGAGATTGAACATGCAAAAGCAATATCTTAATACAGAGATTGAAAAAAAAAACTTATAAATCAAACCAAAAGATATTGTGATAGTCTATAATTTTTTTGTTAGTAAGGCAGGCCAAGCATGTCTTAAACAAATTAATAACCTAAGAAATCTGACTCGCCCACAATCATAAAGTTGGGAACTAAACATGATTACAAGGGTTGTGCATACTTTTCATGCCCTACCAAGAGAAGGAGTTTCATAGGGGCATTTTCCCCTTTTAAAGTGACTACTGGGGGATTCTTTAGTAATTGGCCTCAAAACCATCAATTTTACCTTGCCTATGAAATTTCAAACTCTCTACAAGAAGCACATTACCAACCCCATCTTGAAGTTACAAATTGTAGGAAAAGGCTCATCTTTATTCCCAACCCACATAAAACTTCTTTGCTCTTCTTCTCCAGCTCTCACATACTCCAGCTCGCACATACTCATACTCCAGCTGGCTTAGTTCATGCAAGATCCAAAGAACTCAAACACAAGGGTTTTGAAAACACTCATTGCCTTCTTTTCACTCTCTGCAGTTTTCTAGTACAGAATATACAATATCTTGGTCTATTTTGTTCAAATTGTGTTGTTCATGACATAGCTGTTAAAATATTTACTTGATCATCCAGCGTTAGGGAAAAAACAAACTGGTCATTTAGATTGTTTGCACTCTTCCTTTCTTGTTGTGCATTGTTATTTGCTCTGGCTCCATGAGATCGTCTTGAGACAGTTTTTATCCTTGTGTCAAAAGTTCTATAAATTTCAGCTAAACCATGAATATGGTGGTAATTACTAATAAATGTGTCATCTTGCCCACAAAACAGGGATAATTAATACTGCATGTCAATGTGACACTGCTATTTATACACTTACTAAAAATGAAAACATTCGTCTCTTTATTTTCTCAAGTTATTATTTTGTTTAGAAATAATTCATCAAAATTCATGTCCACATCTAATGTAATGTAAGTAATTGAGTATTCTAGAAGAAAATCATTACATTTTTTCATTTTTTACATATCAAATCCATGTTCTACTAAATTAAAGTAGTCTGAAAAACATGGACATTGTTGAAATATTCCTTTGTTGTAGCATTCTATATTGCTTAATCTTTCTATTGCTAAAGCAGGAAATGTCATCCATATTTTATCTGAATTTTCCTGATATTTTTGTTGTTTAGTTCTATATCACTTAATTTTTTTGGCTTAATTTGTTTTTTGGTATGCTAAGGCAGGAATGGAAGTAAGGTTGGATCAGTACTTATTTTTTTCGTCAGTTGTGGAGTTTAGATGGGATACCAAACTAGAGCCTGTTGAAATCTGGAATTTGGGGTTGAATCTTTAAATTTCGGTAATTTTTAAGTCGACTTAGGTTTATCTAGAGAATGAGGTGATGGGCAGATTCATATAATCGTTTTGGGAATTGACTCAAATAGCATGCCTTGTTCTGTTTTGAAAGATAGAAACTTTAAATAGGAATCGGGACTTTAGATAGTTTTTGGTGTCATGCTTTGATTCCCAGAATGCAATACAATTCGCTTGTTGTTACCATTTTAATTAATTTTGCTTGTTAGCATTTTAACATGCATTTTAACTGCTTTTAATAAGAATCGGGACTTTAGATAGATTTTTACTTGGTTTGAAAAAAAAATAATGTCAAATTGATGTGAACAATAGATGCATCCAGATTTTCTCCCCTATTCTATCTACAAATTGGTGTCATACTTGCCTCGTAGTTTATATGATGTTTGATATTCTGCTCCTACCTTCTAATAATTCTGATAATGAAACGTGTGCGTAATAATTCAGTTTTGCACTTAAAGTAGTCATTTGTCAATCATCATGTAGATCAACTATGGCATCGAGTCAATCATTATCATGTGTAGTTAATGATCTTGAAATGGAATCACCGAGTTGTTGGAGTGGTTTGAAAGTGCCATTAAAGATCTCCCACACCCACAAAAGTCCTGAAAGGAAATTTTAATCTTGTCCGAGTAATTAATTTGCCAATTTTTTGTATTGCTTTTGAATGCATGTACAAAAATATTTATACATGAAGATTGAAATTCTTGAATTGTCTTACATACTCGCCTATATTTTTTCTGATTTATAAACTAGTTTTCCATTTATGAACATAGGAGAGAGTTGTGATGTCACCATGCCTCTAAATAGTTATGAAAACAGCAAGGTTAAGCCACTTCTAGATCTTTTTGCTATCTTGGATGTATGGTTCTGTTTAAAGGAGCTAGTAAAAGGTATAAATTTTAGTTCTTCAAGAATTTGAGACCATGCTTATGAACCTTATACCATGTTGTATATCAAGCCTGTAAAACTCTTTCTGGTATAGTCCCTTTGTGTTTTCCCCTTCCAACCAGTCCTAGCCAATAAATCTCGCTCATCAGATGTTATCAACAATTAAAAAATCAGTGGCATACATACAACATCAACAACCCAAAAATCCCACAAAACACAGATCAAACAAACATCAAATTGCAGATCCATAAACGCATAAACACACAATATGAGTAATGCTAGAAATGAAGAGATGAAACGAAAATAGAAAAATAAAAACCATTTTCTTTAATTTCTTAAGACGACAAACGTGTGGGTCTCGGCAACTACAATACCAGCGGAGGACTGAAGCCGTGCGAAAATGGTGAAGTTGGAGAAGCCGTACGGAAATGGTGAACCCAGATGAGAACTTTTGTTACATAGTGCCAGAGTGATAGAGCCACACAGTTCCGGAGTGATGGAGCCACATGGGGCAAGAAGAGGGTGAGGCTGGCGAAAAGACATGAGCTGGGGGAGTGGAGGAGAGAATGTGGGAGAAGGATTTCTGAAGAAGTGAAGAAGAATGCGGAGGTTGGGGGGTGGGGAATTGAAATGAACCTTCTGGATCAAAACACACGTTTTCATTAAAAAAAAAAAAAAAGCTATATAGTTTAGAGTGCGGAGGTTGAATGAACAGTAGATAGTTGTATAGCAAAACTCTACTATATATATTGAGAGAATACATACGGAAGAGTTTATCTCCAAAGGTTTTGTGACAAGAATTGATGCAACATGCCAAGTGCCAACTAATACATGAGTAGGTGCCGACAAGAGAGATCAGATTCTATAAATTGAACGAGGCAATACTTTCTTCTTCTTTGTTTTTTTTTCTTTTATTGAGGTTTCCGTAAGTATTTTTCATTAATTTTTGGCTGCATATGTATATGCATTAATTAACATTTGGAGGCTGCGTTGAGAAAATTGCATCCAAGCACTACAAGAAATCTGGCATTTTCCAGCGCTCAAAATCGTCACAAATACCTTTAGAAATCGCTGTATTTGATCAATTTCGGCGATTTATAAATCGCTGCAGGTTCGCCGCAATCCTAAAGCCATTTTTTATCAATTTCGGCGATAGGAAAAAATCGTCACAAACACTACTATTTCTGGCGATTTTCGTCTGCCGGAAATGTTAAAAAAAATCGACAGAAATAGCCCTCCGGGTTACTTTAAAATCGCTGAGAACTACTATTTCCGGCGATATTTATCGTCACAAAAACTTAAAAAATCGCCGCAATAACTTATTATTTTTCGTAGCGATTTAAAATAATCACCGTTATGAAGTATTTCCAGCGATTAAGTTTCGTCGCAAAAAACTATTTGTGGCGATTTAATATCACCGAAAATATATTGCTTCTATGAAAAAAATATTTCCGGCGAGTAAAAATCGCCGGAAAAGATGTTTCAGAAAATAAAAAAAAAAATGCACAAAACAGTATAGACAAAATATTATACACATCCAAGTTTTGCAGGCTTCACAATTTTACCTTACACTATGGATTGTCCTAATATTCTTTTCACATACTCAAAAAAGATCCAAAGATCTATAGTAACTATACTAAGCATATTAAGGTAATAATCATGAGAAGGAGAGACCAGTTCAAGGGACAAGCAGCAGAATAAATCAAATAAGCTCATGGATATGTCATCCTAATATTTTAAATGACAATTCTCTCTCAAAAAAATGATAACAGGCAGAACAAGGGCAACGATACCTGTAGAGGCCTCACAAACCTTCATTTTTGCCTATTTCTCGAAGGGTGTGAAATACACTGTCATATTGGTTCATAGATCCTGGAATCTGCATAACATCCACCAAGAAGCAAAAACAGTCATGTGTGAATGGTGTGCTAATGAAGATATAGAACATGAAAATATAAACATGGTTGTATTGGTTTGAAGCATTTTATAGGATCAATCTATAATGTCATCTAAACCCCCCTTGTTGGCCAGGCAGGTCTATTTCTGAACTCACTCATATAGGCATACAATAAGAGTTAGGCATTGGGATATGACATTAACAGAAAAAAGCCAATCTGTGGAAAGTCTTACAGGGAGGAAAAAAAACTCTTTCTAATCTAGCCAAAGAATAAATTAATCTGACTTCATACTTATCTCACAAAACTAGTCCAGGAAAACAGCATAGATAATGCTCATGTATATTTTACTGAATGGTGTGCTAATTGCAACAAAAAACTAGCCTGAAAGAGCTCCATGAAATTTCTACAATCAAACAGACCTGTGTCTACAATCAAAAACTAGCCTGACCTTGATTATTGAGTGAGGAACATTCCTACAGAGTATTGCTCCCCACCCAGCATACAATGAACGTAAACCACCCTTTCCAATAATTCCAAGCAATGCATTCCTGCAAAAACAGAACAATGAGTAACATGGAAATAGCAAACTACCAAAGCCAACTCTCTAAGAAAGAAACGTGGCAAAACCAAAGCATCATATAAAACAAAACATATTGGATTTTAATCTTACAATCTGAATAAATAAATAGCAAAATCCAGAAATATACAATATTTTACCAATGGTTGAAACAAACCAATCCCTCAGTTGAATGAATTCGAGATTAAAGACAACATCAAAATCAATGCATTGTAAGCATAAAAGGATGTACTATTAATAAAGATAACACCAGGATCTTATAGTTATACCAAGATCATCTACTTTCCCCACTACAAACTGGAGAACAATGATAGGGAGAAACCTTTTTAAGTTATACTAATCAATATAAGCCCATCACCAATTCTAATCAATAGATCCCCACTGCTCTCACACAGCCAAAGAGATGCCAATTTAAATTCTTCCATATATTAAAGTGTCTTTAGAGTTCATGCATTTAGATTCAACACTGCACACCAAATAATCAGAGCAGTAATAATAGACCTACCAAATCCAAAATAGATTGAGCTTCTTTCCTTAGAATAGAAAAATTAGCTCGAGCCAGGGCAGCCTTTTCTTTGTCCATCTAGACAACAAAACAAAGAAAAAGAAAGAGGAAAGATTAAGAAGATCACTATGAAGAAATATTCCAGAAACAGATGACAGTGCAAATTATAGAAACTTCTGCAATAAGATTTTAAAAACTACACACCTTCTGGAGATCCAGATCTTCACCATCTTGCTCATCAAGAAGCAGGTTTTGCAGAACTGTTGTTGGAACATCAGCGTCAAGTACATGCCGACAATACTGAAAATAGCTAAGAAGCAAGGCATATTGGCTGAACATAATAAGATAAATGGTCAGAACCCAATGAAGAAGTGAAAGCAGCATGTAACGTCGCTGATTTCTTTACTGAAAGTCTGAAACCTTGTCGTCTCCTCAGGGCTTCAGAAGATTCATTTCTAAGAATTGCCATGACAAGTTTAAACAATATGGATTGACAAGCGCCATTTGATAATTGTTTCACCATGATCAGGTTGAAACATGTGACACTATCAGAATTTAAACCACCAGGGCATGAAAATCTTTCATCTCGTAGTTTTGCCATGCATGTTAGAGCAACCTATGCAGATTTCAAATCAGATGTGAAGGCAAAAAGCAGCAAGAAAGTGCAAACTGGAGCAATAATATGCTTGAATAATAAACAGGTAAATACCTGGCATAATATAGATGCCATCTTCAGCGAATAGTCTGGAGAAGAAGAAGCACTTAGAGATGTATCAAGAATCCTGTCAAGAACCAGATGAAAGAATTACAGAGGATCTAAGGGAGAGCAATAAAGTATCAGTAATGATAAAAGCACCAACTGAAATAGAACTTCGGATCGATTTTCAAGTGACCATATTCTCCTGGAAGCAGAGACTTGCACAAGTATTTAAAGGAGACACTGGAAGCAGAGACCTGCACCCATGGATTAAAAAGATGCAAATGAAGTACTCTACATACCTCATATGCTATAGTTTATGCAGTTCATTCAGAAGTTGTAGTTTAAAATGCTGGACTTAACCAGAAACAGCATAGTAATACAGCCTCCACCATACAACCCTGAGGAAAAGAAAAAAAACCCTCTTCAAAGGATTATGTTTCTACCAGTTAAATAATTATATAGCACATTTCAGCCCTATAAGCCTTCTTGCTACTTGCAGTATCTCAGTATCCATATGGCATCAATTAAATAAGAGATGTTCAAAATAGACCCAGAAGCAAAGCAGAATGTTTTTTTTTTTTAGTGACTATATGCAAGAGGCCTTAAATCAGTATGGACTATAGAAACAAATGTCAATGATAAATGCAAAAAATACTAGCTGCAGCCTATAAAGTAAGACGACAACACCTAAGTCAACTCCATATTAAAAGAACATTCAGTAGCTTAAAAGAATGAAAGCATCCAGCATCCACCTAAGTTCTTGTAATGTTTTTCTGCGTTGCATGGAACTTAATCACTCACTTTACTAAGAACCAAAACCAACTTAAAAAGGGAAAAAATGGTGTGGGTACCACTAAAAAAGCATTATATACCAAAGCAGCAAAGGCAAATGCGAGAGGGAATGCAAGGCATGCCATTTGTTATTTTTTTTGCTTCTCAATAGTTAAAAAAAAATTCACAAAGCATCTTCCATTTGTAATTATGCAAGGCATGCCATTCTGTTACAAATGTTTACAGTTAAACTCAACAATTTTGCAGGAATCACATGCATTTAGCAAATGTCAACTGTGTTATAATCTCAAACCAGATGCTACGTAACAACAGAACATATACAGTCAGAAAAAAAAAACAGAACATATAGTACCTAGAGAGCCCTAGTTCTTTTCTACAATGATAGCTTAGAAAGACAAGAAAGAAATAAAATAAGTAAAAAAAATTTGAATGGCCAGCGTATTTGGCTCAACAGATTTGAAAAAAAGCTCTAACTATTTTTATTGTTCATTTAACTAATTCGCTGTAGAATATTTTTTAAGGGAAATGGCTAAAATATAGCCAAGCATTAAGCAATCGCTTTACTGAGCCCACTACGAAGGCTCTCAGAACCATAAAGCAAAGCTCCTCCTGGGCCTTAAAAATGAATGGATAAAAATGAATATTTTGACAAGGCACCATACCTCTCTCTTGAATGGAGGGTATCTTCCAAGACCTTGTGTAGCATTTGCTGCAGCAGAAACTATTTTAACCAGGACGTAGTGTACCTAATTTATAAGTCAAAAATCAATGTATAAGGAATTGATTAGAGCATTTGCACCAATTGATCCCAGTAAATAATATAATGCCTTGCTAGAGCTAGGTGTACCTCTTGTATAAAATGCTTATGCCTCAGTTGCCTCATCTGCTCTACTCCCCGCGCCTCCTCCTCATTTGGTGGCAGTGGGTTGCAAACAGAGCAAGGGAGGGCCTCGGGCTGCTGGGCTAGGCGTAGAGGAGAAGGGGCTCCGACGGAGGACTGGCAACGGCGTCGAGATGTGGGTGGTTGCGAACGGTGCCCCCAGCGACGGCGACATAGAGAAATCCGAGAGAGAGAGAGGTGAGGCCAGAAAGAGATTAGCGCGGGGGCTGGGGGAGAAGGAGGGGGTGGCCGTCGAGGTGAGGTCGCGGTGGCGTACTGGGGCCGTTGGCGACGGGCTGTGCGCGGCGGAGGCTTGAGGGAGAAGAGGGACTGGGTAGAGAGAGGGTGAAGGGCGAGAGACGGCTGGAGGGAGCGAAATGAGGGGAAAACCTAAGGCGGGGGTTTTAAATTTAATAAGTTTTTCCGGCGCTTTTGACTCGCCGCTAATAACTTTAAATGAGCGCATTTGTTTTTACAGCGACAATTTTCGCCGCAAATAGTACATATTGTGGCGATTTTATTTAATCGACGGAAATTTAATGAGCTACAGTTCATACAACATTGTTGTGACGACACAAATCGCCGCAACAGGTACAAATATCGCCGTAAAAAGTAATTTGTACATTTTTCATCCATAATTTCCTATCATCGCACCGAAATTAAGCGGCGACTTAAAAATCTCCAGAAATAACCTATATTTGCGGCGATTTTTTTTGCGACGATTTTAAAATCGCTGGAAAAGGCCAGATTTCTTGTAGTGAAGTACATGTATGCATGACTACGAATTCGTTAGATCGCGAAATTAATGCAATATATCGTACTACTGTTTTTTTTATTGATTGAAACTAATAAGTATAATTAATGCAGCGTACCTTTTTTCTTTTCTTGTTTATCGTTACATGTTTAATCATTCTTTAATGTTAGTCATAAGTCGATAAGTTTCACATAATTGTTTTTTAAAGGAAATGAGTCTCACTTAAAAAAGGAAAAAAAAAAATTTAGATGGAATCTATTTTTTTTACAAGATTTTATATAAAATTTGTTTATTTGAAATTTATACAAATAATTTCTTTTAATTAATACTCAAATTTTTGTTTAAAATAAAAGATATTTCTATAAAATAAAAGTATCATTATTTTAAAAAAATTGTCTTTATTAATTTAAGACATAATTGTAAAATAGTTTAGAAAAATTGTGTCCCTATCACTACTCTTAATCCCGATAATATGCTAGTTTTGCATCATAAAATTGATTTACTCTATTTTCAAATTGGTATATATATGGAGGTTGATACAGTCAACATCATTTAAATGGTAAGATTTAATCTGTAACAATCAAATTTTAAAATTTATCTTTCATCATGTAAACAGTTTATTAAGTATGTTCTACATATCAACTTGATAATAACATTTTTCAATAAGACTACCCGATTTTATGTTTTGGGACTATATATATATATATATATATATATGATGGACCATTAAATATTCCAATATTGTCCGTTCGCTTTAGAAACTTTCACGACCACGCAAGTACTACTTCATAACCTATGCAATTAAAGTCCAAAAAATTGGTTAAAAGCGCATTAATTAATAATGAATACAGTTAGCTAACTAATTAAACCAAGTTATTTAATTATTTCGTTAGATAACTCCGTCTTGAAGTTTTTTTTTTTTTACTAGGGATTTCGATATTTTCCCCGCTCTATGGTCGAGTTCAGACAAAAAAAATAAAAAATAAAACATTAATAGTGGAGATTATTGGGATTATACTAAGTCCTCGTTTGGGAATATAAATATTCTCATCTTATCTCATAATTTCTTTTTCAAATATCACTAAAAAAAATAAACAATTTTTAATTTCAGATTTTCAACTTTTTATCTAATTATTATAATTTTTCTAAACTTCCAAACAAAACACACAAAAAAACTCAACTTTTTTAAATTTCAAAATAAAAATAATTTTAAAAAATCATATTCTAATAATATTTTAGCTTTATAATATTTTTATTTAATTTTTTCTCGCTCTTTTCTCAAAATTTAATAAAATATCTTGATTCAAATTATTTTATTACTATTCATAAATTTTTCATCTTATCTCATCTCAATTTTCAAACTATGCGTAAATCAAAATCCTTTCGAACTTTGGAGATCTTCTGTCAAAATTGGGAAAAGATTGTGAGGACCATTTTATAGTTGGCCTAAAATAAGGTGTAGATTAGTTCATACTGAAACACATGTATTGTCAGTATTTATGTTATTTAATATTGTATTAAATATATTTTATAGTCAAATAAATTTATAATTTAAATTATTAGATTAAAAGAAGTGTTATGAAATAAATTAATAATAACTTGATGAGTACGTTAGATCTATTTTATAATAAAAATAATTTTACAATCTAACGTATCAGATCAAGTCACGTCAATTTTTGAATTTACGTTTATGAGATCTGTAATATTAAATCACTTTATTTTATAAACTGACATATCTTCATATCATATATGTTAGAATATTATGTTAGAATACTTAGAATATATTCATGATGTTCTAATAAGTATAGTAATATTCTAACATAATATATTCTTTATATGATATTACCATACATACTAAAATATTATAAACATATTCTAAATATTCTAACAAATACGTTAGATCCGACATATCATGCATAATAAAGTCACAGAGAAATGTTACTCATCATCCTCACACCACACACCAACATGTAATTTGTCATTTTTATCCTTCTATTCAAACACACATGTTTACACATCAATATATGTGTGTTTAAATAAAAGGGCAATAATAACAAATCACATGTTGATGTGTGGTGTAAGGGATAATGAGTAGAATTTTTCTAAAATCACGTCATGCAATTTATAAATTTACTTTTCTAGTATCTATATGTAGACCAAACTCTAATATTTACATATTCCAAAAGAAAAATTATTTTCATCAGCTACTATTCACTATCTCACACCCCACACCCTATGAAAAATACCTTCACACCCTATGAAAAAACAACAACTACAGATGTGGGGTGTGTGAGTGAATATATAAGTGACTGATGCATAACATTTTTCATTCCAAAAATAAGGCTAACGTTGTTGTCGTAAAAAACGATCCACGACTGTTAATATATATAAAATGAGAACTAATATATATATATATATATATATATATATATATATATATACACACTAGCAGTGGTTTAACGTGCAAAACACGTTTGTCACATTTGCCTAATTTTAAAAAAAAATTTATGAAAATAATGTGTCCAAACAACAAATAAAGTGTGACTTCTTACATGCAGCACATAATATTGAATAATTGAATTAGTTGTTAGTTCACAATCATCAAGATTGAAAGAGTATATAAGATTGATTAGTAAATAGTCTAATGCATATGAGCATAAAAGCTAATATAAGCAAGCATCTTTGAATTTCCATATTTCTCTATTTTAATAAGAAGAGTTTAATTTGTTCCAATCGCAATATCTCCAAACATTGCTTTTGGGTTGATCATCACGTGTTAAAGCTCTGCATGGAAGTTTTAGCTCTACAAATTAATCATATTTAACGGTAGAGATCAATGCATGCATGTCATGTTACCTCTAACCATACAGAAGATGTAGTGAGCTCGTATGAAGCAAATCCACCCTCCTTGTTCATGCTCTCATGTTTTTTCATCATTAAAGTAAGTCTATTATATTTTGAAAGTCCCAAAAATATTATAATTGTAGAAAATCATTTTATCTAAATGATTTTAGTTAATTAAGAATATTATGAGATTTAAATTATGTTAAAAACTCTAATTATTTATATGGTTTTACTTTCTTAAAAATATTTAGCAAAACTTCATCATTTAATTATTTGTACAGAAGGACATAAGTGGAAAAAGGAAGTGTCAAACAAAACTATTGTTCATTCATGTTCATCATTAATTATGGAATTTAAATTATGTTGAAAACTCTAATTAATTAGATAGTTTTATTCTCTTAAAAATGTTTAGTAAAACTTCATCATTTACTTAATGATGAAATATTATAAATTAAATTTGATTTTAAATGTATGATATGATATTTATATTTTAATTATCTATTTTAAATTAGTTTAAATCAGTGTTTAAACCTTCACCGTTGGATCAAAATCTAGGGACTCAAGATGAAGGGTTGAGATTTAAAACCTCAAACCTAGCATTTTCGCCTCACTTTCCCTTTCCCCCTCTCTCTCATTCCCCTTTAGCAGCCACACGTCTTCCCTCTCTCTCACCCGATCTCGTCCCTCAAACAGCCCAATGTCATCGTACGCCACCCTGCGGCGTCACTAACCACCTCACCAGCTTCCCCTCACGCCAGCGACCAAACCCCACTGTCGAAGCCCCTTGGCAGCTCCTCCCTCAGTCGCACGCGAGCAACCCGAAATGGATCTCGATGCATGGGTTCTCCACCCTTACACTACCGCGGCTTAGCCCCAACTCCACCAAGCACCACCACCGATTTCCCCTCACGTCATGCACCACTTCCATGGAACCCACCACCCGTAACTCTTCCCTAGCCCCACACACGCAAGCTCTCTACACGTATGGGTTTCTCCCCGTAGCGCCGCCGTTAGCCACCCCCACGCCACCGCACACCAGCAGCCTCCTCCCTCACCGACGACCCCTCCCCTTCTTCCTTTTCTCCAGCCGAAGCCCCAACTCCTCTTATGTCCTCTCTCTTCACGGGATCTCAGATCCACCACCGTAGGACCACCATGACGATGTCGTATGCCGCCTCTAGCAACAACCATGAGGCCACCCACGACGTAGCTCCCTGATCTGCCTCTCTCTCACGAAGCCTTTTTCTATCTCGGGTTCTTGACGTCACATGGCCTAGATCCGCCGCCTACAGCCCATGACGCCACCACCAACTCTCCACGGCACCTCCCCTACCCCTTCATGCCCATCTGAGCTTCTACCTCTCCCTTGCTCTATTGCGTGGTGATTTTGTGATTATTTTACGATAATTTTGTGAGGAAGATAATTGCTGTGAGGATGTACAGGAGGACATAAATGGAAGAAAAAAAATGTCAAATAAAACTATTATTGATTCATCGATAGGCTTTTTAAGTATAATGATATATATATATATATATATATATATATATATATCTACCTATCCACACGCTATAAAACCAAGTATAGTTACTGATTAACCGACCTTATAAGGGAGATTGATCAGAACAATCATAAAAAAAAAAATGGTGGAGGTTTCGACTTTCTTCTAATTAATCCATTTATGGCGGAACCAAAGCCTATTTGTAGGCCATTCATGATGATCAGCTTTGTGTCAATTCTACTGTTAATCTGTTAATACAAGCCACACAATGGCAACCATAGGCGCTACGTACGTTCATCAAATTACATAATAATTGATACCAACGTATCATATGATTCATATCATATCAAATCAAATTAATTTAATAAAATATTTCTCTTATAGAATATTTATCATGCCAACTATACATGAGTAGGTGCCAACAAGAGAGTTCAAATTCTTAATTGAACGAGCCACCTACTTTTTTTTTTGTAGGTATCTTTCATTAATTTTTGGCTGCATATATATATATATATATATATATATATATATATATATGCATTAATTAACATCTTAATTGGAGGCTGCGTTGAAATAATTGCATCCAGGTGCATGTCTGATTCAAAAATGATAAATTAACAATATTTTTCACAATATATTTCTCAATTATATTTTAAAATGGGGTTATTATTATAAAATACCATATAAAAGTAACACCACTTTACAAAAATAACCTCATTTAACATTATATATTATGTGTATATCATTACTCGATTATGAATTAGCAAGATTATTAGGCGGAATTAGGCTCATTTTGGATTGAGAAATACTTTCAATCTATCTCATCTCATTATTATAACTTTCATATATTTTTACATAAAATATAATAAATAATTCAACTTTTTTAAATCTTAAAATAATAATAATATTAAAAAATAATATTTTAATAGTATTTTGTTTACCTTTCAACTTTTATCTTAATTCACTTTCTAAACCTAACCTGCAAATTGCAATCGTACTACTCTTTTTTCTTTTATTGATTGAAACTAATCAAGTAGAATTAATGCTGTGATACTTTCTTCTTCTTTTTTTTTTTCTTTTCTTTCTTTTCATTTTATGTTTAATCATGAAATAATTAGAGCATCCTCAGTAGATTAGTCAAAGGCTAAATCCATCTCACATTTAACTATTAGATTCTAAAATATCATCACAGTAGATTAGCTAAAGTCTACAGTAAACATAAAAGCATTTTCAAATTTGATATTTATTATAGTTATACCAAATATATATTTTATCAATTATTTCTCTGTCTACTCACATCAACTGCTCCCCTTCGTTCCCACGCAAAAAACCAGAAACCCTTCACTGCTATTTCGTCGTTCTTCGTCCAGAGAGAAGTGCTGAAGCTGTCCATTGGCTGGGTTCATGTAGGGGGGACGGGTTCATCTGCTGGTTGGCATGGTACTTGTTTAATTACTTTTTTCTTTTTGGTCCACTTGTTTAATTATACTAAGTCCTTTCCATCAGGAGATCATGCTCAGTACTCTAATTAATTTATAATTAAGACATTTAGTTGGATCAAAATTATTGAAAGAGTAATATTACATATACTTACAACTTTTACTTACATTTTTATTTACAGGATTCATTTTGTCAGTTTTATTTTTAAATTCAAATTTTAAATTTTAAATTTCATAATTTCCAGCATATCAATAACTGACATGTGGAGAAGTAAGTTTTTCTTAAGTACAAATAGCATTTTTATATAGAAGTTTAATTTGTAATTAAGACATTTATATAGAATTTTAGATGAGTTTAATTAGACGTTTGTGGTTATTAGCATTAAATGACAATTGAAAAAATATAATTTTTTAACTCATAATCTAATTAGAATATGATTACTAATTAACATATAATAGGTACAATAGTAAAATATGATAAAATAAAATAAATTAATAATTAAAAAATAAATATTTTTTAATTATTAATTACTCATTATTATATAATAAATAAATAGATAATCCAATGTGGAGATCTGATGTGAATAGTCAAAGCCAAATTCATCTAATTTATTATTTTATTGTTATATAATGAAAAAATAGCTATTCCAATGTGGAGATTTATGTAAATGGAATAGCCAAAATCTAAATTTATCTTACATTCATCAAAAGTGTCATTTAGCTTTGACTAATCCATTGAAGATGCTCTAACAAGTAGAACCTCTATTGAATTATAAAACTTTAAAAAATTTATAAATAATTAATATCTAAGTAGTTGATATTTATCCAAAACAACAATATATTATTAATACATACACTTAATATGATATCATATATCTATTTCATATATGGTTCTCACATACTAGTATATGAAATTATTAAATTTTATCTATTAATTATTATACAAATTATAAAATATACTTATGAAATATATTCACTATATAGACATAAGTAATTAGATTACATATTATATATTTAGTTATAAAAGTTGTATGCTTATATTATTAGTTACTACATATATGTGTGTGTATATATACATAGGTGTATGTATATATTTATCAATATATGAATGAGTTTAATCGAATCGGGCTAACGAGTCGACTCGAGCATAAACGAGTGAGCCTTAACGAGCCTTAGCCGAGTCGAGTTAAGTTTTGTCAGGTATGTGTCATTTACAATTCGAGCGGGTATCTGCTTTCACGAACGAGCTTTTATTTCACGAGTCGAGTTTGATTCAAGTTTAACCGAGCAAGTATCAAGCAGGCTATCGAACAGACTGGTTCATTTACAGCCCTATGCATGACATATTATAAAGTGTTTGAAAGTGTTTGTGTGGTAGAGGTTCTGCTTTCAACGTACATACGTAGTTTTAACTTTTAAAGATGGAGTCTTCTAAAGTGTTTGTGTGGTAGAGGTTCTGCTTTCAACGGGACCATGCTAGGGGATTGAGACGGTATATATATGCTAGTCATCAGTAAGAGCAATGCTAGGGGATTGAGACAGTATTAAATATTTGATAAAAAAAAATTTAAAAAAAGTGTGGTGTGTGGAGATTGTGTAGATTTTTTCCATCAGTAATTAGAACCCTCGATTCCAAATTTCCAATAGAATATCCATGTTATTACATGTGAATAGGAGAGTCAGATTATTATTTTTTTTATTGGCATTGGGTGTCCGGAACAGGGTTCCGACTAATCCTGATGGTGCACAGGTCCTTAGTAAGGACTTTCCTACAATTGCACATCAAGTAATTCAATAGAAAAATCCTCAAATTCGATTGCCCCTAGATATTATTTGCAAAACTAGAAGGGTTAGAACATAAGTCGGTTATGGTAATGGGTAAGAACGTACTTCTAAATCAAAAGGGCAACCACCATTTATGAGATTAATGAAGAATAAAGAAAATATTTATGTTACAATTCAAAATATGTATTAAATTGATCTATAATTTTTGAATTATATATTCAAGTTTTAAGTTGGTGTTGAAAAACTCCACATACCATTAATATGGCATAAGTGACTTATAAATTACGTTTAAATTTTTTTTAATTTAACGTGTTAGCATAGAAGGTTGTTCTCCATGCTGACTTCTAAATAAAACTTTTCATTATTTTTAATTCTATCATCAAAAGCACAAAGGGATCATGGATACATAGTACTTTTATATAACTAAACTTACGAATTAACATAACTTAATGTAATATACGTTAAATTGTAAAATTAATTAACATATTACATAAAATCATATTAATTTACAAGTTTACTTTTATGAAATCTTAATATATATATTATTTATAAATATAATTACATAATATATATAATTTAACTAATTATATAATGCCACCCATATATCATTCACACGACATAATTTGATTTGTAAGATTCAAATTTTAAAATTTATCTTCCAAATCAAATTATGTCATGTGAATGGTGTGAGGTGTAAAGACTTTCAAATATAATTATTATAATATAATATATATATATATATATGCATATTTTACATATTATTCTAAAAATTTAAATTATAAAAAAATATAAACTTAATTATTTATATTATATATTATTGGACACGCGCCAATCATAGTGCACGTTGCAACCTACCTAGCAAACTGATCTCTCCATTTCCAACTCTCCTTGTTGCCTTCTTCATCATCGTCACCACTCGTTCTTGTTCTGAAACTGAGTCAAAATCTGTTATGGGTAGCAAAAGCCACCAGCTCCATGTATTCTTCTTTCCCTTTATGGTCCCTGGCCATATGATACCAATGTTAGACATAGCCAAGCTATTCACAACCCGAGGTGTCAAAGCAACCATAATCACCACCCCGCTCATGAACTCCCTATAGTTGCGAAAACGATTGAAAGAACCAAAACTCCCGGCAATGGCGTCGTCAAGATTGATATCCAAACCATCGAGTTCCCGGCAGTAGAGGCCGGCCGCCCAGAAGGGTGCGAGACTACTGACTCCAGGACTACCCTTGAAAAGATGATCACTTTCATCAGAGCCCTTACGATGCTCCGGCAGCCACTCGAGCAGCTACTGCAAAATCATGATCATCCTCATTGCATTGTTGCTGACATGGTCTTTCCATGGGCAATTGATGCTGCTGCTAAATTTGGTATCCCAGTGCTTGTTTTTAATTCAACCAGTGTTTTTTCTACGTCCGCTGGGGTGAGCATGCGACAGTACGAGCCTCAAATGGAAGTTTCATCTGATTGTGAACCATTCGTCATCCCTAACTTTCCTGGAGAGATAAAGTTGACAAGGATGAAACTGCCAACCATCACTGATAAGAAAGGCATGGTATATAGGCCCAATTTCACTCTGCAACTAGGATGCTGAAGACAAAGGTCAGAGGGGAAAAGAATCCTCCATTGATAAACATGAATGCATGAAGTGGCTTAACACAAAGCATATCAATTCAGTTGTTTATATATGTTTCGGAAGCTTGTCTAACTTCAGTGATTCTCAGCTAATGGAGATTGCAATGGGTCTTGAGGCTTCTGGGCAGCAATTCATCTGGGTTGTGAGGAAAGACAAAAACGAAAAAGAAGATGAAGATTGGTTACCCAAGGGATTTGAGAAGAGAATGGAAGGTAAGGGACTGATTATAAGAGGTTGGGCACCCCAAGTTTTGATTTTGGATCATGAATCAGTGGGAGGATTTGTGACACATTGTGGGTGGAACTCTACATTAGAAGGAGTGACTGTTGGGCTGCCTATGGTGACATGGCCATGGTTTGCTGAGCAATTTCTCAACGAGAAGTTAGTGACTGAGGTATTGAAGATTGGGGTTTCTGTTGGTGCTCAGCATTGTGTTGAAATGAGTGGGAATGACAATCCTATCAAGAAAGAAGCAATAGAGAAGGCAGTGAGGCACCTCATGGAAGGTGAAGAAGCAAAGGAAATGAGAAGTAGAGCAAAAGAACTTGGGGAGATGGCAAGGAGAGCCATTGAAGAAGGTGGATCATCTTTTTCCCATTTGAATGCTTTAATTGAAGAGTTAAAGGCCCTCCACAGTTAAGTATGTTGGAGTGAAGGGATATGGATATTTTCACTGTTCTAATCGCCCATTATATGGGTAAGATCATTTGTTGAAATATCTTAGTTGTCTTCCTAGTTTGGATTAGGTTTTATTAAATTTTAGGAGAGCCTGTTTTTTAGATTTTGTTCTGTAATCCTTGCTCATGATCTTTATAAGAAATTCTTCTAACCCGTTATAAGTGAGAGCTTATCAATAAAATAAAATCAGTTATGATCGATCTTCCTTCAATATATAATCAATCGACTTAATGGGATTTCAAAGTACTTTGAAGACTATCATATAAGGTTAGTCCGTACGAAATTCTTAATCCACTCTCCAAAGGATGCAATTTTTTGCTCTATTTAACGAACCAAGAAAAGAATGCTGAATCCAAACCTACATATATGCCTCTGTAAATGGATTGGACTTCGATTAAGGCACCTTTCTTTCTTTCTTTCTTTCTATCCATCCATATATAACATTTATGCATGATCTAGCACCAAGAAATTACTGAAGTATTTGTTGCATGATTCAAAAATTATAAAATAATTCAAAAATTCACTACAAATATATAGAACAGACGAATGGATCGTTGCTTGAGCTGTTACAATCAAGATGGCTTAATCTTTTTAAATATATTTTTTTTAATATAAATTTGTATTGTACTACTTGATTATATAAAACAAAAATATTATAAACATCATTGATATATAGACGCATTAATTTTTATAGTAATTAAAGATAGATCATGATATATAAGAGTTTTCATTCTTTTACAAAAATTAAGAATCACATTCAACTAATTTAACTACAAAAAAAAAAACAAAATGTTCAAAGGACCCTTGGGGAAAATGAAGAAAAACCACTCTTTAAAAAAAAACAATATCCAAAGTTTATTGATAGCCCTCACTTGTGGCGAAAGAAAATACCTCACGAAGAAAAACCACGCATGAAAAAGATATAATATAAGAAAATCATAAAAATCCTGAAGGGGCTCAATGATCAAGAATAAGAAAAGGACTTATTAGCTTTTAATATATAAGTTTTCACTTTTTAAGAAAATTTCATTTTTCCTGGTAGTATATATATATATATATATGGAGTTAGACTGTGATTTTTTTTTTTTTTAACTATATTCTAAAAACTTATATCTTTAAATAATTTTAAAAAAGTTAACAGATTTGTATACCATTCATGTATATGCATTAATTAACATCTTAATTGGAGGCTGCGTTGAAATAATTGCATCCAAGTGCATGTCTAACTACCAAGAAAAATGATAAATACACGATACTTTTCATAACATATTTCATAATCATATAATTTTAAAATGAGGGATATTATTATAAAATACCATATAAAAGTAACACTACTTTACAAAAATAGCCTCATTTTACATTATGTGTTGTGAAAAGTGTTGTGTGTATCATTACTTGATTACGAATTAGCAAGATCATCAGGCGGAATTAGGCTTAGTTTGGATTGAAAAATACTCTCAACCCATCTCATCTTATCTCATCTCATCATTATAATTTTTACATAAAACACAATAAATAATTCAATTTTTTCAAATCTCAAAATAATAATAATATTAAAAAATAATATTCTAATAATATTTTATTCAACTTTCATCTCAACTCACTATCCAAACATAACCTAATGCACTCGTACTACTCTTTTTTCTTTGATTGATTGAAACTAATCAAGTTGAATTAATGCAGCGGTACCTTTCTTTCTTTTCCTTTTTTTGTGGTCTAAGTTTAATCATTAAGTAATATCTCAAATTGATAAATTTCATATAAATTTTTTTATAAAAAAAAAAAGAAATGAGTCTCACTAAAAAGATAAGTTCTCGTTAGGGAATACAAATATTCTCATCTTATCTCATAATTTCTCATAATTTTATTTTCAAAGATCACTAAAAAAAAAAATCAACTTTTTCATCTAATAATTATCTAATCATTACAACTTTTTCAAACTTCCAAACAAAACACACAAAATTTAACTTTTTAAAATTCTAAAATAAAAATAATTTTAAATAATCATATTCTAATAATATTTTAGCGTTATAATATTTTTATTTAATTTTTTTCTCAAATTTTAATAAAATATCTTAATTTAAATTATTTTATTATTATTCATGAATTTTTCATCCTATTTCATATCATTTTTCAAACTAAGCGAAAATCAAAATCCTTTCCAACTTTGAAGATATCTGTCAGAATTGGGAAAAGATTGTGAGGACCATTTTATAGTAGGCCTAAACAGACGGGCTTCGAGAGAGGAAAATAAGGTGTTGATTAGTTCATACCGAAACACATGTACTGATGTGACTTAATATTATACATTAAATATATTTTATAGCCAAATAAATTTATAATTTAAATTATTATATTAAAAGAAATATTACGGTCATAAACAGATCTATAAAAATAAATTAATAAATTAACATGACTTAATATAATACATTAGTTTTACTTTATAATAAAAGTAATTTTACAATCTAATATATCATATTAAATCGTATCAGTTTGTGAGATCTCTTAAATTAAATCATATTATTTTATAAGATATTTTTTTTATAATGTTTCTTGTACCTCGAGAATTTTATTTTTTGTGACCAGTGGTGATGATTAAAAACATTATTTTAACGGCCCATTTCATCAGTTTTGAACTTCTATATTTAAGAGCAAATGTTTGTAAAGATTATGGGCTTGTTTGGAGAGATAAACGATTTCATCTAATTTCATCATTATGATTTTTTAAAATTCTCACACAAAATATAATAAACAATTTAAATTTTTTAAATTTTAAAAAATAATAATATTAATATAATAATATTTTATTCAATTTATTTAAAATCATATCATCTTATTTCACTATCCAAACGAGCCCAATAAACAAAGAGCGCTTTAAGGGCCTAAGGGCAGGCTTCAGGTCACTCCACGTCCAGCCTACTTGGTGGGTCTGAGAGCATTGAGCTCTGGACCTATGCATGTGGACGTTTGCAACATCTCAAATGCATGAGCCCACAAAAGATGCATATCTAATTTATTGGATAATACATTTTTATAAAGTTGACTTTGAAAAAAAAATAAAAAATAAAAACAGATATTTACATGTAAAAATTTCACGCATTTTTTTAAAGTGGATAAATCTGTGACCTACATAAAAAATAATTTTTTAATGATACATTCAACTTTTTCTTCAAGAATATGCACGTGACTTGCTCACCATAAAACTAAATCTAGCATTATTCAAAAATATAATAATATTATACATTTAGTTTGCTATATTACGATATTGTATTTTATTTCATCGTCATCGTCATATCGTCATCGTTTTCCTATGATTAAATAGTTTATTCTCGACAAATTAGACCACGTTTAGTGGCAAAATAGCTGGCTAATTCATACCCACATTGGATAGCTTCCCTATGCAAAGATAATGTTTAAAATTCCCATAATCTCTGTTCTGTTTTTTTATTTATTTATTTTGTCACTCATTTTTTTTAAAATTTCTCGATTTTGGATGACAATTATTTCTTAATGATTGATTAGCCGCCGATAAATGCAAATGTCACGGTGCGAAATCAAGGAATTTCTCAACAAATTGAACAGAATATATGATAAGCTATAGTTTTGACTAATTAGTAGGAGACTTTTGTAGGAGTATTTAAAATCATTTTAGTTGCATGATTTGCGCTTAACCCAACATTTAATGTTGAATTATCAACAGTTTGTACATCATAAATGATGAGTTTGTAATTAAATTATGAACCCAATATATTGGTCTGTCACCCAAGACCCACTATATTTAACTATTTATTCATTCCCTCTCTCTCTCTTTTTTTTTTTTGACTATTACATGTGGGCTCTCGAGGCAAGTTGAAAATAACTTAAGATCATAGCGATCAAAACCGTCCAAATTGTTAAGATAAAATATAAATGATTAAATCTATTTTTTTATCAGTTTAAACTTTTGAAATAAGTAAGATTTTCATACAAATTGTCCAGATTGAAAGTACTAGTGGATTCAACAAAGTTTAGGCAAAATTTAGATAGAGAATTCATTTTTATAAATCTAGCTAACCAATTTTCAACAACATCAAATAACAGACTCTCTAAATTTATCACTATTCTATTAAAATATTAATTTTGACATTTTCATTTATTTTAATTCTAATTGAAATTTGAATATCTATTTGTTATTAAAAAAATACACATTAATTTTCTAATCGTTGATATTAGATTTTAAAAGAAAAAATTGGCATCAACTAATAATAATATTGCATACCTAGAACTTGAAGCACTCAAGCAAGATGATACCACGTCATTGAAACGATAACTGATGGAGACTGACCGTCTTCTATGGTTGAGTTTGGGATTTGGGAGTTTCGTGCTTTTGAGATGAAGATGAATTTTTTAGAGATTGTGAGTTCGAGTGAAACGAATAGCATGCTGGAGAGGGGATTTTTTATGCCAAAATAATATTTGGCCAGCAACTTGGACTCAACAGATTTGGCTAGTGAAAATGAACAAAGTTAAGAGTACTGTAACTTTATTGAGTCAACTACAATGAGTTTTTTATGCAATGTAATTAAATTTTGGCCAAAATATAATTTTGATGAGTCCATACTAGTGCTCTAAGCATAAGAAAACAAGAGAAGCACAACAAGAGATACAGATAAAAAGTACAAAGTGCAATGCATAATTTTGTTAGAATGGGGCCATACAATTAGAAACTCCCAGCCAGTAGCTTGTTGGCTCCATTTTGATCAATTTTAAATGTCATTTCATGCTTCTAACCTATGAAGGTCATCTCAAGAATGGACCAAAAGATTTGATAAAATGATCATGTAAGGTCACCATGAATATTTCCAGTGATATAATTTTGATGTTTCTGATAGTTTTACATGTCACTTTGATACGTTGGCAAATGTATGCTTTTTATTAATATCATCGCAATGCGATTGAGGTAACCCTATGATCGTAACATGTTATTATGATTGTGTCTCTCTGTGGGGATCAACTACTAATGAGTACAAGTTTCAAATAGATAAGTTCTGCGTAAACCTTTGTAAAAAAGTAGACTCCATTTTGGAAAAGTAAATAGTGGGATTCATTTTTTTACAAAGGGCCTACTCAGAACTTGTTTATTTGAAACTTGTACTTAGCATTACTTATATTCTTTTCCCTATCATTTTTTGTCAAGAAAATTAAAGTTTGAAAATTGATTGAGGTTCCATATGCAAGGGTAGTTTTAATTGAGGTTTTGTTAAAATATTAAAGTGTGGGAAATACTATAACCACAAAGGAATTATGTAAAATTAATCTTACAAACTGATATGATATATCAGATTATAAAGTTATTTTTATTGTAAAGTAGATATAACGGATCACATGAATTCATATCAGTTTGCAGGACTATTTTTGTGTAATTTTTTTTTAGTTGTAACACTCATCTTAAATTATTATTCAAAGATATTTGCTATACATCAGCCACTATTCACCCTCACACCCTACACCTCACAATTTCTTTTTTTTCATCATAAGGTATGGGGTGTGAAGATGAATAGTGGCTGATGAAAATAATTATTCTTATTCAAAATCCATCGTTTTGAATAAACTATCTAAGAAGAATAGCTTACACAATGTAGGAATATAGTAAAAATTAAAAAAAAAATTTGTAGTTTGAACCAAATACTTGATAGGCTATGCCTAATGTGACGCACCAAAGAATCCAAAATTTAATTACCCTAATTTTATAATGTCAGGCACAGTTGACTAGTATTTAAAGTTAGATTATTTGAAATGAATGGCACCATATATTATTCATTGAGTAATTCTACATACAACCGTAAAGTATGTAACCGCCGCGTAATCGTTTTGAAAAAGTGTGGGGTCCACTATTAAAGAATTAATTTTTTTCTTGTGAATCTCATGTTTTATTCACTTTTTACAAAACGATTACGCTGCGGTTACACAATTCACAATTGCAAATATCTTTTCTCATTTTAAGCATGTTTTATGTACTTATTAGATGCGTATTCACAACTTAGCAGCTATGAATTCGGCCAATGAAAAGCCTTTGATGATGATGGTGAAACATCAACACATTATATATAAGTTTCTGTTCAAGTTCTTTTTATTTATTTATTATTTTATTTTATTTTTCCTTTTGGTTGCTTATGGTATTAAATGAGCCAACCCGACCATTCAGCAAACAACTTGGCATGAATAAAGAGAGGCATGCGTGGATTGGAGTTTTTTTCTTGACCCACTTAAGTTTTATAACTTAATAAATAAATTACTATTGGAAATAAAACTTTCAAGAGATTAATTATTATCAATTAGTTAGATATATAAGCCCAAACCCAACTGTCCGTTTGCATAATAATTTGTTTAATACTAATTCATCTAGGAGAAAAAATCAATCTTATTATTATTATTATTATTATTATTATTATTTTGCATTTGAGAGGAGGACATACCTGGTTGCATTTACATCTAATGCATTGAATTTGCACTATATCATGCAATGCTATATGCAGGTGATGAGTCAGATCTCGAGCCCATCTCTCTCATTTATTTCTTAATAATACTACATGCAGTTTTAAGCCCATCTCTCTCATTTCTTTCTTAATAATACTACATGCAGTTTTAAAGTAGGCAAGTTTCACGTACACACTCTCTTTAAAAAAAAAAAAATTTATTATTAAAAAAATAATTTGTTTATATCACACTGTACAATGAGTCTTTTATCTTTTCTGTCGAGATAGTCTGCCGCTAAGTAGTACCGTTTCAAATGACTGTCAAGTCAAATTGGTTTTTTTATTTTTATTTTTTCAATTTTTTATTTGTATTTTTTTGATCATTTTAAAACATTTTTAAAAAATATAAAAAAATATCAATATACTAATAATTATTTCTTTAACTATTAAGTAAAAAAAAATTAAAATAAAAAAGGTCAAATTTAAGTGTCAAAGAAGTATTTTCCTTCTCTTAAATGTCCTGTGATGAATTTAGAGACCATCAATCCCCTTTCTTTTTTACCTAAGAATATTTATACAACAAAACTATCTTACTCTCAAGGCAAAAAAAGATTTATTCTATTATCTAATTGGTGTCTAAAACACATCATCTACATCACTTAAATAGTCAGATTTGATTTGTAAAATTTAAAATTTAAAAGTTATCTTAAATGTTTTATTAAATGTGCTCCAGTTTATGAATAGAATTTTTTAAAAAAAGAAAAAGAAAAAACTATTTACGACACTAGCAAGATAGATTATGTCGATGTTTTCACATGGTTACCCGAAGATTAGAGACATGGGACCAAGCTACAACTTCCCCATACGTGCACCATGGAAGCAGGACAACATGGTGGCAGAAAATGTGCAATTATAGTTAATAAAAAGGACTTTAAAAGACCATGAGAAAGAGTGGCTCATAACGTGCAGACTTGGCCCTTGTTGCCATTATATTTGACCAAACAACCTAGTTTTAATGATGCTCATAAAGGTTGTCCTTTATAGCCAATGTAGTATTCAGGCTTGTGCAAAAGCTTAAGGTCAATTCTCACTTTGTTTAATCGATAATTTAAAACAAAAATTACGAATTTCTCTAAAAAATATCTCAAGATAATAAATTATAGTGCATCTACAGCTTACGTTGCCTTCAACAGTAACTTACTTAAAAACTATATTTTAAGATAGCACCCTCTTTGTAAGGCATGGGTGAAAACCAATAAATTAGTCCTAAAAGTTAAAACTCGTTTTATCTTTCTTTTTTTTTTCATCATTTTTACAATATGATTATTATATTAGAGTGTTTATTGAGAAATCACACCCCCTTCATGTATCATCTTTTTATTTTTTAATAAAATTTGGCAAAAAAAAAAAAAACCCTTAAAGCCAGTCATGGTTCACCTACCAGGAAAGCTTATAAATTGTTAACATAAGTGCGCGTAGATTGTGAAAGTAACAATAAGGAATTGACACTATTAATTTGGATTATAATTATAATCGACGCGTGGACAGCTACTATGCATATAGGATAATGATAACTGCTAGGTCATAACTGTTAGCAGTCTTTTTCAGGCAGAGAAAGGTGAAACATGTTGAAGATGACAGTTAAAAAAATGTAAAACCAGGCAAGATCATTAAAAATCTACTTAAAGAGTTAAGGATCATAACTAAAGTCAACAGCAGCAGTTGTTTCTTTTTAAATAAAAAGAGAAAAAGTCATTCATAAACAGATTTTTATAAAAAATAAATTTATAAAATATAATTTTATAGGATATATTAAATTTTTTTATAAATTTGTTTTTATAAATTGTTTTTATAACTAAAACATTTAAAAACACAAATCACTGTCAGCTACCTCGTAAATGAGATCAGATGTGGTTCTTTCTAAGTTGTTTTCATTTTCGAAGACTACCTTACCTTTCCATAACGCAATTAACTGCTACCGGATTATACTTTAAAAGCAGCCGGCGATTCTTTCTCAATTTTCTCTCCGTTATTTATGACTCCCTCTCTCATCTTTCATAAAGGCTACAAAATGCTCATCGCGTTCCCTCAACGCCCACAAGCACTCTCACTTTCCTGAACAAAGAGTCTCTGCTTTCTCTCTCTCCCTCGTCTCGCTCGGGGGGCCAAGCAGGAACAAGAACTCGAGAACGCAAAGCTTTCTGTGAGATCTCTCCGCTCATTTCGTCTCTACTGGGCACGAATTAGTTACTCCTATATGTGTGAGCGAGAGTAAATGAGGTGTAAGAAGCATACCTCCGACCTTAGCAGCACCGTCGGCGTCTGCGCTTCTTGTCTCAGCGACCGACTCTTAGTCCTCATCGCCGCACAGGCCCAGGCTCAGGTCCTGTCCCAACACCAGCAGCTCTCCCGGACTCAATATCGTCCCGCTGACGTATCTGTAGGTACCCGGATATCTGACGCCAATTTGCCTCCGCCTCCGCCTCCGCTTGTTTTTCCTCGTTCCGTCTCCCCCTACGTCTCCCGCCGTAAGTCGGACGACGCCACAAGGCAACACCAGCACCACGACCGACATGATCGTCGCTTCTACAGCACTCCCCAGGTGGGTCCTACCTACGCCTCATCTACCTTCACCAGTACCACCGGATCTTATAGGAAGAAGAACAGCAGGTTCTTCCTATTGTCCAAGTTGTTCGGGTCCGGATCCGAGAAATTGGAGCCCGATCCCAGAATTTCGTCTAAGGAATCTTGCGGGCCTTCATCGTCGACATCATCTTCTTCTCCCTCTTGGTTCACCACAATCTTCGCCGGAAACCGGAGAAAGCAATCGCGGCTGTTCGTTGTCGACGAATCCACCGCCAACGTAGACAGAAGACCTGGCCTGAGAGCTAATCGAGGAATGTCGCCAGTGAGAACGACGGATTCCGACGAAGATGGCGATCAACCGGTACCATCGAGTGGCTACTCCTCGGAGGCGTGGCGTTCACCGGCGTTCGCGGTACGGCGGACTCGGCAGGGACAAAGCCGGAACCCGTCCGGAATAGCGTTTTGCTTGAGCCCGCTGGTGAGGGCGAGCCCCAACCGGCACTGGAACCAGAAGAGCTTGCCACCGGATATAACGGTCTCCGGCGATACTAGGGTGCCGGGGAAGCCTCATCTCAAAACGGCGGCGTCGTTTTGCAAAAGCCGGTCGAGGAAGCTTGCGGATTTGGGGAAAGTCGGCTACAACCATTGATTTCCTTGACCGTTGACATCGCCTTCGACGCTGATGTGATGTCCTCAAAAGTACGGTTTTGCCCCTATTCCTTTAGATTTCCGTTTGAAAATAATTTAAGCGTGCGAGGGTTAAAAAAAAGAAAAAAAGCTCCGTGCGTCTTCGTTATACAAGGAATATCACAAATCCAAATTATTGATTTATTTTGTGTAAATACGTAATTCAGATTTCAGAGTTCCCATTTTTTAGCTGAAATTACTTTTCTATCCTTTTAATTCCTAGATTGGAGATTTTATTGGGTGGTTCTTGGGAGCATGGTGGGTGATGCTCCTTTCCCCCTCAGTTAATGGTAATATAACTAATATTAACTACTTTGAAGTAGATGGGTGGTGGGCCACGGGATTGAAAATTGAAATAGTGGAGGTGGTGGGGTCCACCTGTACAATTAAGAATGAGGTGGCATCCTATGCTTTTCGGTGTCTACAGAGTTGTTTTAGTAACCCAACACGGATGTCCATGTTAAAAAGGAATTTGCTAATTAAAAGAGGTTTTGTGTATTAAATTGCATCCTAATCTTTATATAATTTATTTTATTATAAAAATAAATAAAAGAATATCTTACATTTAATATTAGTAGGCGATTTGATATTATATCACATTTCTATTTAATTAATATTAGAGAAAATATATTTTATTTATTGTTATGGAAAGTATAAGAGTAGCTTAATTCTTTTAAAAAATAGTAATATATGTGGTGTGAATTTCTCGTTAATTAATATTTTTACTTTCCCTTCCCAACTCGCACATCCTTAAATTGAATGCTGGGTCTGTGTCCCTGATGCTGGTGTTAATGTTGCGTTGCTTTGCTTTGCGTGTCTTTGTGCGTGTGCACGTGTCACAATTCCGTGACTCCGGTGGGCAAACGAGTGGACCCGATCTAATTTGTGTAATCGGGTCCACAAATTTAATCGGGACTAGGACTCAGTATTGTCAATGTCCTTTAACCGTTATTTCTACCACTTTAAATAAAAGAAAAACACTTGTTATCCATTCGACACGTGGCTATATATGTTTGTTATATCTAAACGATTTTTTACGAAGTTTTCGTATCAATCTGATAAATTTTTGTAAAAATGTCAGTCTCGTTAAAAAAAAAAAAGGATTTCTTAACACTTTTTGAAGTGGGTTTAATTGTGCAAAGTTTATTTATTTACACCTTATACAAATCATTTTTTTTATATACCAATATACCATAGTATGTGTCTCTTAATTACACGTGCATTGAGAAATTAAAAATACTATTTATACTTATAAATTTACTCAGATAATAATAAGTGTTGATGTGCTAGTTATTTATGTGTTGAAAATTATTAAATTTAAAATTTAAAATCTAAATTAAAATATATAAAATTGATAAAATGAATCTTTTAGGATAATGTTATGCATAGAATTCTAAGTAGGCATGCACGTTGGCCCGCCTAAGAAGTTTTCTGGCCCGATCCGACTTGGCCCGCAGCTTTGAACATGGAAAAAAAATTAGCAGCTTTGAACATGAAATCTTACTGTATGTTGAAAGAATATCTTAGATTTCAACTGTTGCATAAGTATTGGGTTATCTGAGAATGGAGCTATTGACTGTGGAAACTCTGGAGGGGAAATGGCAGTGATTCGACCATTGTTGAGACCTCAAGTAGATGGAGGTCGTGTGCTATCTGAGAATGGAGCTGGCACTAGCCAGAGTGAAGTGCGATTTTGCGATGTGAGATGTAGCCAGGAACTGGAGAAGTTAGAGTTGGACGGGGTGCTCTTTCGCTCGTTAAATAGCGGGTTGGAACCCGTTGTTCAGTTAACCCGCATTTAACAGGTGGGACATACGGATTTATCAGGCGAGATCGGGTCATAATGTTTTTTTGAACAGGCCTAATTATAAGTACATGTTACTCTTGAAAATTTTCAAATTAAATAGAATTTAGAATATGAATCTTATAATACTTAGTGTTATTTTTATAAAAATTTTAAAATATATAAGTTACTAAGTATTTAATAAATAATATAAGACTTATAATTAGACGAGTAATTCTACATACAACCGTGAAGTGCGTAATCGCCGCGTAATCACTTTGAAAAAGATTGGGGTCTATCATTAAAAAATTATTTTTTTCATATGGATCCCATGTTTTATTCACTTTTTTCAAAGCGATTACGCGGCGGTTGCACAATTCACGGTTGTAAATATCTTTTCTTATATAGATATATATGTATGTATGCATATATATTTATATATATTCTGGAAAAAGGTAATTTGAAATTGTCATTAATAAATGGACAAGGCAATGACCTTTGTGTGTGTGTGTTTGTCACTTGCAGACAAATAGAAATAAATGGGGTTAGGTCCTAACCTCTCAATTGATATCAAATTAAGGTAATATTACAATCTAGTCATGAAAAAAAATCCAATCGGTTAATGATTGATTAAGATGGTTGAATGGATCCAAATCCAACATCTTAATTAATAGATATAACCTAGCTTTTACAGTTCATCTTTACAAAAACTAATTAAAATATTTCCAAACAAAATATCACATTGCAATACAAGGGTTTACAAGTTCTAATTAAGCATAAATTAGTAAAAGAAAAAACATAATTTTAATTTATACTCCTTGTATAGGGGTTTAATAGCAAGTTTCGCGGGATGATATTCAATTTACTCATTTATTAATCGTGTCTGATTGAGTTGATCTGTTTTGTTCCGAACCTAAAATACCAAACCCTAATCATTAAATTTTAAGTTAATTTCGTATGGGATTCATATATTGTTTTACCCGTTACCACTTGAATCTTGGATGTCAGTTGTCACAGACTGTGGGGAAAAAAACAGTGAAAGAAGTCATAATACTATGTTCTTGGCCAAGATCCTAAATGAGAAAGTGAAATTTCTATAAATAATAGAAAAGAGAAAAAAAGCTACCAAACACATCATATCCTTGAAAGTTTCATTTCTTTCTTTCAAATTTCATTTTCAAACTGTTTTCACATTCTCTAATTAGGGGAAAATACATTTATGAACAATCTTCCGTAGTCTATCAGACCATACCCTAAATAACTTGATCAACTTATTAGATGGACTACGTTATTTGCAATAGATTATGACACTTCTATCAAATTAAATCAAATCACTAGTCACTGGATAATTTTCCTAACTCGGAAGAACGGCTGTAAAGCAAATAAACCAGTTGCAGCAAAGGAGGACACTTACTCAAAGATCACCCGTGATGTTCTGTTTCTATCAAGTTCCAAACTCATCAACATTAACAATCGTTATAAGATTCTCCAACACCATTGTGTGTCGTCCTTGCCTTAGAGTTAGAATCATCAAGATAATTTTGGTAAATATATGATGCGAAACCCCAAAGAGCCAAAAGCATGGCAATTACCTTGACACCGTTCATTTTGTCATGGAAAACTATCACAGCAGCAATAGGAGTAACAGCCAAAGAGACGGTACTGATTACGTTGGAGAAGAGAGACGACACCACAAATATCAAGCCCACAACACCAACAGAACAAATTTGCCAAGCCACTGCAGTCCAAGCCAACACCATTACATAAGAAACTTTTCCTGCACCAAAACCCTCCATTTCCCCATGCAAACTCTTCCATTCCCCACTTGCGAAAAGGCCCACAACTGAAACACAGGTGGCGACAAGTGATGTATAGATTTGCAGTTCCAAGACTATAGAAAAGGTTTCCCTTTTAAGAACCTTTTGGAAGGAAAGCTGCATTAGGGAAAGCAAAAGAGAGTAGAGTGCAGAGGCTGCAAGGGTACAAAGGAAGCCAATGATATATTTCCCCTTGGAAACTCCTGATGGTCCTTCAGAGTCATCATTGACTCCGATCAGGCCAGCAGATAATGAGAGGAGAACTACAGAGTTAAGAATTAGAGCAGTGAACTTCTGAGAGTTGATGAAGTATGAGAAAACCGCATTAAAGGCTAGTTGGGTTGCACATATGAGGGAATAAGTAGAGGCAGAGAGGTACAAGAGTCCAACAGAATACAACATGTTGTCACCAGCTATGAGCACTCCAAGAGAGAAGTAGACCAAGACAAGAATCTTAATAGAGGGTGGGGAGGCTGAAAAACTTGAAGGCTCCTGAGAAGGAATAAGAACGGGTGGGATTAAAAGGACTGGGAAGGCAGCAGTTTGCACAAGAGTAGCCATCCATTTACTATTTCCACCCTGGTCATAATAAAATCTCCCAAGAAGAACAGCGGCAGATTGGCCAACAACGAGGAATAAAATATTTAGTGCTACCAAAAACCACCATTGCCACCGGTTGAGTTTTCTCAAAGCTAGCTGATTAGTGAAGGTTCCATCTTCGATTGAGGGTACTTGAATATCTGTAATTGGATATCAAATGTCCAAACTGGTTTAGTATCCTCATAAAACAGATGGGTTTCATCGATCCACTGTATATATTTAAAACTTGGAAAGGTATATAAGCTTAAAGAGATCAATATTAAAACAGAAAATCAAGTCTAGTAAAATTTATTTACAGACTCTTTCTATACAACTTGAGTTTTCTGATATACCAGGTACATAACTAGAAGTCTAGAACCACCGTATATGGCAATTGCTATTCACCCAAACCGTTTGATATGCAAAATAACAGTATCAAGGTCTAGTAAGAACACCTGTGTGGCAATATGCAATTCAGAAAGTGGAGAAAGAATGTAACATACGAGATGCCCCTATACTAGAAAATCTTAGTACATCTGTTCTTCCGATTTTTTTTTTTATAAGTAATTCTTCCGATATTCTTTAGAAAACATTAAAGAAATATTACCATTGGCAAAGATTGTCAGATAATTGTTTTTTTCCTTTTGCAATACCAAAGATAAAAGATGTCTTCTTTATAAGTTCCACTTGCCACATGCAAGCATCCATCAGATTGACTACCCAGAGCAGTGATGCTAAAAGATAGCCTAGAGTAAATTGATGGCTTAGCCAGAATAAATAATTCCAAAGGAAAGCAGAGAAGCTTTCTTCAATACCCAATCTGAAAACACGCACATATCTAGTCTCCAAAAGGCGTTAATAAGAGAGGGAAAATAGACAATGCTATGGTTCCAAATAATCTAGTAAAAACTTGCACTTTCACTTTGTAGCCCTCTTTGTGATCATCCTTGTATCATTGACAAGATGCAAAACAAGTGTTGTCCAGGGGGCAAAAGGCATGCGAAAAACCCTGTACTCCTTTTTCTGGTAAGTGGAGATGGAATAACCTTGTATTCCTTAATTTAATAGGATAGAAAACACACACAAACAGTGCTATCTATTAACTGAAAAAAAACACACAAAAACTACAAGTGTATCGATGCTAATTTGCGATTAACTACCTAAGTGTGTTTGAGAAGTTTACATGCACCGCTCAATTTAAAAATATGTAAGACTATATAACCATCTATCAAGGTTTCATCTTTATTTATATTTCGAAAAAGGTCCAAGAAGCTTGAGATGAATCAATTGTGCAAAACAACGCTTAAAATCAATTAGATTCCAGAGAAAACAGGGGAGTAATCATAAATTTTCATAATTATACATTTTAAGCCTCATCTCCGAGAACAAGATGGAATAACATTTACGAGATAGAATAAGATTAACCCTGTACTCCTTTTTCTGGTAAGATGGAATAAGATTCTTCCATTTTCTTGGCTTCACACATTTTTCTCAGCAACCAAACGGAGCATTAGATGTTGATTCAACGATAACCCAGAAACATAAAGGTTGGAAAAAATGAAACCCAACTCTATATTCCCTTAGAATCATAGAAATTAGATATCCTCAAAAGTTGTTCCTTTTTTTATCAGCCTTACTCAAAATAAGTTAATATAACAAGATAAAGCAAGCAAGCGCGCGCGAGAGAGAGAGAGAGAGACCTGGCATGGTGCTTAGAGTCACAGGGATTAACGGAAGAGCTTGGCAATTCAAAGTTGAAGTCTAGGACTGCTATCAATGAGAGAATAAAGAGAGGTTTTATGAGTGTATTGGCCTATTCGGCAGCAAGAATTTCACACCATTGCTTTTGTTTGTTGGTTTTTTTTCCTATAAATTAATAAGACAACATACAAACACGTTATATAAAAGTAAACTCCTAAACTGATGTAGTTTCATGTGATGTGTTAGATCTACTTTACATAAAAAATAATTTTACAATCTGACGTACTGCATCCAGCCACGTCAATTTATAAATTTTTGTTTTTGTGTAATTCTTTTGTAGTTAAAGTATTTCTCAATAAATAAAGGAAAGGGATGGTTTAGTATATTAATTAAGAATTATGCTATTTTGATCTTCTACTTACTTCACTGTGGTCAGTCTCTCAATCAAAAATAAATGTATTCTTTAATAAACTATATATTTTAGATAATTTTTCATTAATGTGTACTTCATTCTCTTTCATTCTTCTTAATTCGAAGGGGAAAAAAATAAAATATTTTTTAAAAATGCTATTTGTTTAATTTCATATCATTTCTTTTTCTTCTATCCTAATCAAAACTTAAATAAGGAAGACAATTAGAACGTTTCAATTTTATTTTATTTTATTTTTCATGCATTTCTTCATCCAAGCAAGTCAAAGAGATTTAAGAGGGTATTAGGCAACAAAAATTTAATGCGATTGCTATTGTTATTCAGTTTTATCCGAACCAGCTGCTTGTTGTTCACGGTCTCAATGATGAAGCTGAGACTTAGGAAGGGAGTTAATTAGATAGTGTCACGTGTAATTTACCACAAACAAGTGGAGAATAATGGAAGAGCAATATGCGCAGCTGTTGCAACTTTTCTTATTGTTGGACGAATAAAATGCTCCGAACAAGAAGCTCACTTGAGTTGATTTAGATAGTATCGAATCTGGAAATAGAGAAAAAGTGCTAAATCACTCTTTGTTTGACTTAAAAAAAACAAGAAGATTTTTCATGAGTGGAATGAAACATCATTGATTTTGAGTAGCGCTATATGTACTGTGACAATACTCGCTTTCGCTACGGCTCCGAAGAGTTCCCTTAACCAAGCCACTACCTATGAGTCGCTGGCTCATTCTTCAAAAGATACGCCTCTTCTGATGAATAAATGGAAATATTACCTTATCAATTTATGAGCATGTCATTTTTATGTATGGTTTCACTTGACAAGAATTTATATAAATAAATTATCTAAGCATTCCCATTTATCATTGTTTTCCTTTTTAATTTGAATTTCAAATTTCAAATTTTAAGTTTTCACAATTATAATTAGCTGCCACATCAGCACGATGACAATCCCATTTTATTAGTGTTTTCTTTATTAATTTGAATTTCAAATTTCAAATTTTAAAGTTTTCACCATTTTCATTAGCTGCCACATCTGCACAATGACAATCCCATTTTATCAGTGTTTTCTTTTTTAATTTGAATTTCAAATTTCAAATTTTAAAGTTTTCACCATTTTCATTAGCTGCTACATCAGCATGTATAGGTTTTTTTTTTTATTATTTTTTTGAGTAATGCTACATACAGTCATGGAATGGGCAAACGCCGTGCAGTCGTTTTGAAAAAGAGTGAGATCTACTATTAAAAAATTAATTTCTTTTCATGTGGGTCCCATATTTATTCATTTTTTTCAAAGCGACTGCACAACGCTTGCACACTCACGACTGCAAGTATCATTTCTCTTTTTTATTTTATTTTATAAGAGCACGTATAACTATACGTAAGTAAAATTGTAAATATATATTTTCCTATATATATATATGTGTGTGTGTGTGTATTTTGGATGAGGTTCAAGGTCCATTTAAATAACACTTGTGCTGCTGTGCTGTGCATAGAAGTATCTCAATTGAAGGTACTTCCAACTTTATGAAAAAAACTTAGCCAAGCCGGTCCTACATCACTTAACAATTGAAAGTTTGAAACACCCAAAAAGGCTACAAGAAAGGGACAGAAACTTTCCAGACTATTGATATGATGAGAAAAACCAGTGAGGAAATGGGGACAATGAAGTTGGAGCAAGCATAGTTCCATGCCGGGTATCAACAGGCACATCCTCCTGACTGTGGTTGTGACTGACTCGCAGATGCATTGCTAGACTTGAGATTGACATCAACCATGTCTTCTTGCTTTGCTGAAGAAAGTGTTTCCATTCCTGGTAAGGCTGCTGCAATCTTCCGGAACAGCGCCTGACAATGGATTGACGAGGAACACTCAATAGGTAGGACACAAAAGGATTTTTAGAAATACATAAAACAACCAGTAGCTAAAATGATATGATTTGTTTCTTGTTCTCTCACTCTCTGTGTCTCATGGAAAAGAAATAATCATGCCATTGTTGTGCTGATTAGATTATTGTCATCTAGAATACTCTTCTGATTAAAACAAAAAGATCCATAAAATGAATTTAACCCTCTTAAGAGAGCAAATTTTCAGGAACTTTGACAATGAGATGTTAGCACAATTCACTTAAAACCCATTTCATTGGCAAATATAAAGTCAGGAGTATTCAGAGCATGCCAAACCATTATCATATGCATTTACATGCCAGCATCAACCCAATGATACTTGTATAAACAGCCTGCAATAAGATAGAACAAACAGTTACCTTTATATTGAAAC
This sequence comes from Juglans cinerea, assembly GCA_961763995.1. NCBI lineage: Eukaryota > Viridiplantae > Streptophyta > Magnoliopsida > Fagales > Juglandaceae > Juglans > Juglans cinerea. Next base: position 21,605,054 of record CAUIVZ010000015.1, on the reverse strand, counting down.
CAGCCTTGGCACTTGTTTCAATGAACAAAACGTTGAGGGCATGAGCTTTTGCTTCTGCTTCCTCTGTAGAAACTTGCCTGTCCTTTACATGATGCCCATATTATAAGCATAAAAGATTCCCAAAGAAACTAGCATAATTAACATTGAAAAAAGATCCATCGGGAAACTTTGAGCAGCAAGTGCTCTCCTCAGCTTCATATATGCCAAAACAAAAAAATATTCTCCATCTCCATTTCTGAATAAAAATGGCAATACCCACAGCCAAGGCAAAGTAGTAACTGATTTAGCAACTAACTTCACCCATAACATCCCACAGCCAAAGTAGTAAATCATTACCTCTTCTCCACAAGATCAGTTTTGTTGCCAACAAGTACAACGATTACATCTTCGCCTCGCTCTGTGCGAACCTCTTCAATCCATTTGGAACTGTTTAAGAAGGACTCTCTACCTAAGAACGAGATGCATACTAAAATCATTAGCAGCTTTATTAAACATTTTTTTATCACAGCTTTATTTACTAATCATATAAACCCAACAATCAATTTAAATACATAAGGTGTACTTATCAAAAAAAATTTAAATACATAAGGTGCGAAATCAATAAGTTTCTGAATAAGTAACCCCGACTCAATACATTTTAGGTTAGTTTGACATCCTACGAGCTCAGCAATTGCATTTGTTCAAGATGCAGCGAGGAACTTATATTGCTTTTCAGGATCCATGAACAGAACATGGATATGGATATAAAAATGAATAGAAGAAAAAAAGATGTTTCCACAGCCAAAATAATAGGTAAAGATCGCACTTGCAACATCGTAGACGATGACTGCAACAGAGGAATCCCTGATATAGCTTGGAATGAGACTCCTGAACCTTTCCTGTCCAGCAGTATCCCTGTCATACATTTCAAGATTTGGTGTTTCAAACATGGAAATGAATTATCATCAAATAAAACATTTCCGGAGGGCATAAATGTACTGTATTATGGGAGACATATAAAACATTTATCTTTAAACCTTGTAACAAATATACAAAAGTAACACAGAATTGTTCTAAGTCCTAACCACGAGAACAGCAAGTACAAAAACTACAAATATGCACTCATATGCATAGCCATCATGACAGATATATACAAGACCTTACACCCCCTTAATATACTAATCCATCATGGAAGCTGATGGAAAACAGAAATGAAAATAAATTTTTAGGACACCTATATTGGTCTAAAACGTCAATGACTAGAATCTCACCAGAGCTGCAACCGAACTGTTCGATCTTCAAGGTACATAGTCTTTGAGAGAAAATCGATTCCAATTGTGGCCTGGTCATCAGTAAATGACACATATAAGCTAAGACAGAAAAAAAGGTCTTTAACTGATGAAAAATTACCAAAATATTTCTAGATGTGAATGAAAAGGAACTAACAGCATACATTATAATGCAAAATCACACGCGGAGAGAGAGAGAGAGAGAGAGAGAGAGAGACTGATGTTTGGCACGTACAGAAAACTGAAAACTGCAAGAAAAAGTTTGCTAATAGTTTTAAACTATTAATGTAGCAGCAAACTCAGGTACAGGTTATGATTCAAACCCAGTTCATCCAGCGGCTCAATTCATCAAAAGAATCAATAGAACACGAGAATATAACAGCAAAAAAAAATTGTCTCTTAGTAAAAATTCACCAAATACGCAGATCAAATATAACATAAAAGTTTCACATCACAAATCTAAAGTGAATAAGATCCAACCATTTAAGAAATTTTTTTCCAAACCTCCGATCCCTAACAAGATCAGCAAATTGAGGTGTTTATTTTCGGGTTCAGAAAACTTCAACCTGATACGTGTTGTCGAACTTGTCGTACATGAAACGGGTGATGATGCTGGTTTTACCGACCGACTGGTCACCCAAGAACACGAGCTTGTATTTGGCTAGAGCCGATACCGGAGCCATTTGTTCGGATCGGAATCGATGTCGATATCTCGGCCGCTGACTTATCGGGGAAATCGCCGGAGTGCCATTTGTAGTGTTCGCACTTCCTAGTTATATCTATGATTTATTACTTAATCATGGGTCTCACTTATTAAGCAGAGAGAATTTGACGATCACGTGCAGATCACGTGCTCCTGTACTTCTTTTTTCTACTATTTTGTTTCCCTTCCGTGAGAGTCGGAGAGAGAGAGTGAGAGAGAGATGGCGTTGAGGGCAGCCATGCTTCGTCACGTCCGAGTCCCGGTGCAAACCCTAATCATAACCGGATCGAAACTGCAGCCACGGGCTCTGTACGGTGGTTCCCTCCGGTTCCTGTCATCCCACGGCGACGATCATCTGACCAAGGACGAGGTCATCGACAGAGTCCTCTCCGTCGTCAAGAGCTTCCCCAAAGTCGATCCCTCCAAGGTCGGTCTGTCTGTGTGCCTCTCATGTGCTCTCCGATTCCCTCTTCTTTTCCGTTTTTTCTTGGAAAATGTCTGTTTAGTTCCCTCGAATATGTGACAAGTGAGAAAAAAATCGAGCTTGATGTGCTACCGCCATTCATGATTTTTTTAGCTCGGTTGCGTTGATTAATCGTAAATCTCCCTCGATTAAGTTTAATTTGTTTGCTTATCGATTTATTTTTTTCGTGGGCAAATATCCGTTTTGTTGCCCAGAGAATGTGGTGAATGTAAGTGGAAGTAAAATTTTGCTGCTTGACTGAGGCTAGAACAACAGTTATGGTTTTGTTGTGGTGGATTTTGCAGATATTATAGCAAAAACTTTATTTTCTTTGTATTTTCCTCTGTTCTAGCGACCAAACATAAGTAAATGGCGTTGTTTTGTTTGATTGCATTGAGAATGTTGATCTGTCTAGGATCTTCTTCCAGATGTAAAAACATTTTGATTGTTCAGCTAATTTTTGTTTTCCAAAATCTTGATGTGCCAAGTAAAAACCATTCAAGACCTAGTTGAAATTTCCTTTGCTATTATATTTGATGTGGGTTTCATTTTCTGATTGTAAATAATTAAAATCTTGTGGTTTGCGCCATATTACAAGTAAAAGTAGGAAAAAATTGAAAATTGTAAGGTTTGAAGTAAACGATCAAGTGGATACTTTTCTGACTTATGATATTATTGTAGTGCAGTATTTAGACAATTCCAGTAAAATTCTGATTTTCTTTGTGGAGAAGTTACTTCATTAAGAATGACTTTTGAACTCTAAAAGGCCCTATATTGGAGAGAGTTCACATGTTGTTTTTTGATCATCGCTTGGTTTCTACTTATAAAAAAAAAAGATCATCGCTTGGTTTCTCTCCAATTAGGCCATACCTAATGTGTAACCAAAAGGTAAATACGTCACAACTTACAGATTCGTTGGTTTATGCCATTGTTTTATTTTAATCTATTTCTTGCCCGTTTTGGAATGTTGGTCCTATGCGTGATGTATATTATTCATTCCCTTCTTTAAGGAATATGACATACAGACACGCATGCATCTTTGGAAGCATGAATTATGAATGTTCAGCTCAAAGTCATTGTTTGGTGCATTATATGGCTTGCTTTTGGATGCTATAATTTAATGGATTTTTACGCTTCCCCTCACCTGGGATTGGATGGAAAATAGGTTCATAGGTTGCCTTTTTATTTATTTTGGATTGTTGTTACACTTACACCAGTGTTTATCTATTTTTTTTCCTCATTCTCATTGAAAATTATTTTGTGACTACTTATAGAAGGGCAAGGGAATTCCATGCGTTAATAGAACGAATCCCAAACAGGACATCATTCTTCTCAGTTTCTTGGCTTCATTGAACATAATACTACTTTTCCTCTTAAGTAATTTGACAAGACCTCTTTGTAGGTTACATTTCCCCCTCTTTTTTGGGATTCTGCTTCATTCCTTGATTGAAGCATTAATTCATCTCATCTCATAAAACATTTTGCTTCTAACTATGTTTACAGACTAGTTATGTAGAGGAGCTAAAGTTGTTGCCTAGACAACTATATGTTGCCTAATATAAACAATATATGAGCATATTAATGAATTATCACTTTTGCTATTTGGTTACTGGCTATTATATATATTTTTATCTTATTATCTCCAAACAGCCTCCCATTGTCGAGAAAAAAGTAGAGGGGTAAAACCTCTATACTAAACTGCTTGATAGGTAGTTGCCAATTAGATTTTTTTTTTTTTATCGGTAAACAAAATTTTATTGATCAAAAGGAGGCAAAAAGTCCAAGTATACGAGACATATACAAGAGCAACGCTTTGTGCATGCTAGTTTAGAGATACAAGGAATTCATGAAAAGACATGCCATGGAAATCAATTACAATCGACCAATGAAGCAAGGTATTGAAAAACAAATTTCTAAGCTCTTCCATCGATCGCTCTTGATCTTCAAAGCTTCTTGCATTCGTCTCCCTCCAAATGCACCACCATAGACATATAGGTATCATTTTCCATATGGATTCAATTTGAGGGTTGCCCCGAATACCTCTCCACGAGGCTAGAAAGTCACATACCCTTACCAGCATCACCCTAGCTAAACCCAATCGAGCAAAAACTTCGTTCCACAAGATCCTGGCAATCTCACAATGTAGTAAGAGATGGTCAATGGACTCGCCCCTCTTCTTGCACATATAACACTAGTCCATAACTATGATTCCACGTTTCCTCAGGTTGTCTATAGTAAGAATATTCCCTAAAGAAGCTGTCCAAACAAAAAAGGCTGCCTTTAGAGGTGCCTTTGTCCTCCATATGCTCTTCCATGGGAAGGACTGGGCTGAGGTGTGCATGGTCAAAGAATGGTAGAAAGAACGGGCTGTGAAAACTCCCTTCTTGGAAGGGCGCCAATAAATCTTGTCTTCGCCTTCCCCCAACACACGAGTGGAGTACACCTGGTCAAAGAACACCGAAAATTCATCCATTTCCCAGTCTTGTGCATCTCTAAGGAAAGTAATGTTCCATTGTGGAAGACCATTGAAGATGAGAACTAAATCCGCTATTGATACCTCTTTTCTTCTTGCTAAGCCATAAACTTGAGGAAAAACTTCCTTGAGTGCCCAATCACCACACCATAAATCATGCCAAAATTTTACCTTCACTCTCCAACTTTGAAACAAGTTTGTGCTGCATATGTGTCCCAACCTCTTCTAATATGTTTCCATAGCCCAACTCTATGAGGCCCACTCACCTCATTGGAACACCAACAGCCCCATGATTCTCCATGCCTCAAAGCAATGACGGTTCGCCACAAGACCTCCCGTTCATTGTGAAATCTCCATAACCACTTGCCTAGCAAAGCGTTATCGAAAGATTTCAAATTCCGAATTCCCAAGCCTCCTTCTTTGATGGGAGAACAAATTGTGACCAATTTCACCAAGTGGAATTTAAGCTCATCCTTTATCCCTCCCCAAAGGAAATCACGTTGAAGTTTCTCCATGCGATGAGCCACTTTGGCGGGATGCGGGAATAATGAGAGAAAGTACGTTGGTAAGTTGGAAAGAGTGCTCTTGATGAGAGTCACCCGACCCCCTTTGGATAGGTACATCTGCTTCCAACCGGCTAATTTCCTTTCCATTTTTTCTAGCACATCATCCCACATGGATTTTGATTTAAAAGCCGCACCCAACGGAAGACCAAGATATTTCATGGGCAGTTGAGATATCTTGCAGTCCAAGATGGACGTGAAACTCTCCACATTGGGTACAAGCCCCACTGGCACTACCTTAGATTTGGCCAAATTCACCTTCGGCCCTGACACGGCCTCGAAGCATAATAAAAGAGCCCTCATCGCTCGGATTTGCTCTTGTTTGGCATCACAAAAGATTAGAGTATCATCAGCAAACAAAAGATGTGAAATGTTGATCGAACCTGAGGCTGCCTCCCCAACTGAGAATCCTGATAAGAAACCACCCGCCACTACCCCTGCCCCTGCCCCTGCCCCTGCAATCATCTTACTAGAAGCTTCTATCACAAAAACAAAGAGGAGTGGAGAAAGGGGATCCTCTTGTCGCAATCCTCGGGAGCTTTTGGAAAAGTCTTTTGACGTGACATTCACCAATACAGAAAAACAGGTCGTAGAGATACAGTAATGGATCCAAGTGCGCCATTTAAAGCCAAAGCCACATCTCTCAAGTATATAAAGTAAGAATCCGCAATTGACGTAGATATTAAAGAAGTTCTTCAGCGTTCTGTGGCCGATTACTTTCAGCACATTATTTTCTTAAGAAACTTATGTAATTTAATTTTTATTTGTCAGTTGGTGCCCTTCTATCTAATCCGCATTGTAGGTAACTGGTCACAATATCATAGAAAATATACTACTGGGATTACAATTGTGGCTCATCTGTAGGTGAATGCTGATGTCCATTTCCAGAATGATTTGGGCTTGGATAGCTTGGACAATGTGGAGATCGTAATGGCTCTTGAAGAGGAGTTCAAGCTGGAGATTCCGGATAAGGAAGCTGATAAAATTGAGTCCTGTAATCTTGCAATTGAATACATCTACAACCATCCATTGGCTGGTTAACTTAATATAATCTTCCCAAGCTCATTGTTCTCATTGAATTACTTGTAGAACAGTAATCTGCTCATCCCCCCCTTTTTTTTTTGTCTACTCGTTGGATGTTTGTAGAGTGATCTTCAAATTTGTGGTGGAAAATAATTTGAAATCTGTTTAAAGAAGAGTAGCCTTTCCAGAAGTTGGCTTGCGATGGTTCTTCTTTAAACAGTAACAGTTTCTTTTGTTTCCAGAATACATCGGAATGGATGTGTTTGCCTAAGCATCTGTCTTCCTTCTTACATTGTTATATTTTTTAGTTTTGCTACTCATCATTCCCACATACCACATTTTATTTTTTATTTTTTTTAAATTTGGGTTTTATTCTTCTTAAACCAATTGAATTCTTCTACTCATCATCTATACACCACATATTTGGTAAGAGAAAAAAATAAAAAAAATAATAAAAAAAAGTGTGGTGTGTGGGGATGAAGAGTAGAATTTTTCTATATTTTTATTTGTCTATCTTTTTTTCCATTTTAGACCCGAAACTCTAAGAAATATCAGCATCTAGATGTAGAAGATCTGAATGCCAAACTTGTCATAATCTATCATCTTTCTTATATTTTATAGAATAAATCACAGAACATTTTAGATGGCTATAACAGTATGTAGCATTCAAGCCCAATAAGCAAAGACAAAGCATCAATCACGAGTAACTATTCCTTTGAAGTAACTTCAAACAACACCAACTTTGCTAATTATTGTTTTCCCAAAATGTGTTTGATCTGCAGATAAAAGAGAGGCTGATACTTTGATGAAGTTTTTTCCCCTTATTTTATTTTCTTGTTATTGCAGGGAATTCTGTTTCTCAAAATGATATGATTTCTTTTTTTTTTTTCCCTTTCCCTCAATTTGCATCATCATTTTCACATACATCCCTCACAGATCATGATGCAAGTACTCAACCAAGCCTTTCCTTGTGACCGCATTTCTCTCCAACAGTTTTCCTTATAAAATGGAACCGCACGAAGTATATGTAGATTGAAGAAAGAGAGAGAGCTTTGAAACTGAGTCAGATGGTGAGATTGATAGCTAGTGAATTTCTTTCTTATTTTTAAATTTATATAATCTTTTTTGTAATCCCATCTTAATCTAACCTGTGCAGTAGATAGGCATGCAATCCATTAATTATCAGATTAGACTTTACTCCAACATATGATTGTTATGTTGGCAATGGACTTCAAAACGTTATTCCCTGGTAACACGTAATTATTTGTTTCATAATCATGAACGCGCGCGCACTTATATGTTGTTCATTTTAGATTTCTTCATTCCATACACATTCCCTATATGGCATATACTTAAAATGTACGACATCAGCAAGTAACTTAGAATGATAAAACTTTGGATGAATATTAGCATTGTTCAAGTAATGTTGGAGTTGATTTTTTTTAAAAAAAGTAATATTGAAGTCAAAGTTTTGAATTTCGTATCGTACCTGCCGGTACGGCCAGTATTTACCGTACTGGAGTAGTGACCGGTACAATAGAGGTATGTGTTTTGTACCAGATCAAATATTGGCCGTACCAGTGCGTTTCGGTCAATATCGGCTGGTTTTCGGTGTGCCGGCTGAAATTATTTTTTTTTGTAATTAATGTAAAAATTATGACTCACTCCAATTCTCACATTTGAAGACTATTTTCTTGACTTTTTTTAATCTTTTTTTTCTCTAGGACTGAAAATCAAATCTCTACTTCCCTTTTTGTGATGAAGATCATGAGTACTTATTTTTTTAAATAGTACTTGAACTGAGAACTTAGAAGAATTATTGAGTTCTATAAATATGTGTTTTAATATTTTAAAATTTGCATTGATGTTATTTTAAAATATAATTTATACATATATAATTTATTTATTATATATAGACTATCCCGAAACGGTAGCGGTACCAAAATATTTCATTCCAGTGCCTTAACCGAAACGAAACGGTATTCAAAACTTTGGTTGAAGTTACTTTATAATATCATACCATTTGACAGTTTATAATTATAAACTCGTTGCCATGAAACAAATAAAACAAAGCAAGAGTAATTAAAACCTAACATCAACTGCCATAATTTCCTGCTCGATATCATGGCAATTCATTGATGATGAAGACAAAAGAACTCATCATGTGCTGCTTGACACCATGCACCACGGTCTTAATTAATCCTAGTAATTGGTTTTGAATACAAGTACAAAGCTAAAATCAATCATATTAGGTTGTGATGCAGACATATACCATGTTCATTTCAATCAACAGATCATCAAATGTTTTTAGCAGAAATTTTCATGGCATCTTTGACCACATATTACATTCATCTGAGTTAATTAACAGAACCCCCAAGAATAAAAAAATAATAATCTCGTTTTCCTTGGTAGGAATAATGACAAAAAAATCCAAAAGGAAAGAGAGGGAAATCTAGCTAGAAGTTTGCATCAAAACAGAACATCAATTTATCCTGTCAATTTATTTTTATATACCAAAAGAAACTTTCAAAATACAATCAACATGAAGACAATATCTGTCGACATCATCTCATGAATCATGATCAGAACAACATATGCCACCCCAACAATAATATTGTCCATATATAATTAAGCTGCTAATTAAAAGAATAATTAAGGAAGAAATTAAAAAAATAATAAGAACCAAAGATCATGATCAGGTTCAAAATAGTGAAAAAAGTTCAGACACTTAGTACCAGTTGGACCTGGCTGGTTTGGTTACACAAAACTAAACAATCTCATCTTATCTCATCTCATATAATCATTACAACTTTCTTAAACTCTCACACAAAATATAATAAGCAATTCAACTTTTTCAATTCCTAGAATAAAAATAATATTATAATAATATTTTATTCAACTTTTAATAAAATATCTCATATCATCTTATTTAAACTGAGTAACCAAACGAGACATAAGTGCATGATAATCAACTTAGGATACTGAGAATCGAAAGCGCAATAGCAGACAACTGAAACGTATCGTTGTTTATCTTTGTTAAAGGCGAAACCACACCTTTCTTCTCCTTGAAACCGTCTTCACAGGTTGTAGAGGCATCGATGATCGAACTCACTTCGATGTTAGCATCTTTGTAGTGTTTGTTCTTGTAGTCTTTCATGGCTTGTTTGGTCGCAGTACCAGCATTGGAATACAGAATATAGCAGTCATTCAAGCATGCCTTAACATAAGGGTCCAATTTTTTTTTCTCCAGGAGCTTCTTGACGCGGCGCGTCGTGTTTGTAACGTTGAGGTTGATTAAGTTGATCGAGATCTTTCCAAGTTCACGAAGATCGGAAGCACTGTAGCTTTCTGGGGCTGCTTGCAGAGAGGTCACGCAGAAGTTGTAGATTAGGTTTGGGTCCTGCTGCGCGCATTTTTTGCAGGTTTCTGGGATGAGATTATTGGCATTTATGGCATGGAAGATGGAGAACACGAGGAAGAACCAAATAGGGAGGGAGAGGTAAAACAAGGGAAGCCTCATCATTTTTGTTTGAACTTTGAAGAATAATTCTATGTAAATCATGTGAAGATATGGTGTGTATATATATATATCTATGTATGTATGTATGTATGTCATCGTCAATATCTTTGTCCAAGTGATTGAATCAATGCCTTAGAAGACAAGTATTATCATGGTCAATACTACATCGATAAGATGCTTTTTTAAGTTCTTGCTCAAATTTGAGAGTTTCGAATGGCCAGAGATTGACGGTAGAGAGACGCATGAAGTTAATCTTATAAGATCTCAATCTTTCACATTTGAAATCCTTAGATTGGCTTAAAAATTTCGATTTTTTTTATTTCTTGTATGGTGTTCATGCATGTATTGAAATTAATACACGGTGTTGCGTATACAACCAACTTAGGGAATTTTTGTGGATATTTAATATTTCTAATAAAGAATTTACATAGCATAATTTGATTTAAAAGATCATAAATTCTAAAATTTGGATCGTACAAATCAACTATTATCGTTTAAGTGAAGTGGATGACGTGCTCTGCATATCGACTTGAGAATAGAATAACTCATCAAAATTTGATACATGCATGTTTGTGAACCTTATAATAATGCACTGCACATGATATATATACAACTGAATCATCATGTATTTCTTTCGTCGTCTCTTTTGGGATTACAAAGTCTTTTGCACGCAACTCTCAAATTCCCCATATTTAATTAGTTACGAACATTTTTGGACGCAACTCGATCTCAAATTCCTAATTTCATTTTCAATACTAATTTATCCAAAACATACATCACATGATCATACAACAGAATAGGTTTTGCTCTTCTAACACGTTTCTACGTACATGTTTTTCAGCCTTTAATTGGTACTTTGAAAATTGTATTTGAGGAAACAAATTAGATCAAATTAATAATTAATTAAATTTTTCCTTTAAAAAAAGTTTTAAAGGAAAAACCTATTATGTTATTAAACAAAGCAAGAGTAATTAAAGCTTAAAATCAAGGAAACATAATTAAAGTTTCAAAGAAATAAACAAAGCAAGAGTAATTAAAACTTAAAATCAACTGCCATAATTTCCTCCTCAATAATAATCAATATCATGGCAATTCATTGATATGAGAATGAGGTACAAGTTTCAAATACGAAAGAACTGATCATGTGCTGCTTGACATCTGTATGAGAAATGATTTGTACAAATTTCAAATAAACAAGTCTCATACAAGTTAATTCTTGTAAAAAAGAAGCAAAGAGCTTACTACAACATTTTCAAGAGGTTGAAATCTAACATGTGCATCGCATGGAGAATGAGGTAGCTCATAGATTAGCTCGTTATGGTTGGAATGTTGATAATATTTCTATGTGGTGGGAGATGTTCCTACTTTTGTTGTTCATTCTCTCTGGATTGATCAAAATGATATGTTTTGAGGTTTTATGAATGAATGAATGTTTGTTTATCAGGAAGGAAAAAAAAAAAAAAGGGTAGACCTCACTCAAAAAAAAAATGAAAAAAAATAAGGATTAATTACATTTTATCCCCTTGAACTTTTACTCAATTCACAATGTTCCTACAAAACTTATAATTGCATCAAAGTGACCCTTGAACTTTCAAAACTTTCTAATCCTCCCATTCCGTCTACCAGCAGCATTAAATCTAACAGAAATTCACCTCAAATATGTAATTTTCGTCTAATATATTATTATTGACCATGTAAAATATAAAATAATATATGTTATTAATTAATAATAAATCATTAATCATATATAAAATTATTTTATACCTAAGTTGCAATCAAGTATGAATAATTTATGTACACAATGAAATTATTTGATATTCATTAACCATATATAAATTAATAAAAAAAAATTATTTTATGATTTATAATTTATTATTAATTGATAGCATATAGTATTTTATATTTTATATGGGCAATGATAATAAATTAGATAAAAATTACATCTTTGCAGTGAATGTTATGCACATGAGCAGTACGTGCAATAAATTTCCGTTAGATTTAACGCTGCTGGTAGACGAAATGGAAGATTGTGAAGTTTTGAAAGTTCAAGGGTCCACTTTGATGTAATTATTAGTTTCAGAGGTACATTGTGAATTGAATGAAAATTCGATGAGGTAAAGTGTAATTATCCCAAAAAATAAATATTTTTTATTAGTGAAACCCATGACTTTTTTACAAAGAATTTGTATAAAACTTATCTATTTCACGCTTGTACCCTAGCATTACTCGATCGGAAAATCCAATTCAAGGTGGCTCGTGACTTTCTTGATCTTGATCTTTGGACATGCTGAGTTTCTATATATGTCATCGTCAATGTCCTTATCCAAGTGATTGAATCAAAAAATCAATTACAAGTAATATCACGGTCCAATACTGCGTGGATAAGATGCTCTTTCAAGTTATTACTCAAATTTGAAAGTTTCAAATGGGAAAGAAATTGACAATAGGCGCATGAAGTGAATCTTATAAGATTTCAATATATATTTCTTATTTCAAACCCTTAAATTCACTTAAAAACTTGTATATATATATATTTTAATTTCCTTGAAGATGTCCATGTATTGAAATTACACAACAATATTGCGTATGCAGCCTTAGGGAATGGATTCGGAACCAGAAAACCCAAAGGGAAATATGCCAACGGTTTGTTTGGAGCTAATTCAATTCATGAAAAGCTTCATATGCTTTTAAACATAAATGGAATATCAAAATTGAAAAAATCTAGTTATAAGTCGGTGTGAATAACATTCTTAATAAAGTGCTTATAACATGACATAATTTGATTTAGAAAAAAAATTAATTTGAATCTGACAAATCAAATATTATCATATATGTGATGTGGATGATGTGTTTTACGAGTAATGCTACCTAACTTTCATCATTCTCTTATCATCCTATGATATGTCATTAGATGATTGGAGATTATTTATTATATTTCACTTATAAACCTATCATATAATGCCACATCATGAGATGATGGAAGTTAGGATGATGAATAGATTTTTTTCTATTAGATATATACCTAATTAATGCACTGTGCATATGCAACTGAATCATGTATTTCTTTGTCTCTTTTGGGATTACAAAGTCTATCTTTTGCACGCATGCAACTCTCAAATTCCTAATTTAATTTCCCATATTTAGTTACCAACATTTTTGCACGCAACTATCAAATTCCTTATCTCATTTCCCATACTAATTTATCCAAAACATACACCACATGATACAACAGATCAATAGGTTTCACCCTTCTAACACGTTTCTACATGCAGTTTTTCAGCCTTTAATTTTTACTTTGAAAATTGCATTTCATTTTGCAGGAGGAAACATATTATAAATAAATATTTAATTAAAATTTCTCTTGAAAAATAAAATTGTTCAAAGAATAATTTTAGTTGAATGTTTTTACACTACACATCATCTACATGACATTACAGTTTGGTAAAATGTCAATGATCTTACAGTCTGATGACATTTATCTTTTTCATATAAAGAATATTCGAGAATTATTAAATAAATATTCATAATTTTATTCTAAATCAATTAATATTAATTATAACGTAGATAGTATTAGGTGGATGTTATTTTATATTATTATTTTTTAGAATATTTTTCGAAGAGAAATGATACTTGCAGTCGTGAGTATATAAGCGTCGTGCAGTCGTTTTGAAAAAAATAAATAAATATGAGACTCATATAAAAAGAAATTAATTTTTTAATAGTAGACTCCATTCTTTTTTAAAACAACTACATAATATTTACGTATTCCACAACTATATATAACATTACTCTTTTTCAAAATGTCAAACAAAATCATCATCATCATCAAAATACCACCAGATCAGCAAAAACCCGAAAAAGATAAACCTCAAACAAGGCCACCTAGGAAAGCACAAAGCCCGCAAAAGGGCCCCACAGACAATACAAAGCCCATTTGTTTACTTTCAAAAAAAAAATGCAAAACAACGCAGATAAGGAAACACACAACATCAAAAACCCCTCCCAAACCCTCGCAGTTCTTACCGACCAAACGAACAATCTTGCAAACAGTTTACTCGCTCAAGTCTCAGCTGCGAGTAGCTGAAATGGCGAGCCTAAGGTCGGCAATGGACTCCTCCTTCTGGGACCAGAGCGTGTCCTCCCCACAAACCCTGGAGGGCACGGCCCGGGCCGTTCCTGGCCAGACGTTCCCGCTGGACGGGGCTCGAGGCAGCCGAGCACTCCGTACTCAGCAGCTCTCTCTGCTTGGAAATGGTTTTCCTTTGGGGATTATTCCCTCCTATGGCCCTGCTGCTCTCAAGGAGTTGGGCTCGTTTTCGCTTCAGACTATGTTGCTCAAGCCGGAAACTCCTAGGTGGTAAGTTAAAGTGGTGACGAACCTCTTCTCTTTTGGGTTTTATTCGCTTTCCTTGTGCTTTGTTTGGTTTCTGGGAAGATGTGGGCAATGTAAGGGGTTTTAAAGTTCAAACACTCGAATGAGGCTCCAAAAAGAGAGAGAGAGAGAGAGAGAGAGAGTGAAAAAGACACAAGATAAAATTCTATTGTTATCTGGAATTTCCTCGATAAGCATCCTATAGATATGGAGTATTCTATGTTGATTTGAGTTTTTCATCTTTCAGATCTTATTGCTGCTAGCAACAATCCGCGTTTACTTTTAACTTTTCCATTTTAAGTCTTAACGTTTCTATCTAAGTTAATCTTGTAGGTGGTAGCTGCCCAAGCAAGCTCACACATTGTAATCTTGTTATCTGCCGCTATTAAGCTCACCATCATTTGTTCCAATATGTCTGTTTATTTCGAAGATGTATAATGTATTCCATGAGTCTTATAAATATATATATATATATATATATATATATATATATATTCCATGAGTCCCATATTTCAAGTGGTAAAGGCCTTGGGCTTGGGTGTATGCTCCCCCCTTGCCTAACGTTCAAATCCCTTTGTGTGCAAGCAATCTCTAGGGGTCATCGGACTGGGGGATAATCCCCTTGAATTATCCGAGGTGCACTTGCAGGAAACTCCTTGCCGAGGGCCTGTGCACTCCTGGGATTAGTTGGGACATTATTCCTGGACACCCGGTGCCAATCAAAATATATATATATATATTTAGCCCAAGTGTTTATATACACTTCAGCAATATTTAGTTAATTGTTGGCTGGAAGATGAGTGGAGGGCAAAGTTTAATGTGTTATTCGCCCTCTTTCAGTAGCGGTAAATTTTCAATTACTTTCTCATTCTGCAGTCTATTTGGTTTTCTGGTCTCCCTTGTGACTTAATTCCCTCATTGATGTTACTTGAGTAATTCTGTTCCCTAAAGTTTGAAAAAAAATTCACTAATGAATGCTTCTATTCGACTCTAATTGTCTAGTTCAGCATAATTAATTGTCTTAGTTACTCTAATATTCTGATGCCTGAATTTATGTGGACTTTGATAATGATTGAAGTATTTCATGATCTTTTTTTTTTTTTTTTTTCCACTTCTTTTAACTCCTTAGTCTCATCTCATAATTGTTTATGTTCAACTTGGACACAATTACCTGTGGGGTTTAGAATTTTTTTCATAAATGCTTGAAATTTTGGAACTTAGATTTTTGTTGCTCAGAGCATTTCTTCTAAAAAGAAAGGGATGAGTTGGAAATGAGAATTCGAATTTGTTAAAAATTATTATCTATCAATATTTTCGAGGAATGATGTTCTCATCCCTCAGTGAATTCCTAAATTTCTCACACACTAATAGGTACCTTACATAATATGTGAGTACAGGTGGCTTGGATTAGTTGGGCAGTTCCGTCCAAAGAAATTAATTTCTTCTATTAAAGATGAATTGTCTAGATTGTCTAGTTTTGATGATTTGGAGTTCCCTGGATTCTTCCAAGATGTGGCAAAGCATTTCATTGACAAATCACCCTTTTCGCTGGGATTATGGTCACAGTTTTCTTTGACTCCCTCAGCATCCGTACTGTTGTCCACAGAAGGACATGGGGAGAAAAAAGGACGCCGACACAAATTGATGCTATATGACCAGGCACGTAAAGCGGCCATATTTTTATATTTATATCTTAATTATTGGAAAGAACTGAGAATCATTATGTTTTCGTCTATATTATCATCATCCCAGTTAGCTATATTCTTTGTTTTACAGACTATTGTGTTGATTGCATTTTTGTTCTTTGCTCTTGGCTAGTTTCTGCGTTGTACCTGTACCTTGCCACAGATAATCTGTATCTTCCACCTGAAAATGATTATCTGTACACAGTGATTTTTTGAACATCTTGATTCACAATTTCTCTGTAAATATCTAATATTATGTCCATTATTCCTCGAAAATATTTATCTGCATAATGACTACATAAAAGGTCCTGCTGGTGAAGAATAAGCCCAGAACTTTAACCCTTTCATGTCTCAACTGTTTTGTGGTTCTAGTTATGTGGATAACCAAATGAGCAATGTTTCTAAACACTTTATTTGCATTTTGCAGCTTCCTCTTCATGATATTACATTGGAGGCTGCATGGCCTGAGTTGTTCAGGGACCACAAAGGACAATATTGGGAAGTACCAGAGTCAATATCATTAGACCTTTCATCACTCGTTTCTGATTCTGGATTCCGTTACCGCTTTGGTTTACACAAAAATGGCGGTCATCCTCAGGCACTTAATGCCACAAATGGTGAGGCACCTTTGACCTTAATGCCTGGATTATGTGCCAAGGCTGCATTTTCTTATGAGCAGAGCCACGACTTTTGGAGAAAGGAAGAAGAGGAAGATGTCTTGGTGGAAACAGAGCAGGGCACGTTTGTGCGACCTTCATATGATGTGCGTCTTAGAGAACCATTTTCAGCTCTCTCTGGAATTATAGGTAATTTTTCCCTAAGATGTTTCTGTTTTTTCGGGTTGTGATAAGGCTATAACTGATATTACATTTCTTTTGAGATAAATCAAGTGCAGTTTTTTATCTTTTCAATGCTATACCATTTATCTTTTCTGTTTCATTTTTTGTGATCTTTTTTTTTTCTATGAAAGTTTGTTAGTGAACATAATACATGAGAAATAAGAAGTTTCTTATTAAACATTATACATGAGAAAGAATTACCAAGTTGATTGCTATGGAATTGTCATAAACAGAAGATAGCCTGCCCCATTCTATCACGACATGAGAAATGTAGGAACTACCAGGTAATTTAGTTCTCCTATATAGGTAAGTGCGTCTCTGTTTCTCAAGTTACGATGAATTTACTACCCGTAACTTGTAATATGTTTTTCATAGGACTAGTCATTGTGTCTCTCTTTCTCAAGTTACAATGAATTTACTACCCATAACTTGTAATATGTTTTTCATAGGACTAGTCGTCGTGTCTCTCTTTCTCAAGTTACAATGAATTTACTACCCATAACTTGTAATACGTTTTTCATAGAACTAGTCGTTCTGATCTATTGAGGACTTGGGTAATGTTTTAACTATTGGTAGCTTATCTCTCCACTAATCCCTGCAAGAGACCACCATCAAGTGGCTTCAAACCCCACATACTGGGCCTGGCCCCTTTCCAGTGGTTTTGAAGGCCTTCTGGACTAACTAGACAGCTTCACGTTAATGAGATTTTTTTTTTATAATTAAAAGTAAAACTTTATTGAGAGGAATAGGCAATAGCTCAACTACACTGGAAGTATACACAGAAAATGCCCAAGTTCTACTAAGCACTAGTGAGAGATACAAACAAATAATGAAAACTGTCCTCGGATTCAAGTTAATGAGATTTTTTATGGCAGTAAGCCATTGGTTATCAAATTTCCCATTGTTGTACCTTTTATACTCGGTTACTATTCCTTTTCCTTTTTTCCTGTTAGTATAGAAGACTTCTATGTAATCATTTACTTGTTTTCTATCTACAATTGATGATACATCTTAGGTGGCACCTGTGCGGCCTGGTTTGGGGGTAGGGAGAGCTCAGTGGCTGTTGCATCACAGGGAGATGAGGACGTTTCTGTGAATGCTAGGAAGAGAAGTCCACTGAGTGCTGATTTATTTGGTTCACTATGCTTTACTTACCAGCATGGCAATTTCAGAAATCTATACCGTGACCTGACCAGGATAGATGCTCGCTTGGATATTTGTTCAGCATCAGCTTTTGCCACAAGTGTTCTCAATGGCCTGAAGAGGTCTTCTGTTAATAGAGCAGAAAATCCTGCCTCTTCCCCTAGGTTCAATTTGATCCTCCAACAGCAGGTATGCCAACAACTCTGAACCCCACAATCTCCCATCTCTAAGGGTTACACACACGGCCTCCACCTTTTGAAAGGGGAAAGTACCACTAGGCTGAGACCTTAAACCTTTTTGTGTTTTATTAGGCCCAAATATGTAAATGGAAAATCTAGAAAATTAGGCTATGCCCCCATTGGATGGTCTGGATTGCCAGGAAATTATTGTTTCCTAAGAGTTTTTTTTTTTCCCTTTAAATTGAGTAATAGTTAGAGGAGACTAAGTTGTGCATTGTGTTTTTCCTTGTTGGTTGAGAGAGTTGTATGAATGAGACCACGGGTGGTAAACTTTTGTCTCATACAGCGATTTAAGAGAACTTTTACTACTTCAGCAGATTACTACTACTAATTCTCGATAGGTGGCTCAGCTTGAAGCCAAGTGCATTTAAGTTATTTATAAATGGTTGTACAGATTGAAGTCAATCAGATAATTCTTACTGATACTACCTTGCCTTTGCAGGTTTATGGGCCAATTGTCTGTCGAGTAGATTCTAGTGTTTCGCTAGGTTCTTCGCCTGGGAGACGTGGCCCGCATGTGGAGGATTTCATATTCAGCTTATGCTATTCGTTGAGGGTTCTAGCGTCGGGGAAAGTTGTAGCTTGGTATTCTCCAAAAAGAAAGGAAGGGATGATTGAGTTGCGTGTATTTGAGTTTTAATATGTATTCTTTGTTATTTCTTTGCTTATGGCTCTGGTTGCTTCCGCCTTCGGAAATAATATTTTCATCCGGAAAACTGACTGCAGAATCCACAAGCAGCTTCCCTTTTTCTCAATCACAATCTGCTTTTCTCCTCTCCTTTAAATTGCTCTGCGTGTATGTACGTGTGAGGGAGAGAGATTTTGACTGAGAGGCATGGTTGGGGAGGATGGAGAGAAAAGAGAGTTCAATTTATTAGGTTCGATTCTGAGTCTAATGGAGGAATATGATAATGGGTTTGTTCTTAATTTTTTACATACCATATTTAAATTATGTACTAGTTCCCTAGTGGATGGTGCTAGCCTGCTAGGGAAAATGAAAGTAGTTTTTTTCGAAATCTGCAACATTTTGAAAGCTAGAAAGATTTATGCAAATTTCAAATAGACAAATTTCATACACATCTTTATAAAAAAAAGTAAACTTCATCTAAAAAAAGTATAAAAAAAATCTATTTCTTATTAGTGAAACTTACTCTTTTACAAAAGCTCGTTTAAAGTTTAAAATTTATCTATTTGAAGTTTGTATCTAACCTTACTCATTTTGTAAATCTGCTTTTCTTTCTCCTAAAGAGCGTTTCTAATTTTACCGAGAAAAAGTCCATCCCAACTTTGAAGACCAGCATCATGACCATCTAATCTTTTACAAAGACTTTCTTTGTTCCATACCGATACAAAAAGTAATAGTTTTCACTCCCCATTATCATGCTTAAACCAAAATTCCTATGAAGGCTAAATTCATCTCTGAACGAACATTACTTCCCTGGAAATGTGTAGAAGTTGGAAGTTCCCTTCAAATCATGATTAGCTATTAATGCACAATTACTTTGTGCTGCAACATAAAATTCTCATAAGATGTAAAATCCGAATGCCGTTGGTGCCCCATAAGTACAGTCATAAACAGAATTCAACATGAACTGGATATTTTCTCTATTACAGGGTGCCAGAGAGCATGATTTGCAAGAAGAAAGCATTGCCCTAAATTGATAAAGAAGAGCACAAGAAGGGCCAAGAATCATAGGAGGTAGCCTCGTGTAAAGAACAGTGAACTGATGACCACTACTCGACCACAGCCAACAAGTCACTCGACTTACAGAAGCAGTGCTTAGCATCCGTTCCCAAATCAACCTGAAATAGCACCAAATCAACAGGTAATTTGATTTAATCGTATTTGTCAGATTATTATAGTTGAACTATATTCATATTTACTCCATATTTCGGAGATGAAGGGAAAAAGATGATATCACCCAAAGTAGCAAAAAGCAACCACAGCTAGTCATGTGTAATTCTCAGATATTTTTCAAGCAAGACCAAAAGGCCTCCTGGATTATTAGTAAAACTATTCACCAAAGTGCTTCTTTCTTTTTTTTCCGAGTAGAAAAGATGGTCTAAAACTATCTCAAAATCATAACATTAGTAAAACTACTTGGAAATCCATATGATTGTTGGTCACAGTATTCAGTAAGCTTGAAACCATGTGAAAACGGAATGAAACACTTGAAACACAGTTTAAGAATATCTTCAGTAAAAGCATGAAATGCATATACAAGTAGACCTAAAATTATTTAGCAGTACAACAAACTCTAACTTCAATTTGAAAAATATAATTTGGTAAATGCACAATATTAGAAATAATATACTAGAGGAGAGTTTTTCCCTTAGTATACTACTGGCGAAGGCCATTAGTACCAGGTGCTAGATGATAACTTCACAACAAAACAATACTCACCTCATACGCATTTATGTCTGAGAAGAGAACCTGCAACAAAATAAGCATTTACTCCAGTTAGACGATAGACCAAGCAATCAAAAGATTTGTTGGAAACAATACAATAAAGCATATGAAAAAGTTCATTCATCAGAAAGTTTATGGTCGCAGCAGCATCAACATTGTTTCGGGCAACAGCCACACACTTCAGAACATTACCAAAACTGAACACATTCTGATTGCTTACCTTCCTTCCAGCCTCCACTTCCCCAACTTCAGCACCAACAGAGAGAATCTGAAACAAATATTACACGGCTGGTCAAAATATACAGAGGAACTATTTATTTTTACTTAAAAAAGAAAAAATCCAAGTTTTCACAAGACAGCAACTATTGGAATGTTGCATACTTCTCCAATTAGATACCGCTCAAATTTAACAGCTGCTTTGGGCAACAAGACTCCACCAGCTGATTTCTGTTGCATAAGACAGCAGATTATTCATGAGACGAATAGTTATATGCAACGATTACTTATAAAAAACCCAACGATGATCAATACACGGGCAATGCCAATAAAAGAATCCTGGTCAGAATGTGAACTTTGTTTATTTTTTCATATGATTCGGAGTCAAGCGCAGAATAAATACAACGGGCTGAATGTTCAAAACCTAAGATCTCTTACTTTTCCATCCTACCCTTTCTATACAGAAAGAACACCAACTCATACCAGGCTAATGGCCAAGAGATCATTTCACCTATATCAACATTAACAAGAGATGCTCATATTTCATATCTTGGAACTATGCAACGGTAGCCCAGACCGTGGCAGGGAATTCAGTTTTGATGGGGAAACTAGATATGGAAAAGCAGGCCCCTCCAGTGGTAAAGCAACATGCAGAGTTTAATGCTCACTAGTCACTACTTTAAGTTAGATCGATGAATTTCAATTATAAAGTACTTGGGATTTAGGGCCCACTCGATCAGCTTATGGAAGCACCAGAAAGCACCTTCTCCGTGCATTTGCAAACATACGGGAAAGTTTTTTGAGGGCAAAAACAGCCTCGCCCCAATTGCTAAAACTATGTACTGAATCTATTGTTGATTGTAATCGCAGATTTTCCAATCGTGTCACGCCAATGAAACATAAGAAGTCTTGTCCAAACCTTGTCCAGCATAAGCAATGAAAGAAGTCATACCTCGGGCAGCTGCTCCAGACGAATAAGCACTCGATCAGCTTGCGGAACCACCTGCAAAACAACGTAACACCACTAAGTATAAAACTAAAAAACACCAATAGCTCAGGGAAATCTAGCAAGGCGGAGAAAACTTCAAAGCAAAAGCTTTAAAGATTGAAAAACAGAAATGGTGAAATTCTAAAAACCTTGGCCGGCTCCCATTTCTTGGAAATGGCGTTGATTCTCAGAGAGTTTCTCCGCAGACCTGTTGACACACAGACATTCAAAGGAATTCTAAAAAAGAGAATAAAAACGGAACTTTCAAGGAAAATAGCGAAACCAAAGTGGAAGTTAATTTCTAAAAAGGGTTTGGCGTAGAACCTAGTAGTCTCTGGTTATAAGATAGAGAAGGGGCGTTGGGTTTGTATAGAAAGGGTTTTGGCACTGTGACGAAAGTAGACGCCATGGATAAGAATACAGAGACCGAAAGACGAAAAGAGGCGAGCGGCTCCTGAATCTGCGAGTGTTCGGAACTATTGGGAGAGGAGAGCGCAAACCCAACCAAAAAATCCTTCTTTAAAGTACTCAAAAACCACGCACGTGTGGGCTCCAACAGTAAACAGTAAACTACTTGCCATAGTAGTTCCTGCTAGAGAGGTCGTTAAAAAGGATTTTCGCAAAGAATATTTATCTTCAATTTACTCGTTGAGTAATGTTATACAGCACACTCATCTTATTTTAATAATATTAAGCGATATGCGACACATTTATTATCATTATATGATAAATAAGTATGCAATAAATTATCATTTAATAGTGATAAATATGTCACATCATACTTAATAAGATAAAAATGAGATGATAGTATAGTGTATAGAATTTTCCTATGTTTAAAGCACTTTCAAACATGTAAGTTTCAAACAAATTAAAAAATTATTTTTTGAAAAAGAAATGACAGTTATTTGAATTGTAAAAAATTATGACTATATGTTTGAAAGTTATAACTATATTTTCATCTATTAACAGTATTTTTTTAAAATTAGAATTACATTATGCATTATTTAAAAAACACGTGTAAGAAAAATCATCAAATGATGAATTTTTTGAAACATATTTTTTAACTTATTTAAAATTAGAGAAATGATATTTTAACTTATTATATAAAATAACTTATTTTTTTTTATTAAAGAGTTTTTAAAAATATTTAAACTTTTTAAAAACTCCTATACAACCCCCAATCAGGCCCATGGCACTCTCACCGCCGAAATTCATTAATCCTTGGGGAATCAGGATAGATTGACCCTACGATGATAATTCTTCTCAAACATAAATCTAAGAGCATGTAGGAAAAAAGAATTTTATTAGGATTCTCGTGAATTATTATTATATATAGAATAGTTGGATAATTTCCTGTAAATGGGCTTAGACACTTGTTCACTCCAAATTGGGCTTTACGAGTAGGCCCATAGGAAATTATTTCCCAACAACCAATTTGTAAAATCAATAATGTAAATAATATTTATGCTAAAAATCATTTTATAATATAATGTATCACAATAAATCAAGTCAGCTTATAAACTTACTTTTATAGAATATTTTTATAACTAAATCATTTCTCATATAATAAATGTAAGCTTGCGAAGGGCTAATTTCTCCAGCGCTCCCTCATCACTTCTTTCACAACTTCCCTTTCTGTTCTGCTTAAAGAATCGACGTTGCCCATTTTCATAGAACGAGATTCTCCCACAACGAACAGATATCTCTAGAATGAGAATGATAAATTTTGCAGTCCCGAAATTTCTGTCAAAGCTGGGCCCATCAGCATTCTAATGTTTTTTGAAATCCGCTCCATTTTCTTTTGCCCTGTAATTTCTGTAAAAAATTGTCAAAGCTGGGCCCATCAAAATTTAACATTTGTTAAGGAAAAGAAATCCATGGAACATACAAACGGCTATATGGGTCCACCACTTCCTACCTTTTGTCCCCAAACGCTGCAACACTTCATCGCCAGTCACTCACTTTCCTCCCCATGCTTTCCTGGAAAAAAAAAAAAACTCACCCCATTTTCCTTTCCCATCGAACAAACATCCCATAAACGAAAGCAAAACCTTTTCTTAGACTCAGCTTTCCACTTTTTCCTTTCCGTTCTCTCTCTGATAAAGCAAAACTCAATTTCAGTTCACATTTAAGCTATAATGGGGAAGAAGCTCTTCGACTCTGAGTGGATTTTTCTATGTCATCTGCTGCTTGTTGCTGTTGTGGCCGCCACGAGCCATGGTAATCTTGTCACGCATTCTTCCTTTTTCCCTTCCTTTGGCTTTTCAAACTTTGATTTCAAAGCATCTATCTTCCTTCGAAGTAGTTCTTTTGGCTTCTGTTTCCCTTTTTGTGGCGAAGTTAATTATTCATATGTCATAGTTTGTATTTTCTGTAGCTGTGGTTTCAGCTTCTGTTCTGATATTTGCATAGAATCAGTGACTTTCCCAGAGCAAATAAAAATGGAAAATAATTTGTGCAAGCGCAGATCCCACATTTTCAAAGGGTCTGTATAAACTTGCACAGGCTAGGCTTTATGTAGCACCACAACAAGATAGGATAAAATGCTATATTTAGAGAAGATGATTAGGATCCTTGATGTATACAGGCAATTATAGAGCCAGTAAGCCTCGGTCAGATGTGTGCTACTTTTTTTTTTTTTATTGGCACTGGGTGTCCGAGAACAGCTTCCCCGACTGGTCTCAGGGGTGCACAAGCCCTCAGCAAGGAGTTTATGCAAGATTTGGGCTACTTATTTCTATGGAGAGAGTGACTAAGTGGGACTTTTTTTTATCAAGTATCTAAGAGATGGTAGACAACTTCAATAAGGTAAAAATGGTTGTCCTGCTGTCAACCAAATACAAGAGCACATCTCCATCTCATGTCCAACCATGCTTGATAAGCAGTTTCACAACGTTTATTTCTATTCTCGAATCTTTTGTCTAGGAAGCAGAGCAGTGTTATTATGCTTCTTAGCCTATCGTCTATGCCCCACTTTTCTGCACCATGCCACAAAAGCAATAAAAACTAGAACTTGTGAATCTGGCCCTATCACATTTGCATCCAGTGTATTTTTTGGTAAATTTCCAAATATATGACATGGGTAAGTGTTGGAGGTCGAAGGTAGATTTAAAGCTTCATTGCTTGGATATAGAAATCCTCGATCAAAATCATTTTCTGCGACATGTGAGGACAATAATCCATCTCAAATAATGAAGCTTCATTATGAGCCTTCTCCATAGATCATAGCAAATCATATTCTATATTCTTTCTGGGCACTATAATGAATGCACTGCTCTATATTGTGTTTTCTTCTAAAAGCAATACTATATAGCAGCTGGAATAGTGTTCACTATGCTGCTAGTGTTTCTTTTTATTTGTAAATGATACTCGCTAGTACTTCAAAGTTCAAACCCACTTGATCTATTTTTTGTATGTTTTATGAGAACTCTCCTGTGTCATCGACATATAAAACTAGAAAGAATATACTTTAAATATAAAAACCTAAAAACTAGAAAGAACATAGTGTAATCTGTGGCATCTACTCATTCATAGAGCCAAATAACATTAAGCTTTTGGCTCATTAAGGTTTGAAATATTTGTAGGATTAGGATACATATTTCCTTTTGAAATATAATTGCAGCTAGAATAACAGGTCCTTTATATTACTTATCAAAAAAAAGAATGACAGGTCCTTTCACTATTGATGTAATTGAAGGTTACATGGCACACAAAGATTCCAGTGTCCTCATAAGTCATAAGTCCTGTCCCCAAAGGGCATTTATCATAGAGACATCCACAACATGGGTTCAGGTCTTATTTAGGAACAAATAGAAGGAATGATTTAGCATCTAGAATCGAATTGGAGTGTAATTTTGGGTGAAATTTTGGGAGCTAGTCTGTCACAGATAATGGCAGCAAGAAGAATAAAGGGAGCTAGTCTGCCAATGACAAAAGAAGGCGGTGAAAAAGAAAACGGACGGGTCAATGGTCAACTCAATTATCAAGAACTTTTATATGTTAATAGTAAACATGCATGCTTACATACCAGGATTTTGTAATTTGATTTTTATTTGCTGTTTGTCGCACAGGAAATGCTGCAAATGATCTCGTGGACATTATCAACAAGAATCGAACTGCACAGAAACTTCCACACCTGAACAACAGCCCTGGACTTGGGTGCATGGCCTTGCAATATGTTGAGTTATGCAGGGAGAACTGCACGAGCAACAACACGGTAGAATGTAAACCTTCAGAAGATGATTTCACTGAAGTTTTTGCTCCCAATTGCGGAGTGGAGCTACCCACTTTTAGCACCATAACCGGCCACATTGTGGGTTGTCAATCAAAGTATCTGGAGCCATTGCTAGCATTTTCCCATGTTCTCGTGAAAGACCATAAATCTTTATCTCTTCTGAGAAACAAATCACATACTGAAATGGGAGTGGGCATGATTGGGGTCCATAAAGGATCCTTCTTTTGGTGTATTTTATTTAGCAGCGGGCAGACAAACTCCACATTTGTTCTTGAAGACCATGGCATTGGGATCAAGCAAAAGAAAGGGTGTTACAGTGGAAGCAGCATTCCATGCAATGGGGGACAGAAGTTGAGCGCTGTGATTTCTAGCATCATATCCATGGCCTTTCTACTTATTTATATGCTACAACAGTTGTAACAGTTTATTTGTCTCTGAATGTCATCATCAAACAATGCTCGAAAATTTTGTCTCGAATTGATTTCAGTTAAGATAAGTAAGAGAAAATCCCAACTTTCGTTGCATGCGATTTTTCAGACTTGTAGTTTAATTTCTTATTGAATGTACATTTCTAGTTTTAGATTGGATGGCATGACCTGTTTAGGTACACAAAATACATTCATAAACTGGAATATTGGAATTATAAATCACTTGCCAAGAAATCAGTGCATGCTGCAAAGTGATGCAAGTAAGAATTGCAACCTCACTTCATTCCCAAACACCCCCCCACAGTCACCTATGGGAGGATCGAAACAACCCACAAACAATTGAACAATGTCACTCTAATTTATGGGGAAAATAAGCAAACAAGTGGTGGCTGAGTATGGAATCCTATACCAACAAAGTTGCAGGAAAGAAGGGGAAGAAAACTTCAAAAATAAAAAAGAGTACCAACCCAAAAAGAAAACTTCATAAACATCTGGGCTGTCCTGACTCGGTCCCTCAGCACACCAGGTGGGCTTTAGCATGGGTCGAAGCTTTGGGCAGCTACACCCAAAACAAGCCCAACCTTTTACACCACTAATATTGGGTTCATTTCATCCATAATATGATAACAATAATGTCACAGCTAATTAACACAAATAATAAGGTTGGACTCGTTTGTTTTTACAATTTTTTTTAATTCATCTCATTTAATCATTACAGTTTTTTTAAATTCCTACGTAAAATAAAATAAATAATTCAACTTTTTTAAATATCAAAATAAAAATAATATTAAAAAATATATTCTAACAATATTTTATTTAATTTTTAATTTTAATCTTAACTCATATGGAAAAACAAACAGTGTAGCACCCACCAAAAACTGGCATAAATTAGGTAATTGAGTTAACATATATTAGGCAGAAAAGGGAAGAAAAACAAGGAAAAGGTTTCTAAAGTGCCCCTTATTCCTAATCAGTAAGAGAATTTTTGAAAGCTTTAGGTCAAGGAATTTTACTTTCTCCTTGTAGGTAACATTTTCAGCAAGCTAGGAATCCGAATCCCAGCCAAAAAGAAAGGGATCCCCCCGTCCATAAATTTCTCTTATGTCCCGATCAATAGTCGCCAAAAATAAAAGGGAACAAAGTCAATAGTTATCTATTCGGCAACTTTTTCGTGTCTGGGAATTAGAACAGAGTCCATAATTACAAGTCATTCATTTTGATAAATATTTTTACATGAAAGGAGAGAGAGAGAGCGCAGCAAGCAAGGCATCAGAATGGTTGGTGACGGACCATAAATGGGTGCAGGAAATACCGTACGAAATCAACCACCTCATCATAAAACACCACTGCTCATTATTTTTGTAACCTTTTTTTTTATTTATATTTTTTTAATATTTTTTTAAAATAAAAAATAGAACACTAGCGTTAGATTATGTATCTACATATTTATATAATATGACTTTAAATTGAATTACATTAGATTATGTATATCTAAAAATTTATATAATTATAAACAGTATTTTTACAAATTTAAAGATATATTGTTTACTTTTCAAATCTTACTTTACTACTTTTTTTTTCTCTCTCCTACCCATCTCTCACCACCCACGGAAATAGACCCTTTCTCGAAATATTAATTTCTATTTGCTCCCTCTCCAGACACCAACGGAAATAAATTTGAGAGAAAAATAATTCTAGCAAAAAAATAAATAATAAAATAATAACAATATTTTATTATTATTTGGTTAAAAAATCCATAATCTAATATTGAAGTTTTTGATGTAAAATCAATTTTCAAAATATGTAATTTTACATATATATATATATATATATATATAGAGAAATCAGTGCTAGTGCTCTTACCTCTAACCTCCATTTATCTTACCCAAAACATTAAGTTTCCGTTTGGAGTGAGATGAGATGAAATAATTTTAGATGAAAATTAAAAATTAAATAAAATATTATTTTTTAATATTATTATTATTTTGAGATTTAAAACAATTGAATTATTTATTATATTTTATGTAAAAATTTAAAAAAATTATAATGATGAGATGAGATAAAACCGTTTCTGTATTTATACATGACCTACAAACAGAAATCCAAAGAATAGTGGACGTAAGCTATTCTTACGAGTAATAGTTAGAGAGTCCTCTTATTTTTACAAGTAATAATTAGGTTATCTAATTATTTTATTCACAAGTCAATGAGAGCATGATAAAGTATTTAGATAACGTAATTTAATTTAAAAAATAAAATTTAAAATTTGAATTTTATTATTTAAATAAGATGAATGATGTACTCTACGTACCGATTTGAGAATATAATAACTCATAATAATACAATAAATATTCTTAATACCTAATAATTTGCATATTTCAAGTCTTTTTTTTCAAGTTACCGATAAGGCTAATGGCCTTTTTATTTTTTCATACATCTTTTTATACTCATATTTAAAAAAAAAAATTCACAAACTCATAATTTAAAAAAACAGAGTTCTTTTGGATTTAGAGAATGTTTTATCTCATCTCCATCTCATTTCAATTAACCATTACAATTTTATTAAATTTTCATACAAAATATAATAAACAATTCAAATTTTTCAAATTTCAATTTAATTTTTTTAAATATTAAAATAATAATAATATTTTATTCAATTTTCAACTTTCATCTAAACTATTTCATCTAATCTCATCTATGAATCAAACAAGCCTTTACTTAACAATTAAGTAAAAAAATATATATGTAATAAAAAAAAATAAAACATCAATCGGTGAGGTGCTGCATCCTTCCAACCCAATTCCCTTTATTTTCCTTTTAAAAATGGAACAAACAAATAAAATAAAATAAAATAAAATAAAATGAAACAAAGTGAGAGAAATTATAACTTTTGAAGAATTAGAACTTTTTTATGGAGAATTCAGAATTGTGACCTAAGAAAATATTCTACTTACAATCATACCCCTGAGAGCCATCTGAACATCTCGCTTATCTCTTCGCCGACTCGGTTTGCTTCGAGGTCGCAATCTCCCGCACCGGTGATCTCGCTCCGGCGACTGCTTCCAGAGCAAAACCTTCCGGAACTCCGAAATGACATCGCACGGGATGAGAGCGAGGAAGAGATCCTATCTACGTACTCCTTGAGCCAACTCCTTCCGCCCGCTATCTCGGAAGCTAGAGTGGACTCCATGTCCTGCGCAGCTCCACTCTCCTCCTTGTCCGACAAGCTCCTCCGGTGCACATTGTTCAAACTGATCTCCGAATCTTCCTCCACGAGATATTCGAATGATCCGATGGAATAGGACCTCTGCGTCTCCACGGGTTCCGACGCGGCTCGCCGGCGGCTCACGTTTCCAATCTCAAGCCTGAAACTCTCTCCGGAGACTGATGCACCGGTAGATGAAGAGACCTTCATAAGGTCGGAGTCCGAAGTAAAGATGTACGATCGACAAAGCGGACAAGTCTGGTTGGAGTCGAGCCAAGTGTCAATGCATTGAGCGTGGAAGGCGTGGCAACAGAGAGGGAGGAGACGGAGCTGGTCGTTGGGCTCGAACTTGGAAAGGCAAATGGCGCAGTCGGCAGTGGAGGATGTGCGGCGAATGATGGAGGAGAAGGTGAAGAGAGGCAGGGACTGGACAAACGAGCGGTTAGGGTTCTCCGGAGACACGCGGCTAGCGGAGAGGAACTGAGAGTCGGTGCCAGTACTGGAGTTGGAAGTGGAGGAGGCAGGAGAGAGGCGGCGGATGCAGCGGCGGTTGAGATGGCGGAGGAGAAGGCAGAGGGAGACGGAGGCAAGGATTGTAACGACGAGGATGAAAATGATAATAAGAATGCTAGGGTTGATGGATGACGATGAATGCGGTGGCGCAGGTGTAGTGTATCCCGAGACTGTGCCTCCGAGAACGTTCGGCCATGGAAGCGGAGGAGAAGAAGAAGAAGAAAACGACATGGTAATGGAATAATCCTTTAGGAAAAGAGAGAAAGACAAGCAAATATATATACAAACGTAAGTTCAGTCACAGAGAGAGAGAGAGAGAGAGAGAGAGAGAGAGACAGGTGTGAGCTTATCTGCAGCGCAAGGGACAGACGAACCGAAAGTCATCCAAAATAGTGCGAACGACGTACTATGGTTCGATCCTTTGGAGCTGTGTATGCAGAGAGAGAGGGAGGGAGAGAGAGAGAGAGAGAGTTAAATGCTGCAGCAGCTGCGGTTGTTGCTGCTGCCGCCTCTTGGAGACGCTATATATGCACATGTTTTGGTTACGAACTTCATTCTGCATTCAGAGTTGATGGAGAGAAGGCACCCAAGGCTTTAGGTACAGTTTGGTAATGGTGCGTGGGCCACCACGTACAACAGCCTGCGAGACTCCGACTAGATCTGCTAATTGTCTTGGTCGTCCACGGTTTTGTTTTGATTGGATGGACGTCATTGGTAAAGTTTTCTTATGTATTTTTTTTTTAAGCCTTGTTCCTTTCTAACTTTTGTTCTTTTGTTAAGAGAGTAGTAGAAATAATTTATAAAATTAAAGTCATAAATAGATGTAATTTTATGTAATATATTACATTTATTTTATAATAAAAATTATTTTATAATCTGATGTATTTCATGAAATCACGTCAATTTATAAATTTATTTTTATAAAGTTCTTTTATGACTATAACATTTCTTAGCACGAGAGATTGGATACCAAATGTGGGGTCTTCTAGTAAAAGATTGTATAATATTACCATTTGCAATGTACCTAAAAACGCAAATGCTAAATTTATGTGACCTTTATATTTTTAATAGGAAAATTATAGGGATCCCGTTACATGTCCCGCTCATTTTTTTTTTAGTTTTTTTACTAGTGATTAAGAAAATGTTGTTTAATAATATTGTGTTTTTTTTTCTTTTTTTAAAAATGTTAAAAAGTGTTAAAAAAAATGATGTGAAAAAAAAAACAAAAAATATTTAAAACTTTTTTTTCACATCATTTTTTTAACACTTTCAAATATTTTTTTTTAAAAAAAATTACAATATTATTAAACAACATTTTCTTAATCACTGAGTAAAAAATAAAAAACTAAAAAAAAAAGAAGCAGCGGGACATATAGCAAGATCCCCCAACGGGACATGTAACGGGATAAGGATCAAATCAACAATAATAAAGAGATTTGGATAGTGAGTTGACTTAGTTGAGACAAGATGGAAATTTAAAATTAAATAAAATATTATTAGAATATTATTATTTAAATAATTTTAATTATTTATTATATTTTATAGAAAAATTTTAAATAATTATAATAATTAAACGATATAATTTTTGTAATCAATACTATAATAATAAATATTGTAATATTCACTCCGCGTGTACTTTTTGATTGGGAATCCTAAAAATGATTTGTAAGGCAATGAATGCATCCTCTTAACTTATTTTTTGAGGGGGATAAAGTGAGCCGTAAATCCGGTTGGTATTATTAGTGGTTTAATTGGATGACCTACTGTGTGAAGGTCTCTATGCTACACTACAAATAAACAACAGAGAAAATGTCACCTTAAGATAATGTTGAATAATGCATACCTACCTAGTAGTACAAGAATACTACAGACAAATCCTAATCCTACAATGCTAGTACCTATATATATATATATATATATATATAATTCTAGATAAAGTTTTAAAGTGTCTGAATTTCGTACATTTTTTTAAAAAAATAGTAACATCTATTATTAAAAAATTAATTATTTAATACAAGTCTTATAATTATCCAATTTTTTATAAAGTGAGAAAAAGAAATCTATAGAGTATTTTAACACTGTAAATATTATTTATATATATAGGGTAATGTTACGGGAACCGATAATGCAATGGAAGAATTCAACAAGTGCATATGTACTTTTTTATTTATTTTTATTCTTTTTCTTTAATCATTTTTTATATATCTTTAAATATTTTAAAAAAATATCAATTTATTAATATTCACTTTCTTAATCAAAAATAAAATAAAAAAATAAAATAAAAAAGTTAATCGATCATTTTTATAAATTCTACTGGTATTTTCCATATATATATATATATAGAATATATGGAATTTATAGAATCAAGGGAGCGCGGCGGCCACGTACGTACGGCCCATTCTTCCACATTCATTATCAAACTATTATATAAAAATAGGAGCATTTAATATTCCCTTTTCTTGTACTATATTATTAATTGCCATCTTTTTATTAGCAGTATTATTATTAATTGATTAATTAATTAATGTTGTGCATGCCGATCATGTCACATGCTCTCTCTTTCTCTATCTTTTTGTGTGTGTTGTCACTTATCCTTAAGATTGCTTTCTTCACAATCTTGGTATGTTCTAAAGGCAAAAGAATCCATGTGTACGAGAAAACAGCATTGCTTTTGGGATCTGCAGACGG
The DNA here is from genome assembly GCA_961763995.1 of Juglans cinerea. Taxonomy (NCBI): domain Eukaryota; kingdom Viridiplantae; phylum Streptophyta; class Magnoliopsida; order Fagales; family Juglandaceae; genus Juglans; species Juglans cinerea. The sequence goes on along the minus strand of CAUIVZ010000015.1, from coordinate 21,572,081 downwards.
TGCTTGCTAGCTATCTACCTCTCTTTTTTGCCTTTAAACAATATTGCAAACATGCATTAGGATATTGTATGGCTTAATCATGGAGTGTTTTCATATTTATGAGAATATTTTACCTTAAATTTCTCAATGGAATTTTAAAAAGATTAATTTTATATTATATTATAGAGTTATTTTATTATCAAGTCTGTATATAGAAAAATACACCATCCATGTTACTTATATGGATTCAAATTTGAAAATGTTTCTTCCAAATCAAAGTCTCGATTCGATCTCAAAATACTAGAAGATGAAAACTTTTATTTATAAGTCAATGTGGACAACACATATAGTAAAACACTTACATATCATAATTTGATTTGGGCCTGATTTTTTTCTCAACTCATCTCATTTTATCAAATTCTCACACAAAATAAAATAAATAATTCAAATTTCTTAAATTTTTAAATAAAAATAATATTAAAAAAATATATTCTAATAATATTTTATTTAATTTTTAACTTGAATCTCAATTCATTTTATTTCATATGTAAAAACAAACGAAGCCCAAGAAAGAGAAATTTTAAAACTTAAATCATAAAAAAGCCCAATTCCATCTCACACAGAAAGGCCGAAGTCTGGAGGTGCCGAATAGCCCATAGAAGCCCACTAGCAGAGAAAACCAGGCCGAATCAAAGTCTGTGCGACAAAGACCAAACATCCTCTGCATTTCCCCACAGGGTACCCCTAGCACAGCTGCACCCAAACCTTCTTCTCTCTCCCACCCTGCGAGAGCCGAGCGACCTCACCCCTCCCACGCCATGTTCCGCCGAGCCACCGGCCTCCTGGCCCGACGCTTAATATCCTCCTCCGGGTCCAGGGCTAGGCCATACTCGACCGATCTCCCGGCGGCTCCCACTGCGGATTCAACCTTCGTGGAGGCCTGGAAGAAAGTAATACCAAACATAGAACCCCCCAAGACCCCTCTCTCCTTTATGAAGCCTCGCCCTGCTACTCCCCCATCCATCCCTTCCAAGCTCACCGTCAATTTCGTTCTCCCGTATGCCTCTGAGCTGTCCACCAAAGAGGTCAGTTCGTCTCGCCCACATTCTTATTCGTGAGTTTGGTCTAGTTTAGTGTGAATTTGTGGAGCTTTAGTTTATGTTATATGAATCGTTGTAGGTGTCGTTTTATTTTTGATTCTGAGGTCTGGTAGTACGGCCTCTGTGTTGGTGTGAGCATTTGTTTTTGTATGTTTGGTTCTTTTTATTCGGATTTCGAATGGTCTGCGCTAATTTGTGTGACTGTTGAATATGGCACTCTTTTTTGTTGATTAAACACAGAGCTATTAATCACTTAATCTGTTGTGGGAGTCTGGGTTTTTGCTAGTTTTTGACTTTTGAGTTCGAATGACGTTTTGATTCGGATTAGAATTTCCTAGCACCAATCAATTTTTACCATTTGGGAGAGATGGACGAAACACCACTGGACCAGCTGCATTTTCGGAGATAGAACAACTTCCGATATCCGAAAATGTCTTTTGCTGGCCAGCCTTTAAGTGAAGTAACTAAATAGCTACTTAAGTTTGGGTTTTGATGGTCTTTGCTTAGTTTTCTATTTTTCTGTTCATGCTCTTTCTAGTAACTAAAAATCTATGCTGCCATGTTTGATGACCATCTAGGGCTCAAGTCTCATTATCTAAAAGAAAGTGGAAAGATGACCTTATCATTTCTTGCACTCAGAGAGGAGTTGTAACTCCAGGAGAAACTCGTAGAAGAATGCTGGGCCATTTGAAATGATCTCTTTAACTTTTGTATTTCTTGGATGTTACTATGTCATGAGTAGAGAAACTCATTGTTAACAATGATTATGCTTTCGTCATTTTTGTAGTCATTTTTCTTTCTGAACTTTCTAGCTATTTACAGTCCAGCATGTAATCTTTCGATACATTGCCAATCTTGTGTATAGGCTTCCAGGAAAGGTTTTCTAACTAAGAGCCAAAAAGTGTTGTAGTTATAAAGTGTGAGTGACAACAAATGAAGTTTATAGGTACATAGACTTAAAGAGTTCACTTGGATGTTGTGTTTCCCATAGTTTGTTTTCTTCTATCGCATATAAAACTTGTTTGGATTTTCAGCCTTGTTTCTGATTTAAATCTAGTTTTGATTTTCCTCTTTAAATCTCTCTCAGTGAAGTTGCTTACAATGTAGACCAAATGATCCCCCCCCCCAAGTTCTGACCTGTACCCTTTGAAGAGCAAATGTTGTGAATACCTTGCCTATATATATACCTTTATCACCTATCAAAGAAGTCAATAATCTTCTACTAGTGTTTTGGATTTTCAATTAGAATTTAAGTGGTTGGTGAGAAATTGAAATGAATATTTGGGAATTGAGTATTACCATAACAAAAAAAGTGATGGTTGACCCGTAGAACTGTGTCGCTCATGATTTCCTAAAACTTTATTGGTTTTAAAGCAATGAAGAGTCATTTTAAATGCTTTAAATTACTCAATTTAAACCCTATGAAACTCCAAAAATTGAATACTCTCTTTTTCCGCATGAAGAGTATAATCCTTGTACGGTTCACCTGAAGGAAGTATATATTAATTCTTTCCTTTTTCTGGATAAGTATATATTAATACTAGGTGTAGAGTATAAGGCTTTTACCCTGCACTTGAAGGAAGTTTCGTTGCCCATCATTGTAGCATACTGTTTTTTATGTCAGGTTGACATGGTCATAATACCAGCAACAACGGGGCAGATGGGTGTTCTTCCTGGACATGTAGCAACGATTGCAGAGTTAAAACCTGGTGTCTTGTCAGTGCATGAAGGGAATGAAGTGAAAAAGTATTTCATCAGCAGTGGCTTTGCTTTCATTCATGCGAACTCATATGCAGATATTATTGCCATCGAGGCTGTCCCTGTCGATCAAATTGATCCAAGCCTTGTTCAGAAGGGGCTTGCAGAGTTCACCCAGAAGCTGAGCTCGGCCTCAACTGACTTGGAGAAAGCTGAAGCTCAAATTGGAGTTGAAGTGCACAGTGCTCTCAACTCGGCGCTGACAGGCTAGTATTTACTTATATTTGTGCCTTCCCCCCTCTTGATTTAGCGATTCTCTCACTTCTTTGACTTCTTTAAGGCTACCCCATTGACGCTTTTGATTTTTCTCCTTGACCCAATACTACTCGAGACATTTGGTTCATCTACTTCTGTGTTGAATGTGGGGTTGGTGGAAATAATCTTTGAATATGTATTCTGGCATTCAAAAACTTGGAGCAGAACTTCGAGGAACAAGAAAAAGTTTCCTTTCTTTGTTTCTTCTATTCATCTTTTGGTTTAAAGACCATATCATCTACTCTGTTTTTAAGAAATATTCTGATATTTTTGTATAGAACCTGTTCATAGGCAATGCGCATGAGAGACGTACCAAAATAACCAAACCCCCCAACAACCATGTTAACATGGATTAAGTGAAGAGAAATGTTACATGCATAAAGAGATTTCACAAAAATAAATTTACAAACTAACATAATTTCATATGATATGTTATATTAATAGTTTTACAATCTAACGTACCATATTAAATTACGTCAGTTTTAAAAAATATCTATTTGATTAAACCATTTTTATTAAGGAAATTATTAACTTGCCGTTTGAACTCAATAATTTATAAACATGATTGGACAGTACACCACATGAGGGGATACTTTCCAAGTCAAATCGTTTTCAGTGCATAATTGACCCATTATGCCTTATAGTTTTTAACTCCAAATATATGTAAATAATTCTCATTTCATTATTATAATATTTTTTAATTTTTACATAAAATATAATAAAAAATTTAATTTTTTTAAATTTTAAAATAATAATATTTTATTTAATTTTTAATTTTCATGTAAAATCATTTTATCTCAAGATAATGAAGCCAAGAAAAAGAACGATGTTTACAATCTCATGCATTGTAGCTGTTATTGTCACGGTTCGCTTAATCCAAGATTATAAATAAATAATAATAATAAAACAAAACAAAAAATAAGTTTATATAGAGGTTTTACGAATTGAAACTGACAAGCTTGTAAAAAATCATTAGAAATTAAGGTATATTAAAGTCTTCTTACATTTTGAATATATGGTAATTGATCTTGAACACGAATGAATTCAATCAATAAATATTAATTTTGTAAAGAGAATTATAATTTGTTCGCATCAAATCCATTTTACGAGATGTATTTAGAATATAATATTTTTTTAATAACATTTATAGATCTAGAATATTTTAATTTAATCTTAAGAAAATTTTATTTTCAAGTTTGTGAATAGAACTAAATAAAATACATGGCATAATTTGATTTAAAAAATAAATTTTAAAATTTGAAATCATACATATCAAATATTATATTTAAATTATGTGTATATTATGATTTACACACCCGCTTAAAAATTCAATGACTCTAACCTTAAAAAAAAATTGATGAAATTGAAAATAAAATAACCAATTAAATTAAGAGTAATGTTACATATAGTCGTGAAATGTGTAAATGCCGTGCAATCGTTTTGAAAAAGAGGGGTCTATTATTAAAAAAATAATTTTTTTTCATGTGAGTTTCATGTTTATTTACTTTTTTCAAAACGACTGCACGGCGCTTGCACACTCACGACTGCAAGTATCATTTCTCTTAAATTAAAATACAATAAATTTCCAATTGCATTAAATCCTAGAGAAATGCTGTCCCTTGGATCTTCAAGTCGTGGCGCAGTCATGGCACGTGCAATAATTATGGTGAGTGCTCCGTTGGTGCATCAACAAGTAGGCCCCACGTGCGAGGTGCTGACCGGGCGACACGGACTATGGATGTGGGGTCCCGAGACAAGGACACCTAGTGGGCCAAGTACATAGAACCAGCACGACAATGCATCAGATGGGTCCCACTTTTTTATTTGTTTACCGAAAGTGGGTCCCAGGCCTACTCAGCTCCAACGTTGGCGGTTGTTAACTTCTAGTACTTCTGTTTGTTTTTAGTTATTTTCTCAGGAAAACGAAGTCTTTATATCCGCCCACTCTTCCCGTTCACTTTCCTCCTCTCTTTTTCAGCATCTCCATTATCATTCACTCTTCATCGGGAGCCTTCTCCATCGGGAGCCTTCTCCATCATCTCCAAGAGTCGAGAGTCTGCATCGCTCTCTGCAGTTTTCTCAGCATGAGATCGCCTATGTCCCCTTCCTTGGTGCGCGGTAATCATCACGACGAGCCCCACTTCCTTGAATCTTGTTTCCTTTGCCGGAAACCCCTTGGTTTGAACTGCGACATCTTCATGTACAGGTTAGCTTGCTTTTTATTAATTTCTTTCGTCTTGATTTGATATTCTTAAACAAGCTCTTCCATCGCCTGCAGTACATAATGATTACTGGGATTCTAATGGGTGCATGGGAAATTTTGCAGAGGGAACACACCGTTCTGTAGCAAAGAGTGTCGGAGAGAACAGATAGAGTTTGACGATGCCAAGGAGAAGAAGAGCTGGAAAATGTCCCCTCCTACTTCTTCTTCTTCTTCTTCTACCTCTCTCTCTGCACCAAACAAGTCTGTACGGACGGGTGCGGTTGTGGTGGCCTAGTGATCTCTACCATGGAAGTGGTTCCACGTGAAAGTTGGATCTTTAGGACTCGAGTCTCTAATCTTGTAAAGCTAGCCATGAAGAAGCCGATCGAGTGCATGCATGCGTCTTTAACAGCCTGAGATTTTGCGTATTCAATGCATAAAATGAAGCCCGGCGTAAACGCCTGGTTTGTGCAATTTTGGGTGTAATCAATCTCTGTTTAAAACTTTTTTATTTTTTCGAAATTTTTTAGGCGATGATGTATCAAAGAGACTTTTGCATGAATAAATCTTTACTCTGTAGTTTTGGGTTTCTTAATTCCTTCAAGAATCAAAAGCCATTTGTGTAGTAGCTAGCAGAACTCGTGCCTTCATCCAGCTTCAAAACTCAAATAGGGAAAAAGCTATACTCACAAAACAACAGAAATGGACAGAACTGTCTCACAAAAGTAACTAGCCATCTATCTTAACCGTTAAAATTACCTTTTTTTTTTCTTTTTTTTTTCTAGGAATGTTATATACACGAAAGAATTACACAAAAACAATCATACAAATTAATGTGGCTTCATTTAATCCATTGGATCTATTTTATAATAAAAGTAATTTTAAATCTGATAAATCAGATCAAGCTGTGGCTAGAGTATTTTTTCTTTTTTTATTGTCACCGGATAACACTAATTGGAGACAAAGTCCATACTAATTTCAAGATACACAAGTTATCGACAAGAAATTTCTCGCAAGTGCACCAATAATAATTTAAAGTAAAATTCCGCACGTCTTGAGGGTGTTGAGAGAAATAGACAACTTGAATTTTAAAATGGGCCAAAAGATTGATCTGGATACCCTTATCTGCCCACTTTCATAGACTTCATCCTTTCAATTCTAATCTGAAGAAGATGATGTATTGCTTTAAATTCCTTCTTATAACAAAAGTTCTGTTATTCATGGGTGAGCTCAATCAGATGGATGATTGGGTTGTCGGGTACAGTTTTCATGCATAATTAATTTGTTTTTACTTTTATTACTCGTGTACAGCAAAACGGAGAAACCTATGTAAAAGGAAAAAAACTGTGTTCCACTACCTACATAACCTGTATCCAAAAGGAGCGTCTCTAAAACATACTTATCTGCTCAGTGCCGGGTGATGATGATCAACATAATCTAACTTATTTTGTACCAAATCGATCAGATGTGTTTCTGTCCATGAATTTTCGTTCCTTCAAGGTCATAAATCTTTGCAGGGTTAAAACTATCAAGGAACTTGGGCTCTCTGCATTTTCAACAATTTTAAATTTTAAAATAATAACAATATTAAAAAATAATATTTTGTTCAACTTTTAATTTTTATCTAAAATTATTTCATCTTATCTTATTTTACTATTCAAACGGGACAAGAAAAAGAACGATGTTTACAATCTCATGCATTGTAGCTGTTATTGTCACGGTTTGTTTAATCAAAGATTATAACCAAAAAACAAAAAAACGTAAGTTTATATAGAGGTTTTACGAATTGAAACTGACAAGCTTGTAAAAAAATCATTAGAAATTAAGGTATATTAAAGTCTTCTTATATTTTGAATATATGGTAATTGATCTTGAACACGAATGAATTCAATCAATAAATATTAATTTTGTAAAGAGAATCATAATTTGTTCGCATCAAATCAATTTTACTAGATGTATTTAGAATATAATTTTTTAATAATATTTATAGATCTAGAATATTTTAATTTAATCTTTAAGAAAATTTTATTTTCATGTTTGTGTATAGAGCAAATCTAATAAAGTGATTACATGACATAATTTGATTTGAAAAATAAATTTTTAAATTTAAAATCATACAAATCAAATATTACCATTTAAGTTAATTGTATATTATGATCTAGACACTTGCTTAAGAATTCAACGACTCTAATCTTAAAAAAAAAAAAAATTTGATGAAACTGAAAATAAAATAACCAATTAAATTAAAATACAATAAATTTCCAATTGCATTATCACGATCCTAGAGAAATACTGTCCCTCGTATCTTCATGACGTGGCGTAGTCATGGCACGTGCAATAATTATGGTGCGTGCTTGGGTTGGTGTCAAAGTTTTGAATTGCTGCCGTAGCCGTCAAGGCACTAGAATGAAATATTTCGATATCAATATCGTTTCGGGATAGTCCATATATAAATAAATTATATATATAAATTATAAATAGCCTAGTCTGAACTTGAGCAAAAAATGAGCTTGTAGTTTGAAAAAATAAAAAAAATTAAAGGTCGAAATATCGGCCGGTACGGGCTGAAATACAGGCCGGTATAGAGCGAAATATACGGTACGAAATGTATGCAATATCTGTACTGGACCAGTGGCTGGTACAGCATATTTCGACCGTACCAACCAATACGGTACAATATTTAAAATAGTGGTTGGTGCACCAAGTAAGCCCCACATGCGAGGTGCTGACCAGGCGACACAGACTATGGATGTGGGGTCTCGAGACAAGGACACCTAGTGGGCCAAGTATAGAGAACTAGCACGACAATGCATCAGATGGGTCCTTCTTTTTTATCTCGAAAGTGGGACCCATGCCAACTCAGCTCCAACGTTGGCGATTGTTAACTTGTTGTACTCTGTTTGTTTTTAGTTATTTTCTCAAGAAAAAGAAGTCTTTATATCTGCCCACTCTTCTTGTTCACTTTCCCTTTTTTCAGTATCTCTATTATCATTCACTCTTCTTCATCGGGGAGCCTTCTCCATCATCTCCAAGAGTCGAGAGTCTGCATCGATCTCTGCAGTTTTTTCAGCATGAGATCGCCTATGTCCCCTTCCTTTGTGCGCGGTGATCATCACAACGAGCCCCACTTCCTTGAATCTTGTTTCCTTTGTTGGAAACCCCTTGGTTTGAACTGCGACATCTTCATGTACAGGTTAGCTTACCTTTTATTAAGGAAAATACTATGCGCCCCGCTCCCACTTCCCGCTTGACGTGGAATGTCACGTTGTAAGCGTTTAAAAATTAAAAAATAAAGCCAAACCCATCCCTTCTTCAACCTTCTTCGTCTTCAATAAACGAACCCAAAAACAAGAGAAATCCAGAGAAACCATCCCATGCTCACACCAAGAGAAATCCATAAATTAAAAAATAAAGCCGCCTATCTCTCCATTTCGTCTTCAATCTCTTCGTCTTCAAGTAAATAAAACCCATCAACAAGAGAAACCCATCTCGTGCTCGCACTAAGAGAAACCCATAAATAGTTGGTCTTCAAGCCAGAGAAACCCATCCGACCCAAGAGAAACCAGTTCGTCTTCAAGCCTCCATCCCCAAAGAGACCCATTTCGAGAAACCCACCCTTCTTGTCGCCTCCTCTTCAAGCCTCCATCCCAGTTCGACAAACCCACCCTTTCATTGTTATTTCTTTACTTCAACCAGAAAGAACATGCTACAAAATATACAGAATTTGACCCTTACACTTGTATTTTTAATAAAGTTGGTTCAAATGCATTATCAATGTCTTTTTACATGTTAAAACAAGAACTTTCTTAGACTTTCTCTACTTGAGGCTTGGATTAAGCATGAATAAACAAAATCAACCGTGTTTTGTTATCACTATCACATGCATCATAGGTTTTTCATTCAAAATAAACTAGAGTTTGTCCCGATATCACATAACACTAACACTAATGAGTAGCAAGGGAGGGGATGTTGGGCGGGAGACACTTGGTTTTTTGTTTTTTTACACGTGGCATGCCACGTAGAGCGGGAAGAGAGAGGTGAGCGATAACTGTAGCATTGTCCGTTTTCTTTTCTTTTTTTTCAATCAAGAATTTCATATACTACTTCTTGGTCTTCATATCAAGAACTTTAAACAAGCTCTTCCGTCGCCTAGGAGCTGACCTCCAAGTCTCCAAGACCACCACAATCAACCCTGCAATACATAGATGAAGACGTTATGCAATGCCCTCTCTCTCTTCCCCAACTCTTAGGCTCCCCCGAGTAACATTTCACACCCGACCCAACAAGAAACATCCGGTCTCCAATACTCCCTGCGTTGTCCAATCCCTCCTCAACCTCGCCTCGGGAGGTCATCTCTCCCAAGCAATCTCTTCCCTAGAGCTCTTGGTCCGCAAAGGCCTCCGCTTGCCCTCCGAAACTCTCTCCTATCTCTTACAACGGTGCGCGGACTCCAAGTCTCTTAGACATGCCAAATGGGTTCACCTCCATTTGAAGCTCACCGGACTCAAGAACCCTACAACGATTTTGTCGAACCAGTTGATTGCTGTGTACTTTAGGTGCGGTGATGAAGTGGAGGCACGCAAGGTGTTTGATAAAATGTCTGCCAGGAACTTGTACACGTGGAATAATATGCTTTCTGGGTATGCTAAAATGGGGATGATTAAGCCAGCTAAGAAGTTGTTTGATAAAATGCCGGAGAAGGATATTGTATCGTGGAACACTATGGTGATAGCTTTTGCACGGAGTGGGTGCTGTGATGAGGCTGTGAGGTTTTATAGGGAGCTGCGGAGACAGTCAATTGGGTATAACGAGTTCAGTTTTTCCGGTGTTTTGACAGTTTGCGTGAAGTTGAAGGAATTGGAGCTTACTAGGCAGGTTCATGGGCAGGTTTTGATTGCTGGTTTTACGTCAAATGTGGTGATTTCAAGTTCAGTTCTTGATGCTTATGCAAAGTGCGGGGAGATGGGAGACTCAAGGAGAGTATTTGATGACATGAGTGTAAGGGACGTCCCTGCTTGGACCACCCTCGTTTCAGGATATGCTAAATGGGGGGACATGCAATCAGCTAGTGAAATGTTTGATCGAATGCCTGAGAAAAACCCTGTATCATGGACAGCTCTGATTTCTGGCTATGCAAGAAATGGCCTAGGGTATGAAGCGCTTGAGCTGTTTACAAAAATGATGATGCTTCAAGTTAAACCTGATCAATTTACATTCAGTAGTTGCCTTTGTGCTTGTGCCAGTATAGCTTCACTTAAGCATGGCAAACAGATGCACGCCTGTTTGATACGAACTAATTTTAGACCTAACACTATTGTTGTGAGCTCTCTCATTGACATGTATTCAAAATGTGGGAGTTTGGAAATTGGCAAGTGGGTTTTCAATCTAATGGGTGATAAGCGAGATGTTGTATTGTGGAACACAATGATTTCTGCCTTAGCTCAGCATGGTCATGGTGAAGAGGCAATGAAAATGTTTGATGATTTGATAAGATCAGGAGTGAAGCCAGATAGGACCACCTTTGTTGTCACTCTCAATGCTTGTAGTCATTCAGGTCTTGTGCAAGAAGGGCTTAAGTTGTTCAATTCAATGACTTGTGATCATGGTATCATTCCTGATCAAGAACATTATGCATGCTTAATTGATATCTTGGGTCGGGCTGGACGTTTTGACGAGTTGATGGAACGACTCGAGAAGATGCCTTGTAAGCCTGGTGATCGAGTTTTGAATGCCGTACTTGGTGTTTGTCGAATTCATGGAAATATCGAGTTGGGAAGAAAAGCGGCTGAATACCTTATCGAGTTGGAGCCTCAATCCTCTGCTGCCTATGTTTTACTTTCAAGTATATATGCCTTGCTTGGAAGATGGGAGCTGGTAGAGAAGTTGAGAAAACTTATGGATGAGAGACATGTTAGGAAAGAACGAGCAGTCAGTTGGATAGAGATTGGAAATGAAGTGCATGCTTTCACTGTATCAGATAGATTGCACCCTCTGAAAGAAGTAATATATTCAGTTTTAGAACATTTAGCTGGACAGATGGAAGAAGATCCATCATTACTTAATACCGAAAGTTAAAACTTCATCAATTTTTATCTCTGCTGGGTGGGTTTTTACTTTCTTGGGCTGGGAGACACAGAAATTATATTTCCGGTAAATTTCGAACTTGTTAACATTTTTGTTCATTCCTTTGGATCAGATTCTCTAGTACAGTTGAATCGCCACATTAATGATGCACCTATGAGACTTGTTCTCTCTTGGAATATCTTCTTCTTTTTTTCCTGTTGTATCATTATTTTTACTCATTAACAATCCAATAAAATGAAATCGGTAATGAGTTTTATGAATTTCAAAAAAAGCTCTTCCATCGCCTGCAGTACATAATGATTACTTGGATTCTAATGGGTGCATGGGAAATTTTGCAGAGGGAACACACCGTTCTCTAGCAAAGAGTGTCGGAGAGAACAGATAGAGTTTGACGATGCCAAGGAGAAGAGCTGGAAAATGTCCCCTCCTACTTCTTCTTCTTCTTCTCTTCCTCTTCCTCTACACCGGACAATTCTGTACGGACGGGTGCGGTTGTGGTGGCCTAGTGATCTCTACCAAGGAAGAGGTTCCACGCGAAAGTTGGACCTTTAGGACTTGAGAGTCGAGTCTCTAATCTTGTAAAGCTAGCCATGAAGAAGCCGATCGAGGGCATGCATGCGTCTTTAACAGCCTGAGATTTTGCGTATTCAATGCATAAAATGAAGCCCGGCGTAAACGCCTGGTTTGTGCAATTTTGGGTGTAATCAATCTCTGTTTAAAACTTTTTTATTTTTTCGAAATTTTTTAGGCGATGATGTATCAAAGAGACTTTTGCATGAATAAATCTTTACTCTGTAGTTTTGGGTTTCTTAATTCCTTCAAGAATCAAAAGCCATTTGTGTAGTAGCTAGCAGAACTCGTGCCTTCATCCAGCTTCAAAACTCAAAAAGGCAAAAAGCTATACTCACAAAACAACAGAAATGCATAGAACTGTCTCACAAAAGTAACTTGCCATCTATCTTAACCGTTAAATTTTTTTTTTTCTAGGAATGTTATATTCACGAAAAAATTACACAAAAACAATCCTATAAACTAATGTGGCTTCATTTAATCCGTTGGATCTATTTTATAATAAAAATAATTTTACAATCTGACGAATCACATCAAACTGTGGCTAGAGTATTTTTCCTTTTTTTATTGTCACCGGATAACACTAATTGGAGACAAAGTCCATACTAATTTCAAGATACACAAGTTATCGACAAGAAATTTCTCGCAAGTGCACCAATAATAATTTAAAGTAAAATTCCGCACGTCTTGAGGGTGTTGAGAGAAATAGACAACTTGAATTTTAAAATGGGCCAAAAGATTGATCTGGATACCCTTATCTGCCCACTTTCATAGACTTCATCCTTTCAATTCTAATCTGAAGAAGATGATGTATTGCTTTAAATTCCTTCTTATAACAAAAGTTCTGTTATTCATGGGTGAGCTCATTCAGACGGATGATTGGGTTGTCGGGTACAGTTTTCATGCATAATTAATTTGTTTTTACTTTAATTACTCGTGTACAGCAAAACGGAGAAACCCAAGTAAAAGGAAAAAAGTGTTCCACTACCTACATAACCTGTACACAAAAGGGGCGTCTCTAACAATTGCTAGCCATGACTGACTTCCAAAGTTGGCGCAGTCACTTCCAAAACATACTTATCTTATCAGTGCCGGGTGATGATCAACATAATCTAACTTATTTTCTACCAAATCCGATGTGTTTCTGTCCATGAACTTTCGTTCCTTCAAGGTCATAAATCTTTTCAGGGGGTAAAACTATCAAGGAACTTGGGCTCTCTGCATGATCATAAACCTTCTTCTACTTGCACCCTCCACATTCTCACCCAGTTTTGACAGCTGGGTCATCCGCCTTTTCCATGATTTTGATGCCTCCTTCTTTTGATCCGAGCCAATTGGATCATTTTCAAAGGACTCGAAACTTTTCTCACAAGGGTCATCTTCGTCGGATTGTTCGATTATCTGCTTCAATCTCTCGACTACCTGACTCATCGTTGGCCGATCTTTTGCACTCTTTACTAAGCAATTGTCTGCTAACTTGGCAATTTGTCGAGCGGCACTACTGGAATACTGGTTTTCCAGTCGAGGGTCCATTATCAACCTGAATCTTTTACCATCAGCAGGGAACTGTTTCACCCATTCCAAAAGTATCTGTTCTGCCCTTGGGTGGTTTCTTTCCAATGATCTCCTGCCTGTAAGAATCTCATATAGTACAACACCAAAACTCCACACATCACTCTTAGTTGTCAGATGACCAGTCTCAATGTAATCCGGAGCAGCATACCCGTGTGTTCCTACCACCTGATCACCACAAATGTTCTAATGAGCACCTCAACAGTATATTAGAGTTGTTCCAACAGAACCTCACTTCTCTTCTAAGCATGTATCACCTGACTTTAACATACAATAGACATCAATCCACCCCAATTAATTCTTAAACATCTAGAAAATCATTAGTATCTTCCAGATAAGTGTAACATATGTAATGGTGAAGGAATCCAATATATAAAGTATGATCTTTTTAAGGTACTAATATGTTCTCCCAAACACACCTTGTGGGGGGGGTGATAGCAGCTTCTCAAAATACCTTAACTTACCTGCTTACAATTCTGAGGATGCAGTACTCATTGGCGACGTATGGTATATCAAGACAGTTATCCTTCTTTTCACATACAAAAACATGAAATTCAGACTCATGTAACAAGTCATGGCCCTGAAAGAATCACTACTGAAATAGTACTGCATCTCAAAATCAAAGGGGGAAACCCAAGCACACAGGAAAATGAAATATACAATATGAACCAGCCAACTAGGTGGAAGAAGGGAATGAACATAATTCCATAAAATCTAGAAAATGGGAGAAACAGAAACCATTGAATGGAGCCATCAATATCAATACTAATTGGCAGCAGTACACCCACCACTCGGTTTAGGGAAAGGAAAACCCATGACATGATTGGCTTGGGTCACAGCCCCGTTGTATTTGCTAAACTTTGGTTGACACCCATCAGTATGGCCATTGAAAACAGCAGAAAACTGATCCAAGTGGATCAGTGCTTTGCCATATTGCTGGTTTCACAATTTCATTCCCGAATTTTAAAAATCATTTCTTAATTACCTCTTCCAGTTGATCAAAAGCATCCGCCAGTGCCACACCAATAGCAGATTCAGAAACTCAAGAAATTATTGTGAGGCCTTATCGAGATAGGAAAATATTATATAATGTGATTTTTAGTATTATCCAAGAGGGGTTTTTTCCTGATCTATTTTATTGACTAATATATTTGGGGGGAAAACACTTCTGCTAAGTGGCTTTCTATGCTTTAGAACCTTATATATAATATACTTCGACTCATTAAATAATTACCAGTGATGCAACCTAAAATGCTAATGAAAACAATTGCACATGACACTTACAGCTGTTGAAACATGAGTTCGCCCAGCAATTGGTCCCTCCCTAGCAAGCCCAAAGTCGGAAAGCTTTGGTTTGAAATCCTCATCCAACAAGACATTGGATGTCTTGAAATCTCGGTATATTACCTTCAGCATGAGCATAGTGCATGTAAGTTTAACAATAATGAAGGGCGAAGATGAATCTTGAAGATAACATGGGGTAGAAGGTATAATGTAGAATCGATTGGGCAACAATGACTACCACAGATTGAAAATTTATGAAAGGTAATAAATCTAGATTAAGGAGAGATTTTCCTCTACGAATGTGCGTATTTTTACAAATCAGAGAGAATCTGTAAAATGCTAAACTATCTGTTGCAATCAATCACAACATTGTCAAAAGCCAGCAAATGTTTTTTGGGTAAGTAAAAGGCAAGTGACTGGTATAGGAACAGTGCTAAAACTTCTGCAATCATGGCCACAAAAAGTAATATATACAAATCATATTTTGACTCACATCTGCCAAAGCTACAGCACATACATGGAGAAAGCCTGGTGCCGGGAAAAAGGTTAGGGAGTTCAAAGACCCACGGTTATTGTTCAAAAGGGGAAAACTGTATTGCTGCAGGTACTTGTGTAGGATACTAAAATGCAAATTGATAGTTTTCAGAGCAGAACCTGAACTTCCAATCCCGCATGCAGATAAGCTAGTCCTTGAGCAGCTCCCAGCACTATCTGTAATCTTGTTTTCCAAGGAAGCACTGGGCAAGCCTTACTGAAAAGATGATTCTCTAAGCTTTTGTTTGCCATGTATTCATAAACAAGTAATCGCTGGATCTCACTTTTCCTGTCCATAGCACAGTATCCTATGAGTTTGACGAGATTTGGGTGCTCCACAACACCAAGAAATTGAACTTCTGCCACCCATTGTTTGTGGCCCTACATTGGAAACAGCAAATTAGAAGAACCATTCAGAAAAACAAAATCGTTATGTAATCACAACTGAATTTAGGGAATGATAAGAGCATAATTATGGAAAGAAACAACAAGAACAATAGAGAAGAAGAAAGATCTTTCATCAACTTCAAGTGTGTGGGCAGATGGTTTTTTTCTTTTCTGTTTCTTTCAAAAGATTCATTTTCCCCCTTTTTTTTTCTTACATAAACACGAGGATGGTCTATCAACCCAATTTTACCAGGTAGAGGGGCTCTTCAGGTCTAAAATATTAAAAATAAATAAATAAACTTTTGAGGTATAAATTTGTAGGATCATCCAGGACACATTTTCACTGGCAAGAACACTGACTTGCAAAGAGTGGCTCAGTGGTAATGAAAACAGCAGAAACTGAAGGTATTTTGACATCTAAGTTGGTGGTATCCACAAGTACCCATAGGTCCATGCAAGAAAAATTGGTGGTTACAGGAAAGCTGATGGAAAATTATTTAAGCTCAGGTTGATGACAAGCTGCCACTGGCATAGAGGGTAGAGTTCTTTCACCATCCACTTAGAAGTTGACAGTTGATTGCATAAGCGCTTAGAAGTTTTTACAAACAAATGATAATGGCAAACTCTGATTGGCCCTAACACCCATTCTCAACTCTCAAGAGTCATAACTAATTAGACTTTCCATTTACTAATCAAAGTTTATACCGAGCATAAAACATGACATGAAAAAACCTCTAAAACACATCTCATAGAATTTACCAAGTCAATAATTCAATATTCTTTTGTCGAGCATTTGAGCATTTACAATAAGCATGAAGCCAACAGTATTATTAAACGAATTAAAAGAGTACGATTCCTCATATTGTTTAACAGAAACTGACATTCTTACCTGTAATCCGTCCTTGTTGAGCTTTTTAATTGCAACCACAATTGGGTCGCCCTTGCCCTCTGCAAGCTTGATTGAGCCTTTATATACACTCCCAAACCCACCTTCCCCGATCTTAAGAAGCCTACTGAAATCGTGTGTCGCCTGTTGGAGCTCCAAGTATGAGAAGACACGCAAATTATGAGCCCTCTCCTCATACAGTTGCGGTATACCACGCGGGGAAGATGCCGAACAGGAAGACTTAGTGGCCCTATTAGAATAATCGGATTTTCCTTGCGCTTCCAACTCTGGTGCTGATCTTTGTTCTCTGCCTCTGGATTTGTCCTTAAAGTAGTAGAAACACTTCATCGCGTGGAACTTAACAAGGTCCTAAATCTGAATGTTATCTTATTTGACTGCCATTGGATCAACACATAAAAAGGACTGCAACTGAACAGAAAAAATACAACTAAAAAGCATCAGCATCCTGAGTTGAACGAAATGAGAGAGATAAAAACATATCAAGTAAATGAAAAGAGTGCAATAAAGTGAAACCAAATGGACAGAAGAACGGTATCAGAACAGGGAAAATTAAAAGGGAATTGGCTCTAAAAAAAAGTGTCGCGAGAATTGAAAAATGGAAGCAAACGAGATGTCAAGGCAAAACCAAAACTACGAATGACTCGGGCAAAGTGAAAGAATAATACACGACAAAGAACGGCCAGATAGGGAATCGGTCACAAAATAGGAGCAAAAGCCGGCAGAACGAAGGACACCAAAACAGAGAAAATCGAAAAGGCAACGCAGTAAAGCTATAAACTTTATCACCGACTATAAAGAAGATGCAAGTACAAATTGTGATTCAAGGAATTCCGGATGACCATATTAAAAATTAAGCCAGCCCAGACAAGAAACACGAAAAAACACCTGAGAGTTGAGAAATAAAAAGAAATTCTAGTAACTGTGTTTGCTAGAGAGAGGAGTTTACCTCTGTACCGTTTTTCATTTTCTGTGGTGGTGGGGTGGACTTCCATAGATTTCTTTTCTTGCTCTTCTGCTCTCTCTCTCTCTCTCTCACACCTCGAATCTGGATAACGAATGATCTATGCTCTCTGTCAATTCGGTTCGGTTTAGTGAGGGATTGGCCTGGAACGTGAACTAGGAGTTACTATATGGTATAGCCTGTACCCTTTTCCTTTGTACTGTTTTTTATCTAGAAATTCAGCAGAGGAATAGAGGATCAACATAAACGTCGGTTCTTTCAAAGTTGCCAGTTACTTGACCGCTGATTCATAGAATATGATTTTGTTTGTGAGAAACAGAAGACATACAAAGGCAAGTATACAGAACAGACAATTAGGTGTCGAGATCAACTATTCCTTTTAAACCCAAATTTCACTCTTAATTGCTGACATTAACCTTCCTACTCATGATGTCTCTTTGTCTTCTTGCTTTTCCTTTGGACTCGAATGAAAATTTTGGAAGAAAACACAAGAACGTAATCCATGGATTCAGCCAGTTTGCCCTTTGTTTTATTAACATGGGCTCTCTCTCTCTCTCTCTCTCTCCCACATGAAAATTGGTATTATGTGACTGATGTCAACATTAAAACGGAGCAGCATCTAAGACTAGAAAGATAGAGTGGGACTCACTGCAGATATTAAAAGAATAAGCCATGTTTGGCTTTATTGATGTTATGGTCAAACAGATGCTGAGGTGTTATTGTATTAAATTCTGGGTCACCTAACGAAAACTGGTTGCAGAAACAAACAATGGCGGGCCCTCACTTTCCAGAGTAATAAAGAATCTCTATAAGCCATGTCAAAGCAAATGAAAGCATGCTTTCTTTGTCACGCAATATCCTTCTGATTTAGATATAATTAACAGGATGATGAAAACAAAAACCAGCAAATGAACTCAACCAGCCTTTACTCCAAGACCCAAATGACAAATGAAATTACTTCTTTCCTGGATCTGATATTGATCTTGTTTTTCTTTCTAATTTGTGACCAAGTTGGATCCTTTTCCACAAACTGACTCTAATCTCCAAACCTTTGACAATACAAACCCCATACCCTGAGATAATTGCCTCCCTGACTATCATTTATCAACTGTCGTTTAGTTTTAAGAATGCTTTGTCCATGGACAAGCTTTGCATGTGATGATTTGACCAATTATCTACAGTATTCCATAAAGGAAGACCAGGACCGGCTTTAATGGAGCCAGCATCACACGAAGTTTTAGTAGAAGTTGGACTAAATGTAGAGGATCGACTGAAACTTCTCAGTGCTTTCGCCCGAATTCTAGACTTTAAACGAAGTAAAATGAATATTTTAATGCTGCCTAGAAAATATTGACCCGTTTTTCACTTTCAGAAACCTTAATTACCCTTATAAGAAAATAAGAAGTATTTTGCAATGATTTCTAGCACTTAACGAGTCAGAAAAACGCTCCCGCATACTATGAACAAGTATGATCGTACGAAGATTCCAAAGAAAAGAGAAACAAAGGGGCCATTCCGAAACCAAATCAATAAGAATATGTGCCTTGTGTAACAGTTTTCGTACCCAACAAAAAGCAGAAAGGCTACAATTGGGATGGCAAGCAGCTCCGGATTGACCGCGTTGAAGTTTCAAAAGTCTTTAAAAGAGGCATCTGATTGAAAAAGAATCTCAAGCTAATTCGGTGGATAAAAGAGAGATTAATTAACATCGTTAGATTAATGTTAGATAAAGATAAGGGTAGGTTTGGACATTGATATGAAATGATAGTTGAATAAAATATTATTATTTTTTAATATTATTTTTATTTTAAGATTTGAAAATGTTGAATTGTTTATTGTATTTTATGTAAAAGTTTAGGAAAGTTATAATGATGAGATGAGATGAGATGAGATGAGTTGAGATGCTCTCTCAATCTAAACAAGGCTTAAAGTATTATGGTGCATAAATCTCACGTATTTCTTTTGAAAAAAAAGACTCACATTTAAAAATGAATTTTTTTTTTTTTGACGTGAATCTTAGATTTACTATTTTTTTTTTAAATAGAGTGCACGAAACTTGAGTATCTTAAGATTGGAAATATCATTTCTCTAAACAATATGTATTAAAAAAAAAAATTAATGCTATATATAGTGCTATGTGTGCAAGCTATTACCCCGCTTACTCATTTTAGAAAAAATGTGTAAATCTAGATTCACATGGAAAAAATAAGTTAATGTCACACATACGATGTGAAACTCTTTATTTTTTATTTTATTTTTATAAATGTGTAGTGTTAGTGGTAAAATATTAGCTATCCCAAAGGACTTGAAGAAACCCTTTTGTGCATTTTAAGTTTCGACAATAAATTATTTTTAATTAGCCAAAGTATAAGAGAGAGAAACCCTTCCTAGTCATTCATTGGTATGGTTTATATATCATGGATGTATATTCTATTGGACTGATAATATAAAAACCTTGCCACTTTTTGGTAGATCACTAGTCCTTATGTTACTCACGTGTGATATGACATGTAACAAGTATTGGGTTCGGACTCAAATATATATTCATCATAGACTATATATTATTTGAAGGATCCTTCTACAGAGATCGAAGGGTTGCACCGATATCAGTCCCTTTACCATTTTATTTTTTTTGAATAACATTAGCCGATAAAGTATTCATTGAATTCTTTAGTAGGGTATAGATCTAAACTGCGACTCGAATTACACCATCGATGCTTTTCATTGGTGCAACTCTTTCGATTCCTTTAACATTGTCTTTTTTTTTTAAAACATTAACTGATAAAGTATTTATTGAATTCTTTAATAAGATATGGATCTAAACTACTATAATCACGTCCAAAGTAAGAAAACTGCATTCGATTACTCCTATATCGACCTTTATTGAAGTTATAAACCTTGATTCTCGTTTAGCAAACCAAAAATCTCTCTTCTAAAAATTATCTACTTTTAAGGTACCAATTTCGATGTTCTCAACCTCCAAACTTGGAGGAACACATGAACGGTGAACCCATATATTTTGCCAGGACTTGGAACGATTCAATTAGAGGTGGTAATATATGACACGACCCGTTAACTCAATACGAACAAGACACGATAAAAGCGGGTTAAGGTTTAATATTAACGGGTTCAGGTTAAAACGGGTTGACCCGTTAAGACACGATTGCTTAACGGGTCACTAACGGGTCAACCCGTTATGACCCGTTAAGAAAATGAAATTTACCTTTATACCCTTACGACCTAAAACTCAAAAAACCCTAACTCTAACCCTTCTAACCACGCCGCCTCTCCTCCAGCTTCACTTTTCTTTCAGAAATTTTTCCAAGTCTGAGTCGCGACTCGCGAGCCCACAACGCCCCCGCCCCCCCACTCCTCCAGTTCTCTTCAATGTGACATAAAGCTGGAACATATATACAATTTAACTAATAGAAAAGCTCGATCCTTTAACAACGGTTCTATCTTTATTCATTCCTCTCCATAGAAAATTTAACTAATACAATTTTCATGTTGATGATTGCATGAATGTGTTCAATTTTGATCATTGACACGAAGCTGGGAATCTGGGATGCAGTGAAGTAAAAAAAAAATTGAGAATGTTGAGAAAGAAAAACAAGAGAAAACAAGGTAATGGGGTAATTTACTCTTAAAAAAATAGCTGATCTACAGTATACTCTTTCATGATCCTAGTTTTGAACGACCTCTGGGATGTTAATGCTACTAAATGAAGACAATGACCTGTCTTTAATTTATTGGAAGATTGCCTGAAAACAGTCTATTCCCCAGCCCACTTGCCATGGAATTGGATAGGTATTTGAAGTAATCTAATCTATTATTCATGATTTGGAATTTGTAATCATTTTCTTAGATACGTAGAATAAGGCACCAATTCAGTCAAATCCAATATGTAAGAATCTAAGTGTGTCACAAAACAAAGCTAGAATACACGTACATCATCAATAATCAAGATTAGAATTAGAATATTCCTGCAAAATAAGATGGACTGTGATATCTTTACTAGTAATCTCTTGCTATTCTCTTTAACTAATGAAGTTTCTAAACCACATCTCTTCTCTCTCTTTTTTTTTTTTTTTTTTTGTTTCTCAAAAGAAAGATGTTTCAGGCTGCCATGACAGTAACAATCCAAATCCGCCTACATCATTTTACTTGCATTAATTGAAGTTTTTCTTTCACTTTGCTCCTTTCTAATATCTTTTGCCCAAAACCATGGCTACTTAAGATTCATGAACGAAACTGAATGCACAAGCAATTTCTTGGTGAAAATGGCATTAATTCTCTAGAGCCAAACATCGTCTCAATTAGCATCACAAATATTATAATGTTTATATTTGTTCTTGTTGTTTTTTGTCAGATGAGTTTGGCAGCAAGTGAAAATAACGATTTGATTGATTTGGACCCGTTTGATTCAGAAAGTTTTCAAAATGAGGAATCTAAAGCAAAACGAAGGAAACGGTCAAACGTGTGGACTTTTTTTGAAATGGTTCCTGATTTTGAGATCAATGATGGCAAGCCACGAGCCAAGTGCAAGATGTGTGGAATTACTTTCATGGCAGCGAGCAAATATGGAACCGAAAATATGAAATGTCACATTGACACATGCCCTAGGAGAAGTTCACAAGATATTAGTCAGATGATATTATCACAAAATAGTGGAAATATTTCGATAAGAGCTCCTAAATTTGATACTAAACAATATAGAGAAATTTTGGTAACTACAATTGTGAAGCATGAACTGCCTTTTCGGTTTGTTGAATATTCGAGGGTGAGATCTTTATTACAATATTTGCGTCCAAATGTTCCAATTATTTCTAGGAATACTGCTAAGGTTGATTTGGTTAAGATGTATCATCGAAGAAAAAAAAGGATTAAATGCAAGTTAAATGATTCTCCTGGTAGAATTAGTCTAACATCTGACTTGTGGACTTCTATAACCACTTATTGTTATATGTGCATTCAGCACATTTTCTGGATAAGAAATGGATTCTGTAGAAAAGGATTTTGAATTTTTCTTTTATACCACCACCAAATAATGACATATCTTTGTCTAAAAAAATTTATAATTTACTTTGTGAGTGGAGAATTCAACACAAGATTTTTGCATTGACTTTAGAGAATGCTTCTTCTAATGATGTTTCAATAAAGTTGTTAAGAACTCAATTGAACATTAAGAAAGCTCTTGTTTGTGATGGTGAGTTTTTTCATCTTCGTTGTTGTGCTCATATTCTGAATTTGGTAGTACAAGATGGGTTAAAAGAGATTGATTTTGCTATTCAAAAAGTTCATGAAAGTATCAAGTATGTCAAAAGATCACAAACAAGGAAAGTAGAATTTTTAGATTCAACAAATCAAATGTCTTTGGATAGCAAGAAAGGATTGAGACGAGATGTCCCCACTAGATGGAATTCTACTTTTCTTATACTTAAGAGTGCTCTTTTCTATCATCGTGCCTTTAGTCATTTGGAATTGACTGATTCCAATTTTAAGCATTGTCCATCAACATCTGAGTGAGAAAAAGTACAGAAGATTAACGGTTTATTGACAACCAATCTCTACTTTCCATCAGTGTTTTCGATTTATTTTACATTAAAGCGACACTCTAAGGGTGAAGATGATTACATGAAGAAAATGCGTTGTAAAATGCTTGCTAAGTTTGAAAAATATTGGTCCGAGTTCAATTTGTTGTTGGCTATAGCAGTTATATTGGATCCTCGATACAAGCTTCATTTTGTTGATTTTTCTTATACAAAACTTTATGGAGAATGTTCCACAGAGTATATGAATGTTCGGAGAAAAATGTCATCTCTTTTCATGGAATATAGTTCTTCTAGTGCTCCCACAATGACATGTTCTGCCTCGACTTTTGATAGCACTGTTAGTAGAGCGGAAAATCAATCTTCATATAATAATTATTTATTTCAAGTAATATCAAATAATATTTTTTGTTTAATGATTTATATTATATTGTTGTTTCATAACACATATTAGCTTGAAATATTTTTATTTATTTTTTGCGTACAGGAATTTGATTCATTTAGACCTGATGATCTTTTTGCCCATATAAGAAAAAGTCAATTGGATCTTTATTTGGATGAACCTAGGGTAGATAGAAATGCAAAGATTGACATTCTTTCCTTTTGAAAATGAAATGAATTTCGTCATCCTGATCTTGCTTGTATGGCTCGTGACATTTTGAGTGTTCTAGTTTCTATAGTTGCATCTGAATCTACTTTTAGTGTTGGTGACCGTATTATTGATCAATTTAGGAGTGCATAAAAAGCATATATTGTTGAAGCATTAGTCTGCACTAGAGATTGGTTATATGGCGAGGAGCAATGTAATATTATTTTTATTTTATTGAATAAATGACTGTAATTTTTCAATAATATAAAACTTTACCGAAGTCTTTTTTTTAATAGAAACACAAGAAGAAGTTAAATTGGACGAGTTAACCGAAAATGTAATGGAGTTGGATAACAACAAGGGCAAGGACTTGGAGGATGCTCCACCTCATTCTTCAAGCTCTAAATTTATTTAGATTTGTGTTTTTATTATATTTAGAATTGTAACATTAATATATTTACTATGTCTGTTTTGTTTATTATATTTAGGATGTAATTTTAATATATTATTACAATGTGTTTATCATATTTTTTTAGATTGTAATTTTTGATTTGTAGTTAATTATTTATTTTTTATAAATATTATTTATATTTAAATATTTATAATCAAGTTAAACGGGTCGTATCATGTCAACCCGTTATCTTACCGTGTCGTGTTCGTGTTTGAGATTTTGATACAAAATTCTTAATGGATCATGTGCGTGTTGACCCATTAAATGTAATGCATATATCCTAACACGATATGAACACGATCCGTTAACACAATTTGACAACCCTATATTCAAAACCCTTTGGGGTCCAAACTGGGCTTAAAGTTTTCAATAGTGCTAAAGCTGTGCCTGCCTGCTAACTCCACTGACGTGTCAGTGATTATATATATTAAAAAAAAAAAAAAAAAGCAACGAGCATGAAGAAGCTTTGTTCATTGAAGCTTGGAAGGAGAAAACATAGCGGCAAACACTATTTCGTTCTCTTCCTCGGTGTCAGATCTCTCGCCATTTGGTTTAGATTTCTTCAATTGAACACCAACTAAAAAAACTTGTGGATGATCTTGAATTGACATCCAATAGGACCAATAGGACCCAACTTGCAGAAGACAAAATAGCCCATTGTCTCAGGCCAATTTAACAAGATAATTACAAGTACAATTAACTTCATATACTGCCAAAACAGAAAAAATAGTTCATTTCATGTGGCTAGTAAGAGAGGAAGAGAGGTCAACAAGCATTTATGAAAAGACAAGCATCTTACCGAACAAGCATCTATGAAAAGACCACAATACAAAAGAAAAAAAAGGTAGAGAAACTCTTTATTGCGAATCAGTAGTTACGCGTCGCATAGCTTAATCTGGATTGCGAATCATTATCTAGGATGGCGTCGTACAGCTCTATCGCGTTAGGGTTAGGGTTGGGAATGGGAGTCGCACAGAGAGAGGACAGGGGAGAGAGATCGAGCAGGGGGAGAGAAACCAAGAAACACAAATATAAAACGCACCGTTTGAATAAATTTATACAATTTTGGCTAGTTTTTAAATGCACCGTTTTATTTACTTCAAAACGGTGCGTTTGCCTCCACATAAGATGTCGCTCGTGGATAGACACGAGTCTATGCCTGGGTTTAGAATTTTTCTAAAGTTTTGGCCCAAAATGAGGATGGGCACAAACCCACAGCAAACAGATGACAACACAATACTAGCCCGCCAAGGAGTTAACCGGCCCAAGTATATTCTTTTGGTTTTGTTTGAAGAATCTGGTCGTCCTCAAACAACACTATACTTTTCTAGTAATTTCAGCAACATATAAATCCAAGAGCCCAAAAGAAATAAAAAGGTAAATGCTTCATGATCGCTTAAAGTTTCCATTGCCTCCGAATCTTTAAAGAAAAAGAAGTTTGCTATTCATCTGCCTACAGCCCTCCAATTACAACCCACCACGTAACTCTTACATTTTACATGTTGTGTACCTGTCTACACTGAAGCCTTCAATCCGTGTCTCAATTCGGGACTAGCATTTCATCTCCCTCAAAGCCTCATTGAAGCCCTCCTCCTCCCTCTTCCACCTAAGCACACATTGGTTACCTTCTCCGGCGCGGAAGCCTCATCCTCTCCCTCGAAGCCAGTCACCTTCTCCGACGCGGAAGGCTCATCCTCTCCCTCTTCCTATGAAGGTCAGTCCGAAATCCTCTCCCTCAAAACCTCACCGAAGCCTCATCTTCTTTTTATTCCTTTCTTTTTGTTTGTTTGATTGGGGAGTGTCGCCGCGAATGATTCATAAAATGTAATGATTTTATTGTGTGAATTGCTTGTAAAGAGGAATATAGTGAGTGTAATGGCTACTGGAATGATGGAAGAATAAGAAGGCACACAAGATATTTGATGAAAGGCTAAATAGAGCCACTGATACTAGCTACTGAGCCTGTTGTTGGTAGAAGATTTTGCTACTTTGCTACTGTCTAAACAAAATAATCTAGCTACTGAGTCTGTTGTTGGTTTTTTTTATGGCGGCGACCTCTGTGGACGACGACGGCTACTGTGGTGGGCGACGGCTCGACTGTGGTGTAAGGTTGTGATGGTCGACAGAAGAAGCTGAGGGAGAAAAGCTTCAACGGACAGGGGGCGCGACAAAAGAAAACCATAGTGGGGGCGGCGAAGCTTGATGGTGCGACGACATCTGGCTATGGCAGTGACGGAGCTGGTGCGGTGCGGCTGTGATCTGCATACTGTGCGGTGGCAAGGCAAGTTTGAAGATTTGTAAGCTTGAAATTGATTTTGAAGATCAGCTGAGAACATTTCTTTTCTAATTTGTGTAAGCTTGCCTATGTGTCATTCTGTGATTGGAGACTGTTATTCTCATAAGTTTAGCCTGACCGTTTTAAAGAGGAACTGATCTTTAAAACCAATTCGAATTGAAAAATAGTAAGAGAACTGCTATAAACATAAAAAGATTATATAAAGTAAATTTATAAATTGATGTAATTTCAAAAAATCTATTAGATCTACTTTATAATAAAAGTAACTTTATAATTTAATGTACGACATCAAGCTTGGGATCCTAAATGGGTAACATGTTATTTCTCAATTTCAAATGAAATGGATAATATTTATTCAGCATTAAAGAATCACGTTTCATTTCAAGCCTATTTTGGAATAGAGGTAAAATAGTAAATTGCATGTCCATTGCTATAATTCATGGCCATTAAATAATCATAAGAGTAATATTAAATACAAATCTCAAATGTACAAGTTTTATGTAAGTCTTTTGTTAAAAAAAAATATATAAAAAGTGAGTTTTTCACACTTTTATATTGTGGGATTCACTTTTTTAAAAAATACATGCTCAAAATTTGTATATTTGAGACTTGTATATATCATTATTTTAACAAAAACTTTATGTGTAGTTATTTTTACGTATTGTTCGGGCACTCCACTTATATGATTGGCTGCCTCACATTTTTTAATATAAAATAATTATTTTGGTCAATCACATAAATAAAGCGTATAAATAGTACGTAAAAGTAACTGTACGTAACATAACTTTTATTTTAATCATGAGCTATGCATAATTTAAAGCTATATTAAATCACGTTTGATATGTAGAGAGAGAGAGAGAGAGAGAGATGAATAAACTTCAATTGAATGCAAGGAAATGTGAAAAAAAAAAAGTTCCATGGATGCAACCTTTTAGAACTTTTTGTAGTCAACCCCAATGGCCAATACTAAAACCCAACTCGAGAAATAAGAGAAAGTTGTTTTTTACTAACTTTTTTTTACAAAAAGTTATTTATTTATTTATATTATTTAATGGATAATAGGTCTGAAATTTGGTCCACGAGATGTACAGATTTACTGATTTACCGATACATACTTGTATTTTTTCTAGGGTAAGCTTGACTTTTGGATAGCAAAGATTTTGGTGATGTTATCTTATTTTTTGTTACATCCTTAATTAATGCACTTGAACTCTATTTTTATTGCTACCTAAAGAAAACAAGCAAATAAATACAAAACATATATTCCAACCATGTCAATTTGAAAATCGTTTCAGCAAAAAACCAAAGATAGGTCACAAAGCTATATCGTTTACATATAATATTCATGTAACATCATTGCCCTAATTATAAATATATTTTTTATTTGAAATTCAAGAAGGCTGGATTATGTATATTTTTTTATTAGTAGGTTGAATTATATTTTTTTAAAGAGTTCTATGTTTGAATTTCAAAGTTTTAAATGAAATAAATAGACATATGAAGAACTTAGAGAACATAAAGAGATGTGATTAGGTTTTTTTTAAGAATTAAATGGCTTAAATCGGCTGACTTTTTTATGTAACATTTACAAGTTGGCTCATGTTAAGGAAAACGTTGTCAAACCTACAACAAACTCTCAAGGTGATCAAGATAGAGGTGGGCAGCGGGACCCCACTGCCCTGGCCCCACATAGCGGGGCAGGCAACCCTGCTCTGCCATGCCCCACATCTAGTGCCCCTAGCGAGGCCGAAGGGGGGGGGCAAACCCAGCCCCTCATTTTCCCCGCCCCGCCCCCGTTTACATGTTTATATTATATATATATATATATATATATATATATATATAAACATGAATATATATTTATATTTTTTTTTTGATAAGTAAGATAAGTATTATTAACAAAAAGGCAACAACTGCCAGTTACAAAAAAGTATGCCCTATTTACAAAGGCACGTTAGAAACTAGGAAATCATGAAGTTCCATGCCATTAAAGTCCAAAGCAATAGTCCAAAGTAATGGCCCATTATATATATATTTTACAAATTGAATATATATAAATATATATTACAATTTGTTAGACTTGTTCACAAACTATGCACTAGCAAATTTAAAAACTACATAGTTTTAAAATTAATACACTGCAACTTACACAAAATATGCACTAGTAAATTTAAAAATATTTAGTTTTTAAATTATAGTTATATTTACAAAATTTAAATTTACAATTTGGATCTAAAAATATATTTTTAATCACTTTTAGACCTAGGAATAATTTTTAAAACCTAGTAAAATGTAGTCTATTTTTTAAGTAGACATGAGGCAGGACGGATTGGTAATCTACTCCACACCCTGCCCACCAGGATGCGGGGGCGGGGGTGAGAACCCCACCCCCCGCCCGCATGGTGTGGGGTGGCCATCTTCATCCGCCTCAACCAACTTCAGATTTTTCTTCCCCGTGAATATGCCTCCACTTTGAATTATTTCTTCTCCGTGTCTTCCATTTTTTTTACATTCTTTTCCGTGTGAGTGGGGTTGCTTTTTATTTCTCTTTCTGCGTGAGTAATTCTCAAATGCTGCCGTCCACTTCAAATGCTTTGGCCTTTTTTTCTTTTTTGAAAAATGGTAGGGTTATATCTCTTTGTTACTTTTTTTTTTGTATTTATTTTTTTTTAATTTTTAATTTTACTTAATAGTTAAGAAAGTGATTATTAATAAAATTATATATATTTTAATTTTTTTAATGATTAAAGATGTTAAAAAAATACTTAAAAAAAAATGACAAAAAAATAATTATACTCACTTCAAATGCTTTGGCCTTTTTTTCTTTTTTGAAAAATGGTAGGGTTATATCTCTTTATTACTTTTTTTTGTATTTAATTTTTTTTTAATTTTTAATTTTACTTAATAGTTAAGAAAGTGATTATTAATAAAATTATATATATTTTTAATTTTTTTAATGATTAAAGATGTTAAAAAAATACTTAAAATAAAATGATAAAAAATAATTATACTCACTTCAAATGCTTTGGCCTTTTTTTCTTTTTTAAAAAATGGTAGGGTTATATCTATTTATTACTTTTTTTTGTATTTAATTTTTTTTTAATTTTTAATTTTACTTAATAGTTAAGAAAGTGATTATTAATAAAATTATATATTTTTTTAATTTTTTAATAATTAAAGATGTTAAAAAAATACTTGAAAGAAAATGATAAAAAAATAATTATACTCACTTCAAATGCTTTGGCCTTTTTTTCTTTTTTAAAAAATGGTAGGGTTATATCTATTTATTACTTTTTTTGTATTTAATTTTTTTTTAATTTTTAATTTTACTTAATAGTTAAGAAAGTGATTATTAATAAAATTATATATTTTTTTAATTTTTTAATGATTAAAGATGTTAAAAAAATACTTAAAAGAAAATGACAAAAAAATAATTATACTCACTTCAAATGCTTTGGCCTTTTTTTCTTTTTTGAAAAATGGTAGGGTTATATCTATTTATTACTTTTTTTATATTTAATTTTTTTTAATTTTTAATTTTACTTATATAGTTAAGAAAGTGATTATTAATAAAATTATATATTTTTTTAATTTTTTAATGATTAAAGATGTTAAAACAATACTTAAAAGAAAATAATAAAAAAATAAATATACTATAAATAATAAATAGATAGTAACGCTATCACTATTTTTTTTTTAATTCTTCCTCCGATTCTTTGTTTCTTTTATTTTTTCTAGTGTTTCGTCCCACTCTTTCTCAATCTTTCTTTTCTTTTTGAGCTCTGCTACACGAGTTGGTCTCGACAAAGAACAATTTTTTTTTTATTTTTTTTTTTTTAATTTTTTGACTTTTTTTTACTTCAGAACAAATTATCTGAAAACAAATGAGATGTTAGCATTTCTGTTTCTTTTTAGAAAAAGCCTACTCTGCTGCCTCTATGGAATCGTTCAAGTGTAACGCTAGAAAAAAAATTTATTTAATGATTGAAAAAGTTATTTTAAAATATTGATATTTTTTTTAATTTTTTAAAAGTATTAAAAAATTCAAAAAATACCATACAGTCCAATCAAACAGACTACTCTAGGCGGCAGCCCGACTCTTCTTTTTATTTCCCCTAGCTTTCAAGTGTCAAACCAAAAGCAATCCTTGGGCCCCGCGTGTTTTATTTCTTCCGTGTTGAGTGAGTGCGTCCCAGCAATGCATGGGTTTTATTTCTTTATGACTTGGCCACCGCGTGCATGCATTTCTTGACTTTATTTCCGTTGCCTTCCAGCGGCTTCAAGTCTTCGCCTACATAAAAACCAGAAAATTAAGGGAAAAAATAAAATATGAAAAAAAAATGTTATATTATTTAACTAAATCATAAGTTATAAAATTAAATATAAACTATACTATTAATTAATTTAAATCATAATTTAAATTTATGTCTCTTTATTATTTTTTTTATCTAAAATTATTAATAATATAATATATATAATTAAAATATATTAATTTTAAAATATTTTTTGATAATTAAAAAAATACATTAAAAAAAAAAGTGAAATATACAGTTCGTTTGATTTATTCGGACCACTTTTTCGGTGGCCCTATCACGGCTTTTTTTATTTTGTTTTCATCACTCACTCCCTCTTCTATCTCTCTCTCCAGTTTGTTTTTCACCGTCTCCGATGAACGTCCAATAAACCCTAATTTCGCTCTACACTCTTCACTCTACAGGTCCCTCACTCTCTTCCATATCTGTGTAATTTTATATATGCGTGTGTGGGTTTTGTTTTGTTGCTGTAATGTCGTGGTGATTATTTATCATTGTTAATTTTTTTTTCTTTCTTTTGGTTGGATCTTGTTTGGCTGGCTGGCTGGCTGCAGAGAAAGTTGAGGAAAATAAATTACAAAGCGCAACAAAATAGAGGGAATCAAGGGTTGGGATATATGTCCTACAATCAATCGAGCCCGGATAAGAGCTAGACGAGACGGTATAGGAAATCCGAGAGGCGATCCACGAGCTCCAATCAGCAGCGGGCTCCTCAGGCGCTTACGGTAAGGGCGGCTGGCCCGCCCCTTCTGCGTCATACAATCAATCCTTCAACCGCAGGTATCATTGCTAGGGTTGCGTGGTACCAATATTCAACAAAAAGGTTTAATTCCTTCCCCTCAGACTCCATTACTGATGATGCACAAAGCTGAGAAGAAATATAAAGTGGGTAACGTGACAGATGAGGAACAGGCAAAGCAAAGGCAATTGAAAGCTATTTTAAACAAGCTTACTCCTCAGAACTTCGAGAAACTTTCTGAGCAAGTAAAAGCGGTTAAAATTGACAATGCAATGACTCTTACTGGCGTCGTCTCACAGATATTTGACAAAGCTTTAATGGAGCCTACTTTCTGTGAGATGTATGCCAATTTATGTTGTCATCTGGCTGTGGAGTTGCCTCATTTCAACAATGAAGAAAATGAGAAGATAACTTTTAAGAGATTGCTTCTGAATAAGTGCCAGGAGGAATTTGAGAGAGGGGAAAGAGAGCAAGAAGAAGCTAATAAAGCTGATGAAGAGGGTGACATCAAGCAGTCTGCAGAGGAAAGAGAAGAGAAGAAAGTTCAGGCTCGGAGACGAATGTTGGGTAATATTAGATTAATTGGGGAGTTGTACAAGAAGAGAATGTTAGCTGAGCGAATAATGCACGCATGCATCCACAAGTTGCTGGGCCAGTATCAGAATCCTGATGAAGAAGATGTTGAGGCTTTGTGCAAATTGATGAGTACCATTGGAGAGATGATCGATCATCCCAAAGCTAAAGAGCGTATGGACGCATATTTTGATGGAATGAAGTTGTTATCTACTAATATGAACTTATCTTCTAGGGTCAGGTTCATGTTGAAGGATGCATTGGATTTGAGAAAGAATAAATGGAAACAGAGAAGGAAAGTTGAAGGGTTCCGTGGAGTTTCTACTATGGTTCATGGGTTTGGCAATCAGGCTATTCGGTTGGAGGAAAGACAGCCTTATGAGGCTAGGATGTTGTCAGTTTCCTTGCCTCAGAGGCCAACAATGGGTGATGATTCTATTACTCTGGGACCTCAAGTTGGCCTTGGGAGAGGAATGTCAATCAGAGGATCACCATCAATTCCAAGTGCTCCTGTAGCTGATGTATCTCCAGGCCCTGCAGATTCCAGAAGAATGGCAGCTGATTTGAATGGTTACAGCACTGTTTTAGAGCGGACAACATATGGCACAAGGGAGGATCTCAATCCAAGATATAATTCAGACAGAATTGCAGCTTCAGCTGCTTATGACCACTTGAGTTCTCAAGAGCGTAATGTGAATTATGGTAACAGAGAACTGAGGAATCCGGACCGAAGTCTCGATAGATCTCTTGCTACATCACCACCTGCACGAGGGCAGGGAACAACTTCTCCTCAAAATGTCCCTTCAGAAAAAGTGTGGCCTGAAGAACGCCTTCGGGAAATGTCCATGGCAGCAATTAAAGAATTTTACAGGTTTCATGTTGTCTTATCCATGCATCTATTGTCTTGTTATCCAGTTTCAATTTTCCAAGTTCAGAGAAGTTTTCATCATGTGCGTGCTAGTGTATAACTGCTTGCATTAAAACCCCTATACATTCATGCAGTGGTGATGTCCAGTTATTTTATGTCCATTGAAGGAACATCTAGCATATATTAGGGATTACATTGGATAGTGAGAAATCAAGAGGGCTATCATATCTTCATTGTTTGTTTGTTTGAACTAGTAGATTTTCTACTCAAATTTATTGGGGTGGAATTCTTTGGAGAAAAGATGTAAGATGAGATGCTCAGTTTACTTGTTTTGTCCTCTTCCATGAAAGTGGTGGTGGATGAGCTTGTAACTTCTTTATCTGGTATTCACTTATCAAAAAAACTTCTTTATCTGCTACTCTGTCAGATTTGGAACTTAGGTGTGTAGTGTGTGAAAGGCAGCTTTCTTGGAAGTTGTAGTCTTCGATTTTATTGATTGGGAACAAAGCCTTTCTGTAGATTATGTGAACATGCTAATAACTACCTGTGCTGACTTCCACTGGTAGTTACATTTAAGAATGTCCTTTCTTGACTTCAGTTAACATGAACTACTACTTATGGCCCGAAGCAATTATGAACTAATACTTACCCTGGTAGCCAAGTTGATCGCCCATTTTTTTCAATTGGCTGATAACAAATCATGGAATATCAAAAAATAAAATCCTAGGGTTGGCTTAAGTGGTAAGAGCCTTGGTCTTGGTGGTATGCTCTGTTCGAATTTTTGGGTGCAAGCAATTTCTCGGGGCCATTAGACTGGAGGAATTTCCCCTTAAATTACCTAAAGTGCACTTGTGGGGAATTCCTTGCCAACTGCCTGTGCACCCACGGGTTTAGTCGGGGCTACACCCGGTGCCAATAAGTAAAATGGTTAGTATGCAACCTCCTCTCATTTAGGCTATTTTTGTTCTCTTGCAAATTGAAATGTGTAGTTCATTTTCACTTAGTTTCAGCTTTTTTTTTAAAAAAAAATGTTAAACTTATGGAAGGATGAGATATCCCATAGCCTGCCCTTAAAAAAATCAATTGGGGCCGTCTTTTTTTTTTTTTTTGTCTCTATCTAGAAGGGCTTAAGCATTTCATTTTTGAAGCATTTGAATGATCTTTTTTGTTTGGCTTTCAAATTTAATAGACTGAATAAATAAAGGTAGTTGTTCACCTCTGCCTGAATTAGGTTGTCGGCAAAATAGGAAGAGAATTATTTATACTTATCAAAAAAAAAAAAAAAGGAAGAGAATTATTTATAGAACAAACCACATGAAGTGTTTTCGTGAAGAGATATATTTATAACAAACTATTAACCAACATGGTGTTAAGCTCTTTCAGCTTGTTTTTCAGAACTCTCGTCTTTTAGGTTCCTGGTAGTATAATAGGACATATCCCATTTAAACAGTTTTGTGAAATAATGGTGGGAATGGTGGGCTGGTACCTCATATGCCTCTGCCAAGGCACAGCAGCGGGTCATAGAATCAGTAAGTTGGCCTTACCTAAGCACTTTGCCTCATCCATTTGTCGGACTTCGATTGTATAGATGTATTGGCTGAAGAATAACTTGAATATTATCTTAACTAGTTGTGTACCTTTATGATGCATGAGAAAATCGTTATTTTAGTTCTGTTTTTTATCTAATTGTGGAGTTTTCTTAATGTGGCATTTTTTATGAGAAAAGCTCATAAACGGTCGGGTGTCTAACTCATATTCACACCGGCCAATAGGAACACTACATGTGGGAGGTGTATTTGTCCTACAATTAACAACACCTTATTGTACAACTTTGAGACTTTCCTTCTTCTCTCCCCGATTCTCCCTCCCCTTTCGATTCCCTCTTTTCTCCCTTATTCTCCCTCCCGATTCTTCCTCTCTTCTGCTCTTCTGCTCTTCCATTGCTTCTTTCCCGTTGTGTTCCTTTTTCTACAGTCGATTCTTCTTTTTCTCCTCTCCCGTTTTCCCTTTCTCTCTTCTCTCCCCCGCGCCCTATGCTCTTTCTCCTCTCCATCGAGTGCTTTGGAATGAATCGAAGCAACGAACGGACTGTAAGTTTGTTTTGTTTATTATGCAATTTGGATTTAGGGTCGGTGGCTGGATCGATCAATTTAGGTCATATGCATTCTTAGGGTCAATTTATTTAGGTTATTTGGATTAGAAAATTGATTATTTGCTGTGTATCTTCCATGGTAATTTGTTATGAACCTGCGTAAATGCTTGATGTGATGAACCTGATAAATGATTACTGTGATGTAATGGTGAATGCTTGTTGCGATGTAACGAGGAAAGGTTAGATTGCTGGGTTGGTTTGCTGTATTCAGAAATGGGAATGGGTGCAAGATGTTTGATAAAAGGCTCAAATGAGCCACACGTATATTGTGAATTAGGTTTCTTCCATGGAATTAATAATCAGAAGGGTACATTTTTTTTTATTATAAAAAAAAAAAAAAAAAAGGTACGTTTTTGTAGCCATTTTACAGCCAATAACTTGAGAGATTTGGCCACAATTATTGAACCATGTATTTTACATGGATAATTATGCATGATCGAAGAACAAATCATTTGTTGTATATATTTATGCATAAATTATTATTATTATTTTTTTAATTAACTTAAAGTGCATGTACTCCCACTTCCTGTTCTTTTGTGCCATGGTGAGAAATTTTTAGACCATTATTCCATCTACCATGTCTTCTATTTCAAAATTCCATCTACCATGTCTTCTATTTAGCAGAGCACTAGGTTGTGTTTTTTTTGTTGTTGCTCTAGTATGGGCCAATGATTTATAAAATGTTGTTGCTTTGGGTTGTATTCAAATATTGCTGCTTGGTTTTTTTGGCTGCTAGCATTTTTTGCATTCTTGGTGGGTTGTTTTCAAATGCTTGCTTGGTTTTTTTGCTGCTTGGTGGGTTTTATTCAAATGTTGCTTGCATTCTTTGCAGTAATATGGAAAGTAGTGGAGGAGAAACTATATCTAGTATACAGTCTATGAGGGCAGAAGATGAAGTGATATCTGGACGAAGACCACTATGTTATTGTGGCATTCCCTCCAAATTGCGGATGTCAGACAACCCAAAAAGTTTTAATCGGCGGTTTTTGAATTGTCCATATTATAATGTTAAAAAACAGTGTGGATTTTTCGAATGGATTGATCGTGAAATTGAACAATCGGATTGTTGTAAGCGAACCTTGGAATTAGCACAACGAAGAAATAAAAGGATAGCAGTTGAATGTGCAAGAATAGAACACGCCAAATTACACTCAATGAAGAAGAAGTACAAAAGTGCATTAATTGCGTCTTGGGTTTTATTTATTGCATTATTAGTTAGTAAACTTTTTTAAAGTCAATGATAATGTAAATTGTTTAATGCTATACTAAGATGTACATGTGGCTTATCAAGTTGTATTTATTTTCTAAATCAGCTGCATTCAAGTTGTATTTGTAAAAGACTATTTTTTATACCATTGCCTATTAATGTATATATCTTGGATTGTTGCAGACTATTCAAGTTCTATTTGTAAAAGACTATTCTTTTTGGGTATGTATCATGCTCCACTTTCAGTACACTGTAGGCATCTCTTGAACACAGACACATTAACAAAACATTGGATTTGAACTCAAGCTGTGATATATTAACAAAACATTAGATTTCAGTTCCTGAGACAAACTTTCACATACCACTAGAAGTCTAGCCAACCAACCAAACTTACAAGTTTAAAACCAAAAATATCACAGACAAATTGAATGTTCCAATTCCAATGGCTACAAAAGTTAGTGTTCTATTTTTCCATATTGATAAACTGAGCGTTCCAAAGTCCCAATGCTAATGATCTTGTGACAGAAAAAAAATTTCACGATGCTCTGAAATCTTCATTTTGTGACATAGTCAGGTCTTGCACATTCCTGCAAACGAGAAAAAAAAAATTACCACACGATTATTAAAAAAAAAAGAACCAACTAAATAAAAAATGTATCTATATAACATAGAGCATAGTATTCAAACATGTCAAATGTAGTTTATATGGTGGCTGGGTTTAGAGTGAACATAGTTGAGCTTGGTCCCCCCATATTCTTGAAGTGAAAAAAAAATAAATAAATTTTTTCATCAAAATAGAAGCTGAAAATTCTGACATAGGTATAAACATAATGGAATCATTGTAAATAATTATGTGATGGACATTTGCTTCTTACATACCCTTCTTCTTTACAAATGTTGCATCGCCGTTTCTTCATTGGTACATTTTCCTTTGGATTCTTTTGTTGTAATGATTTCGGCCTTCCTTTGGACACAATATGTGGATGATCTTGCAATGAAAAGTTTGAGAGTAATTAGCTCTGGATCGTATCTCCCTCCGCATTACCATCATCATCAATATTCATCAAGAGAAGTTCTGCATGAATATTCTATATTCCCCTAGAAGCATGCTTAAATCTCTGGATAGATAGTGACCCCACCTCGGAAACTTTATAAAACTGTCTCATCAAATGATGTTTCATGACTAACGTAGTTGGGACCATCTCCAATGGCCCATCATCGACACATATCCCATTTAGCACATGGTTCTTTGCATTGATCGTCCACCCTCTAAAATATATGATTGAAGTACATTGTTCAGAAAACTTTCTTTTGCCAAAACATGTAGGTTGTGTCGACATAGAAACCCAATAAATTCAAACTTACAACATGTACAAGAAACTATGTTGTTCTCCCTCGCAAGTGTCACTTCATATGCCGGCTTTTCTTTCCCATCAATATCCACCAAATAAAATTTTCATCCATTTTCCTCACGTGTTTTGTGCACCTTGTACCGTTGGTTATTAAGCAACTCATCTTGAAATATTAGAAACAATTTTCTTGTGTAGATCTTGGTCAGTTCCTATTCAATATTGTAAGTAGTTCTCATAATTGGCATTGATGTTTTTGTCTTCATATCTTTCTTTTTTTCACTAAAATAATTGGCGTTCAATGTTTTATCATATTGATGAACGAAGTCATACTTGCATGAACATAGTCTTTAAAAAACTTGTTCATACTCTCACTTCGTTTAGTTATGGACATTCCAGCGCAAAATGTGCCTCTCAAGTAAGCCGGCACCCGCTTTGCTCTCCTGGTATAAATATTATGCAACCAACTATTTTCTTCAATATTGTACTTCAATAACATTTCAGTCCACTCTATCTCAAACTCCTCAATAGTGAGTGTCTCATGAATACAATGGTTAAAATCATGTTGAAATTCTGAATATTTGTTATAAATATGAGCTAGATGTTCAATAATTTTTTGTAAGAGATGCCATAAGCACAATTTGTGCATTATATTGGGCAATACCTCGGCAATGGCCTTAGCCATTGCTTTGTCATCATCAGTTATTATTGTAGAGAGAGCACGATCAAGTATCGCTTCTACCCATATTTTCAATAACCATGTGTAAGACTTGGCCGTCTCATTTATAAGTAACGCACATTCAAACATCACAGATTGATGATGACGATGATTAACTCCAGTGAACAGAACAAAGGGCATCTTGTAGCGATTTGTGAGATATGTAGCATCAAACGTAACAGCGTCCCCAAAATATTGGTATGTAGCACTTGATCTAGCATCTGCCCAAAAGCAATTCCCCATCGACCCATCTGCATCAACTTGGATCGAATATACAAAGTCTGGATTATTACGTTCAATTTCCAAAGTAAGCGTATAACTTTTGTGTGTCTCCCTCTTCGAGAAATTGTCTCCTTCAATTGCCTAAGTAATTCTGAATGTCCTTAGCAATGTAACCAACATTATAATCACCATCTGACTCCTTACTCAACACGAATATTATTTTCCATGTTGGTATCCCCGACTCATTTAGCGTGTTTATTAAATTTTTTTGTGCTGGTGTCACCCGTCTATGCCCATGAAGCAAACTTGTACTCCTAGGTGTTAACAACTCATGATTATGATGGAGTACAAATTTGGACACAACCCATTTTTCTCTCCATCCTTCTTTATTATCATCGTCGCCTTACGCCTACACTTTGTTTTTGCAGCCTGCGGTCTTGCTCTCTCTTTAAGTTTAGAATTATGGCGACGAAATCCTTCTCTCGAACACACATACTCTACCTCAATTAATGATTTGTCTATATTTGACAACCGAGTATGGTTTGTTTGAATGCTAAAACTAGTTCGTTTGGAGAATGCTTTATAGCAATTATGTGCATCCTCTATGTCATCAAATTGTAGCCCCACATATGGCTCCACATATGAAAATGACATCGTATTATTTGCTTTGTCTTGTTCAACCTCGCCATCCTCTTCAAGAATTTCAATGTCATCGATGCTAGAATTACAATCATCTAAAATTTCAACAGCATTTCCTCTTGAAGTACTCATCATTCAACCTAATACCAAATACTTGACCATGTGAGTCATTTTCAAACCATGAGTCATTTTTAAACCATGTCATCATCAGATATATATGGATATATATATAATTTTCAAACCATGTGAGACCCACCACATATTTCTCTTTCATTTTATTAAAATTTTGGATCGCATGAAGACACAGATTCCATTTTTAGACCACATGAAGACGCATACATCGTTTGATGAGACCACATGAAGATACAGACATCATAATTCTTTGTCTTTCTTTGCAAGGGGGGTTTCGAAATCAGAATCTTTCTTTGCAAATGGGGTTTCAACGTTTATCTAACCTCAGATTCTTCGGAAGCTACAAATCTCGAAAGCCGACTGGAGGGGTTTCAAATGGATGGTGGGAGACAGGGAAGGAGGCCGATGGGACAATTTTTTTCACAGAGAGAGAGAGAGAGAGAGAGAGAGAGAGAGAGAGAGAGAGAGGGCAGGGGAGGAGGCCAATGGGGGTGGGGGGAGGAGAGAGAAGAGAAAATTGGAGAATAGAGGAGTTGTGATCTCGGGCGCAGTCTTGAAAAGTAGTGATCTGCTACATGCGGCTCTATTTACAATATTACTGAAACTCATACGTGGCAGGTTTTTATTTGCTGGTGTAAAACAACACTCAACAACCGACCGGTCTCTAGCGTCCCTCTTTTTATATTACTAACTATGATAAATTAACTATAGAAAAAAGAAGACGATATGTTATAGTGGAAAGAGTACAAAGTATTCTAACTTATCGAAAAGAGTACAAAGTATTTTAGACTTTTTAACTTCTAGATTTTCTAATATTTATTGACATGACCTTTCAAATTGTTAAAAAAATTAAATGATCAAATTAGTGGTTATTTAATGTAGGATTGGATGAAGTTCCTCAACAGGAAAATAACTTATGTTTCAAATATTTTATCTGTTGTAATTCATCTCTCAACATCTATCTTAGGACTGTTGGTTTTGCTTTTGGGATAGTTGCAGTATAAGGCCTTGTCGGTGATAATATATGTTAGTTTTCTGTTATTTTTCAATTTACCGAATAACCTTTTTATTTCAGTGCTAGAGACGAGAAATAAGTTGAGTTTGCATCAAAGATTTGGATTCCGCTAGCTTCCACCCCTCAATGGTATCTTTATGGGTCACAGACTCTTTTGAGAGGAAGCACATGGGAAGGAATCTTTTGGCTAAGCTTCTAGTCAATCTTTCGAAGTCTTTGGATGGCCTGTTGAGTCAAACCCAGCTCATTAAAGGGTAAATGATATTTAACTGTCTATTAGTCATTGTCTTTTCAGCTCGCCATTATTTAGATATATATATATATATATATATTTAGTGTTTGATTTACTTACTGTTGTTTCCCTCTTTCTGGCCAGGTTTGAATCTGTTCTGACTACTCTAGAAGATGTTGTAAATGATGCCCCAAGAGCACCAGAATTTCTTGGTGGCATCCTTTCCAAAGTCATTACAGAAAATGTGATCCCTTTTAGAGAGATTGGACGGTTGATAGACAAAGGTGGAGAGGAGCCGGGTCATCTTCTGGAAGTTGGGCTTGCAGCAGATGTTCTTGGAAGCATCTTGGAAATAATAAAATCAGAGAAAGGGGATTCTGTCTTAAATGAGATGCAGGCAAGCTCCAATTTGCGTTTTGAGGATTTTCGACCCCCAGATCCTAACAGATCGAGGAAATTAGATAAATTTCTTTAGGGGATTTTGATGCTCATTGTATCTTGCTTGGGGGGGGGGGGAAAGAAAGAAAGAAAAATGGTTTTGTAGTATGAAGAGAAGGTTGTAGTAAATTACATTGCACCTTCAACTGCACTGTTCTACACAACCCTTCACTGCTTAGGCCATGACCATTAGCTACCCGCACCTTTAAATTTAATGAGTAATCCATTGGCAGCTGCAACTTTAAGATCAAAGTAGTATCTATAAAGTTGTGTGAGATGTCCGAGTCCACTAGAATCACCACTTGTTACCCTTTAATACATTCCATCAACCTCATAGTACACACAATAGTAGTTCCAGCTATAGCAGCCAAAGAAATCTCAAGTTCTTCCTTGTTGCTGGGCAATATTTCTATTTGTTTGTGTTCTTCCTCCTTTCCACCAAATTCCTTCTCTTCCTCTTCTGTTACTTCTTCATCCACTTGCAAGAAATAAATTCTAGGATTTTTGCAAGTATGTGTTGGGTTCCATTTTTTGTCACAATGGTAGCACAACTCATTTCGACGTTTCTCATCCATATGCGTTGAGGTCACAAGCTTAGTAAACCCCACTGGTTTCTTCCATTTGTGGTAACTATCATTGGAATAAGAACTTCCCTCCATTGTTGTATTGGTCTTTTCTCCTATTGGTTTGTTAAATTTCTATATATTGTTGTGATATTCCTCTTGCATTTTTGCTAACTTATACGCTGCATTTAAATTTACATGATTCAACATGCGGACTGGGATGCGAATCTCGTCCTTCAAGCCACTGAGAAAACAACTTAGCTTATGTACATCCGAGAGCCCCCTGAAGCGGTTGGATAATGTTTCAAACTGTGCCATATATCCAACCACTGAGCTGGTCTGTTTGAGCCTATTCAACACCTCCATGGGATCGTCATATGTCGGCCCGAAACGAATGAGCAACGATTTGGAAAAGGCTTCCAATCACGACAAAACCCTTCATCTGTAGCATTTTGGAACCATACAAGGGCATCTCCTTCCATGTGGTAAGAGGCCATCAACAACCTCTGAGGTAGTGGTGTTTGGTGAAATTCGAAGTAATGGTTGACTTTGAAAAGCCAAGCAACAGGATTAACACCTTGGAATTGAGGGAAGTCGAGTTTGACCCCCTGGGGTTGAACCTTCTTGGGTCTGGGTTTTCCAGTTCTTGTGGGTTTTCTTGGTTTATGGGTGGAGGATTGTATTGTTGGGTGAAAAAGGTGTGCAGCATATCTTTAATTACCTGGACATCCGTTCTTAAATCAATGAGCTCTTGTTGGTGATGGTTGATTTGATGTTGTAATGATTCTTGTTGTTGGTGTTTGGATCAAGTGTTTTCTGTCATGGTGGTGTATGAAGTTGTTTGGCTGGTAATGGGGTAGGATGTATTTCTGGGATAGGTAGGATTGACTTCTCTGGATACCAAATGTTAGGATTCTGAATGTAAAGGAATGATGAAAATGTAATGTGCTGTTGTAATGGTGTTTGTATATT
Source organism: Juglans cinerea (assembly GCA_961763995.1). Classification (NCBI taxonomy): domain Eukaryota; kingdom Viridiplantae; phylum Streptophyta; class Magnoliopsida; order Fagales; family Juglandaceae; genus Juglans; species Juglans cinerea. Next base: position 21,529,470 of record CAUIVZ010000015.1, on the reverse strand, counting down.
GAAAGAACAGAGTATTGGAAATGGAAGTAGACTGGATTTTGTATTGCTACGAGATCTTCGAGGGTCCCTAACCTCCATAAATAACAAGTTTGGACAATAACCTTTCAAAGATAGAAAAATACTAGCTCTCTTTCATCCTTATTGCTATGGATGTGAGAGAATGCAAGATGGAATCTTATAACTTATTTTATTCCCTTTTAGGTAAAAGATAAACAAGTGTGTGTAACGGATCAACATCACAGTAACATCCCTTCCTAATGAAACGACATCGTATCACAACTTCACTTAAACACAGCAATTCATTTAACTTCCAAAATACAACATTGGACTCCTTATGGAAACGACGCCGTAAGCTCCCTGGTCCCAACGACACCGTTTCAAGTTTCAGCACATCTACTCCTTGCAAGACACGAACTTCATACTTCAGTTCTCTTCATCCTCATGTTTGGTCCCGATGAAACCCCTCCCTTCACCATTTGATCAGACCACCTTCCATCATATCCCTACCGATCTGAGCCCATAACACTTATTAAATAATATTTTTATGTGGGTGGGTGGGGATCTATATATGGGGTGTTCCTTCTCCTTGTTCTAATATTATTCTTGAAATGTTAACTACAATTAGCATTAGAAATTTTTTAAGTTTTCCAACTGATATTTTCTTGGTTATATCAGTCTTCTTGTATTCTGTGAATGGTGATGCCTCCATACCTGAATACGTTGTGAAATTCCATGTGATAATTTCTTTGGGTCCTATTAATATTTACTTGTTTTGAAAGCTATGAAACATAATGGTGTTTTAGTGATTTAGAATCTCCAAGTTTGCAGGCTTTATGGTGATATTTCAGAGTTCAATTACAAGTAAATTAGGGCTACTTAAGGAGGTACTTTGTGACAAATTCCAAATGGGATAAAATTCAATTAAGATGTATTGTGCATTCGTTTGTTCGGGCCTCAAGTCAATGGCTGACTTGGCTACGTACTTTGTGCTTGATGCTGACTAAAGTTCCTCAAGATTCTCTTCGAGTGACCTGATTTTTTAGTTCAATCAACTTCCACTCCCTAGGAATCCTTATCTAACTCAGAAATTCCATCCGGATTGAAGACATTGCTTGGCAGAAATTCATTTAATTTGCAAAAACCCTTTCTTTGGGAGTTCCTGATTGTAAGTTTATACAATGGAAGGATCCATTTTCTCTGTAGCTTGATGTTTAAGAAGATAAACGACAAGATGAAAGTAGTCTTCCTCCATTTACAGCACTCATTAAAGTCCGTCCAAGAATATGGTAAAACACATTAAACCATTCTTCTAGCAGAATTAAACCTTCATTTTTTTTGGGGGAGTGGTGGTGTTCTTTCCCACTGCATTTCTATGTTTTGTTTGAGCAAGATGTACACAGACAGGTACATTCTTTGGGTAATAGTATCATAGCTAAAGAACTATTACTCTTTTGAATATCAGTTGCTTCTATACATTGACATAATATATTATTCAATATATATCATGGATGGGTATTCTATTGGACCAATAATATAAAAGAGAAATGATATTTGCAGTTGTGAGTGTGCAAGCGCCGTGCAGTCGTTTTGAAAAAAATGAATAAATATGAGACCCACATGAAAAGAAATTAATTTTTTAATAGTAGACTCCCTTCTTTTTCAAAACAACTGTACGACGTTTACGCATTTCACGACTGTATGTAGCATTACTTAACATAAAAATTTTGCCACTTTTTGGTAGATCACTAGTCCTTATGTTACTCACAGAGTCACAAGTGATATGACATATATCAAGAAGTATTGGGCTTGGAACGATTCAATACCCTTTATGGTCCAAACTAGGCTTAAAGTTCTGGCCCAAAATGAGGATGGGCACAAACCCACAGCAAACATGCGACAACACAACACTAGCCCGCCAAGGAGTTAACCAGCCCAAGTATATTCTTGGCCCAAAATGAGGATGGGCACAAACCCACAGCAAACATGCGACAACACAACACTAGCCCGCCAAGGAGTTAACCAGCCCAAGTATATTCTTTTGGATTTGTTTGAAGAATCTGGTCGTCCTCAATCAACACTATACTTTTCTAGTAATTTCAGCAACGTATAAATCCAAGAGCCCAAAAGAAATAAAAAGGTAAAATGCTTCATGATCGCTTAAAGTTTACCTTGCCTCCGAATCTTTGAAACCAATTCGAATTGGAAAATAGCAAGAGAAGTGCTGCAGATAAAGAGATTACATAAAATAAATTTATAAATTAATATAATTTCATATAATCCGTTATATCTATTTTATAATAAAAGTAATTTTACAATATGACATATTGTATCAAGCTACATCAGTTTGTAAGTTTATTTTTGTATAATCATTTTATGGATAAAGTATTTTCTAAATAGTAATTTTACATATAGTTATGAGTTGTGCAAGTATCGTGTAATTCTTTTAAAAATTAATGGGATTCAACGTTAAAAAAAATTAATATTTTTATGTAAATCTTATATTTATTATATGACATGTGACTATTGACTGTAAATATCATTTATTATTGGAAAATGTTTTTAAAGGGCACCAAAATTCAACATACACCACACAAATTGAAAATGCTTTTAAAGTGCACCAAAATCCAATATTCAAGATAGAAGTAGCAAAGAAAGAGGCAGCTGCAATTTTATGCCGAAGGCCTACAAAGCTCAAACAACTACACAAGCTTAGGATCCTAAATCAGTAACATGTTATTTCTCAATTTCAAATGAAATGGATAATACTTATTCAGCATTAAATGGATAGAATCACGTTTCATTTCAAGCCTATTTTGGAATAGAAGTAAGATAGTAAATTGCATGTCCATTGCGATAATTCACGTGCATTAAATATTCATAAAAGTAATGTTAAGTATAAATTTAAATATACAAGTTTCATATAAGTCTTTTGTAAAAAAACTCATTTCACACTTTTATACTCTGGGATCCAGTATTTTAAAAAATACATGCTCGAAACTTGTATATTTGATACTTGTATATATCATTATATTAACAAAAACTCTATGTACAATTATTTTTACGTATTGTTTTATCACTCTACTAATGTAATTGGCTGTCTCACATTTTTTTAATATATAAATAATTATTTTAGCTAATGACATCAATGGAATGCATAAAAAAAATACAAACATGACTGCCTGTAGTAAAACTCTTATTTTAATCATGAGCTATGCATAATTTAAAACTATATTAAATCACATTTTATATGTTTATATATAGAGAGAGATGAATAACTTCTATTGAATGCAAGGAAATGTGAAAGAGAAAGTTTAATGGATGCAACCTTTTAGAACTTTTTGTAGTCAACCCCAATTACCAATATTAAAACCCAACTCGATAAATAAGAGAAAGTTGCTTTTTCACAAAAAAAATATATATATATTTATTTTTATTATTTAGACTCTTTGATACAGAAATATTCTCAAATAATCTAACGTTATCATGACAACTTTTTTAAATTTTCATATAAAATATAATAAATAATTTAAAATTTTTAAATCTTAAAATAATAATAACATTAAAAAATAATATTTTATTCAATTTATCTAAAATCGTCTCATTTTATTATTTAAATGAGAACTTAATGGACAATTGGGTAATAATCAAGTACAGTGTCGCCCATTAAATTTGGTCCACAAGATGTACAGATTTACCGACACAGGCTTATATTTTTATTTTATTTTTTCTAGGGTGGGCTTGACTTTTGGATGGCAAAGATTTTGGTGATGTTATCTTATTTTTTGTACATGATTAATCAATGCACTCGAACTTTATATTTATTACTACCTAAAGAAAACAAGCAAATAAATACAAAACATATATTCCAACCATGTCATTTTGAAAATCTTTTCAGCAACAAACAAAAGATAGGTCACAAAGCTATCCCGTTTACATATAATATTCATGTAACATCATTGTCCTAATTATAAATATATTTCTTATTTGAAATTCAAGAAGGCTGGATTATATATATATATTTTTTTATAAGTAGGTTGAATTATATTTTTTAAAGAGTTCTATGTTTGAATTTCAAAGTTTTAAATGAAATAAATAGACATATGAAGAAATTAGAGAATATCAATAGATGTGATTTTTTTTTTTTAAATTAAATAGCTTAAATTGACTGATTTTTTACGTAACACTTACGAGTTGGCTCAAATAATAAGGAAATCACGAACATTCTTAGTCAGATACGTTTCACTAGTAGACACATATATCGAGAGTGCAATGCGATGGCTGATGTTTTAGCAAATTATGGAATTAAGGGAAGTAATTCTACTTATTCTTCAGCTTTGAAACTTTCTCGGTTGGCAAGAGGTTTCTTAAGACTTGATAAGGGTGGTTTTCCATATTTGAGGCGTAAGTAATAGCAGTTTTTGTACTATGTTTTTGTTGATTTTTTTTCGAATTCTTTAGGTTCGTGTGTTTTTTTTTTAGCATAATTGGGTTTGGTTGTAATTCTCACGTATTTGATTGTTACTACGGTTTTCCTCCGTCACAAGTGATGGCTTTTAAATAAAATTGGGAGGAGATCACTTTTGGACATGTGATCTTCGTCTCTTTCATAAAAAAAAAGGAAAAAAAAATATATTGGTTTTAGTGATTTGCTCCCTTCTTTGAATAAGTTTCAAATCTTCTTAGATGTAAATAATTTATAGGGATTATCGAATTTTCTTTCGAGCGGTCTAGAATGCACTTATATAAATTTCTTTATTGAGCCTTTATGTACATGTAAGATGAGTTGAAATTTTGTTCTCAAACACCTCATATCTATAAAAAAAAATTGAATAAATTTAAAATTCATAATAAAAAATGATTTATTTTAATAATAAATCTTACAATCTTTTATAAAAATTGAATACTTAAAATTATATTTAAAGTTACTATTAAAACTTTGATAATACAATAATTAGGTAGATGAGAAACACGTGTACCAAGAAAAGTTACTACAAATCTACAATCTTCAAGCTTTTTTTTTTTTTTTGAGCATGTATGTATTTAAAGAAATATATGGCTAAAGTAAAAAGTAAAAAGTAAAAAGGAAAAATATTAAAAATATATAAAAGAGCGAAAATAACGCAATTGATTTGACCATTAGTTTGTTACCCCAAAACTCTCTCTCTCTCTCTCTTTTTTAAAAATTTATTTTTATTAAAATATATATATTTTTTTATATATCTATCTATCTCTCTCTTACATTTTATTTTTATTATTTTCATCACTCACTCCCTCTTCTATCTCTCTCTCCAGTTCGTTTTTCACCGTCTCCGATGAACGTCCAATAAACCCTAATTTCGCTCTACAGTCTTCACTCTACAGGTCCCTCACTCTCTTCCATATCTGTGTAATTTTATATATGCGTGTGTGGGTTTTGTTTTGTTGCTGTAATGTCGTGGTGATTATTTATCATTGTTAATTTTTCTTTTCCTTTCTTGTGGTTGGATCTTGTTTGGCTGGCTTCAGAGAAAGTTGTGAGGAAAATAAATTACAAAGCGCAACAAAATAGAGGGAATCTAAGGGTTGGGATATATGTCCTACAATCAATCGAGGCCGGATAAGAGCGAGACGACACAGTATAGGAAATCCGAGAGGCGATCCACGAGCTCCAATCAGCAGCGGGGCTCCTCAGGCGCTTACGGTAAGGGCGGCGGGCCCGCCCCTTCTCCGTCATACAATCAATCCTTCAACCGCAGGTATCATTGCTAGGGTTTGTGATTTCGAATCTTTTTCGCCGTTTTATTTAATTTTTTATATTTTTAAATTTTGTGGCTTTGTTGGGAAGTCAGGGTTTTTGGTTTTTGTTTTGTGATGTATAGAGGGATTTGGGCTGTTTATTTCGTGATTTGTGATTTTGGGTTTGATATTTCTTTTGGGGTGTGTTTTTTAGTTTCAAGAAGAATAACAATAATGTACAAGGAGGGCAATCTAGGGCAAGCGTGCCCACTGTGAACTCTTCTTCGTCGGAGTCTAGTAATCCTTCTACACCGCGTGGTACTGTTCTGCAGAATGGTTCCCATGTACAGCCCCAATTACATGGTATGATTTAAACAAAAAAAACCTTTATCTGGTGCATTGCTTTGTGAATTTATTTGGTGAATGTTGGTGGGTTTTCATTATAATTGAAGGAAGCTTTATTTATTTTAATGATTTGTTTAACCTGCTTAATCTGTTAACATTATCCTTCTTACGAGGCTTGTTGTTATGGCATGTCATAGGAGCAGCATCTGATGTGCTGGTTACAAGCACAGCTGCCAAGCCGGCTGAGAGTTTGGCTCCTCAGAGAATCACCCGAGCTGTTCCGAAGGCTCCAACTTCTCAATCTGCCTCCGTGAGCTCTGACTTGACAGCTCCTGCAACACCCGCAAAGTGTATGCCTAGACGCTTTGGTTATATTTCTATTATTTATGACTGATCAAAAGAAATATTTCTATCATTTGTGAACTTCAGTTTATCGTGACAGTGATTTCTCCAAAAAAACAAAAAGAGTTTATCTTGACAGTGATTTGGAGTCTTAGACAAATGAACTAATGATATGCCTTTAATGTTTTCCTGTGGATTAGCCCCCGGAGATGCGTCCAAAGCATTCCCCTTTCAGTTTGGGTCCATAAGTCCTGGTTTCATGAATGGGATGCAGGTATGTTTATGCTCTTACATCTGCTAAATGCACATTCTTGATTTTTCTGTAGAATGGTGGTCAGTGTTTTTTTAAAAATCTCACTCTACATGGTCAAATACTTGTGATCATTTTGTGTTTGTAGGTTCCTGCTCGAACTAGCTCAGCGCCCCCAAATTTGGACGAGCAGAAACGAGACCAGGTTTTTACTTGGTTTTTTCCCCCAATATCATTATGTGGACTGCTTATCCATCATAAGTCTGATGCTTATTGATAGACACTATCCTCCCACTTTTTATGCTTCAACTCGTGGAAATTTACTTGATTACTATTAAAACTAGGACTATGTTTATTTCATTCATATATATAATATCTCTCTTTTTACTGATAAAAAAAAAACTATTAAAACTTGGCATGTTTTTTATGTGCCATTTCACTTGTGCATGGACAGATGGTTGCTCGTGTACTTCCCGTGTTCTTGTGCTATGCATTTTAGATTTTTACAATGAACTCTTTGATTACTTATCAAAAGAAATTGTGCTTCGACGGTTGGTGTTTGGATAATACCAGTTATCATTGTGGGTGGAAATTTATGGCTCTGGGCATTTATATTTGAGCGATTTAAAAAACATCTATGATTTTTGACCTGCAGGCACGCCATGATTCTTTTAGATCTGTTCCTCCGTTGCCAGTGCCTCCGATGCCAGCTCCTCCTGCACCTAAGCAGTTACCGAGAAAGGATGTAGCTACTGCAATCCAATCTAATACTGGGGAGGCTCATTCAGTGCCCAAGGCAAGAAAGGATGCACAAGTCTCACCTGCACCGCCAGCAAGCCAACCACAGAAGCCATCTGTTCATCCTATGACTGGTATGTCCATGCAAATGCCATTTCACCAGCCAAAAGGTTCGGTGCAGTTTGGTGGCCCCAACCAACAGATTCAATCCCAGAGTATGGCAGCTGCTTCACTTCAAATGCCATTGACTGTACCTTTAGCTATGGGAAATGCATCCCAAGTGCAACAGACTATGTATGTTCCAGGTCTCCAACCCCTTCCCATGCAGACTCAAGGACTTATTCATCAAGGCCAAGGGCTGAGTTTCACGACTCAAATGGGTCCTCAGTTACCCCCTCAGTTGGGCAATATGGGATTCATGACACCACAATACCCCCAGCAGCAGGGGGGAAACTTGGTGGTCCTCGTAAAACTACAGTTAAAATTACACATCCAGACACACATGAAGAGTTGAATTTTGATAAACCGGCAGATTCCTATTCAGATGTTGGGTCATCAGGCCCTAGGTCTCACCCTAATGTGCCTCCTCATTCCCAGCCTATTCCATCATATGGACCTACTCATCCTATTAACTTTTATCCTCCCAATTCTTACAATGCCAGTTCTATATTTTATCGACCCCCAAATTCTGTTTCTTTAACAAGTAGCCACATACCACCCAATTCTCAAGCCTCAAGATTTAATTATCCAGTTCCCCAGGGTCCCCAAAACTTGGCATTCATGAATCCACCTGCTCATAATCCCCTACCTGTAAATAAGACGGGGACCCAAATGCATGGTGTTGCAGATCCACCAAACATGGAACAATCTCGTGATGTACATAACATAATCTCCTCTGCTCCATCGACAACGACACCAGTTACAGTTAAACCTGCTGCTGGTTCTTATATTGGAGAAAAGGCTACAGACTCATTGCTGCCAAATAGTCCACATGTTGAAAAGATTGAATCTCCTAAACTTGTGAGGCCATCTGTGGAATCTAGCTCATCACATCCTCAAAGAGATTCTGAGATTTGTTCAGAAATATCTTTACGGCAGCCTAAACATGGCACTGAATCATTGGCGTTCAAGTCCTTGTCGGTGGAAACAAATCAGCCAGTGTCAGTATCAGATGCTGGTCTTCCTGAGGGCCTTGTATCTAATCACTCTACTTTGGCTTCAGTTTCACCAACTGAGGAATCTGCACCAGTTGTGCCCAATAATGAAGGCAGAAGAAGGGAAGCCGTTGACAGGTCAAACTCTATTAAAGATCAGAAAAAGCCAGGCAAGAAAGGACTTATCCAATCACAGTTGCAGGTACTTTTGTGCTGTATTTGTACATTAACATTTTTAATCATCCCTTCAATTTAGTTCAGCATTCTCCTGTTCTTTTATTTTTATTTTTTATTTTTTCAAAAATTTACTACATTCTACAGGTTGGTAGCCAATCTGCGTCAACCTCAGACTTGCCTTCTACATCTTTTAATGGTGGAGTTTCAGGAGCTGTACTGGCTAAAGCGAATGCCACACCTGTGACTAATGAAGTAGTTTCTTCATCTCAGCAATCGCCACCAACTGTTCCTGCTGCTGCTACTGATGCTTCTGAATTAAAGGTTGACAGTGTTGGCGAAGGTGTCACCAGTGTCTCATCTGAAATTTCTGACGCCAGAATAATTGTTGATACCTCTGAAACTGTTTGTCATGCTAATCTAGATAAATCCGATTCTCAGGATGAACAATTAGCCCATGAAGCTGCGGGAAAAGATGAACAAGGAGAAAGCAGATTGCCTGAAGGGCCCAAACATATTAACAGTAGTCAGATATCTTCAGAACCTATTTTGTTAAAATCTTCTGAGGGAAAACAATCTGGACAGGAGTCTGTTCTTCAGGAAATTACTGTAAGTGATGAGGTTCTAACTTTAAAGGCTGAACAGAGGGGGCTGGATGAACCTGGGAGGTGTCATACAGGAATCGACAGGATGACTGATAATCTAGAAATTTTGAACTCCAAGGTTTTGGGTTCCACAGTTGGTGGAAGTCCTAATGGTGAGAAGATCTCAACTTTGGATGCCTCGTCAAGCAGAAGCAATAGCTTGGGCAGTAGTAAAATTGTTACAGTATCTGGGATATCAGATCAGCAGTCTGCTCCCATTATGACACCTGATCTTGCAGAAGCTACTTCAAAACATGGAGGGGAAGGTGCAGAGGACATTGGTGGTTTGATCTCTTCTGCAGCATCAGGTTCCAAAGATAAACCTGTCCTTGATCTGAACAGGGCAAAGAGTACTGCTAAAGCAAAGAAGAAGAGAAAAGAAATTCTTCAAAAGGCTGATGCTGCTGGGTCAACGTCTGATCTTTATAATGCATATAAGGGTCCAGAGGAAAAGAAAGAAACTGTTGTGTCTACAGAATGTGCTGAGAGTACTTCTAATGTGCATGTGAAGGAGGCACCTGCTGATGCTATCGAAGTAGATGCCATAGCGAGTGAAAAGAGAGGACTGCTTGAAGCTGAACCTGATGATTGGGAAGATGCCGCTGACATATCTACCCCAAAATTAGAAGTTGCAGATAATGGACTACAGATCCATGGAAGAGTGGATAATTATGACAATGATGGAGATGGAATTACAGCCAAAAAGTATTCCAGAGATTTCCTCATTAAATTTTCAGAGCAATGCACTGATCTTCCAGAAGATTTTGAGATTTCAGCAGATATAGCAGAGGCTGTGATGAGTGCTAATTTCAGTAGCTCTCATCATGTTGAGCGTGATTCATACCCTAGTCCTGGAAGAATAATAGATAGAGCTAGTGGGGGATCTCGAACAGACCGCCGTAGTAGTGGCACGGTCGAGGAAGACAAGTGGAGCAGACAACCTGGTAATTTTGGTTCAGGGCGGGATGTGCGTCAGGATCCTGGTTATGGAGGTAATGCAGGTTTTCGGCCTGGCTCAGGTGGCAATTATGGTGTTCTCAGGAACCCACGTGGACAGACACCTATGCAGTATGCTGGAGGAATGTTCTTTGGGCCATCCATGGGTCCTCAGGGAGGAATGCCTAGAAATAATCCTGATGCTGACAGGTGGTTGCGTGGTACCAATATTCAACAAAAAGGTTTAATTCCTTCCCCTCAGACTCCATTACTGATGATGCACAAAGCTGAGAAGAAATATAAAGTGGGTAACGTGACAGATGAGGAACAGGCAAAGCAAAGGCAATTGAAAGCTATTTTAAACAAGCTTACTCCTCAGAACTTCGAGAAACTTTTTGAGCAAGTAAAAGCAGTTAAAATTGACAACGCAATGACTCTCACTGGCGTCATCTCACAGATATTTGACAAAGCTTTAATGGAGCCTACTTTCTGTGAGATGTATGCCAATTTCTGTTGTCATCTGGCTGTGGAGTTGCCTGATTTCAACAATGAAGAAAATGAGAAGATAACTTTTAAGAGATTGCTTCTGAATAAGTGCCAGGAGGAATTTGAGAGAGGGGAAAGAGAGCAAGAAGAAGCTAATAAAGCTGATGAAGAGGGTGACAACAAGCAGTCTGCAGAGGAAAGAGAAGGGAAGAAAGTTCAGGCTCGGAGACGAATGTTGGGTAATATTAGATTAATTGGGGAGTTGTACAAGAAGAGAATGTTAACTGAGCGAATAATGCACGCATGCATCCACAAGTTGCTGGGCCAGTATCAGAATCCTGATGAAGAAGATGTTGAGGCTTTGTGCAAATTGATGAGTACCATTGGAGAGATGATCGATCATCCCAAAGCTAAAGAGCATATGGATGCATATTTTGATGGAATGAAGTTGTTATCTACTAATATGAACTTATCTTCTAGGGTCAGGTTCATGTTGAAGGATGCATTGGATTTGAGAAAGAATAAATGGCAACAGAGAAGGAAAGTTGAAGGGCCAAAAAAGATTGAGGAAGTGCACAGGGATGCTGCTCAAGAACGGCAGGCACAATCCAACAGATTGAGCCGTGGGTTAAGCATGAACCAGTCAGTCAGGAGAACACCTATGGATTTCGTTCCAAGAGGATCAACAATGTTGTCTTCCCCAAATACCCAGATGGGTGGTTTCCGTGGAGTTTCTACTCCGGGTCGTGGGTTTGGCAATCAGGATATTCGGTTGGAGGAAAGACAGCCTTATGAGGCTAGGATGTTGTCAGTTTCCTTGCCTCAGAGGCCAACAATGGGTGATGATTCTATTACTCTGGGACCTCAAGGTGGCCTTGGGAGAGGAATGTCAATCAGAGGATCACCATCAATTCCAAGTGCTGCTGTAGCTGATGTATCTCCAGCCCCTGTAGATTCCAGAAGAATGGCAGCTGGTTTGAATGGTTATAGCACTGCATCAGAGCGGACAACATATGGCACAAGGGATCTCAATCCAAGATATAATTCAGATAGAATTGCAGCTCCAGCTGCTTATGACCTCTTGAGTTCTCAAGAGCGTAATGTGAATTATGGTAACAAAGACCTGAGGAATCCGGACCGAAGTCTCGATAGATCTCTTGCTACATCACCACCTGCACGAGGGCAGGGTACAACTTCTCATAATGTCCCTTCAGAAAAAGAGTTGCCTGAAGAACGCCTTCAGGAAATGTCCATGGCAGCAATTAAAGAATTTTACAGGTTTCATGTTGTCTTATGCATGCATCTATTGTCTTGTTATGCAGTTTCAATTTTCCAAGTTCAGAGAAGTTTTCATCATGTGCGTGCTAGTGTATAGCTGCTTGCATTAAAACCCCTATACATTCATGCAGTGGTGATGTCCAGTTATTTTATCCATTGAAGGAACATCTAGCATATATTAGGGATTACATTGGAAAGTGAGAAATCAAGAGGGCTATCATATCTTCATTGTTTGTTTTGAACTAATAGATTTATCACTCAAATTTATTGGGGTGGAATTCTTTGGAGAAAAGATGGGCTGAAATTTTGAAATAAGAGGAGATGCTCAGTTTACTTGTTTTGTCCTCTTCCATGAAAGTGGTGGTGGATGAGCTTGTAACTTCTTTATCTGGTACTCACTTATCAAAAAACTTCTTTATCTGGTACCCTGTCAGATTTGGAACTCATGTGAAAGGCAGCTTTCTTGGGAGTTGTATAGTCTTCTATTTTATTGATGGGAACAAAGCCTTTCTGTAGATTATGTAAACATGCTAATAACTACCTGTGCTGACTTCCACTGGTAGTTACATTTAAGAATGTTCTTTCTTGACTTAAGTTAACATGTACTACTACTAAAAAAAAAAAATTCTATATACTGAATAACCTTTTTATTTCAGTGCCAGAGACGAGAAAGAAGTTGAATTTTGCATCAAAGATTTAAATTCCCCGAGCTTCCATCCCTCAATGGTATCTTTATGGGTCACAGACTCTTTTGAGAGGAAGCACATGGAAAGGGATCTTTTGGCTAAGCTTCTAGTCAATCTTTCGAAGTCTCGGGATGGCCTGTTGAGTCAAACCCAGCTCATTAAAGGGTAAATGATATTTAACCGTCTATTAGTCATTGTCTTTTCAGCTCGCCATTATTTAGATATAGATATATATATATATATATATATATATATATAGTGTTTGATTTACTTACTGCTGTTTCCCTCTTTCTGGCCAGGTTTGAATCTGTTCTGACTACTCTGGAGGATGCTGTAAATGATGCCCCAAGAGCACCAGAATTTCTTGGTGGAATCTTTGCCAAAGTCATTACAGAAAATGTGATCCCTTTTAGAGAGATTGGACGGTTGATACATAAAGGTGGAGAGGAGCCGGGTCATCTTCTGGAAGTTGGGCTTGCAGCAGATGTTCTTGGAAGCATCTTGGAAATAATAAAATCGGAGAAAGGGGATTCTGTCTTAAATGAGATGCAGGCAAGCTCCAATTTGCATTTTGAGGATTTTCGGCCCCCAGATCCCAACAGATCGAGGAAATTAGATAAATTTCTTTAGGGGATTTTGATGCTCATTGTATCTTGCTAGGGCAAAAAAAAAGAAAGAAAGAAAAATTGTTCTGTAGTATGTTAGGCTACTTATTAAATAATATTTTTCTGTGGGTTGGTAGGGATCTATATATGGGGTGTTCCTTTTCCTTGTCCTAATATTATTCTTGAAATGTAACTGCAATTATGAAAGGTTCAATCGAGCATCGGAAAATTTTTAAGTTTTCCAACTGATATTTTCTTGGTTATATGCGAGTTCATACTCGAGGCATATCAGTCTTCTTTTATTCTGTGAATTGTGATGCCTTCCAAACCTGAATACGTTGTGAAATTCCATGTGAATTTCTTTGGGTCGTATTAATATTTAGTTGTTTTGAAAGCTATGAAACATGGTGGTGTTTTAGTGATTTAGAATCTCCAAGTTTGCAGGCTTTAATGGTGATATTTCTGTGTCTTGGATTGAACAGTCCTAATATGACCCTTTTATGCATCATGATATGTTGCTTGTGACCGATCGCTTTGCCTTCAAATTGAACTAAAATGTCAAATTTCATGACCTAAAACAAGAAGAAAGAGTTCAATTACAAGTAAATTAGGGCTACTTAAGGAGGTACTTTGTGACAAATTCCAAATGGGATAAAATTCAATTAAGATGTATTGTGCATTCGTTTGTTCGGGCCTCATGTCAATGGCTGACTTGGCGACGTACTTTGTGCTTGATGCTGACTAAAGTTCCTCAAGATTCTCTTCGAGTGACCTGATTTTTTAGTTCAATCAACTTCCACTCCCTAGGAATCCTTATCTAACTCAGAAATTCCATCCGGATTGAAGACGCTGCTTGGCAGAAATTCATTTGCAAAAGAGTTTTCTAGTACTTCAGCCCTTTCTTTGGGAGTTCCTGATTGTAAGTTTATACAATGGAAGGATCCATTTTCTCTGTAGCCTGATGTTTAAGAAGATAAACGACAAGATGAAAGGCCGGATTCATGCTGGGGATGAACAGGTAGGACCAAGTGTGTTTTACATGATTGTTGCTTTGTTATAACGGTAGAATATGAGATTTTCTTGTAATCGTTTTCTTCTGTCACAAGTGAGGATTATTAATAAATTATGATTTTGTCCTCTTAAAATAAATATAACACAGTAGAATATGTAGCTATGAATAACTCTTGAACCCTTTACTATAAATTCACAAAAAGTAGCCTTCCTCGATTTACAGCACTCATTACAGTCCGTCCAAGAATATGGTAAAACACATGGGCGTGCACACGCACAAAGACATTGGTATATATTAACTAAACCATCTCTGGTATGTACAAATACATGTACCATTCTTCTATTAGAATTAAACCTTCATTTTTATGGGGGGTGGGGGTGTTCTTTCCCATTGCATTTCTATGTTTTCTTTGAGCAAGATGTACACAGACACAGGTACATTCTTTGGGTAATAGTATCATAGCTAAAGTTTTGAATATCAGTTGCTTCTATACACTGATATAAGGTAGAGTCCAATTCACTGAGGTGCCAAACTGACTGTTTCAGCCAATTATTAAAATCTTTTTTTGGGACTTCTTATTCAATATCTATAGATGGGGTGGGGGAGGAGCTAAAGAAGGTACACCCATTTATTTATTCAAGCAACTGTAAAATCTGTTCTTTGTTTACTGCTTCCTCTGGTTATTTTTTAAAAGAACATAAACTGCAACTAATGGCAACATAAACCCTGAATATTGTGTACCGAACACGGGGTTTGGAGATATAAAAGTTAGTTCCTCCAATAAAATCCATCACATATTCATATCCAATGTTTCTTTAACGATTAAGAAAACCCTTTTCCTCAATATTATTGAAAACAAAATATAGTTCATAAAACAAATATTAAAAACTATAGGGAGAATTGTCTTGTATATACATCGAATGGTTGGCAGGACGTCAACTGTGGTTCCTGTTAACAAATAAAAAACAAATAAATAACGTGCAGAAACAGTTTAACAACCTAATACCATCACTTGCTTAAAAACAGGACTTTGGACATAATATGAAATATATTTGTAGTGAAATGTGTCCAATCAGCTTCAATTTCTATGTGTGTTTGGAAACAACTAGCAACTGACTGGAAGGATCCACTTTTAGTTCCCCATATATAAATTCCCAAGGCAGCATGCCGGGAATACTAAAGTGGATATCAGAGGCAGAACTTTCAGTCATTCTGCAGCATTATGGATTAACCAACAATATAGCAAACACATACCTGTCTTAGCCCTCCACTAGCACTGCCTCCTGTCAAAAGCATGCTGAGAAGAGATGTCACAGCACCACCACCCATGTCGTTACTACCTGTACTTCGAATTGCTGAACGCATTGAATTTAGTATTGCCCCATATGTATTCCCATGCCCACGCTCAATTGCTTGGATAAAGCAGAAAGTCATGGCACCTGTTGATGCGATCCTTGATAGAGCCTGTCCCCAACAAGCATCAGAATTACATAACATAATTTTTTTTGTGGTTCTGTTGGTGTTCTTTACATTTATTATCATCGTCATCATGATGTCACTAAAACAAGTATAATTATAAACTGTACCAAAATATCTACTTAAGACTTCCAAACTTACAGATGTATCAGCCGAGGTCTGATCATCATCACAACCACTAAAGGAAATAGCTTCTCCCCCACTTGTTCCTTTCCATACACCTGATCGGGGGCGATGATCCTCCCATATATATTGTCCGGTCCTAGTGCCAACAAGAAAAGAAAAATCACGGTGAAAAAAATTGGAATGCTGGGGACTTAATAAGAACTAATTGCGAAGGGGAATAACTTGGTCCCCAAGATACATTAGTATCATAAACTACGAACACAAAAGCAAGAAAATTCGAGAAACAAACAGAACAGTAAATCTGCCGAAATCCCCCCTCAAAAAAAAAAAAAAAAAAAAACCAAAAGTAAAGGTGAAGATAACAAATAACCTAAAGTTTGGGAAATGGTTACAAAAAAAAAAAGGCCGAGGAAAGAAAATCCAAAATTTTTTATACATAATATTTAGATCATACATGATACCCAAGCAAAGTCAGATAACACAGACATACTGAACGAACAGCATATATATATAAATATACATTCAATATTTCAAAAACCGTTAAGGGTGCAAAGAAGTGACCGGTAAAATATATCACAATAAAAACTGGACGGCCCTCTCATTAGAAGTTATAGATTTTGAAACATTTTTTGGTCTTCCCACAAAACATATCCCCATATGTTTTTTGATAAGCAACATTACCATACGTATAGGCTGTAAATATTTGAAACAGAAACCAACCTGTTCATCCGGCAAAGGAATGGCAAATCTAGTACAGTGCCACTATGGCAAGAATCTATTATTGCATGAAGCTTAACACCATGAGGAAGTGGTCTAACAATTGTTGCATTGATTTCATCATCAACAATCATACCCTGAGTTTTGAAGTCCAAGGGGCATAGAGTTTCATCATATCCGTCAACTTCATCACCGTTATAGTTCCTCTGTCGTGAACCATGACCAGAATAGTGAAACAGCAGGGAATCTCCTGGTTGACAACCTTGTACAAGCCAATATAATGCCATTCTAATATTGTATTTTGTTGGGATTTTGTATGGATCAGTTTCTTCTTCTGCATTTTATATTTCAGGTAAGAATGTTCACTAAAAAAATTTTAGAATAAAGAACAAAAATGCTTTGCTGAATGGATCCGGAATGAAAATAATAGTCAGAGACATAAAAAGATTATGTAGCTGTTAGAGGCAATAGGCATGCTTCATTCCATGATTTCTAGTGAAAATGCTAATGACATTTCAATGAAATCTTTTGCATTGATTTCTCAATACATAGTTTGCTTCTTCCTTATTTGATTGCCAAGAAAATTTGAAATAAAGCCATTGAAAAACCTTTTTTGTCTCTTAGTTTCACAACTAGACATGACACTAGCAATTAGTTTAACTCATACAATTTTCATCTAAAATGAATATAGCACAAACTCAACCTGGAAAGTAACACCTTCACATGGCAAATTAAATGCATGCCCTCTGCGTAATATTAATATGTTAAGTGAGACCAGGTGATGACTTGTACTAAGTATTGATAGAGCTGCCTTGGATTGCCTCTGTGAGATTAAACCGGTTATTTGTATCACTATGTAGGGTGTTGTCCCATGGGTCTCATAAAGTTAGCATGCAAAACATCTGCGATGGATGGCAGAAGTGAACTATATATTGAGTAAGAACATAAAGTTAGGATAAATAGTTTGCTTCTGCTTCATTTAAAAAACCAGCTTGATAACATTTTTCTTGTGGTGTTGTATTTACTTTCACTGATTTTGGTGTTTATGTTTTAAAACTATGTAAGTACAATAAGGATGAGTCTGCAGGCCAAAGTAAGTTAGGAGATCTTGACATAGTAAAGAATTGAATAATAAGTGTTTACAGATTGGCACATGGGCTATAACAATTTCGTTAGGCTTATTTTGTGACAATATGATTTTCCATAGTTTTGATATGTTGGATTAGTTATATTCATTAGTTTGGGGTTTACTAAAGTGCTTAGTGTAAATGAAGTTTTGATGTTTACAGAACTCTTAACACCTGGTCTAATGGATTGTAAGAATGCAGTATTCCATGGGACGGAGGTGTTAAAGAAGCAGGTTGCTTTTGGGTTTTCTCCTAAGGCCACACTAAATGAAAAACCTATACACACACTCCATGCACCATTATCCAAAGGGGTAATCCATCAAATTAGCAGTGTTTAATAACTATATAACAGTATTTAGTTCAATACTCCCTTGCATATAAAATATCCACCTCTACCATACTGTCGATAGCTACTTATATGCACCTAACAGTTCTCTCATTAATCCCATTCATGGAAGGAACAAATCAAGCCTAATATCTCATTTCCAGAGCAAGAAAACCTATTTTTTAATATCACTCGAGAACATTTTTCATTCCCACCACCCTCTAAAAATGGCTGCAAATTAGGCAAATAAACAGAGATGTACCATTTGTATAAACTATCATCTGAAATTCTAAAAGCCATAACTCGCAGTCGCAGCTCTCGTTAAAACTTGCATCAAAAGCTGATATCTCATACGAAAAGTTCCTTAACTTTGTTGGTGAAAACTTTTGCTTGTCCGGCACATGTAAAAGAAAGTTCCATTAAATGGCATTTTGCTGATCTCAAAAGCATCCAAACGAGCCTACTAAGTTGACCAGGATGTCAAAGGAATCGAAAACCCAGATATCAGAATTGGAGTTCTCAGCAATAACCGTAACAACACAAAGAAACATGCTATAACATAAACAACCAAATTTGGACATATTCAAGGAGATCATGAAGACAACACAAGAGAATTTGTTTAAAACCCAGAACCTAAAGCAACCAAATTTATGAGTTCATATGCAGTCAATACACATACACAGACAAATAGAAACATACATATACATACCGGTGAGCATGATAATGGAGTCCTGGGGGAACTGGAACTTGTTGATAAGGAGATAGCGCATGCAATTGGCGTCGTTGATGCACCCCTTGAGCTCGTGCGTCGTGTACCTGTACGATATCCCGCATATAACCGCCCTCTTCCTCCCGTGCGCGTTCGGAATCGGGCCCGGGGGCGCCTGGCCGTATGGCGAAGGAGCAGGAGGCGGCGGCTGCGAAGCGGAAGGGAGGGGCGGAGTGTGGGACGAAGGAGGCGGCACTGCGCGGGGATCGGCCACGTGGGTAACAGCCTGGCAGATGGCGCAGCGGATGGATCGGGCGCCCGGCGGAAGCTGGAGAGGGGTGCGGCAGCTGGAACAGTTAATAAGCATAAACATGGTCGATTTCGTAAACTTCAAGGAAGTTTTGTTTCAATTCAAGGCCTGAAATTTTTGGTCTGGAATTGAGCGAAGTTGAGAGATTCGGAGAACAAGAATTATTATCATCATGATATTTTAACAAAGAGTAATTCATCATTTTAATTCTCATCCTCATCTTATGATATACATTTTATAATTATAAATTATTTATTATATTGTATTTATAAATCTATTATCTAATATTACATCATGATATATAAAAAAAAATAAAAAATTATGAATAGATTTCTTCTTTAACAAATAGTTATGATTTCATTAGCTTTAAAAGTTAAAAATGATTTAATTTAGAGTAAAATTCTCTATTCTTAGAAGGGATCAAATTCATGCACTCACTTTTAAAAATAAAATTGAATCTATCATTAAAAAATAATTTTTTTTTTCCTCAAATTTACTTATCTTTTTTTAAAAAAAAGTGCATAATTTATACATTTTAAATTTGTAAATATTAATTCTCATCAACTTAAAAACAGATAATATGAAAATATAAATAATAATTTAAGAATAAAATAATTAATTTTTAATTAATTTCATCTACAAATTAGATGTGGCACGTTGGTCCAATGCAATTAAGTTTATTATATATATATATATATATATATATTTTGCAATCGATTTTTTATTTTTATTTTTTAATGTGAATATTAGTGAGTCAATTTTGATTGGCCGAGGAGGTTGGAAATTTGAATGCATATTTGAAATTTCTGACATTAAGATCCAATCAGGGAGAGTTATGGCAGACAGGGATAGTGGTGATGAGAGTTTTGAGGGCCTAGCCATTGGAAGAGTGGGCCACACCTATTTCCTTAGAGCATTCCCAATAGATCATTCATCTTATTCTTTAAAATACATCATCAAAATCTACTTTTTTTTATTTTACATACTGACTTTTACAATATACTATACATTAGCTTATCTATTTTTTATTCATATCATTTAAATATTATACTTTTTAATTTTTTTTATTCATTTCAAATATTTTCTCTAACTATCAATGATATCCTCATATCTTTTGATATTTTCAACATCTTCCCATATACAATGTTATATAATTATGTTCTATTTTAAATTAATCTAAATTTATAAGTTAAATTAAAATATAAATTAATTCAAAAAAAAAAAATTATATCTATCTCTCTACAAAACTCTCTAAAGAACAGAGAACGTACAATAATTGAAGGGAAATATTAGACTTGCAGTAATGGAAGGGAAATAATACTGTCCAAGGAAAGAAAAATAAAAATCTGGAAAAAAATACTGGACTTGCAGTTATTAAAGGGAAATAATACTGCCCAAGGAAAGAAAAATGAAAATCTGGAAAAAATATTGAGGAAGGGAAGTGTAAGAAATAAACAGATGGGGTGTGAAAAGAGGTTGAATTTAAATAAATTAAATCACGGTAGGAGAGGTGAAAATACATAGATGAGAGAGATATAATTAAAAATTATTTACAAGTGTTAATAGTTACCGCTAGATGTAGCGGTAACACTGTAGCTAATTGTAAATTGTAGATGAAATAAAGCATCCGTTGGATGCCACTTTTAAACAATTTTCTTCAAATTATACAAAAAGAAGGGTTTTACAAAACCTGTTAGGAGTGCTCTTAGTGACATCCCACTTTTACCTCGTTGATTGGCTCTTCAAATTGTTTTTGAGAAGGTTGAATTATTATTTATACAGATAATTTTTAAAGATATGATATCTTATGATAATATAAAAGTACATGTCATAAAAACTTGATCCACAATACCACAAACATTATAATAATAATATTATTTTTTTTTTTATCATAGTATCAAATAGAACTTCTTAATTCTCCAATGAGGATTGGTGCGGAAAATAAAAAAGGGTATCATATGAAAAAATTTATGAGTTTAATTCATCTCATAAAATCGGTTTTATAAGAGATGATTGTTCATTCTTTATAAACATGTCCAAGGACCAAGACCTTGTCTGCAGGTAATGTGAAATTATTTCTCAACATCATAAACATCTTAAACTATAATTTCGAAGAGTTCTCAATTTCATATTCAATTTTATTCACAATTGATAAGTTGATACATAAATGCAAATTTGATATTGTTTAGTATATTTATCTTGAATGATAAAACAAATAATCATGAATTTTTTTTGTATTTATCTTTAAATGAATAACAAGACATTTAGACAAAACACAAATATATTATGTAAAATCATGGAAAAATGAGTCGAATAAACTCTTTGATTTTACATGATTAATTGAAATAAACTAGACAATTATTTTTATGAACTTCAACACATTTTGGATTATAAAAAGAATAATTCAAATAATTCTGATGAGGCACATCCCAGCTTCCATCAATTATAAAGATTTTTATGGCAATTATGCATTTTAGATAAATGTAAATTGTAATAATGTTTTTACACAACTAAAAGCCCGTTCTGAAGAGCATATGTTTCAGAATGGGCCTCCACATTTGAAAGGCCTCAAAACCCATCCCACGGTTCATAATCCGAACGCATAAACCCGTTATGAGGAGCATATGTTTCAGATATGGGCCTCGACATATTCATAAGCCCAAATTGTGAAAGGCCTCAAAACCCATCCCACTGTCCATAATCCGAAACGCATAAACCCTAGGGTATCAAATCTTTTCACCCACGGGCTTATATAAGCAATCAACCAAACGAGGACTCGTCGATTGGCCGCTCGCTCAGGAACGCTCCAGTCTCGGCGGGTTTCTTAGGGTTTTCTGCTTATCCAAAAATGGTACTCTCTCCTTCCTTCGTCGACTCTTATATCGGAGTTTGATATGAGTTATTTTTGCACATCAATATGTATACTTTTGTGGAAATTGATCTGATTTATAGTTTTTGCGATCGAGAATACTGTTAACTCAGTGCGCATAACAGGTCTGGTTTAGAAAACCATGGAAACCTCTACGGAGATAATAAAGATGAAAAAGTCTAGATTTCTCGCTATGTTCTTAGGTGTGGTTGAATTTGAATATGATGGTTATTTCTGTTTTGAGTATTGTATCGTTCTAGATCCGAAAAATCAGCTTAAGTAGGTAAGTCGATGTAGATATGGTGTCGTTGAGTCGGGTCTTAAGGCAATGGAGGAGTTTACTTGCTCGTTTATATTTGGCTTTTAAGCTTTCAGTTTCTAGTATTTGAGCTTCAGTTGGGGCAGTAATAGTCCTAGAAAATGCAGCCTAGTATAGCTTTAAATATTGGTATAGATTGTTGATTTTTTTCTTTTCTTTTCATGAGATGATGTTTTTGGTTTAGATGGTGTGATATTCCGCTATATTTCTTTGTTGTGAGGGTGGTCCTGTATGTAAAGGACCAATGGTGTATGACATTTTTAACGTCATTACGCCTTAGTAGGTGGTAGGTAATTATTGCGATGCCTATTGGGATGGTATGTGTGGGTTTTGTGCCTTGAGCTCTTTGGTGCTGGTTTTTGCAACTCGTACATTTATTCTTTTAATTTCTAAGTAGCATCTTGTGCATTTTTTTTTATGTATCTTTGAGCTTTGATTCTCTTATATTTGGTTTGATTCTGTAGGCTGGTACTCAATGAGTTTCCTGTTGGTATTAATATTGTTTTTGAAAACTCCTATTTCTGTAATTTCATAGTCATGGGTGGTGCCTTAATTTTGCATTTCTATCTTTTTGATGGTATGCAGACTAAGAGAACCAAGAAGGCCGGTATCGTTGGGAAGTATGGTAAGTTCTATGGGCTTATTTTCCCTTGATAGGAATTTTTTTTTAAGCTTAATTGGACGATGTGCTCCATTTTTTTTATCTATTCATGCTACAAGGTTAGAAAGATTGTTTATTATAGAAGAAAGGAATTAGAACTTGTAGTTATGTGATGTCTTGGCCATTTCCTCATCTAAGATTCTGGGTTGTCATAAATTTGAGACTTTAATAGTCTAGATTACTCTTGAGATCTTTATTGTGATGCTGGTTTTGGATATTATGGACTGAAAGCAGTTTGATTTTTCTGTGCTGTATCATAAACCTACTGATTAAAAAAATTGTATCATAGATCATTGTGTTTGGATTTGTAGGAGGAATATATTTCAGATTAAGCTGTATAGCCTTTTTTTTCTGTCTGCAACAACAATTCAGCACCTATTTTAACCCATGTTCCTCCAGTTATCTCTGTTACACTGTGTATTGGTTGGGAATGTATGCTGCATGTTTGTGCCTAAGCAAGGTGGTGGTACTTATCCTATTATATTTCAGGCACTCGATATGGTGCCAGTCTCAGAAAGCAGATTA
Organism: Juglans cinerea; assembly: GCA_961763995.1. NCBI lineage: Eukaryota > Viridiplantae > Streptophyta > Magnoliopsida > Fagales > Juglandaceae > Juglans > Juglans cinerea. The sequence goes on along the minus strand of CAUIVZ010000015.1, from coordinate 21,505,941 downwards.
AGAAGATGGAAGTTAGCCAACATAGCAAATACTTCTGCGAATTTTGCGGGAAGGTCTCTTTCTTTGTTCTTTGGTCTTATCATTTAATGACCACTCTTGAGGCTTTTCTTTGTTTCTACACGAAACTTCACTGGGGTTCAGCATATGTTGGCTTTGGATCATGCAATAATAGTAATGGTGTATTTTGCAGTTTGCGGTGAAGAGGAAGGCTGTGGGAATCTGGGGTTGCAAGGATTGTGGAAAAGTGAAAGCAGGAGGTGCATACACATTGAAGTAAGGATTTTCCTCAAGTTCTACTTTGTTAGTCATATATACTTATATTTTTGTAGTTGATGGTTCTAATTGCTGTTCGCTGCTCGAATTTGACAGTACTGCTAGTGCTGTGACTGTTAGGAGCACCATTAGGAGGCTGAGGGAGCAGACTGAGAGCTGAAACTGCATTCACATGTTTTTGTCTTTAATTTTGACATTATCAATCAGAATGTAGTTCTTGAGAGATGTTTAAACTAAACAAAAATGGATTTATCTTTTTTGTTTTTATATTTGTTTCAATCAATGCCTTGGATGCAGACTATAAGAGCACAGATTCAGCTGGCTATTCGGTTATCATTTATCATTTTTTTTTGTTTTTCTGGCTGGTATTGCATGATGACATATAAAAATGAGGTTGATATGAGATTGCAATTTTTGTCTTTTAAATGAAAACATAGGCACTTCTTCGCAGAATTGGCGTTTTACCACTTCTCAGTGTGCCTCAATTACGCTGTCTTCGTCTTCACTTTCCCACCACTATTTCTTGTTGCTACTATTTTATTACGATAACATAATTTGCTATTTCGAGAGTTTGATGTCTAAATTTGCAAGATGTTTTCAAATAAATTTCCCGGTTGATTCAATTCTTTTTAATGATTCGCGAATGTGATGGAATGCATACACTTGTACAATAATAATAACCAGACGTTGAAAAAACGACCATAAAAGGTCCTTTTAGCCAACTGCTTGCTTCAACGCCTAATTTTAGCATAAATGCAGACCAACGACTGCAACACCTTCCTATATTTGTGCTCCTTAAACTTTAAAGCAACAACATATTCAATTAGAAATTCACGCTGAACCTCTTCAAGAAACTAGGAATACTCCACAAAATCAGTAATTCCTTCAGAGAATAGCTTTTCTAATGGCTACCTGATTTGTTTTGGTAAGAATTGGTGTAGTTTCCAGTGGGCAGTTGCTGCCCCAGGAGAAGCTGCTAGCTCAGTGTTGCCACAAAGTGACAAGCATCATCCTTGTTAAGGCCCGATACACAAAATCATCTCATTTCATATAATTTCATCATTACAACTTTTTCAAGCTTCCATATAAAATATAATAAACAATTCAACTTTTTCAAATTTTAAAATAAAAATAATGTTAAAAAATTACATTATAATAATATTTTATTTAATTTTTAACAAAATATTTCATCTCGTCTCATCTGAACTGCATAACCAAACGAGTCACATTGAACAGATATCAAGTTTTCTAGCCATCCTCTCCATTTCACTTACCGTATTTTTGATGATAGATCATTTTATTAATTATATTTCGCTTATTATATCACTTAAAAAAATAAAAAGGTAATAATTGAAATGGGGAGAAAACCCTTATCCGCCACAACAGTACTTATGAGTTGTCACCTCGTGTCTTTATTATTAGAATGAGGAACATCACTTTAGCATTATGAAACAATGGCGCGGATAAGGTTTACCAAGACACCAACAAGTACCAGTTAGCAAAAATGGAAAATTAGAGAGCAGTAGATTTGTTACATCTATTGTTAACCCCTCCAAATACCAACCGACTCAAATACTACATTGGCTGGGTTGAGGTTTTACCTCGGCACCGGCACCGGCACCGGCACCGGCCTTTATATTACATCTACCTCATCTTTACAAAAATGGTAGTGAGATTGAAAAACAAAAAATTAGTTGAATATTTGATATGGAATTTCTCATCATCAACCCTCTCTCTCTCTCTCTCTCTCTCTCTACAATCTTGAAGCAGTATAGCTGACCATTCCACTCCTCTTCAGAGATCTTCCTCTCTACTCACAGGGGTTCCAAGAGGTACCATAAAATGAATCCTCCCAAAGCAAAAGGCCGAAGAGAAGATGACAAGATAAAATGCAAATCTGCTCGGTGAGGAAAACAAGATAAGCCATTGTCCCGACGCTGCTGTCACTCATTAAAGGAGCACAAGCTGCAGTTAGGAGTCTCAAATGATTGGAATTGGGATATTCTCATTGTTACTATTATGGTGTATTTGTTTTTGTGCAGCCTTAACTGCAGCTACTCTAGCTGCATTGGCTGCCCTATTGGCTGCTGCTACTGCCCTGTTGACTCTTTCATCTACCTTGGCCACATCATAGGCTTTCTCTGCTGCTCGCCGAGCTTCCTGATTGTCAACCAGAATAGCAGAACCAATCAGGAAAATCCCTAAAAAGTTACATAAATTGCTAAATCAACTGTCCAAAGTTTGTTATTCTGTTTCTCCCTCCTGGTTCTCATGCATGTACTGATAAATATGTAGAGTTATACAACACTATATTTGTGTTGCATTCACCAGTAACACGTTTTACATAGAACAGGCAAAAAGATGTTTGGGGATTTGAAGTATTACATGACGATGAGTAGAGAATTGGATAATGAATAAAGATCTTGCATCAAGCAAACAAATGCAGGCACGAATTAAATTTTATTTAAATGAGCTTGAGGTAAATATCTTCCAATGGGAAAGTGCTAATAATGTGCATGAAAAACTGGACATACATGCCTGCAGTTTTTTTTAATATATATAAGTATATATGCCTGGCAATTACATCAACAGTAAATATAAAACAAACCATACATTTGGAAAATTCAAGACAAAACAATTCTTTTGGTGCAATATATAACAGCCAGGGGAGAAGATAGGATAATCCAGATTATGATTGCAAAACCATAACACACGTAGGCATCAACTGTTGTTAAGATATTTGGAGCTTACTTATTAAAAAAAAAAAAAAAAGATATTTGGAGCTTTACAGTATTAATGTAGGAATTAGAGTACCTGCACTGCATTGAGTATTTTGGAATGATAGACAGCAACAGGAGATACAGGGGCAGTAGTGTTCTGTGTGCTTGGAATGTCAAGAATGCCATTCTGCCAGTGACCAGATTGTGTTTCACCATTTCTGAAAGTGTACATTCCAAGCCCTTGCCTTCTACCTTCATGCCAGGCTCCCTCATATTGATGTCCATTTGCAAAAGAATAGACCCCAAAACCATGCATCTTGTCCGCAAAATATTCTCCAGCGTATGTGTCCCCATTTCTAAACAAATAAAAATACATGAGTTGGAACAAAGTATAGGATCAAAACTTCAAATATTAAAAATTTCAGTTTTGTTTTTTCTTTTTCGCACTCCGGGTGGGGGGTGTTGGGGCATGGTACTTGATAATGCTGCCATAGATATATGAACAGATGCATAATCAACAATGAAACTTACTAATTGATACTCAGGATGGAAAGATAGATTAGGAGATCATTCTAAATTCATGAAGAAATGAAACTTGATGCGCAGGTGTGTGAATGTGCATTAGTATAGACATGGGAGAGAGAGGTGGGAGGGAGAGGGGGATAGGCATTCCACCTATTGAGTAAGAACTAAATTGGTGTGTGGGTCTAAAACGACTGAGAGATAACATTCAGGAGCTATTTAACTTTGGGAATACACACCTAAGATTGAAAAAAAAAATCCACAGGAAAATGGAGTGGGGAACAAGCAAAGAAATAAGGATAATATTTAATTATTAAAGAAACAATGAATAGAATAGAAGGCGATACTTATTTACTAAAGGTAGATCTTCATACACGATAGTACCATCATTGGTTCACCATTACAGCTTTAACTAGTTATAGCTGCTTTGATAAGCAGATCTTTATAAATCCAGTTAAAAGCACAGCATTAAAAACAAAACATAATTAACTTTAAACCAGTCATTAGAGGAAGAGATAATGCTGACACCCTTGTGCCTTAAAGATTACAGCTTTAAGCAATAAAATAACTAATACTCAAGCACTAAAAGAACAGGCCAAATTACTGCGATATCATCCAGAATTTCTATATTTTCTGCCTATAAAAAATAATATTCTCTCTAATCCAGAAGGACCCAACAGAAAACATGACCGATTAGGTTCATCAATCTCTAACTTAAAAGAATCTACTACAACATAATGCTAAAAAATCTAAACCTAATCTCAATCATCTAAACGAATTCAAATACATAATAAGCAAGCAATACAAGTACACAAACAAGTATTAGCAACGAAAGATCAATCAAAAATCAAACACACCCAAGAGCTATCATAAAATTTAACATCAGGTGGCACAAAAATCCATTCTTCAATCATTGATAACCAAACCAAAAAAGAAAATTGACGATTCTTTTCCGGACCTGAAATGGTAGTGACCAAAGCCGTGCTTGACGCCCCATTTGAACTCCCCGACATAACGACTCCCATCCTCGCAGGTATGCACTCCACACCCATGACTCTGTCCATTAGCCCATTCCCCGGCATAAACATCACCGGTATAAAACCGATACACCCCAAAACCATTCCGAAGCCCCTGCCGATACTGCCCACGATAACGGCTTCCCCTGGCCCACGTCTCCACTCCATAGCCGTCATACTTGCCATCGATCCAGTTGCCCTCGTATCTTCCACTCATGTAATAGTAATACACTCCACTCCCCGAACACTTTCCTTTGTGAAACTCGCCCTCGTACACGTCACCGTTGCTATAGACCTGGACCCAACACCCCGAATTTGCTCTCTTTTCGGGTTTGGAACGCGACCCAATTGACCAAAACACCGGCAGAGGCGGCCGGGAGTTGGGCGAGCCGTTGGAGAGCTTAATCGGGAAGGACCGCGCGAGGAAGAGGCGTATGGAGGGGAGGCGAGGAAGCGCGAGGTTAAGCGAGAACAAGAGGGCGGCGGAGAAGGCGAAGGCGGAGAGGAAGTCGAGGAGGAAGGAGTGGCTCGGATGGGACACCAAGAAGTAGAAGAACGGGAGGGCAAGCAAGAGGATCAGCCGCAGATGGACCCGCAATCGTCGAAAGTGCTTGGCTTTGCGGAGAGCTCGATACAAAAAGGTCTTAAAGGCGAGCGAGACGGAGAAAAGGGAAGCGTTTTGGGGACTGAATTGCGGTGGGTGCGAGTGGAATTGGTAGATGGTGGGGGATTTGGAGAGGGATGAGTGAGCTTGGGTCAAAAGGGTCCGCTTGTAAGGGGTTGACGAAGAGGAAGAAGAAGGAGAAGGAGGGGTAATTGGGACATTATGATGTAGCTGTTGGTGGGAGGGGGATTGAAAATGAAGAGAAGAAGAAAGGTAGGGATGAAGAGATTGTTCGGGGTAAGGGGAAAGCTGGGAATTGTAAGAATGTTTGTGGTGGATAGAGGAGGGAGGAGGAAAGACGAGAGGAGGGGTTGGATTGAAATCGGAAGAGACGCCGCTGCTTTCTTTTCCGATCTGAACTTCGGATTTCTTTTGATGCATTACATATATAGAAAAGAGAAAACTCCTCTTCTTTCCTTACTTCTCTGTGACTTGTTTCGCTTCTGATTAAACTCGAGAACTCTCTCTCTTTTTCTCTGCGTGTTGGTTGTGTTGCTTTTATTTTTGAATGAATTCAAATGGGTTTGGCGTATTTTTCAATGGCAAACGCTTTAGGTGTTGGTGATGTTGTTTCTTTCAGAGAGAGGGAGAGAGAGAGCAGCGGCGTGTGCGTGAAAGTTTATGGTAGAGAGACTGAGAGAGAGAGAGAGAGAGAGAGAGGATGGTTTTTGAAAGAACGAAGAGATGTAGATCGGTTGGGAGGGGAGGACGTGGACTCGTGTATCCTCATGAATTTACTAACTACTTCCTTCCTATTTTTTCTCTCGTTTGAATAATAAAAATCTATTTTCTGACATAATATTATAATAATTATTATAAAAAAATGATGTTTGCAAGCATTTATGATATTAAAATCCTTCAAAAACCAAGTTTGATGAGATACTTTCAGTTCCATTTGACATGAAATAGCATCTCAAAATATTTGTTGAGAAAAACAAAATGTGTGAATGGAAATTTTTTTGTATTTTTGAAAATTAAACATGCATTTAATGTTAGATTGTAAAATGCCTATTAAAAAAAATAATAGTATGGAAGGTTGTCCGTGGCGACAGGGCGGAAAATGACTCTAATGTTTAAGTTAGTAAATATTTCTTAAAAAAAAAAAAAAAAAATAGAGGAAGAGAAAGCTAAAGTTTTTAGAAATTTTCAAAAAAGGATATGCCATTTTCACTTGATATTGTGGTTTTTTGAAATTTAGAAAACCATTAACCATTACTCAAAGTTTAGGGAACCCCTCACAATTCGCCTTGGAGCTAGTTTGAATAGTAGAGTATTCTGATTACTATTTTTTATTTTATTATAACTTTTTATATATTTTTCATTGCTGTTTAATATTATTTTATTATTTTTTCATTACTATTAACAGAATATTTGAGATCACTTCATTACCCAAATACAACCTTAGTGTCATTTTAAAAATCAAGGGAAGTTAACTACACCCTATTAATAATAAATAACATTTCATGTGTCAAAGTTATAATATTCGTATTAATAAATATTATTTTTGGGCCTATAGAAAAATAACTAGAGATTTTTTAATTGCTTCTAAAATATTTTTTTTTTCTTTTGATGTTAATGGATTTAAATATATGGTTTGAACTTTGAGTAGGTGTATACATTGAATGATTGAAATGTTTGAAAATATAAACTTTCTGATACGCCGTAGCTTTTGAATTGACATTCCATTCTCAATTTTCTAAAAGAGAAAAAGGTATCATTTTGGCTTTTCATAGTATTCATGTGCTATTGATTACATTTTGCAATAGCTTTACTGTATTAAGTTCTATAATAAATCATTTTAATTTATCTTATCTCATCATTATAATTTTTTTAAAATTTTTAAACAAAATATAATAAATAATTTAACTTTTTTAAATCTCAAAATAATATTATATTAAAAAATAATATTATAATAATATTTTATTCAACTCATCTAAAACCATCTCATTTCATCTCACTATCAAAACCAGCCATACCAAAAAAAGGTCTCCACTTTGGTGAAGATAAAAGTTGGAAATGGGATGATTTTATTTATGAAACTTCTAAAATAAAAATGAATTTAAAAATTTAAGATCACGAGTTAATTAAAAATAATAATAATAAAAAAAGATTCACAACTTTATTCTCAACATTTTTTAAAATTCTAATTTTTCAGGCCATATTGGAATTTTTATCTATTTGTTCTCTTGCTATCTCTTGCTGGTTCTATGCATAGATCAGAAGCTTTTAGGTTTTTTACATGCAAAAAAGGCAAAATAATTTAGTAACCCAAGAAAAAAAAGGTGAGACCCTAACTTTGTAGACAGAAACTAAATAATCAGAGTATCACAAATAGAAAAATGGTGTTTCACAAGTCTAATCTGCCTCAATGCTTCTGTTGTTGTTGTTGATGGAGATTGATTGCTTATCAATAAATGAGTAAGAACAAAAGAGACTCTCAAATAAGGAAGTTTCCGATATGATTATCTATTGTTATATATGAATCTAATGGACAATGATAGCCATTGACAACTCTATTTTTGTTCTAATTATCATTATAATTATTATTTTGATAAGCTTAGTCCTTTGATTTTTCTGTACTCATGAAAAAAAAAATAGTTCAACAAGGACTGAATTTTATTATTATTATTATTGTTGTTGTATTTCCATTTTTTCTAGTTCTTCGTCTCATTCATTTGAATCCGAATATATATATATATATTTTAATTGAAAATGAACTAAATCATTAATAAAAAAAATTATTTTATTTATAAGTCAGTATATAAAACACACCATTCACGAACATGGCAGTGAAGTAGATTGTTCTATTGATAGGAAGTGTTTATCGCTTTCATTTTAGTTGGAAACTTGCCGCAGTAGATCATCTTTTCACCCAACACAATCTAGTGCTGTATACTTTTTTCAAAAAAGCAATCCCTAACACTCCTTACACATGCCATGAATATGTTTGTTGCATAATGCGTGCCAAACAAATTCTCTTTATTTTATGCATATAATAAACATGTATGGATAATGGAAAGATGGGTCACATCTCTTAATAATGTGTAAGGGGAAGAGAATAAATGGGACATAGGATCAGGATTTGAATGGACTAAGATCATATGTCCAGTTATATATTAGTGCTTTGCATTTTCTGATCGATCCACAGCCCAATGCATTAAATTGTATATAATGTTTTCAACGACATATAGAAAAATACCGAAGTTTTCCAATGAATACTTTGAACATGATCATGACTGAAAAGAACCAGCCAATATCTTTCTTAAATACCATGATATATTGCTTTTGTCAAGCCCTTGGATATCCCTAATGATTTTGAGATTTACAACTCTTGCATATTCTATACTCAACTGCAAAATCATAAAAGGCAAATCAGGCAAAGGAAACCGCAATGCCCTCAGCCCAAGATAAGGAGAGAAGCTTACAAAGGCTCTGCTAAATTCATGAAAATAAAAGAGTGGTTTTGCAGTGCTAATAGGCAAATTTCCACTTTAAACATTTTCATTGACAAATCAATTGTAGTACTATAGCATTTCATCTTGCCTGTTAGAGCCACTCATATTTTAAACATAAACATGAGGAAAGATGAGAACAGCCACAAATGGACAATTGGAGAATTCATCACAAATGGTAACTTCCACCTCTTATGTCACGGCTTGTGGAGCTTGAAGCCAAAAACTCTTGGAACATAGCTCTGTGTTGCCTTCTGTGGCCTTATGTGTCCATATGTCATTAAAAATAAGTGGGGAAACGTGGTTCCGAAATAAGCTCCATCGATATCTTTGATAATGTCAAGAAATTTTGAGATCGCAACTAAAGAAAACTTGCAAAATTGAAACAAGTCCTATATTTAGCCACAATACCACAACGGTTGAAACAAAGATTATTATTCATGGAAATCACAATCATGCATTAATAAACCAACAGTTCAAATGGACGCTCCAGATGTAGACATCAAGCCACAAGTAGCTTAAGAGTATTAACAAAGGCACAAAAAATAAAGTGAGAATTTAAACAATTAGCATTTCAGCAAATCTTCGCAAATTAGAACAATTTGAACTACCTCAGATTTCATGTATGGTTCTGGACTCCAGACTTGCAAATGATTATCCTACTCTCAATCAACCTCACATAGATCCATAGTTGGACCTTGCCTAAGAACCCATTTACTAGCCACTACAAACCAAGATTGGATTTGGAATCAAGACGTTATGATACTCAACAAAAAGCATCAAACGTTAGCAAAATGGTTGCTCAGCACCAGGGGAAGCGGCAGCATCAGGGTAACATTCAGGACAGCAAATGAGTTGATTTCGCTATAAGCCAGTCAGGCTAGGCTTATCTTGCTGCTTACCCCAGCTCACTCTTTTGTTAAGCGAGTGAAGCTCAAACAAACGGCCCAAACTCATTTTATAAACAGGTCAACAAGCAAAGCCAAAGATCCCTCAATTTCTGTCTTTTAAGTTCAGAAACCTTGTTATGTTTATTTAGAAGCCCCTCCTCTGGGGTTGTTAGTCTTCTGCCTTGACTAATTTCTATCCATTCAATTAAAATTACCAGTTTTTTGAACAGTTGGATCAAAGAAGAAGAAGAAGAAGAAGAAGAAGACCCAAGAGACCCTACTAAACATTTTCTCATCAGTCAAATGGATTTGGATCCCTGCCGGAACTCTGGGGCCTAGAGTGAACGAGAGATAGAAACACAAAGTCGTCCCACAGAAGCAAAAACTTTAGGGGATCTAAATCCAATCAAAATAATTTTGTTGAAGAAAAATATATCGGTGAGAATCAATGCTGAAGGAGATGTAGGATAGATGCAAATAATTTTCAAACCAAGTAACAGCTATTGCAACAGAAGGATACTGCCTTGGTACTTGGATCGAGGATAATAAATATCTTCACATTTGGGGCAGTAGATTTTTACAGTGCTTGAGCGAGGAATGTCAGACTGACCAACCGGGAGGCAGGGTTGCCCACAGCAGTAAACTCTAGGGCATCTTCCAAAATCATAGTTTTTGAACTTCTCCAACTGCAGAAGATTTAACAGTTATGCTTAAACAAAAAATTAATAAAAACAAGAACAGTAAACATAAACAAACAGCATAAGTTAACCTGAAGCTTACCATTGCAGCCATGCCCTTGCTCGTCAGTATATATCTAACATGTATAAGACCATACAGCATCTCCGCTGCTGACTCGACCAATTCATTTTGCTCTTCTGTAAACATGTCACCTGAGCAAGTCAACATCCGACCCATTAAAAAGGGCTTGATGGCTATTCTTCACATGCATCCACACACACACACACAGTACAAGGCTGAACCTAGGACCCAAGTTAGCCTGATAGTCAAATTAGTCACTTCTTGACATTGCATTTTAAGTTTAACTCTTGATAATCATACAAGTCTTTTGCCCACAATCCTCCATACTAAGTTACGTTCTAAACTGAAATACAAGTTTCGCCAATGGGCAACATCACATTGAGTTTTGCCAAAAAAAATTATTAAAAAACCAAAATACAATTAGAATAGAAAATTTGTTACCATGAGAAGATTCAACGTCCAAAATCAGATCAAGTGCGTAATCATAATATGGAACTTGACTGCTCAAGCCGCAAAGATTGAAATCATCTTGAACATATTCATCATCAACTTCACAGAAAAATTCATTTCCTCGCAAATTGCAAAACCATGAAATCCATGACGTATCATCTCCATCAGAACCACTAACATCCGATCCTTCACTGTCTGTTTCAGATTCCTCTGGAATCAATGCAAACAAGGCCACCATCAGCCAAAAAAAGAAAAACAAAGAAAGAAAGGAGATAATTATAAAACTTTCAATCGATTGTATTGCAATAAATAAATAGCTATTCACACTCATAGAATAAAACACTCATTTTTATTTGTTATAATATAATGCAACAAGAACTGCCAACAAAGACCAGAGAGGTGTCGTGAAGCTACAAAGAACAGTGTAAACTAATATCTAACACAATGATTTTGCTTCATAACAAATCGTAAACCGCAAAGTTGCTTCACCAAACTCAGATCCCATATCACAAAAGTGCTTCATCGATCATTCTAGTCCTACCAAGTACTCGCTATTTGCTTCAACTAACACATAATAAAAAAGAGGAAAAAACCCCACAAATGAACTGAAATTTACAGAACAGAAACTGAAACTGCAGAGAGTGAATAAACCCAGATCCCCACAAAATCCACTTCTACAACACAAACACAGTCCACTATTTAACCATAAAAAACTAAAATTCACGTCACCCAAATTATAATACAACAAAATTGAAGAAAAGAACACAAAACCAGAGAATGGCCCACCATCAGAGCACTTGTTTTTGGCAAGCGAAGCGGGGCGAGAATCGCGATGATCAAGCTGCTGCGATTTACCGGTGGAAGTGGAGGGTACGGAGAGTCTCTCCTTGTCCTTACTGTTAAGACCACCCCTGGAAGTGGACGGGGACGATTTCTCTAGGTGCCTGTCCAGCGCATCGTTGATGCGCTTGCGATCCAACGGGCCTCCCACTATCTCCGATCTCGAAGACCCAACCCCACCTCCTCGATCCCTATACATAATTTTTTCCAACTAACTCTCTCTTAAACGCAGGCCGAGATTCGAAAAAACCAAATATTTCAAGCTATGCAGCCGTACATATCTCTGAGACCATACATTAGAGAGAGAAAAAAAAACCCTCTCGATTTGGACAAGAAAGGGAGAAATTAGGGTTTTTAAGAACAGAGAATGGGGTTTTGGAGGGGGAAAATAGATCGAAGATGGTAGGGCATGGATTCGAAGAAGAAGAGGGAAAGGTTGGGGTTTGTCTGATCAGAAGGAGAGAGGGACGGAGAGAGCTAGGGTTTGTGATTGAGAGAGAAATGGGATAACATAGATGCAGCCGAGCTCCCCCCTTAGGTTCCCTCTATCCCCTCTATCTTCCTTTGTTTTGATGTCTCCTTTTTAAGGGTTAAAATAAAGAGTAATGCTATATAAAAATATTAAATGTCATGTAATCACTTTAAAAATCAATGAAATCTATAATTATAAAATTAATTTCTTTTCATATGCATTCTATATTTTTTTTTAAAGTGATTACACGACGCTTGTACATTTATTACTGTAAGTATCATTTCTCTAAAATAAATTATCTACTTTTCCGCTCTACTTTTCTTCTCATTTTCATATCTCATATATTTTAATTTTTTATTTACTTAATAATTAAATAAATAATTATTAATATATTTATATTTTTTATATTTTAAAAATGTTTTAAAATAATAAAAAAATAAATAGATAAATTTAATTTTAGTGAAACTTTAAGTTGTAGAGTAGCACCGTTCTTTTTTATATTATTCCATTTATATTTAAAAATAAAAATAAAACAAAAAGGCTAAAGTATATTTTATACTCCAAATATTCCGTTCAATTTCATAGACAATTGGCTATCGGTCATCTTTGGTCCATGTGGTTTCGATATTTTAAAGGTACATATTTATATTTATTTTAAAATGTCATGCTTTATATAATATATTTTAAATAATTTTTTATAGAAATAGAAATGATATTTCTTGAAAGAAATACTTTAATTCTAAAATAATTTAATTCTAAACATATTATATCAATTTGTAAATTTATTTTTATAATATTATTTTATCAAAATATGTTACTCAAAATATGTTATTTTATCAAGTTTAATTAAAATGACAAAATCTAATATAAGATTGACATTGCCTATTTTAAAAGTAACAACAAGAAGCCATATTCTTCTATTTCATTAGTAATAAAAAAGTAACTTATTTATCAATTTTGATATTTATCTTTTTTTATGTCCTTATATAAAGAAAAATTATGAAAATTCTTTATTTATCTCTTCTTATGTTCTTATATAAAGAAAAAAATATTTCTAATTTTTATTTATATCTATCATCCAATGTTACATAAAAAAAATTAAAAAAAATCATATTAAAATGATTATAAATGATATTATTAAAAAAGAAATCGGTGATCTTTCTCAATAATGATTTTGTTTTTTTCAAAATATGATTCTTCAAAATGGAAATTGGACCCATTAATATAATAAATGTCTATTTTCGCAAAAAAATCAAATTTATAAAGGTAACCCTTTATTTAAAATCAAAATGGGCAATTTTATAGACTTAAAAAAGTAAAAATCATTTTATGCGTAAGCGCCAATAAATAAATAAATCTCATATCAAACAACTCATTGGTTCAAATCCGAACAAAGTCCAACCGGCTACTTCTCGGAGACTGAGGGCTCGTTTGGAGAGTGATATGAGATGATAATTTTTTGAATAGTAGTAAGATAGTTTATGAATAGTAGTGAGATATTGTAACAATACTAAAGAAATCAGGGTAGAATTTGTAGCACAACTCACTTAGAATGTAAGTAGCCTCCAGAAATTGAGAGAGATGAGAGGAAATTCTAAAAGGTTGATTCAAAATGATTCTTTAGATATCCCTTACAAGGTGTTGTGATGGAAATTAAGTGAAACCTCTATAATGGTTTCCACAGGGTTTCCACAGTACAGTTAGCCAATCACTGGCCTTGCTAGCTACAATACAAAATAAGGGTTAAATTGTCTTAACCATACTACTAATGGCCATGCAAGGCCTTCTAAAAATAAAAGACATAACACAACAATTCTAATACTCTACTGGTCCTATTGCCCAAGCCCAACTAACGTCTACATTCAATTATAATCTGAGCCCCTCCATGTCCTGGCCCATGAATGGCCCAGTGCGTGTGACAAAACCCTCCGTTAGCACACCTTGCCCTCAAGGTGTGGGTAGGCTTGCTTCAGTTGGTCAAAGGGCTCCCATGTCGCGTTCTCAGTCGTCTGCCCTTGCCATCGGATCAGAAGCTCCACCACTGGTAAGTTCTTCGACTTCCTCGTTCTTCTTGCAATTGTTTCTTCTGGTTCTGATTTGATGGTTCCCTTGGTGTCTGTGGGTGTTAAGGTTGACTGAGCCACTGTGTTTTGCCCTAATTTCTTTTTGATTTGTGAGATGTGAAACATGGGATGTATGGAGGAAGAAGGGGTGATTCTAGTCTGTAGGTCACCTCTCCAATTTTTTGTATGATATGATATGGCCCATAGAATCTAAGGGATAGCTTGAGACTCTAACGGCTGGCCACTGAATGCTGCCTATAGGGTTGGAGTCTCAAATAGACCCATTCTCCCACTTCTAATTGTTATTCCTTCATCTTAAGGTCAGCATACTTCTTCATGCGATCCTGAGCCCTCTGTAAATTTTGTTTTAGCAACTGTAGAGTCTGATCCCTGGATCTCAATTCCTCTTCCATGGCCTCCACCTTAGTAGTTCCAGGGGCATAAGGTAGTAACTTCGGTGGGGCATAGCAGTATAAAGCCTCAAAGGGGGTGAGGCGTGTTAAGGAATGCTAAGTGGTGTTATACCACCATTTTGCTAGGGGAATCCAATAGGCCCAAGTTTTGGGTTTATCACACACAAAACATCATAGATAATTTTTTGAGCACTTGTTCACAGCCTCACTTTGACCATTAGTCTCTGGATGGTATGAAGTGCTTAATGCAATCTGGATGCCTTGTATCCTGAAAAGCTCTTGCCAAAACAAACGGGTGAATACACTCCCTCTGTCTGAGACAATTGACTGAGGCATCCCATGCAACCTCAAAATTTGTTTAACAAAAAGCTGGGCCACATATTTGGCTGAGAAATGATGAGTGATATGAGTGAAGTGGGCATATTTAGTTAGACGATCCACCACTACCCACACACTATCCAACCCTTAAGATTTAGGCAACCCTTCTATAAAATTCATAGTGATGTGCAACCAAGGTTGAGAGAGAATTGGGAGGGGTTGTAACAGCCCACCCGGCTTAGCTTGATCTGCCTTCACCTTCTGTCATACTTTACAATTTCTTATAAAACCCCTTAGGTCAGTTCACAATCCGGGCCAATAGAACTCCTCCTTCGCCCTATGAAGGGTTTTATCATACCCTGAGTGTCCCCCTGTGTAAGATATGCAATAGCTTCTGTCGAAAGTCACCATGCTCAGCTACAAACAACCTGTTTTTGTAAAATAACAGACCCCATTTTTCTGAAAAATTATGAGGCAACCCATGGTAGATTGCTCCAGTAGTTTAATGGCATAAGGGTTTTGTTTGTACCATTCTTTGACCTCATTCCACAACTCAACTGTAGGAATAGACAAAGCTGCAATAGTCAGGCCCACTTTGGTTTATGAGTTTCATCCCTTATAGATAGAGCATCAGCAACATGATTCTGTACCTTTTTTTTATATTCCACCCTTACATCATAACCAAGTAGCTTAGATACCTATTTTTGCTGTAAGGGTGTGCCCACCTTCTGCTCAAGCAGAAACTTTAAACTTTGACGGTCTGTTTTGATAGTGAATACCTGTCTAATGAGATAGGGCCTCCACTTCTGTAAGGCAACCACTAATGCGTAAAGTTTTTCTCATAAGTTGACCAAGATAATATCTTCCATTTTAAGGCCTGACTGAAATAGGCAATGTGCCTATTTTTGTGCATTAACACAGCTCCAATGGTCTTCTTTGAGGCATCACACTCAATCACAAGGGGTTGTGTAAAATTGGGCAGTGCTAGTACAAGGGGTTTTGAGACTGCCTCTTTTAGTTTAAGGAATGCTTCTTTTGATTCTGGGGTCCACACAAACTGATTTTTCTTCAGTAACCCAGTCAAGGGTCAAACAATACTCCCATAACCCTTGATGAATTTTCTGTAATACCCAGTAAGGCCTAGGAAGCCCCTGAGTCCTTTCAATGATGTGGGTAAAGGTCATTCCTCCATGGCTTTGATTTTATCAGGATCAGCTCTTACTCATTCGGCTGATATCAAATGGCCTAAGTAAGCCACTTCAGCACCTGAAAAACTGCATTTAGAGGCCTTAACCAATAGCTGATGTTGTCTCAATGTATCTAGGGTCACCCTCAAGTGTTGTAAGTGATCCCCTGCTGTTCTGCTATACACTAAGATATCATCAAAGAAAGCCAGAATAAATCTTCTCAAATAAGACCTAAAAATTTCATTAAGTAGGCTTTGAAAAGTAAAAGGGGACTTAGTTTGTCCAAATGGCATAACTAGGAATCTATAGTGCCTTCCACGTGTTCTAAAAGTAGTTTTCAGAACATCTTCATGTCTTACTCTGATCTGGTGGTAACCAGATCGTAGATCTAGTTTTGAAAAGACCATTGCCACACTGAGCTCATCCAGCAGCTCCTCCACTGCACGGATTGGATATCTATCCTTCATTGTAACCTTGTTTAATGCCCTGTAATCCACACACATCCTCCAAGAACCATCTACTTTCCTCACTAGCCAGCACTGGTGATGAATAGGGCTTTGGCTTGGCTGGATCACACCTGTTTCAGTAACTCTTGAACAATTTTCTCGATTTCATCATTCTGAAAATAAGGGTATCTATAGGGCCTCACTGATACAAGCAATGTGTTAGCTAATAAGGTTATAGAATGGTCATGTGATTTGCTGG
Organism: Juglans cinerea; assembly: GCA_961763995.1. NCBI lineage: Eukaryota > Viridiplantae > Streptophyta > Magnoliopsida > Fagales > Juglandaceae > Juglans > Juglans cinerea. Next base: position 21,489,197 of record CAUIVZ010000015.1, on the reverse strand, counting down.
GAGGCAAACATTGAGGTTCTCCAAACACCTCTGAAAACTCTTCCAAAAGTGTTCTAATAGTTTCTAGGATTTTTTTGCTTCTATGAATTGTACACATACACCTTTCTTCTCCAGTTTATTATCCTTATAAAGGCACCCCTCAATAGTCCTGGAAGGACATAGACCCTTCAACAATACTTCTCTGTTTCTTTGTTTGAATCCCATTGTTAAGTCGCCAAAATTCCACAATATTGATCCCAATTCTCTCAACCACTACACTCCTAACACCATATCACAACCTGCTAGAACCAGCACTTGTACTTTAGTTTCAAATTCCACACCTTATAATTTAAATCTCAGCCGTGGGCACCTTACTTCACTAGAAATTTCTTCACCATTGGTCACCCTGACTTTCACCCTTTCATCTTTCAAAACTGAAATATTTCTCTTCCTCACCACTGAAGGGTCTAGGAAGTTATGGGTGCTGCCCGAATCTATAAGCACTACTATCACTTGATTTCCCACATTCCTCTTAATTCTCAATGTTTTGGGATTTTGTGAACCCACCAAGGCATGGAGGGATATTTCTAGTTGGTTATCATCCAGCTACAATTTACTAAACTCTTCCCCCACTGTTTAATCAGACTGTCCTGTTTCCACAAAATTTTCTTCCTCCATTTCCTCAATTAAAACAACTTAGGATTAGGACATTTGGGGGCCAGGATTCCACTTGGAATCACAATAGTAGCAGAAGCCTTTATCCCTTCTATATTTCATTTGGGATTGATTAATCTTTTGCACTGGAACCAGAGCTTTGGAAGGCCCAATTGGAGTTGTAGGGTATGTAACAGATGGGTGTTTTGGGACCCATTGGTCAAGAAGAGGCAAAATTCCCTTATAACTCATTTTGATGATTCCCAAATGTTTCTCTTGAATTTTAGCTAAACTATATGCAGTTAACAAATTGTCAGGTTTGAACATTCTCACGGGTAGCCTTATATCATCTCTCAATCCACTCAAAAAACAGCTGAGTTTATAAGATTCAGATAACCCTCTAAGTCTACTTGAGAGAGTCTCAAATTTAGACTTGTATTCTTCCACTGTCCCAATCTGTTTCAGCATTGTCAAGGCTTCCATAGGGTCATCAGATGAGTTAGGGCCAAACCTTGTGATAAGGGCTTGTGCAAACTCCTCCCAACCCCTCAACCCTCCTGACTTCTCTAAGTGTTGAAACTATATCAGTGCTTGGCCTTCCATGTGGAATGAAGCAAGCCTCAGTTTATGGTGAGGAAGTGTGTTATAAAGTGCAAATAAATGATTAGCTTTGTAGAGCTAACCTGTGAGGTCATCCCTCTTAAAACTTGGAAAGTTAATACAAATTGACAATGACATTATTTCCCTTTCAGGTTCATTAGACTCCTCCCTTTGATGGTGCTGGTTTGAAGCTTCCCCATGAGAAGAATGTTGATTTTTTCTTTGCAACTCAGCAATCAGTGTTGCCATTTGCTGTATCATAGAATCTTATTGTCTCTTCAAGGCCATAAGCTCAGTCTCCATTGTCTTGAACCGAGAATCCGTGAATCTGGTGAGGTTGGCTAAGCCTTCTTACAGCTGGCTCATGCGTGTTCTATCGGCCATGGTCACATTTTGGAGATCAAAATCTTTTTATGCCAAGTGTAACAATACTAGATAAATTAGGGTATAATTTGTAGCACAACTCACTCAGAGGGTGAGTAGCATCCAAAAATTGAGAGAGATGAGAGGAAATTTTAGAAGATTGATTCAAAATGATTCTTTAGATATCTCTTACAGGGTGCTGCGATGGAAATTAAGTGGAACCTCTCTAATAGTTTCCACAGGACATTTAGCCAATCATTGGCCTTGCTAGATACAATATAAAATAAGGGTAAAATTGTCTTAACCATACTACTAGTGACCATGTAAGGCCTTATGGAAATAAAAGACGTAACACAACAATTCTAATACTCTACTGGTCTCGTGCCCCAAGCCCAACTCACGTTTGCCTTCAATTATAGTCCGAGCCCCTCCATGTCTTGGCTTATGAGGATTTAAAAAAGTTGAATTGTTTTTTATTTTTTATTTAAAAGTTTGAGAAAATTGTAATGCTTAGATTGAAAAAATTGTAATTATTAGATTGAAAAAATTGTAATGATTAATTTAAAAATTTTGTATTTGAATTATGATGGGAAAGAAATGAGATAAAATAAAATCTAATTTCAAATAAATAGAACCGAGAGAGAGAGAGAGAGAGAGAGAGAGAGATAGATGGCGTCGAAAGGTTCGACACCGCCGTATCCTAGCGCTGCCAGAATCGCTGACTCTCCATGTTATCCTCAATATACTGCTTCTCTCAAATGTAAAGCTACTTACTTTCAGTCCTTGCATTTCTTCTCCGATTCACGGTCTTCATCTCTTTTTCATGATCTTCGTCTCTATTTGGTCTTCGTTTGCCGTTTAATCCTCATTATGTTGTTTGCTTAAATTACCTTCGAAAAAGCACAGTCTCTCTCACTCAAATTTCATCTCTTTGATTTTTTGTTTATTTTCCTTTGATCTCTATAAATTATCTAATATCCTAATCTCTTATTCTTTTCCGTTGGATTTTTTGAATTTTTTTGTTATTTTGTTATTTTGTTATTATTTTTTTTTTCCCGTTTAGATCGATTGAGGTTTGAGCGTAGAGTTATTGAATTGGGTGTTAAAAAGAACTATGGAATTTTTATTTAATAAAAAATTGCAACCTTCTCTTTTCTTAAGAGCACTAGTTCACATTGAGCAAGCTATAATGCTCAAATTCTTAAGATGATGAAGTCTCAAAAAGACAGAGATCATGACCATCGTATAAGACGATGGTCCTTTCAAAGTTAGAACCGAGTCAACTGACACGTCTGTCAGGGCTCCTAAGTCCTAAAGGCCCTCCATAGTTTTTCATGATCCTCCATCGCACATTCAGCCGTCAACAAGGTAAGGGTTCTAATGGCTGTGTTTTAGGGTGGCCCGGACTTTCACTTGTATTCTTAACGATCTGCATTCTCAGTCCTCTTTTATTGAAACTTTGGATATACATCTTCAAACTCATTTAGTGACTAGAGCAGCTAGGTTCTAGGCTGCTAGCAAAGCGTGATCTCAGCTGCAAATGTCCAGATTGTGCTTGTTGATTTGAGCCCCCACTCGTTTGGCTTGGATAGTCGGATTGTGGAAAGCATATATATGAACACTTAAAACACAATTTTGTGTGGCACCCATGAAGATATCTCATATCATTTTCTTATTATTGTCGATAAAAAGTTTAAAAAGATCTTTCAAATTTAAAATGAAGGCAAGGAACGAAGGCAGATAATCAGAAAGAGATCGTGTGGTGTTTCTTAATGTAGGACATGACGGGCATAATGTCTTGAATGTACATGTGCAACCAGCTAGTCTTTTATATACAAACCCTCTTTAACCATGTAAAATAAAGCTACTTAGTTAGCTTTGCCAAGTATATCCCATGGGTGATGTGCCATATGCATGTCCAGATTGTTTATGCCTCCATGACTAGTTGGCCCAGCTTGCTTGTTTCAAAAGAATCTATCACAAGTAATGATTTCGTTGCAAATTTTTCAGGTTTAGAAGAATTTAATTCGGACAAGAGTAAATGTCAAGAGCATTTTGATATTTACAAGGAATGCAAGAAAAAGGAGGTAATGTATCTTCTTCGAATATGGAAATGCTCTGTAGTCTGTACATTTCATTGTTTTATATATTCAACTTCTGAAAAAAATTGTACTTGGGTGCAAAATTATTTAATATAAACAGTGGCATCGCTCCTGATATAAAATATGAGAAAACCTTCCCACCGGTCGGTCTGATTTCCCTCAAATAACAGCCCTCCAATGAATGTTTGCCACATAAGGCTCCCACTTCTCAACTCATATGCCTGCATGACAGTTGATAAAAACACTGAAAAGTTATTTAATATAAACAGTGGCATCGCTCCTGATATAAAATATGAGAAAACCTTCCCACCGGTCGGTCTGATTTCCCTCAAATAACAGCCCTCCAATGAATGTTTGCCACATAAGGCTCCCACTTCTCAACTCATATGCCTGCATAACAGTTGATAAAAACACTGAAAATAACAAAATTTCCCTCAGCCCTCCCTCTCTACACCCCCCTTCCCCTCGAAGCCCCCTACCCTCTCCCTCTCCCTCTCCCGTTGACCCTCACCCTCTCCTAGTGCAAGCCCATCTCCACCATCCTCAAGTTCTCTCTCTCCCTCTCTCTCTCTCTCTAAACTATAAGCTTCTTGGAAAATAAGTTTGTCAACGGTTTGGAAATCAGTGACACCATTTGTATGTCAATTTTCATTTTTTTACTTTTTTTTTATAGAAAAAATCATTAAAGGTTGTGGACTATTTTGGACAGCTTCTTGATGGGTTCGATTCTTCTTGTGTTTTCTGCAAATCTGTCTAACAATTTTATACAAGTCCAAGGTTCAGAAAAAAAAAACGTAAAAAAAAAACGTAAATCAACATCGTAAGCTTTTATTAACCAAGAGAAGCAGTTTGCTGAGAATGAAGAGAGAGAGATTTTATTGAGAATGAGGAGATCAGGGAGAGCTTGCAGAAAGAAACTGTGCTGAGCATGAGGAGAGAGAGCTTGTAGAGAGAGAGTGTTTGCTGAGAATGAGGAGAGAGAAAATTTGCAGAAAGAAACTGTACTGAGCGTGGTTTTATCAGATGAGATCAATTTTATTACATCTAATGTAAAATTTCATACGTGGCTTTTTTTATTGAGGGCTGTTAAACGCCCAAGAACAGCCGAACCGTTCCAAAGAGGACCTCATAAAATATATACTAATGCAGAATGTTAGATCATTGGACAGATTTTGGAAAATGTTTACGTTGTTGTGATCACACACCCACACACCCACACACACCCTCTCTCTCTCCACACACACACACACACACACACCTATATAGTTTTTCAATGGCTTGTAATTGTGCATAAACTCTTCTAAAAAAAGTAACTATACATAAACTATATGATTATTGATTCTTCGTTGTTTTCTTCCTTTCACAGAGGGAAGCTCGACTGGAACGCAACAGGAATAGGTCATTGTTCTCTTGAGTTCCTTTTGGGATTGGCTACTCAATATTGTAATCAGCATAAGCTAGATTTGAGCTTACCACAAGTGTCAGTCCCTCTTCTCTTTAGCAGTTAATTTGTTGATATCATTACTGATTTAGTTATAGAGCTGGCTCATAACTAGAAATAGTTCAATAAATTTCCTTGTGTTTGGCGCAAAAAATTTAGTGCCCTTTGCATGCGGCTTCAGGTAAGGACTTGATTTTCATTTCAAAATGCGGATGTTGTTTACAATGTGAAGGATGTCTATGGTACTATACCCCATGAAAGCTCTAAATTTCATGAATGTAATGATTGTATGAGTCATCTATGGTGTGCTGTTTTATTGGAAGATGATGTGATGGAGACTGCATTTGCAGTTGTGGTATACATTATTCATAGTAAGTGACTTTACAATTCTGCATTGGAATAAAAAAAAAAACAAGAATTATGTTCAGATAAAAGGCATTTATTTGTATAAACCATACAGTAAAAGTTGGATAAAATCAACTCTCTCATGCAGATAATAGTACATTAGATCATAATTGATCTATCGCCTAGTTTATTTCCCCTTAAACATTTCATTGTTTTACTTAGAACTAAACATCTGAATTCCCATATACAATGCAATAGCTAACCCCCCACCACCCAAGGCAAAACAGAGGCAATTACGCACAGATCATCATTCCTTTTCTTAGTGGCTAATCCATAAAGACTTGGACATGTCAAAGTTCTTTTGTAATGATCTCATTATGGAGTTTCCTGTTAACTGAGAGCAAGCACAACAGTTGCAAGAGCAAATGGTATGCCCGGACACATCCTCCTGCCACTTCCAAAGGGAATGAACTCAAAGTTGCTCCCTTCAAAATCAACACAAAAACCCTGAAACCTCTCGGCCTAAAACAATCTGCATCAATCCAGTTTTCAGGATCCCTCCCTTTAGCCCATGCATTGGTCATTATTTGTGTGTTGCTTGGAATCACATACCCACTAATTTGACTCTTTTCCGTTGATTCTCTTTGGATTAAGGCACCAGGAGTGTGTAACCTTAGAGCTCATTTGAGTTACAATGACACAGTCATTAATATTTAATATTACATGATAGAGTAATGATATACTTACAGCTCTTTTATAAATTTTTTACAATTTATTTTACAATCAACCAATGAAATTATGCCACTTCTTGGGCTGTACTTATTCTTGGTAATAAAATTTCTTATTAATTATCAAAAGAAAATTTACAAATCTAACCTCTATTTAATTTAAAATTATAAAATAATTATAAAAAATTATAACTAAATAGTTTAGCAACAAGAAGAAGCAATGACAAAAGCCAAAAAAAAAAAAAAAAAACCAAGAAACTAATGAAGTGTGGGCTAAAACCCTCACCGTGATCATGATTTTACTCAGCCCAGAAGCAATTGGCCAACTGTTTCTTTTGAACTATATTTGGTTTAGTTTGTAGTTTGATGCATGTCTACCCTGAATCGATGGGGCCAAGTCCTAGGATTACGAATCCTTATTTTTAAAGGTATTTAAAAAGCAAAATTCTATTTTTGTAAGATGGGCATGATTGGAAGTTCCCAAAATAAGAAAAAGGGAAGTGTTGGATGTGAAGAGTGAATGCACCATTTGATTGTAAGCCATCAACATCGTTGTGATCTCTTGGAGTATCTAATCTTAGAACCACCTCTCTCACTCAGCAGTCAGCACCTTGTAATGAAATATAAAGATGCTTAACAATGACTTTGTGTTTGGTATTGCCTACTCTTCAATTGCAGGTAGAGAATAAAATAATTGTTGCATTTATTAGTTAACTAATCATTCAATTATTATGATTCTCCCAAGAAGAGAGTATTTAGTGATACCACAAAAAAGCATAAAGAATTCAAGGAAAGATAGATGCAGATCAAAGGGCGAGCAGATCTATAGAAGCAGTGCCAGATTTGATGGCAAACATTATAGTAGGGCAATGCTCAAGTCGGGCACAGTTGACCAATACGTGTCTAGTTCCAAACCAAACACCATGCTGTGATATTGAAGCCAAAATTTCAAAGAGCACGACTTCATGGGAAACTTGCAACTATTAAATATGGCAAATACAGACATGCTGTGGTAAGCAAGTCTGAAAGCTTTCAGCTTTCAGCTTTCAGCTTTCAAGCATACAGCACAAAAAACAAAATCAGCTAGAATATATTTCACATTAAGCTATTTATTTGGATGAATCATATATAAAAAAGTTAGAGAAAATCAACTTTCACATGTGAATAAAAAAGTGAGATGAGATGGTTTTAGATGAAAGTTGAATAAAATATTGTTAAAATATTATTTTTTAATATTATTATTGTTTTAGGATTTGAAAAAGTTGAATTGTTTATTATATTTTGTGTGAGAATTTGGAAAAATTGTAATGATGTGATGAGATGAGATGAAACACTTTCACTATCCAAACGGGTAAGTATTTCGATTTTGTTTTTTCTTGACACCAAACATTTCTACCGACAAAGATATATATACTGCAATCCTCTGCAACAATAGGTAGGTAGTACTTACATACATACATCTAAATTCAATCTCTTCAATTATTAAACAGAGGAATCCAAGGAGTGGCAATAAGGTACAAATCCTTCCTTTTATTGGCGGTTAATCCGGGAGACTCAGACATGTCAAGCTCTTCTGGTTTGATTCCATTGGGGAGATTCCAATTGAAGTGATACAACAAGTGAGAAAGAGCAAGTTCAACACTTGTAAGAGCAAATGATATGCCTGGACATATCCTCCTACCACTTCCAAATGGAATGTATTCAAAGTTGGTCCCTTTAAAATCAATACTGGAGTCGTAGAACCGCTCCGGATGAAAGTAATTAGCATTAATCCAGTATTTGGGATCTCTTCCCATAGCCCATATATTAATGAGCACTTTTGTGTTGCTAGGTATCTCATATCTACTGATTTCACACTTTTCTCTTGATTCTCTTGGGATTAAGGGAGCCGGAGGGTGTAACCGCAGAGTTTCTTTGACAACTGCTCTCAAGTAATCTAGCTTTTGAATGTCTGTCTCGTTAATGTTCCCCCTCCCCTCAAGGACTCTTCGTACTTCGGCTTGTGCCTTTTCCATGACTCTTGGGTTTTTCACCAATTCTGACATTGCCCATTCTATTATAGATGCTGAAGTCTCACTCCCTGCAGAGACAATGTCCTAAAAAAGGGGTTGGAGTTACGACAGGATAGTCTTATTAGGAAAAATACATAAAGCCACTCAAACTATCATCCAGTTTGACTCGTGTTAAATGTTAGTATGAAGAGATATAAAATAAATTTCCTTAAAATACTTGTATAAGGTTGCTCATTTAGACATTTATCAAGAAGAAGAGAAAGAAAAGACGATTAAGAAATGTTGATAATAAATTAGAAAATCTCAACTAAGTACATACCAGAGTCATAGCTTTGATATGATCTCTTGTGATATCAAAATCAAGCCCACCCTTCTCCTGAAGTTTCAACAGCACATCAACTAGATCTTCATGATCAGCCGATTCATCGTAGCCGGCTGAAGAACTGTCGGTACTCCTTTCTACCTTCTGCTTGATTATATCCTCCAGAATCCTGTCTGTCTTTATTTGCATTTTCTCCAAATTTGGCTTCATCCCAGTAAGGAAACCAAGGAACTTTAGCGAAGGGAACAGATCAGGCACGTCAAAACCTCCGCTCAAAAGAATAATTTCCTTAACCAATGATATGAATTCATTTTCCTGTCTACACTTCGCCCCAATTGCTGCCCTGGAAGTCACACCATACGTCATGGACAATATTTTCTCGCTGAGATTGATTGGAAGTCCCCCGGACAAAGAGATTGATTCAACTAGATTCAGAGCCTCTTCTTCTCTGATTGATCTAAAGGACTGCACCCGCTTAGCACTCAGGAGTTCCATGACGCTAATCTTTCGCATCTGTCTCCAGTAGTCACCATAGGGAGTAAAGATAATACCTGAATAGCCATAGGAGAGAATTTCGAGAGCAAGAAAGGTCGGCCGATTTACGAATACAGTGTCATGTGTATGGAGCACGTCTTTGGCTATTTCTGGTGATGAAACAACTATAGCCAATACCTCACCCAGTTGCACTTGCATGATTGGCCCATATTTCAGTGCTAACTTTGTCAAGGAATGATGGGGCAATGAAGAGAAAACCAGATGGTGCAAGTTCCCTATAAGAGGCAGTTTCCATGGCCCTGGTGGCAACTTTCTATGTATTTGGCCTTCGGCTTTAGATGATCTTTTACAGTAAAGAACCAGGATAAACAGGAAGAAGAGCCATGAAAGAGTTGGAAAGGAGAGAATTTGAAGCATTGTGGAGTAAAGCTGCATAAGCTCTTACCTGAGCCTTTGGGTTTGAAGGTCATGAAAGAAACAATATATTGCCCCTCGGATCTTGAAACTTGCAGATGCCATACGCATTTGGGGTGGCTATATTAATATAAAAACCTTTGTGCGGTATGAGTTGTATCATGTTCTCATTCATTGCTCCTAGAAGTTAAAAAGTCAGCAAAATGCTAAATTTCTTTTCTTTTAAATTGTTGGTGATAGAGTTTAAAGGAAAGGGTCTTTTGTATTACTTTGACTATATGTATGTGACATCACATGACCGTTTTCATGGGACCAATATAACTAATGTTTCTTAAGGTTTTTGTTTTTGACTTTCTGACAAAACCAATCTTAATATGTTACTTTATGCAATCCTATATTTAATCATGTTACACTTTCTTGAGATAAAGCACATACTTGTATGAGATTACTCTCTAGATTTTTCCAACTTGTATTTATTTAATCATATTGCTCTGCCTTTAGATAATGTACATGATCTATATGAGATGTGTTTAAATCTTTATATGAGATATTGTGGCCGGCACCTTTTTATATTTCTGAAAACAACACATGACTCATCCTCTTCTTGAATGAATCAACATAATTATATGCTCACATTTTCTGAAGACATTTAGTTGGAGAAGGCCTGCAAGGCTTTTGTCCTTTTACTCCTTCCCTTTTTTTGGACAATTCTTGTGTGAATACAAATGATTTATTTACAAGTGGCTGCATATATACAAAAATAGGGTGTTTGGACATCCTTAGACGTGGTAGTCAGACAACTCGCTCCGGCCAACCTTTTTTTTTTTTTTTAGAATTTTTCTAAAGGTAGTTGGCCGTCCACTCTTTTATTTTTTTTATTTTATCTTTGTTTAAAGTTAGTCTTTATGAATATTGAACTTTTAATTCATTAATTAAGAGCTTGTGAGTGATGAGCTGTTGAGTTGGCAACACCATGATCCTTAATTTATGTTTTATTCCAAATGGGTCAAGATTCATGGAGAAGTACTTGAGGGATCTTGAATCCCTTGATCTACATATCAAGTGGGATAAAACCATTTGTCACAATCACAATACATTACATCATAATTTATTAACTACCTTACCTTAACATCAAGTGTAAATCCCTTCCCTTGCCTAATTCCCCTCCCCCATTAAACATTTCCGTTGGCAAATACCATGAAAATTCCTTGCAACAATAGGCATTGCATATACATACCTTTTCAGTGTCTTTATTAAGAAAGAGAAGTTCAAGGAGTAGCAATTACATACAAATCATCATCTCTCTCACAGATTATTCCAGCAGACTCGGACATGTCAAATGGAAGGAATTCAAATTCGTTGGTCCCTTTAAAATCCACAGAAGAACCCATGAACCTCTCTGGACGAAAGCAATCAGCATGATCATTCCATATTTTGGGTCTCTCCCCAATTGGTATCTCATACCCTCCAACTTCACACTACTTTTCCCTTGATTCTCAATGGATTAAGGCACCTGGAGGATGTAATTGCAGAGATTCTTTGACAACATGTTTCGCATGTTCTAGTTTCTAGATGTGTTCCTCATCAATGTTCCTCTTCCCCTCAAATTAGACTCCTTGCATTTCAGCCTCCGCCTTCTCCATCACTTTTGGGTTTCTCCCCAATTGGTATCAAAATGCAAAGAAATTAACTTCTCAACATGTATAGCAGTTCATAGTACAAGGATTTTCTTTTACTGTTAGTTTATGCATGCAGGTTCTGATGCATCTCTATAATATTGAAACAAACATTTCAAAGAACAAAACTTCAAAGGAAACTTGCAACTATATCCTTTAATATGGCAGATACAGACATGCTGTGGCAAACATGTCTTAAAGCACAAAAAGAAAAATCAGCTAGAATTATATTTCACATTAAGATATTTGTTAATTGGATGAATCATACATAAGAAATTTAGAGAAAATCAAACTTTCACCATGTACAGGTGGTGTATTACATTAAAGTATTTCGATTTTCTTTTTTCTTGACACCAAACATTTCTACAGACAAAGATATATATATATATATATATATATATATATATATATATATACTGCAATCCTCTACAACAATAGATAGGTAGTACGTACAAACATACATCTATATTCAATCTCTTCAATTATTAAACAGAGGAATCCAAGGAGTGGCAATAAGGTACAAATCCTTCCTTTTTTTGGCGGTTAATCCGGGAGACTCGGACATGTCAAGCTCTTCTGGTTTGATTCCACTGGGGAGATTCCAATTGAAGTGATACAACAAGTGAGAAAGAGCAAGTTCAACACTTGTAAGAGCAAATGATATGCCTGGACATATCCTCCTACCACTTCCAAATGGAATGTATTCAAAGTTGGTCCCTTTAAAATCAATACTGGAGTCGTAGAACCGCTCTGGATGAAAGTGATTAGCATCAATCCAGTATTTGGGATCTCTTCCCATAGCCCATATATTAATGAGCACTTTTGTGTTGCTAGGTATCTCATATCCACTGATTTCACACTTTTTTCTTGATTCTCTTGAGATTAAGGCAACTGGAGGGTGTAACCGCAGCGTTTCTTTGAAAACTGCTCTCAAGTAATCTAGTTTCTGAATGACTGTCTCGTTAATGTTCCCCCTCCCCTCAAGGACTCTTCGTACTTCGGCTTGTGCCTTTTCCATGACTCTTGGGTTTTTCACCAATTCTGACATTGCCCATTCTATTGTAGATGCTGAAGTCTCACTCCCCGCAATGACAATGTCCTAAAAAAGCCACTCAAACTATCATCCAGTTTGACTCTTGTGTTAAATGTTAGTATGAAGAGATATAAAATAAATTTCCTTAAAATGGGAGAAGAGAAAGAAAATACGATTAAGAAATGTTGATAATAAATTAGAAGATATCAACTAAGTACATACCATAGTCATAGCTTTGATATGATCTCTTGTGATATCAAAATCAAGCCCACCCTTCTCCTGAAGTTTCAACAGCACATCAACTAGATCTTCAAGCTCAGCCGATTCATCGTAGCCGGCTGAAGAGCTGTTGGTACTCCTTTCCATCTTCTGCTTGATTATATCCTCCAGAATCCTGTCTGTCTTTCTTTTCTCCAAAGTTGGCTTCATCCCAGTAAGGAAACCAAGGAACTTTAGCGAAGGGAACAGATCAGGCACGTCAAAACCTCCGCTCATAAGCAGAATTTCCTTAACCAATGATATGAATTCCTTTTCATGTCTACTTTTCGCCCCAATTGCTGCCCTGGAAGTCACACCATACGTCATGGACAAGATTTTCTCGCTGAGATTGATTGGAAGTCCCCCGGACAAAGAGATTGATTCAACTAGATTCAAAGCCTCTTCTTCTCTGATTGATCTAAAGGACTGCACCCGTTTAGCACTCAGGAGTTCCATGACGCTAATTTTTCGCATCTGTCTCCAGTAGTCGCCATAGGGAGTAAAGACAATACCTGAATAGCCATAGGACATAATTTCGACAGCAAGAAAGGTAGGCCGATTTATGAATACAGTGTCATGTGTATGGAGCACCTCTTTGGCTATTTCTGGTGATGAAACAACTATAGCCAATACCTCACCCAGTTGCACTTGCATGATTGGCCCATATTTCAGTGCTAACTTTGTCAAGGAATGATGGGGCAATGAAGAGAAAACCAGCTGGTGCAAGTTCCCTATAAGAGGCAGTTTCCATGGCCCTGGTAGCAACTTTCTATGTATTTGGCCTTTGGCTTTAGATGATCTTTTACAATAAAGAACTAGGATAAACAGGAAGAAGAGCCATGAAAGAGTTGGAAAGGAGAGAATTTGAAGCATTGTGGAGTAAAGCTGCATTAGCTCTTACCTGAGCCTTTGGGTTTGAAGGTCATGAAAGAAACAATATATTGCCTCTCGGATCTTGAAATATGCAGATGCCATACGCATTTGGGGTGGCTATATTAATATAAAAACCTTTGTGTGGTATGAGTTGTATCATGTTTTCATTCATTGCTCCTAGAAGTTAAAAAGTCAGCAAAATGCTAAATTTTTTTCTTTTAAATTGTTGGTGATAGAGTTTGAAGGAAAGGGTCTTTTGTATTACCTTGACTATATATATGTGACATCACATGACCGTTTTCATGGGACCAATATAACTAATGTTTCTTAAGGTTTTTGTTTTTGACTTTCTGACAAAACCAATCTTAATATGTTACTTTATGCAATCCTTTATTTAATCATGTTACACTTTCTTGAGATAAAGCACATACTTGTATGAGATTACTCTCTAGATTTTTCCAACTTGTATTTATTTAATCATATTGCTCTGCCTTTAGATAATGTACATGATCTATATGAGATGTGTTTGAATCTTTATATGAGATATTGTGGCCGGCACCTTTTTATATTTCTGCAAGGCTTTTGTCCTTTTACTCCTTCCCTTTTTTTGGGCAATTATTGTGTGAATACAGATGATTTATTTACAAGTGGCTGCATTGTAACATACCAGTCTTGGTTTTAGGGTATATAAGTAATTTTCTTAGTAAACTTTTTTATTTTAGAATTTATATTATTATGATTATAGTTTTATCAAAATTTATACTTACTTTATCTTTATATTTTCTATTATTGTTGTTACTTAAGTTTTGTTAGAATTTTGTTTTAAAGTATAATTTTAAGTCTAATATTTTAGTTAATATTTCCTTTGTCAATTTAGTAAGATTTTAATAAAATTACTAAGTTAAGAATTTAATGGAATTTATTAGGTTTCTTATACGATTTAATAATTATGTTAAGAAATGAAACTTAGTTTAAGAATTTAAGTTTTATGAATTATTTTAAAATAGCTCGAGTATTCTACTAAATTATAGATTAGTATTTTAGTAATTTCAATATTGTGATTTTATTGATTAAAGGGTTAAACAAAGGATTTGTTTGACTACCTATTAGATTGTGAGTTTAGTTAAGTAAGATATTAGCAGTTATTTATTTCCAAACAGCTTAGTGATAGTTATTTATTGAATATAGGTCTCAAGTTACGAAGTATTATTCAAGAAGAAACGCAACGAGGTAAGTAATTTGATCATAAATTAGGATCATCACAGTTAGCTTATATATATGTATTATTCAAGCCAATTCTTTGATAGCTATTATTTATGAACCGCTCATGTCATATGCAAGCATGTCATCCAGCATAGCATACGATCATGTCATTCCGCATCATGTTTAAATTCAGAAATTATGATTATGTATATAATATGTCATGCATCTCATGTGTATAAGACACATAAGCCATCTTAAGTTCAAGTGTAAGATAATATCAGATCAGTTAATAAGATGTCCATTCAGATGCATGGTACCAATGCAGTTCAGTTCAGTTCAGGGTGGTGTGCAAGCCATGAATTTAGTCGTGGTCCACAATAGTATGCTAGAATACTATCAGCGGTTCCCCTTGCTGCAGCGGGATGTGGGGCCGGTGCATAACTTTGCACACAGGGTTAAGTGTGTTGGCCAGTCATATAAGTCAGATAAATCAATCAGTTAAATCAGTCATACATAGCATAAGCATCAGTATGAATAGACATGATTTTAAGCTCAGCATGAAAATTGTTATGAAAATCTTATGTTTATTTCGTTTACGTTGTGATAGATTTCTTACTGAGTCATCGACTCATTTTAGTTTATTTTTATGTTTTTAACCACCCAGGTGAAGATGATGATTATGAGCAGGCAGGCCAGGAGTAGAAGGAGCATTTATTTTTAGTTCAGACTTTCTAAAATAAAACATGTTTTTATGACATGAATTTATTTCAGTTTATTTCATTTAATGTTTTGGAAGACAGTTTTATTAGACATTTTTCCGCATAATAAAAATTCAGTTTTTCAATTATGAAATTATGGAATCTATTACCGGGTTAGTTTTATGAAAATACGTGGCACTCCTAGCCTACGGGAAGGGGGTGTTACAATTTGGTATCAGAGACAGGTTGATTCTGTAGACTTTTAAAAAAAAAAATGTAAATTTTTTTAGTTAAAGTTTCCTAGGATGCTCCTAGCCTGCTCGCGAGTAATCCAGGTTTGTTTTATTTTAAGGTTGAAAACTATATAGTTTTTACTAGTTAGAACCATCAGTGTAGTTTGTTTCATTATCATTATTTTTACATTCATGTCAAATACTAGATAATTGTTGCTATGACATCTTAACGTAGATCATGGCCCCCGGCACTAGAAATCACCCAAACCGAGAGGGATCTTGTGGATCTAATCAGAATGATAACCCGGACCATCTGGTCGCAGCTGCTACCCAATTCTTTCAATCAATGGTTAGTGGCCAATTTATGGCGCCTAGAGCTCCACAGGCCGGTTGTACCTTGGAGCAATTTTCTCGCCAGCATCCTCCTACTTTCGATGGCAGATTGAATTCCATGGATGCGGAAAGCTGGATTGAGCATATGGAGCAGATTTTCGAAGTGCTCTATTGCACAGATGATCAGAAGGTGAAATATGTCACTTACCATTTGACTGACATGGCAATCAAGTGGTGGAAGTCAACTCGGGCTTTGGTTCAGCTGGAATTATGGGAAGCAGTCCCCATTTCTTGGGAGCATTTCAAGAAAATCTTTCTGGATCACTTTTTCCCACGAACTCTTCAGGAGTCGAGAGCTCACCAATTTATAGACCTTACTCAGGGATCGATGACAGTAGCACAGTATGCCGCGACATTCATGGAGCTTTCTCGTTTCGCTAGTTACTTAATTCCTAATGAGGAAAAGAAGGCTGAAAAATTTGAACGTGGACTGGATCGTAGGATTCTAGAGCGTGTCCGTACTCTCAGGATTCGGAGTTTCACAGAGCTAGTCACCCGAGCTACCATTGCTGAAGAAGATCTCCAAGAAAGCATTGAGTACAACAACCATAGGAAGTGCTAGCAACAACAACAACTCCAAGTAGTGTTGCATAAGGACAAGAGGCCTCACGTCGAGAATCGTCAAAGGCAACCACCAGCAGGGCAAGCGTACCCCACGTGTGCAACATGTGGGAGACAACATTTGGGAAAGTGTATGTATGGCCAGAACGTGTGTTTCAAGTGCAGGAAGCCAAACCATCTAGCTCGGGACTGCCCAATTAAGAAACCCGGGGAACGAGGAAGGAGCGGAGGACAGAAGACGCAGGCTACAGCGAGGGTTTATACCCTTACCCTTGTTGATGCTGAAACATCAAATGATGTGGTCACATGTACCTTTCGTTTTCTTAAGTTTAGATATCTATATAGAATGATGAATAAATTGCATGATCCTGATAGTTCTAAGTTGTTATGACATTCATATAGGCACATTATCGTTGTTTTCACGTCATGCCTCCATATTATTCGACTCTGGTGCTACTCATTCTTTCATTTCAAATCATTATGCACCTTTGACTGAGAAGATACCGGAACCACTAGAACCTAGTATGTCTGTTGCTACGCCCTCGGGAGATCATATTATTTGTGATTCTGTACTAATTGGATGTCCGATAGAGATTCAATGGAGGATTCTACCTGTGGACTTAATCATATTCAATATATTCGAATTTGATGTGATTCTGGGAATGGACTGGTTATCCCGGAACCATGCCTTTGTGGATTGCTTTAATAAGAGAGTAGTCTTTAAATCTGCAAATGGGGAGGAGTTTGGTTTTCAGTCAATACGAGGAAGTTCCCCTCCTCGTGTAATCTCAGCTTTGCAGGCCACCCGACTTTTGAGGCAAGGGTGTATGGGATTTCTATCGAGTTTGATCTTACCACCAGAAGATGGACTTAAGATTGAAGACATAGAGGTGGTTAGAGAATTTAGAGACGTGTTTCCTGAAGATCTTCCAGGGTTACCCCAGGATAGAGAAGTTGAGTTCGTGATTGATCTCACTTCAGGAACGGCGCCTATATCTAAAGCTCCCTACCGCATGGCTCCAGTTGAGTTAAGGGAACTCAAGGATCAGTTACAAGAGTTACTAGAGAAATGTTTCATACGCCCCAGTGTTTCTCCATGGGATGCTCCAGTACTTTTCGTAAAGAAGAAGGATGGGTCTATGCGTTTATGTATTGACTACAGGGAGTTAAATAAGGTAACTATCAAGAACAGATACCCTCTACCCCGGATAGACGACTTATTTGATCAACTTCAGGGAGCCCAAGTCTTTTCTAAGATAGATTTGCGATCTGGATACCACCAGTTAAAAGTTAAGGAGACAGATGTGCAGAAGACGGCCTTTAGAACACGATATGGACACTATGAATTCCTTGTTATGCCGTTTGGTCTAACTAATGCCCCCGCAGCTTTCATGGATCTTATGAATAGGGTATTCAAGGATTATTTGGACCAGTTTGTGATAGTTTTTATCGATGATATTCTTATTTATTCTCGGAGTAGTGCAGAACATGAGGAGCATTTGAGGATTGCCCTTCAGACACTAAGAGAAAAGAAGTTGTATGCAAAATTTAAGAAATGCGAGTTTTGGTTGCACGAGATTTCCTTTTTGGGACACGTGGTATCAGCAAATAGAATTTCAGTGGACCCAGCAAAGGTTGAGGCAGTGGTAAAATGGGTCAAGCCTAGTAATGTCAGTGAGGTACGAAGTTTCTTAGGCCTTGCTGGTTACTATAGAAGATTTATAGAAGGCTTTTCAAGTATTGCAGCTCCGATGACAAAGTTGACAAGAAAGGATGAGAAGTTCGTATGGACAGATGATTGTGAATACAGCTTCCAAAAATTGAAGAAAAGATTAGTGACAGCACCAGTTCTTACAGTTCCTTCGGGAGATGCAGGATTTGTTATATACAATGATGCTTCACTAAAGGGATTAGGTTGTGTTTTAATGCAGAATGGGAAGGTTATTTCATACGCTTCCCGACAGCTAAAGAGTTATGAGCAGAATTACCCGACCCATGATCTAGAACTTGCAGCCGTGGTTTTTGCCTTGAAGATATGGAGACATTATCTTTATGGTGAAAAGTGCGAGATTTATACCGATCATAAGAGTCTGAAATATTTCTTCACACAGAAAGAGCTGAATATGAGACAACGGAGATGGTTGGAACTTCTGAAGGACTACGACTGCAATATTAACTACCATCCTGGTAAAGCAAACGTCGTGGCAGATGCACTTAGTCGAAAGTCATCCTCTAGCACTTTGGCTACGATGTTTACTCCTCAGAAGCATTTACTACTAGACATGGAGCGAGCTGGCATTGAGGTAATCCAGGACACTCAAGCTAAGATGAATAGTTTGACCCTAGGTTCAACATTGATAGATCAAATTAAGGTCGCTCAAGCAAGTGATACATAATTGATGAAGATTAAAGAAGAGATAGCAGAGGGTAAGAGACCTGATTTTCTAGTGTCAGATGATGGCACTTTGAAATTTAGAGGAAGATTATGTGTACCCAATGATAGAGTAATCAAAGATTTGATCTTGAGAGAAGCTCATCATTCACTCTACACAGTTTATCTGGGGAGTACCAAGATGTATTGGGATCTGAAACAACACTATTGGTGGAGTGGGATGAAGCGAGAGATAGTGACTTATGTAGCATAGTGTCTGACATGTCAGCAAGTCAAGGCAGAGCATCAGAGACCCTCAGGTACCCTTCAGCCACTCCTTATACCAGTGTGGACTTGGGACGAGATCGGGATGGATTTTGTTTCAGGGTTCCCGAAAGCGCTAGGAGGTCAAGATGCAGCATGGGTGATTGTTGATCGACTATCAAAATCAGCCCATTTTATTCCCATTCAGATGACGTACTCTGTGGATAGACTGGCAGAATTGTACGTTAGAGAGATTGTCAGATTACATGGGATACCATCTAAGATCATCTCTGACAGAGATACCCGTTTCACTTCAGTATTTTGGAGGAAGGTACAGAAGGAGTTGGG
The DNA here is from genome assembly GCA_961763995.1 of Juglans cinerea. Taxonomy (NCBI): domain Eukaryota; kingdom Viridiplantae; phylum Streptophyta; class Magnoliopsida; order Fagales; family Juglandaceae; genus Juglans; species Juglans cinerea. Next base: position 21,469,831 of record CAUIVZ010000015.1, on the reverse strand, counting down.
AACTCATTTGACTTACAGCACGGCATTTCATCCTCAGACAGATGGTCAATCAGAGAGGACAATTCAGATCCTAGAAGATATGCTCAGAGCGTGTGTGATGGAATTTAAGGGTAGTTGGATTAAGTATCTACCCCTCATTGAGTTTGCATATAATAACAGTTACCAGGAAAGTATTCAGGCAGCGCCGTATGAAGTTCTCTATGGACGTAAATGTAGGTCACCACTCTATTGGGATGAAGTAGGAGAGCGGAGGATTTTGGGACAAGAAATTATACAAGACATGTGTGAGAAAATATCAATTATCAGGAAGAAGCTTGCCTTAGCATAAGAGCGACAGAAGAAATATGCAAACCAGAGACGACGAGAATTAGAGTTTGATATAGAAGATAAAGTACTCTTGAAGGTTGCACCGATCCCAGCTTTATTTTTGCAAATAAGCTGAAAGTTTTAAAAAGAGATCTAAGAATATGGAATAAACAGTCTTTTGGCAATGTGGAGGAGAACAAAAATACCAAGTGGATGGAAATACAGGTGTTAGAAAGACTACAGGAGGGGAGGCCTCTTACTGAAGAAGAACAAGCACAGAAAACTTTGTTGGGCGCAGATCTTGAGAGGATAATATTGCAGGAGGAAATGTCTTGGCGCCAAAAGTCAAGAGCGTTAAAGGAAGGGGATCGGAGCACGAGGTTTTTTCATAGTATTGCAAACTCGCACAGAAGAAACAATAACATTGAGGTGCTGAAAATTGAGGGGGTGGAGTGTAGAGAAGATGAGGTTATCAAAGAACATGTGGTTGATTTTTTTGAAAAGATACTTACTGAACAGGAGGGGTGGAGGCCTACTCTTGATGGGTTGGTGTTTAACATTATTGAACCAGGGGATGTGGTTAGGATGGAGAGGGCTTTTGATGAGGAAGAGGTTCTTAATGTAGTAAGAAACATGGTAAAAGACAAGGCTCCCGGACCGGATGGTTTCTCTATGGGTTTCTTCCAAGAATGCTGGGAGGTGATTAAAGAAGATCTTCTGAAGGTCTTTCAGGAGTTGTTCTCGTTTGGAAAATTTGAGAAAAGTCTTAATTCCACGTTCCTTGCATTGATTCCTAAAAAGGCCGGGGCTATTGAGATCTCGGATTTTCGGCCTATCAGCTTAGTGAATGGAGTATACAAGATTATCTCAAAAGTGCTTGCAAATCGCTTAAGTGAGGTTCTGGGAAAAATTGTGACTAAGCCTCAAAATGCCTTTGTTAAAGGAAGACAGATCCTCGATGCGTTTCTAATTGCCAATGAATGTTTGGATAGCAGATTGAAGGAGGGAAACTCAGGTATTATGTGCAAGTTGGATATGGAAAAGGCGTATGACCATGTTAATTGGGACTTCCTCATACATCTATTGGGTAGGTGCGGTTTTGGTGAAAGGTGGAGGTCATGGATTAGGTGGTGTATCTCTACGGTACGGTTTTCTGTATTGACTAATGGTAACCCTGAGGGTTTCTTTCAGAGTTCTCGTGGTCTGAGGCAAGGGGATCCGTTATCCCCTTTACTTTTTGTTATTGTGATGGAAGCACTAAGCAGGATGATTTCGGCCTTGTCGGCTAATGGTTTTGTTAGGGGTTTCCAAATTAGTTCTCCAACCAGGGACATTACTACCATTTCTCACTTGTTGTTTGCAGATGATACGCTTATTATGTGCGAAGCTGATTGGGACCAGGTGCGGGCTGTAAAGGCGTGTCTACTGTGTTTTGAAGCAGTGTCTGGTCTAAAAGTGAACTATGATAAATCTGAGATGGTTCCGATTGGAGAGGTTCAGAATATTAGGGAGTTGGCTGACACGTTGGGTTGTAAGATAAAGTCTCTTCCTATGACTTACCTGGGATTACCTTTGGGTCTAGCTCCGAGGGCACGCTCGATTTGGGACACAGTAATTGAAAAAATATAAAGGAAACTGGCAGGGTGGAAGATAATGTACTTGACAAAAGGGGGTCGGATTACTTTGATTAAAAGCACACTTTCTAATTTACCTACGTATTTCTTATCTTTATTCCCTATTCCGGCAAGTGTGGCGAGTCGTCTTGAGATGTTACAGAGACATTTTATGTGGGGTGGAATGGGAGACAAGTTTAAATTTCATCTGGTCAAATGGGAGAAGGTTTGCCATCCTATCTCCAATGGCGGATTGGGTATCAGAAATATGCGGTTGTTTAATCGGGCGTTACTTGGTAAATGGCTGTGGAGATATACCAAGGAGCCAGAAGCCCTATGGAGAATTGTGATAGAAAACAAATATGGTGGTTTAGGGGAAGGTTGGTGTACTAGAGAAGTTAGAGGGGCACAAGGAAGGGGGCTATGGAAGTATATTAGAAAAGGGTGGGAGGTTTTTTATCGACACACGAGATTTCAGGTGGGGTCAGGTGCCACGATCAGATTTTGGAAGGATACATGGTGTGGTAACAGTTCCCTCCAAGAGTTGTTTCCTATTCTCTTCCAGATAGCAAGTGCCAAAGAAGCTACAGTGGCGGAGGTTATGGGAATCTCAGAAAGGGGTATCCACTGGAATATCAATTTCAACCGGGCGGCACAGGATTGTGAGATGGAGATTTTCGAAGAATTTTATACTTATCTATACTCTTTTAGTCCTAATACCCAGCATGAGGATAGCCTCTGGTGGATTCCTGCAGGAAAAGGAGTTTTCACTGTTCGTTCCTATTATAAGGTCCTTACACAAGCGCCAGGGGCACAGTTTCCCTGGAAAAGGCTCTGGCGACACAAGGCCCCTCCAAAAGCTTCTTTCTTTGTGTGGACAGCGGCATTAGGCAAGATTCTTACTATAGATAATCTGAGAAAGAAGAGGATAATTATCGTAGACTGGTGTTGTATGTGTAAAGGAGGAGGTGAGGCGGTAAATCACTTACTCTTGCATTGTGAGATAGCTAGGACGCTCTGGAATGAGGTATTTCAAAGGATGGATCTAGCTTGGGTTATGCCGGAATCCGTGGTGGATATATTGGCGTGTTGGACATTTATCCGAGGTGTGCATCAAATCAAAGAGATTTGGAAGATGATTCCTATTTGTATCATGTGGTGCCTGTGGCAAGAGCGAAATGAGAGGACGTTTGAAGACAATGAGAGATCGATAGAAGAACTAAAAGTTTTCTTTTTTAGGACTCTTTGTACTTGGGCCATTGCTGTGGACTTTAATGGCATGGAACTTCATGATTTCCTAGTTTCTAACGTGCCTTTGTAAATAGGGCATACATTTTTGTAACTGGCAGTTGTTGCCTTTTTGTTAATAATACTTATCTTACTTATCAAAAAAAAAAAAAAGGTTGCACCGATGAAAGGGATAATGCGTTTTGGTAAGAAGGGGAAGTTAAGCTCGAGGTACATAGGCCCCTTTGAGATCTTAGAAAGAATAGGTGCTGCAGCCTACAAACTAGCACTTCCACCTCACTTATCGGCAGTGCATAACGTGTTTCATGTCTCTATGCTACGGAAGTATGCCCTAGATCCTACTCATGTTTTGGAGTACGAGCCTCTTTAGATTCGAGATGACCTCAGCTATGAAGAAGTTCCAGTCAAAATTTTAGCTCAGAAGGCCCAAATGCTACGACATAGAACCATTCCAATGGTCAAAGTACTTTGGAGTCACCACAGCGAGAGAGAAGCCACTTGGGAACACGAAGAAGACATGAGAGAGAAATACCCCGACTTATTTAAATCAAGGTACGTTCCATCTCGAGGACGAGATTTTCTTTTAGGGGGGAGATTTGTAACATACCAGTCTTGGTTTTAGGGTATATAAGTAATTTTCCTAGTAAACTTTTTTATTTTAGAATTTATATTATTATGATTATAGTTTTATCAGAATTTATACTTACTTTATCTTTATATTTTCTATTATAGTTGTTACTTAAGTTTTGTTAGAATTTTGTTTTAAAGTATAATTTTAAGTCTAATATTTTAGTTAATATTTCCTTTGTCAATTTAGTAAAATTTTAATAAAATTACTAAGTTAAGAATTTAATGGAATTTATTAGGTTTCTTATACGATTTAATAATTATGTTAAGAAATGAAACTTAGTTTAAGAATTTAAGTTTTATGAATTATTTTAAAATAGCTCAAGTATTCTACTAAATTATAGATTAGTATTTTAGTAATTTCAATATTGTGATTTTATTGATTAAAGGGTTAAACAAAGGATTTGTTTGACTACCTATTAGATTGTGAGTTTAGTTAAGTAAGATATTAGCAGTTATTTATTTCCAAACAGTTTAGTGATAGTTATTTATTGAATATAGGTCTCAAGTTACGAAATATTATTCAAGAAGAAACGCAGCGAGGTAAGTAATTTGATCATAAATTAGGATCATCACAGTTAGCTTATATATATGTATTATTCAAGCCAATTCTTTGATAGCCATTATTTATGAACCGCTCATGTCATATGCAAGCATGTCATCCAGCATAGCATACGATCATGTCATTCCGCATCATGTTTAAATTCAGAAATTATGATTATGTATGTAATATGTCATGCATCTCATGTGTATAAGACACATAAGCCATCTTAAGTTCAAGTGTAAGATAATATCAGATCAGTTAATAAGATGGCCATTCAGATGCATGGTACCAATGCAGTTCAGTTCAGTTCAGTTCAGGGTGGTGTGCAAGCCATGAACTTAGTCGTGGTCCACCATAGTATGCTAGAATACTATCAGCGATTCCCCTTGCTACAGCGGGATGTGGGGCCGGTGCACAACCTTGCACACAATGTTAAGTGTGTTGGCCAGTCAGATAAGTCAGATAAATCAATCAGTTAATTCAGTTAAATCAGTCATACATAGCATAAGCATCAGTATGAACAGACATGATTTTAAGCTCAGCATGAAAATTGTTATGAAAATCTTATGTTTATTTCGTTTACGTTGTGATAGATTTCTTACTGAGTCATCGACTCATTTTAGTTTATTTTCATGTTTTTAACCACCCAGGTGAAGATGATGATTACGAGCAGGCAGGCCAGGAGTAGAAGGAGCATTTATTTTTAGTTCAGACTTTCTAAAATAAAACATGTTTTTATGACATGAATTTATTTCAGTTTATTTCATTTAATGTTTTGGAAGACAATTTTATTAGACATTTTTCCGCATAATAAAAGTTCAGTTTTTCAATTATGAAATTATGGAATCTATTACCGGATTATTTTTATGAAAATACGTGGCACTCCTAGCCTACGGGAATGGGGTGTTACATGCATATATATAAAAATAGGGTGTTTGGACATCCTTAGACGTGGTAGTCAGACAACTCGCTCCGGCCAACCTTTTTTTTTTTTAGAATTTTTCTAAAGGTAGTTGGCCGTCCACTCTTTTATTTTATTTTTATTTTATCTTTGTTTAAAGTTAGTCTTTATGAATATTGAACTTTTAATTTATTAATTAAGAGCTTGTGAGTGATGAGTTGTTGAGTTGGCAACACCATGATCCTTAATTTATGTTTTATTCCAAATGGGTCAAGATTCATGGAGAAGTACTTGAGGGATCTTGAATCCCTTGATCTACATATCAAGTGGGATAAAACCATTTGTCACAATCACAATACATTACATCATAATTTATTAACTACCTTACCTTGACATGTGTAAATCCCTTCCCTTGCCTAATCCCCCCCTCCCCAATTAAACATTTCCATTGGCAAATACCATGAAAATTCCTTGCAACAATAGGCATTTCATATACATACCTTTTCAGTGTCTTTATTAAGAAAGAGAAGTTCAAGGAGTAGCAATTACATACAAATCATCATCTCTCACAGATTATTCTAGCAGACTCAGACATGTCAAATGGAAGGAATTCAAATTAGTTGGTCCTTTTAAAATCCACAGAAGAACCCATGAACCTCTCTGGACGAAAGCAATCAGCATGATCATTCCATATTTTGGGTCTCTCCCCAATTGGTATCTCATACCCTCCAACTTCACACTACTTTTCCCTTGATTCTCAAGGGATTAAGGCACCTGGAGGATGTAATTGCAGAGACTCTTTGACAACTTGTTTCGCATGTTCTAGTTTCTAGATGTGTTCCTCATCAATGTTCCTCCTCCCCTCAAATTAGACTCCTCGCATTTCAGCCTGTGCCTTCTCCATCACTTTTGGGTTTTTCATCATCAGTTCTGACATTGTCCACACTATTGTAGTGGCTGAAGTCTCACTCCCCACCGAGAAAATGTCCTGAGAATGGATTAGCCTTAGAAATAGCATAATGACATCAATATCAAATTGAAGGGTTCTGCTTGCAGTCCTATCATGTCAACAATGTATAAGACATGTACTCTTTTTTTTTTAATCGTGAAGGTCAAGTCTTCTTATTATAAATCATCCTCACTTATGGTAGAGGCAAAAACCGTGGTAACAAACACATTCCACTTCCAAACGGACATCACTAACCAATAGAGAATAAAAAACTTAGCCCCCATAAACAAAATCATTTACAGTTTTTACGAATATAAGGAAAACCCCCCTAGCCAATCTAATAAAACCTCTAATGAGAGGAGGAAGATCCGAAGCAGAATACCATACGTCATTTGAACCATTCGCACCTCTTCGTGTTAAACCATCTGCCACTATATTAGTCTCTATAAGAATGATCGAGAGAAAGAAACCCGAAGCCCAGCTAACCTTCTTTGTATTTCCTCCCAAGAATACTCCATATACCAAAGACCACATCTTTTCTGCTGCAGCCATTTTATCACTAGCACAGAATCTAGTTCAATCTCAACATTTATCAAACCCAACGTACAGACATATCTAAGTCCATGAAACACAACCATTACTTCAGCGAAATTATTAGTGCTATGACCTGTAAATGTTGCAAAAGCACATAACAACTTCCCTTTGGAATTTCGAATCACCCCTCCCGCACCTGAAGGATCGAGATTTCCAAGAGAACTCACATCCACATTTAATTTAAACCATCCATCTTTCGGACACTGCCACTTCACCATTTTAATCGGCTGCTGTTGAACTAGTTTTATAAGACATGTACTCTAAGCTAACTTGCAAGTAGAAATACTTTGCAACAAAAAAAAGTTAGCTTATTTGTCTCTGGAAAAAATAACAAATAAAGAAATGTTGGTGGAAAATAATTACATATCTATATATAGTACGTAGTGCCATGCAGGTGATAGCTTTGATGTGCTTGCTTGTGATACTGAATTCAAGTTCACCCACCTCTTGAAGGTTCAAAAGCACATCAACTATATATATCATCATGAAAAACTGCCACTTCTTCTCATCCTATGCTCGTTGCGTATATAATATTCCAGAATCTCATCCATTCTTATGTTCATGACTTTCAAACAACTCACCTCTTGAAGGATATATATCATGCAAGTCTAAACCTCTAGAGAGTTTAACGATATTGTTGCAAATATCTTTTCTTATTATTCTATGCGTCAAGGAGAAGATTTTCTCGGTTAGATTGATTATCAGGATTCCTCCTCCGCGGCCAGAGGAGGAAATCAATAATAATTCATCATTTAAGATTTCGGACCTCTATTGTTGATCTCTTATTGATCTAAGCGATGAGACTCGCTTAGAGCTCAAGAGCTCCTTTACACAAACGGCCTTTTGCATCTGCTTCCAGTAATCACCATAGGGAGCCTTTGATAATATTATTCGAACTGTAGGTTATAATCTCAACGAAATTAAGGCGGTTCAGAGGGTCATGTGTCTTGAGCACCTCTCCGGCAAGTTCTGGAGATGAAATGATTGCAGCCAAAACCTCACCCAGTTGACTGCATAAGGGGTCCATGCATATTTTTCGGCCAAGCCTTTCAAGCAACAGTCATGTGGCTGTTTTCTGAAAGCCAGCTGGTGCAAGTTATTTCCTAGAAAAGTCAGTTTCCATGGCCCTGGAGGCAACTTTGTATGGCTTATTTAGCCTTTGGATTTTGATGTTGATGATATCATGTACACGATGACTAAGAGCCAATTTCTAAAAACTGGGAATGAGAGAAATTGGAGCATTATACAGAAACGATATTTTGCAGTACTCGAAAGTCAGCTCTTTGCATAGCCTATATGGACGAAACTGAGCTGTTTGCATGGCTTCACAAGTAGTACCGTACATACATATTAATTGGGCAATTAATAGGATGGTAGGTATGTATAAATTATACAGAAAAATGATACTATTTGCTTGAGTTTATATCTTTAATTTGACTGTTCATGTGTTTTATTTTATTTTTTTTAATAGTTAAAGAAATAACTATTAATAAATTGATGTATTTTTTAAAAAATATTTAAAAAAAAGTATAAATGCACTAGAGACTGAGTGAGCATAATAGCACCGTCCAAATTATGTATGTGTTCCGAGGATATTCAGACTCTGTACTCTTCGTTAATTTTCTCTTTTGTTGGGGAATGACTTCCTTAATTTGGACCCTAACTGCAAGGGCTGATATATACAAGACTTAACAGCTAGCTAGCTAGCTAGCCAACAGTCTGCATATATTAATTAAGAATTAGAAGTCCTAACAAACAGGTCATTACTTCAGATATCAATGGAAATTTTGATAATTTACATATGAGTCTTATCTGAATTTATATATTTTGATTCTTTTTTTTTTTAAAAATGAAAACGTTTCAAAAAATAACATAAATATCTAATTAGAAAATAAAAACTCAATCCGCTTTTAGGGTCCGATTCTGATTACATATAGCTATATCACTACCCCATGATCTTGTTTCATTAAGTGCACTGCAGGTCAATGGGCTTTCATATATACAGTTTTAACCAATAAATTTTAGAAAAAGAAAATCTATGACATTTGAGGTTGTTTTCAATATTTTCTTAGAGAATTACTACAGCTAGAAAGATATTTCATAAAAGTAAATTAATAAACTGACGTAATTTTATGTGATACGTTAGATCTAGTTAAAATTAAAAATAGTTTTACAATCTGACGTATCATATCAAGCCACGTGATCAGTTTGTGGGTTTACTTTTGTGAAATATTTCTATGGCTAAAACATTTTTCTCTCTCTTAAAATTAACCCAATTACACAAGTTGGTTTTTCAAGTAATCGACTAACTACAAATTTGATAAGGCTCTGAATCCGACTGAATGCAGTGATTAAAGCTATATTGCAATAAGATGAATGCCTAATCAATGTTTGAGAGAAGCCCATGATATCAAAATGCAAAGAAATTAACTTCTCAACATGTATAGCAGTTCATAGTACAAGGATTTTCTTTTACTGTTAGTTTATGCATGCATGTTCTGATGCATCTCTATATCTTTTAATATGGCAGATACAGACATGCTGTGGCAAACATGTCTGAAAGCACAAAAAGCAAAATCAGCTAGAATTATATTTCACAATAAGATATTTGTTAATTGGATGAATCATACATGAGAAATTTAGAGAAAATCAAACTTTCACCGTGTACAGAGTGGTGTATTACATTAAAGTATTTCGATTTTTTTTTTCTTGACACCAAACATTTCCACAGACAAAGATATATATACTGCAATCCTCTGCAACAATAGGTAGGTAGTACGTACATACATCTAAATTCAATCTCTTCAATTATTAAACAGAGAAATCCAAGGAGTGGCAATAAGGTACAAATCCTTCCTTTTTTTGGCGCTTAATCCGGGAGACTCAGACATGTCAAGCTCTTCTGCTTTGATTCCATTGGGGAGATTCCAATTGAAGTGATACAACAAGTGAGAAAGAGCAAGTTCAGCACTTGTAAGAGCAAATGATATGCCTGGACATATCCTCCTACCACTTCCAAATGGAATGTATTCAAAGTTGGTCCCTTTAAAATCAATATTGGACTTGTAGAACCGCTCTGGATGAAAGTGATTAGCATCAATCCAGTATTTGGGATCTCTTCCCATAGCCCATATATTAATGAGCACTTTTGTGTTGCTAGGTATCTGATATCCACTGATTTCACACTTTTCTCTTGATTCTCTTGGGATTAAGGCAACTGGAGGGTGTAACCGCAGAGTTTCTTTGACAACTGCTCTCAAGTAATCTAGTTTCTGGATGTCTATCTCGTTAATGTCCCCCCTCCCCTCAAGGACTCTTCATACTTCGGCTTGTGCCTTTTCCATGACTCTTGGGTTTTTCACCAATTCTGACATTGCCCATTCTATTGTAGATGCTGAAGTATCACTCCCCGCAGAGACAATGTCCTAAAAAAGGGGTTGGAGTTACGACAGGATAGAGTCTTATTAGGAAAAATACATAAAGCCACTCAAACTATCATCCAGTTCTACTCTTGTGTTAAATGTTAGTATGAAGAGATATATAATAAATTTCCTTAAAATACTTGTATAAGGTTGCTCATTTAGACAATTATCAAGAAGAAGAGAAAGAAAAGATGATTAAGAGATGTTGATAATAAATTAGAAAATCTCAACTAAGTACATACCAGAGTCATAGCTTTGATATGATCTCTTGTGATATCAAAATCAAGCCCACCCTTCTCGTGAAGTTTCAACAGCACATCAACTAGATCTTCATGCTCAGCCGATTCATCGTAGCCGGCTGAAGAACTGTTGGTACTCCTTTCCATCTTTTGCTTGATTATATCCTCCAGAATCCTGTCTGTCTTTCTATGCATTTTCTCCAAAGTTGGCTTCATCCCAGTAAGGAAACCAAGAAACTTTAGCGAAGGGATAGATGTTTCGAACTCCATACCTCTATTTTGAAGACTAGGAATTATACCAACCAAATCACAAGCCTTTGACATAACTATTATTTATTAATGTAATTCACATTTTTATAAAAAGTTTATATGAGATTTATAGACTTATATTTACCATTACTCATAATTCCAAATTCATAAAAAATATTTTCCGTATATCATATGATAAAATTAGGCATGAGAAAATTAATGTTCATTGGTCGCAGAGCACTAGCATTGATTTTTCTGTATGCATCTTCAAAATCACATCTTTTGAAGATTGCTTTTACGTATCAAGAAAAACTCACATTGAATTAGCATTTTTTAACCAAATAATAATAAAATATTATTATTTTTAATTTTGTTCTTAAAATTATTATTTTTTATATATTTTACAATTAGCACTATGTGCTCAAAAATACAAATTCCATATATCTAAATATTACCAATTTCATATAATAAAATGACTAATTTTATCAATAAATATTAATATATACTAAAAAACACTTTGTATTATCAACTTAATATAAATTTTATATATCAAAATCATCTTAATACAAATTCTATAAAGTTGATTTTAATGGGTAGGAGAGAGAAAAAACATTAAAAATAATATTTGGAGAGTGAATAGAAATTTGAAGAAATACTATTCATAACTATGTAAAAATTTAAAGATGCATAAGTTAATATAGATGAATTTAAAAACATATTATGCAAATATAAAGATGAAGATAAAGATAGACTAAGCATTAGCATTGGTCTTTGCATATGAAGTCATATTTGCATAATATGACTCTAATATCCTTCACATTGGCTTATGCATATCTAAATATTTAGATACTTATGAAAAATACTTATCCAAATTTGAATAACCACTATTCACCCTACAAATTATATTTTAATCATTATTTCTCTCTCCTCCCACTCTCTCACTCACAATCCTTTCATTTTCTCTCTCCTTCAACAACATAACAAACCTTCACTTGCACATTCATTTTATTATTATAATATATTATATATATTTTTTTCATTTTATTATATTTTTAATATAATATATAAAAAAATTATATTTTTTATTATTACATTTGTATTATTAATGTCAAATGTATGTAGTGGATGTTAATTATTAAAATATATATACAATTGATTTTAACAAAAAATTAATAATATTTTATTATTATTTTATCTCAAATATGTATAAATCAATATGAGAATTTTACTTAAATGAAAAAATGAATATCCAAAAGAAATGATTTTACATATATATATATATATATATATATGAGGAATGCTAATGCTATTAGGCATTGCTAGTGCTCTCACTCAGCCATATTGAATGAGTTTCTACCTAACCCACCTCTATCTCTCTCATCTTTACACCGACAAAAGCCTTGCTCTATGCTCTAATCTATGTAGTATATAGACATTAAAAAAAAAAACATCAACTCTTCCAAAAGGCTAGCAGACACATGGATTATGCAAAACACTCTGTTGGAAATCCTGCACTACTCTTGTTGTTCTTCATTGGAGTCTTCTATCTCTTTCTTTGGTCTTCCTCCATCACAAACGATTCCTCAAAAACAGTAAGTATACATTCATTCCTATTTCTAATTTCTTCATTCTGGCCACAAACATGCATGGGTTTTCAGAATTTTGCTTAGAAATTCAGTGAGTCTCGTGTACTAATCCCTGCGCTCGTGCAGACCACCGACATTCATGCTCCTCATGATCAAGATGACCTCGAAGAAGCTCTATCCAAAGCTTCAATGGCGAACAAAACGGTAATAATCACCATCGTAAACAAGGCATACGCGGAGCAAGACGTGGGAGCCGACACCACCATGCTGGACCTGTTCCTTGAAAGCTTTTGGCTTGGGGAGGACACTAGATCACTGCTTGACCACCTCTTGCTCGTTGCCGTAGATCAGACAGCCTACGATCGCTGCGTTTTTCGACGGTTGAACTGCTACAGATTGGAGACAGACGGTGTGGATTTTGGGGGAGAAAAGATTTACATGTCCGAGGATTTCGTCAAAATGATGTGGAGAAGAACCCATTTTCTCCTGGAAGTTCTCAAGCGTGGCTACAGCTTCATCTTTACGGTACGTGCGACATTAATGCTATTACTTTTTTGTTTTTAGTGCGGCAAGCAGTAAATATCAGTGCCAGAGGCCCAGAAGTCTTGGAAGTAATATAATGTACAGCCACTGACATGTAGTGGTGGCTCATGGGATGGCGCCCGTGGCGGTGGACATCCTCTCATTCCCATGAAACATTAATGGGTGGCTCTACATCCACAGGCTCCCGCTTTCCTTTTCAATTCTTACCCTCTTTTTTTTTTTTTTTTTCGTCTAATAAATGATACTTGCAGTTGTGAGTGTGCAAGTATCGTACAGTCGCTTTGAAAAAAATAAATAAATATGGAACCTACATGAAAATAAATTAATTTTTTAATAGTGGACCTTACTCTTTTTCAAAGCACGGCGTTTGCACATTCCATGACTGTACGTAGCATTACTCTATTTTTTATTACTTAAAAATATTTTTAAAAATAAAAATTATAATATTATTAAAAAAAAATTTCTTAATTACTAAGCAAAAAATATAAAAAAATAAAACAAGGGGAGCTGTAGGTTTCAGTGGGATCCCTTTTTCCAACATTAATTTATCAATAATTTTTTTTTCATCAGTTACTATTTATTATCTTATGTTCAATATTTTATAAAAAGAAAAAAACTGTTAATATGAAGTGTGAAATAAATAGTAACTGATGTGATGTAGAGAAAAAAAAAATCATAAATCCCTCCAACTCATGTCATTGCGATGGTTTTGTTTGGGCATGCAGGAGTTTTATGTCTTAAGACAACGGCAGGTCGGATTAGTGTTTTTTTGGTTCAATTTGGTTTTAAATGAAGGAATTGGTGACCACAAGGGTATTAGTTTAGTGGTAATAGGTATATAGAATAGAAAATTCTATTATCAAATCAATGTATATAATAGTAGAGTATATCTAATAAAATACTTAAATTTGATTTGATAGATAAAGTTTGAATTTTATAAATTAAATCTTACTTTTTAATTGATGTAAATAATGTGTTATACACACCGACTTGATAATAAAATAATTCTAAACACACGCATATATATATATAGTGTCGTGTGATTTGGTTGACGAGAAGACATGCATTTTAAGTCTCCACGAACATCATACTATAAGAATTGAGGGAATTGAATTATATGAGTAATGTTACTCATCATTCTTTTATCATCTCATGATGTGGCATTAGATGATTGAAGATTATTTATTATATTATAATTTTTAATTTATTATTTAATATCACATCATGAAATGATGAGATGATAAAAAAAGGATGAGTAGAATTTTTCGAATTACATACTAATGGCATAATTATTACTCATGTGACCACCCTAGAAAAAGAAAGAGAGAAATTATTCCTTACGGACTATCACTTCTAGCTAAAGAAGAAGAGATGGCGATAGGAGATCGAGCAAGCATGCACTCACATGACTCGCTAGTATATTCATGTACGACTCAAGAAAAAAAGTATTAACGTGGGGACACTTAATTCTCAGACCATATGTCAAAAAGGATTATATATGAGGTATTGCATGACCTAGCTATTAGTTTTTTTTTGTTGCCGACAGCTAGCTATCCATGATGCACCCAATTATTGCTACATTGTTGTTCGATTCGATCGGCATTTTATTTTAAGTAATGTTATATACAATAATAATATTGTGCAAGCGCGTCGTATAATTGTTTTGAAAAAAATGAGATTTATTATTAAAAAATAATTTTTTTCATATAAATCAACCGTATTTATCATTTTTTTCAAATAGATTATGCGACTTTTACGTATTTTACGATTGTAAATTTGTAAATATCATTTTTATTTTTATTTTTATTTTTATTGTATATGCATGTTTGAATTGAATGATTGATTTTTGGCTCTTCACTATGCATGGCCCAATAAAATGCATTCTAATAACTGTGCATGCATGCAGTATCAAAAGAAAAAATTTGTTTCTTTCAACTATTCATTATTCAGAAGTTGTCGCAAATAAAATTCTTAATATTCAACTAATTTGCAGTTATATATTTTAATCTCTTGTGGGTAATGATATATATTTTTTGTAACAGGATACTGATGTAATGTGGTTAAGGAACCCATTTTTAAGGCTAAGCAAAAACGAAAGCGAGGATCTCCAAATAAGCACCGACGTGTTTCTCGGCGATCCGTCACCGGAAAAACAACTTATCAACACCGGATTTTACTATGTCCGATCGAGCAACAAGACAATAGCAATGTTTGACAAATGGTACAGCATGAAGGAAAACTCCACGGGACAAAAAGAGCAGGATGTGCTCCTAAACCTAATACAAGCTGGTGGCATAATCAGAGAACTAAACCTTAGTGTAAGGTTTCTGGACACCCTTTATTTTAGTGGGTTTTGCCAGAATAGCAAGGATTTCAGGGCAGTGACGACCGTCCATGCCAACTGTTGTCGGAGCATCAATGCCAAGGTTAAGGACTTGAAGGTTGTCCTTCGTGATTGGAAACGATTCAAGAAGATTAGTTCCTATAAAAGGCTGGCCAATGTGACAGCAAACTTGGTGTGGTCGGGTCACTTTGGATGTTGGAATTCTTGGAGATCGGTACGTAGTTATACATAAGACTAGTAGCCTTTTATATGAGACACTACTTATTAATTGTAATATTGTTGCAAAATAAATAAGACCAGTTTGTTTAAATCATTGTAGTAGAATTTCTTTTTTATTTTTTATTTTCATATGCATGTCCGTATTTTGATCGTTTCATAGTAAGTAGTGTGTTTACACGTCGACTTGTAAATAAAAAATTCTTTATTGTATTCAATCTCGATAATAGCAAATATAAATAGAGTACTTCAATGCCTTTAAAGTTTCTCATTCTTAATTGAGAAATGATACTTGCAATTATGAGTGTGTAAGTACCGTGCAGTCACTTTAAAATAAGTGAATAAATATAGGACCTACATGAAAAGAAATTAATTTTTTAATAGTGGATCCCACTCTTTTTCAAAGCGACTGCACGGCGTTTGCACATTCCACAACTGTATGTAGCATTACTCATGTTACGTTAATGACATGATCTAAGATAAAGAGAATAGTTACAACATAATGATGTGGTACATTTTTTAAATGAATCTATTAAGTCAATTATTCCTTAAGGTGTGGTTTTAATATAATGAGATGAGATAAGATGATTTTAGATAAAAGTTAAAAATTAAATAAAATATTATTATAATATTATTTTTTAATATTAATATTGTTTTGAGATTTGAAAATGTTGAATTGTTTATTATATTTTATGTGAGAATTTGAGAAAATTATAATGATGAGATGAAACACTTTCACTATCCAAACGGAGCCTAAAATATCTTATGCCAACTAATATTATTAGAAATGATAAAATTTAGAAAAATTATTTGTATAGTTCTAAATACGCAAGTTCTGTACAATTCTTTTTAAAATAATAGATAAATATACGATTTATATGAATAAAATTATTTTTTTAATAATAAATTCACACACGAGACTTGCGTATTCTAAAATTGTATACAGGTATACAACTATATTTTTAAAATTTAAGATTTAAATTGATGGAAGGGGAGCAGTAGTACATATATGATTCACAAGCGTCCTTGATTTCAACAGGTAATGCCTGATTCTACTTCTACCTAAACGACGTGTAGTGTGAGTTTATTCTGCAATAAAAGACAGAATCAGTGAACGACGTCCTCTATGCTCGGCGTCCTTGGAAATCGATAGAATTACTCACCGGAAGAAACGGGCTTGACAGTGTATTGAGAAATAACGGAGAGAGGAGCGGAAGAGCCGGAACTAGGATTTGGTGTCAGGGGCAATCTATAAAGTGTGCGATATGTATCAGCATAAGTAATATCTACTTTTTGTATATGACTATATAAAAAAAAATTATACGTCATAAAATTATATAATTTTTTTCGATTTATTCATATTTTTTTAAATTTTAAGAAAAATTTATAGATTAAGAATAAATCTGAAAAAATATTTAAGAATATAAAAGTGGTTAGATTTTTTATTATATAATTGTATTACTATTAATAAGTGAACAAAAAAAAACATGTGAATAATTAATAAATTTTTCATAAAAGAAAATAAATTCTTCGCATATTCTCTATCTCTTTAGAAACGTCTCATCAATCATCTAGCTAGATAAATTTCCTACCTCTCAAATGCAAGAATCTTTTAGATTTGTTTTAACTATTAGATAAACTCTCTTGAATCTTCTAGCTAGTTAACTAATTAATATGTGGTTAAAAACATTTCAAAGGTTGTAAAGGAAGATTATGTACATGTGATAGGCAATAAATTTAATGAAATCGAGAATGACCCAAATAAAAAAAAAATGTAATTATATATGTAAGCTCAGAAAGATAAGAAAAACTTATATGATATCATTGATATGAAACTAAACAATCTGTACAATGCACACCAAAAACAAATAAAAAGAGATAGAAATGTCAAATCAAGATTATTATATTAATGGATTTAAAAATATTTGAATGATATACTTTGTGTTTGAGTGTGGAGGACAATCTTAAATATTTTAAGAATAGTTACCCTTAAAATTATAATTATATAATATATAAGATTAATTTTTAAAATTTTTGGGGCTACCCCTGAGCGGAACATTCATAATTCATTGTCCGGTGGCCGGAGGGAAAACTCGCAACAAAAGAGAATGCACGGTTGAATGTTGGGGGCCGGCTGGAAAATTCAGGGCCAAGCGCATAAAAGACAGAACACGGCACCATGAATGATGGATAACAACTGTTGTAGCCTGATCATGCACTGCACTGCTTAAAAAGAAGAAAGAAGAATAAAGAAATCAATGACTCAAACTCAAGTGCAATTTCATTATGGAAATCGAAGGGGCATTCGGAGAGGAGTATTGCTATATCACATTCTACTATTCATCGCACTCTCCACACATTTCATATAGTTTTTTTTTTTCTTTATCTTTTTTTTTTCTCACCCATGTGCTGGGCTACTTAACACAGTAGTGTGTGAAGCATATTTATTCTTCGGAGAGAGAGAGAACGCAAGGACAATATTGTCATTTCGTTGTTGGTGAAACTCTGTTGATTCTACTTGGACCGCTCACTCTGACACTCCAGTGAGATCTGTCTCTTCTCTCACCCCCTCTCTCTCTTTCGCTCGCGCATCGGATCAATCAGGTATGGACTGATATTATTTTCTATTCTTCAGATTTGCGCCGCAAAGAGAGGTCTTAGATCGTGTTCACTCTGATAGATAAAAATCACCGAATTTTCTTTTTCGCTTTACACTCTGGTTGGTTGCTAAGAAAATGCAGGAATAGTTACGATGATTTGGCTTCATTGAAGTTTCTCTCTCGTTTTTCTTTATTTTATTCTGAATTCTTGCTTCTCTTCTTGTATCTTGGCATAGTGGAGGAGATGGATTCATCCGCAGTGCTATTTAATCAGCTCAAGGTTTGTATTGTTAGCTTCTTTGACTGGCTATCTCATGAAAAGGACGTGTGTTGGATCATTTTCATGTAAGACGAAATCCTCATACTTTATTTGATTTTGCAAATCTTAACAGACAGCGGAGCCATTTTTCTTATTAGCGGGTCCCAATGTAATTGAATCTGAGGAACATGTTCTACGAATGGCGAAGCACATAAAGACTGTTGCATCAAAGTATGCTTCCTCTATTTCTGATCTAATCTGTCGTCTGCAACGGGAAAGTAATGCATTTGAATGAAATGGCATAGTTTTGTTCTGATACAGAAATAAATTGGTTGAGAAAAATTACAACTTTTTCCCTTGTTCTATGTAGATACAGAATTATATCTTTCTTTAAAAGTTGTATCACATAGGACTTTTACTTGTAAATGGTGCACCACACATGAAAGTTGTATCACTCGTTAATTTAGTTAATGATTAATGGAATTATATTAAAAAGAACACCCAAAATGGCCTTGATACTCGCTTGTATGTTCAACTGTATTACATCCAAAAAGGTGAACTTTGAAATTGTACCTCTTGTTTTTTTTCTTAGTAGCTTTCTACAAGTTAAAGGAAAATAAATTATATTCTTTATCTATTCTATTCAAGAAATTCAGCTAAAGAGATTCAATTTGATTGCTAATTAAACATGTCGAGTTTCTGATACAGAGTTTGTTTTTGAACCATGTAGAGTTGGGTTACCTCTGGTTTTCAAATCAAGCTTTGATAAAGCTAACAGAACATCCTCAAAATCATTTCGAGGCCCTGGCATGATTGAAGGCTTGAAGGTTTTGGACTCAGTTATTATTACTTTGTTCTCACGTGTTGTTATTTTTGAGGTTTGAGTCTTTATACTGCCGGATGTCTCATACATAATGGAAGGCAATATCTGTATACATTTGAAGTTGTAGGAATGAAGTTTGAAATTTCGGATGTTACTTCCCAAATGTTAGGACAACAAAGTTTATATGGTAACAGAGAGAGGAGTTCATCACCGATTAAAAAAAAAAAAAAAAACAGAGAGAGGAGTTCATTGAGAACTTGCAACATATGTGCAGTTAACAAAGGCTGGATCTGCTCGTTGAAGTTATAGTCAGGAAGCAGTAAATGAAATTAGAGATATTTTGTGAAATATGGAGAATGTTCTAGAAGAAAATGTATATAGACAAAGGAAGAACTATCCATGAATGTTAAGACCAGTATAGGTGCAAATGCATGCCTATTGTATATAGCATATAACACCAGATCATTTAAGAATAACAAATATTTCAAAGCCACCGAAGTTTACATTGAGTCAATTCATTATCCTTTTGCACCAGGTAAGGCTGAGTGCTGTCATCTTTAGGTCTGGAAGTTTCTTTCATAAAAATTATGGTTGAAATGTCTGTGTATCACTTGTATTAGTTTAAAGTACACATTGCTCAGATCACTATTGCCATTACGATATACATTAGATAGCCGTGAACATTGGATATGAAATTAAGAAATTAAATGTAGGCTCTAATTTGAGTTTCAAACAAAGTGCTGGGTGATTGGATGCATTTTTATGCGTCTTGCAGTTTTTCTATGTTTATTTATGATACAATATTCATTAAAAAATTGTTTCTAATAAAAGGTTGCATAGGAACCATGATTGCATATCTAGAATAGTATTTTTCTTGAGTAAAAAGGAAGAACATTATCTTCTTTCTGTACATGGATTAATTACACTGAGATTTAATATTGAAAACCCAGTAAAATTCCAAGATTAAAATTCTTTTTATTTCTACTCTTTATCTGCAGATACTTGAGAAGGTAAAACTAGCGTATGACATTCCTATAGTGACTGATGTCCACGAAGCTATCCAGGCAAGCTTTTGTTTTCTAGTGGTAGCCTTGTTCCTTCTGTTTTATTTCTACCTGGATATCTCTTTACATACGGCAGCAGCCATATTTGTTGACTGGATGTATACTCTTATTCAATCAATATTGGATAATAATTTGGCTTATCAAAAAAAATATTGGATAATAATTTGGCATAATATCCAAATTCATCCTGATTATTTGCTGCTTTCACGATGAGGTGTTTATATGTATTTCATGATCTTCCCTAAGCAAATGATAATAGCCATCTTATGACTTTTTGGGGATGATAAGAGTGAATTGCATGTTTCTTTACATAAGATGAAGTCTCAGTGAATTGAACAGGGGAAAGAGGAGGCCAAAATAAAAAATTGTGATATATGTTGACAAGGAAATGCATTGATGTGAAAACTTCACTGGATTAGTTGTGTACCTCAGGAGCATTTGTTCTTGTATACCTGTATGACTAAGTCTATGCATCTATTTGTGTAAAATGAGGAAAAAAAGAGCTGTGACCAATGTTGTATTGTACTTCAATAGTAGGAAATCTTGATTTTGGACTTGTGCAATATCCACGAAGACTAAAATCATGAAATTCCAGATCTGGCCCTCTAAGGAAATGCTGTATCCCAGATCTGGCCCTCTAAGGAAATCATGAAATTCCAGATCTGGCCCTCTAAGGAAATGCTGTATCCCTGAGACACTTAATAATATATCCTTCGAAACCATGTAGATCTTGCTCATATGAAAGTTGCTTGTTATTGCCACAAATGAAAGCTCTACGTTGATAAATCTTAAAATCAAACTAAAGACAGTAACTTAAAGCCTTCTGGCATGGTTGCATGAATTGTTGACACCTATATTTCTTAAGGAAAAGCTACTGCCAATATAAATAACCTGCAAAGTTTGGAATTGGTGTTGTTCACAATGTCAAGGACCCAATTTAATAAGGTTTTTATCTTTTTCCAGTGTGAACCAGTTGGCAGAGTTGCAGATATTATTCAGATTCCAGCTTTCTTATGCCGTCAGGTTAACATTTTTTCAGATGAACATTTGGTGTCCATCCTTCATCAGAAAAATTTTCTAGTTTAATTGACATGTGACCTCTTCTAATCCAAAACATGAAAAAATGTTCCTTATTTATTACCTCATATAATGACAGACAGATCTTCTAGTTGCAGCCGCGAAGACTGGAAAAATTGTTAATATTAAGAAAGGCCAGTTCTGTGCTCCTTCTGTGAGTATTTATATCAACCTGAAAAATCAGAACCTCTGTTGACACTCATAAAGCCTTTATGCTTCAATATAGTACTGTTCTAATTTGTACATTTTTCACATTTTGCAGGTCATGATAAATTCTGCTGAGAAGATTAGATTGGCTGGAAATCCAAATGTGATGGTTTGTGAAAGAGGAACTATGTTTGGTTATAGTAAGTTTTCTGGTTTTCGCTTCAAATGCATAGAATATTTGCTTGTGTTAGTTGCAGTCCCTCTGCAATAAAGGCTTAATTGGAAGCTAATATAATTTGTTTTGGGTCCTTTATTTTCTTTCAAAACATTTGATAATTTAACACTTCTCTATACTTCATAAGGTTATGAATGGTGCTTGTAGTTGGAGTTTGGATTCAAGTCATTGATGCATTCCTGAAATTTTACTTGCCAGTTTGATCATATACCTGGTTGTTGTTTTGCAGACGATTTAATTGTTGATCCTCGCAATTTAGAATGGATAAGAGAGGCCAATTGTCCTGTTGTAAGTCAAACTTACTTAGTACCTTCAAGGTTCTAAATAGGCCACACTTATGAAAAAAAAAGGGTTCTAAATAGGCCTTGAACTGTATGGTGAAGATTCAGGCCATTTTTTTTCTTACATACAATCCATCTCCGTGTTAGTTTTGCATCAACTTTTCAACTGGTAAACTAAACAGAAATGTATATCTTTTTTCAATGGGAATAACCGCATCAGATCAAAAGAGAGCGTTGCATGTGCACATGCAGACATATTCTTAGATGGCTCATAATCTTTTCAATAACTCTGATTTTTACATCTTACATTCCATATCAACAAATTTTTTTCTAAAAAGACTAGATGGAACTGTTAGGAATACTATCATAATATGTATGCATATCTTTTTTAAAATGTAGGAACAATAGCTGGTTTCACCTGATGCTGCGCATTTAAAAATTTTGACATCTAAGTGATTGTTTGAAATGATCCTTAGTTTGCATATGCTTTCAAAGATCTATTCCTTTGACATAATCCTTGTTTTTTTATTGGCATGCTCAGTGATATTTGCTCTATGCTGCCTATATATGTATGTGTGTGTGTACTATTGTATGGAATACCTTCCAATCTGATTATGTGTTCCACTACAGGTAGCTGATGTCACACACTCATTGCAACAGCCTGCTGGGAAAAAGGTGTGGATAATCTTGATTTGGGCAGCTACTTCTCTGTGAATTATGTAGAGGACCTTGTTATTCATCTTGAAAGAGAAATCATGAATGGCATCAGTTTCATATATGCCTACGTGGGCAATCATTTATGGAAAAGAATATAGACATTTAGAATATAATATACTGGTTTTATGTTGTAATAGGGATACTTGCAAGAGAGAATGAATATTTTAGGTATTCGTGGTTGATGGTCAATGTTCAATTAACATTTTAGACCCATGACTTCTCTAAAAAGGAAAAAAAAAAAAAAAAAAGAACAAGAAAAAAAGCATTTGATCCTCTGTTAAGCTTACAGCCTCAGGGTGTAGGGTATCGTCCTCTTCAATTCAAGTCTTTCATACGAAACCAATATCTTCTTGATGGTATGAACTGTGCCCAAAATTTTTTTCCTTTCCGTGTTTGTACTGATACCCTAACTGGAGCATTCAATTTTATGTCATGCTTTTCATTGCCATGTTTCTATGCTGTTCTTATGTGACAAGATTTTCCCCTGTTTTAGTGCCATAAAAAAATTAAAGTAGGATGTCATCTCCTAAACTTGCTTTTGCTTTTCCTTTTTTCCCATATCAAGGGATCAAACATCTGTTTTCTTGTATAGCTGGATGGCGGAGGCGTTGCCAGTGGAGGTCTTCGTGAACTGATACCATGTATTGCAAGGACAGCAGTTGCTGTTGGAGTGGATGGAATTTTCATGGAGGTAGGGGAATCTGCTGAAAGCTGATTATGCTGATTTCTGTCCATGTGAAACTAGAATGTTTGGGTGTTAGTAATCAAGTTACAGGCAGTACCTCCTGCGCATGTCAACACTGTTTCTTCAAGTATGCCAGAAAGGAGGAACTGTCTTCAGTAAATATTCTCTTTTGTATAGTATATCTTGAATGCTTAGTCACATCAGTGCAATATGAATTATGAACAGCCTTAGCTTTTAGAAGTATGGCATTGTCATTTTTTTGCTGCTGTTATTATTACCATTGTTATCATTGCATTGTTGTTGTTATTGTTGTTGCTGCAGTTATTGTTGTTATAATTATTTTCTAAGAACTTCTATGGGTGCTTAGGTGCATGATGATCCCTTGAATGCGCCATGTGATGGTCCCACTCAATGGGTGAGTTTTATCTATATCACACCTTCACGGATTCATGGAACTTTTCTATGAGACATTACTCCCTTTTGAGGTTTCTTCCGTATGTAGAGATTTTTTTATTATTATTTTATCGAGAAGAGTTTTATTGAAGCTCTGAGCTGGTTGGTATTTGGTTGTTTTTGTAAATAGCCTCTGCGTCATCTGGGGGAACTTCTGGAAGAGCTTGTGGCAATCGCTGTAAGTCTGTTGCCATGCTCATTGAGTTTTTTTTATAAGTCTGTTGCCATACTCGTGATGAGTGATAATTCTTATAATTTGTGTTTTAATGGAGAAGAACTCTGTTCTTGAGCAATGCATGTACATGGGAAGCATGAGATCTGAGTCATGTCGTGTGCATGTGGTTGTTGAAATCTTGGTACTGCTGCAGTTGTCATTGTCATATGGGCAGCTGACCAGATCTTTAAATACATTGTTAATAGATTAGACTATTCTGCTTATGATGTTACCCTCTTACTTTATGGTCTTAGATAGTGCAGAGTTCTTATATCTTCTGTAGTATAGAATACATATGTGTTATATTGGGTAGATTTGATAATCAGTAGATGCCCAAATACCTATATTGTAACTGGTCTCTAGGGACTCAAGGAATGGAACCATATAACACTGAAATTTCACGTTTGCCACCATCCTCTCTTGCATGACATTGGAATACTTAACTAAAATTCACGAGTCAGTTGTTATCATAACTGGCTGGGTGGCACTACGAAAATTGGAGCCAATATTACGGAAAAATATGAAACCCGAGATAGTTTCATCTCATGAAATTCTAGAAATAGCTGTTTTCATTTAACCATAAACTTATTTTCGTTGTAGCTGAATGACAAAAACGTACTTAATAGGTTTTGTATGTGAAATCAAATTAAATAATGCAATCTGTCGCGGGTATCCAAATAGCAAATACACAATTTTCATTTTATCTTTAGGAGTTCCTTTTTATATAAGTCTGTCTTTCAGAATCTTTTAGCTGGGACTAATTTAACAATGCCCCTCCGCTCACCAAAAGCTCAATATTGACGTATATGTTTTCCTCTTTTCACATCTTGTAGAGGGTAAGCAAGGGGAAGCAGCACTTTAACATTGATCTCACGCCATTTCATGATTAAGAAGAAGACTAAAAGCATCTCTCAGTGGTGAGTACACAACCTTTTTTCTTTCCCTTTTTTAGTTGTTGTTGGTTCTTTGGTTTTTCTTGTTTGCTAGAATTATGATTGTTTTGTCTGATATAATACTTAAGATATACCGTTAAAATATATATATATATATATACATATGTAATACTTAAGATACTAAAAAATTATTCTAAGTCAAACCAATCAATCTCGGTTCATGATTTGGAGGGCTCCAAGACTATAAAGAGTGTGACCTAGAATAAATGGATTATTACTGGAGTTTCATTGCCTGTCTTGTGTCAGAATTTGTCTTGCTTTCACTTTCAGTGTTTCTTATAGGGTTTCAAGTTCTTCGACTTCTTAGGCTTTTCTTGGCTTAAGTAAAACCTTTTTAAAAATAAAAATAAAAATTAAAAACTAATTCGTATGGTTTTAATTTACTAATTCCTTTATCAAGATCATGCAACCACTGAAATCTATAGAAGTAGCTGGTGACCTGATGAATCTCATTTTGCTTTTTGCTGGAGGGAATTAGATGTAGGAAGTAGGAACCTGAGGGGGGTCTGTTTAAGACATTGATTATATGAGTGGAATTATTAACATTATTGCATTTTCGGTATGGTCGGTCTGTTTACATGACCCACACAATCTTGTAACATAACAGTCCCACGCTTGCCAACATGAAAGGTTACATGGAACTTATGCTAGCTGTGTACAAACTTGATCTGCAATTCTTTGGTATCTGATGCTATCCCTGAAATTCTGCCATTTACCCAGTTATGATATCTGTTTTTTAAGGCTGCTTTGTTTGCAGTTTGAAGGATTGCAGACCAGAATCGAAGTTAGTCAAAGAAGCTGACACAGAAATGGGTGGAAGATAAATCTATAACCTATATGTTGTCTTCACTTGCTGTTGGTCTTTGGTTTTGCATGAAGCTTTATGAGTTTTTACATGGAATTTGAATACATTTTTTTGACAGTATATTTATGAATTATTCTCCCCACAATGATTCAGTTGTGGTTGAATTGTCTAAACATGAACGAAATTATTATTTTATTAAATTGCAGGTGTCACATATGATATGTTCTTCTGTATGGAAATCGGTTTGCAAAACATACATTTCATTTAAGAGAAAATATACTTACAACCGTGAATTGCGTAACCGTCGCTTAATCGCTTTGAAAAAAATGAATAAAACATGGGACCCACATGAAAAAAATTAATTTTTTAATAGTGGACTCCACTCTTTTTCAAAACGATTACGCAGCGGTTACGCACTTCACGGTTGTATGTAGAATTACTCTTCATTTAATTGATATGACAAGACTTGATTTGTTAAAAAACTTTAAAATTAAAACCTCGTATCAATCAAGTTTTGCCATGTGTCTATTAAATATTGTCGTCAATTTGATGTGTATATTTCTGCTCCTAACTAAATCATCGGCTTTGAATAATGCTAGCACCACATTTATTTTTCTACTTTTATCGCATTTTTTTATATAAAATGTAACATAATTATCTTACTTCTATTCCATGAAGATGAGGTGATGTTATCCACCAACCTCTTAATTTATTTTTTAAAAAGTAAATGATTATAGTAGAATAGTGATATATGTACAACTTATTTTACAACTATCTATACAACCATATTTTAAAAGAAAAAGACTAGTGGAGTTCTTTAAACTTATTGTTCAATCTTAGTGCTCATGTATTTTAATTTTTTTAATTTTTTAATTTTTTTACTTAATGGTGAAGGAAGTTATTATTAGTGAAATTATATATATATTTTTTATTTTGTTCTTAATGATTAAGAATGTTAAAAAAAATATTTGAAAAAAAAAATCAAAAGAAAAAGAACAATAAATTTATAACCAGAGGTATGGCAGCGTTTACTGCTGGGGAGTATATTTTTAAAATGAGAATATTTATATAAAATAATATTATTTTTATATATCTTTCATTTGATATATTTTTCTGATGGAGAGTATCACGTTTATAGAAGGTGGGAGGAAATTATGATAATAATATAGAGAGTAATATTATATAAAATGTATAAATGCTATATAATTATTTTAAAAAAGAGTGTATTTATTATTAAAAAATTAATTTTTTTTTTTATGTAAATCTCATATTTATTTTTTATTTTTTAAAAATTACACAATACTTGTAAGTTCATTGCAAATATCGTTTCTTTTTTTTCGTTGGAGAGTATCACGTTTATAAGTTGAGAGGAAATTACGTTTATAAAACGTAGCATTACTATTTCGAATAGTAGACGAGTGAAGATTTCGAATGGGAGTTTTGCTACAATCCGACGTTTATACGGCTGTAGATAGTAAGATGAGATGAGATGAAATTTGATGGTTTTAAATTAAAAAAGAAAATATTATTATTATTTAAAAATTTAAAAATATTAAATTATTTATTATATTTTATATAAAAATTTAAAAAAATTACAAGGAAATTATATAAACTGACCTTACTTTTCCAGGCTTTCCCATTGGTTAGGGTCGCATGTCTCTCTCGTACGGTTCCATTCCGACTTTCAATTTAGGGATCAGCTCTGTCTTTCGTCTATTTCTATTCGTAATCTGTTCAATATTTGGGTTTCCTTGAGTTCTCACCCAGCTCTATTAGGGTTTCAAAAGTATCATTTATATTCGTCTTAATTGTGAAACAATGCCTCCACGGGTGGCGAAGAGGGGCGCGGCATCGGCGGGGCAGAAGAGAACGCCGAGAGCTAGTAGAGGGACTTCGAAGGCCCAGACTCAGCTGCCGGAGGCCCCGGTAGAAGATCCAGTGAAGGTCGAGGATGTCTCGACTCCGGTCGTGGAGGAAGTCAAGATCGTGGAAAAGCCAGTTGTGCTGGATCTCGAACAGGAGGCGAAACCGGATGCGAACGGGTCGGGTCCCATGAAAAGTAAGTTTCTTTTGGGCCATCGAATTGGATATGGAAATTTGTCTTACAATTATTATGCATTCCTTTCGTGTGTCCGGTGGACTTGCTGGACTTGTTCACAGATTTTGCGTTTCTCTATGGGGTTATAGAAAAAAAATTGCTCCAGATGCAATACTCGTTTTCCCTGTTTGCGTATAGTTTTTTTATTTAAAAATTGTCTTGGTAAGAGAAATTTCTGTAACTTTATGTCTGGATTTTACGCTTTTTTTTTTTTTTTTTTTTAAGTTTTTTGGACTCGATTTAGTTGTGATAGTATTTGTGAATAGATGAATTGGGAGGGTGGGCAATTTGTTGCATCTCGTATTTATTTGGGGTAAATTTAACGTTTTAAATTTCTCGTTTGTCTATAGCCCTTTTGAAGCTTTTAACAATAAGGTAAAACTTGGTTAATTTACGAAAGAGAGAATGATAGAGCAGAAAGGCTCTCAATGAGAATGGTTCAGTTGGAGCTTGTGGGTTTTATCCATTTTCATGGTTAAGGAGCTGATTTTTTTTTTTAATCCTGATGGTGCATTTACTCATGTAGCGTGTTTGATCAGCAATTAGTGACTACGAAGAGATCATGTGCTATTATTTTCCTTGTTCTTGAGATTCTTGTTCTTGTGGGGGCCTAGGTTAGCAGTTTTTTTTTTGGATAAGTTGGGGCCTAGGATAACAGTTGGATGGCTATAATCGTATAAATACCATGTAGGATGAGCAATCTTTGTGGGGTATGTTATTTTTGCTTTATGAGTTTCCTTGCACTTATTTTTCTTGCCTATTTGACTGGGTTGGATACCCTTATTTCATGACAGTAGAAGAGGAGGTGAAGGAGTCTGTAGATGATTATGAGAAAGATGAAAGGTTGGAACTGGAGGATAATGACCCTGAATATGAACCCGAAGAATATGGTGGGGTTGATTATGATGAGAAGGGAATAGAACAAGAGGATGTTCAGGAGGTGGGAGATGACGGGGAAGAAGAACATGAGGAGGATGTTGGTGAAGAAGAAGAAGAAGGAGAAGGAGAAGGAGAGGGTGATATGGTTGAGGAGGAAGATGTTCATGAAGAACTTACAGGCGAAGAGGATGGTGAGCATGCTGGCGAGGAGCAAGAGCATGCTACACTGGTTGATGCAGACGAAGAGGAGCACCATGAAGTTGTGAAAGAGAGGCGCAAACGTAAAGAGTTTGAAGTGTTTGTTGGTGGCTTGGACAAGGATGCAACTGAGGAGGATCTTAGGAAAGTTTTTGGTGCAATTGGTGAGGTTACTGAAGTCAGGCTGATGATGAATCCTCAGACTAAGAAGAATAAGGGTTTTGCATTCTTGCGTTTTGCAACTGTGGAGCAAGCAAAACGAGCTGTGACTGAGCTCAAGCACCCGATGGTAAATTTTTTTAATCTTCTTGTAGTTTGAAATAGGAACTTATGTCTTCTCCTTGTAAATTGTATTTATGTTAATGATTGCAATTCCAGATTAATGGGAAACAGTGTGGTGTTAGTCCAAGTCAAGACAGTGACACCCTTTTCGTGGGTAACATATGCAAGACATGGACAAAAGAAGCCGTAAGTATATTCTTTAGCAGGAGTTGCTAAACGCTTTCTTATGAAAAAAAAGAAGAGTTGCTACATGCCTGACTGTTTGGTTATAAATTTTGGTTACAGTTGAAAGAGAAGTTGAAACATTATGGGGTCGAGAATGTTGAGGATTTGACATTGGTTGAAGATAGTAACAATGAGGGAATGAATCGGGGGTTTGCTTTTTTGGAATTTTCATCTCATTCAGATGCGATGGACGCCTTTAAGCATCTTCAGAAGAGAGATGTGGTGTTTGGAGTTGATAGGCCTGCAAAGGTTTCTTTTGCAGATTCCTTCATTGACCCTGGTGATGAAATTATGGCACAGGTAATCATTTGGGTCTAACTTTCTGCATTCTGTTAGGGTGATTGCAGCTCTTGCAGATTGGCTGTATTTAAGATTTTGTTGTTAATCATGGATGTACCGTGTTAAACTTTTAGGGATGCTAGTAACATTGTGGCTTGGGTAATTGGAACTTATAATTGTCTCTTGGAATGGATTTTGGATATTGGCATCAATCTATTCTATCGTCACAGAATCTATTTTTTAGTAAGTACATTATCTTTTGGACAAAGTTGTGTGAAGTTCTCTAAACTTGCATGACCTTTTCTGGGTTTTCTAGTATTTGCTAAATCTAGCCTTGGTATGTGTACTTTGGCGATGCCTTTTGAGATTTTTAATAAAATCTTTGATTACCTGTCAAAAAAGATTATAGCCTTTGGTATTCTGCTTTTTTTTTTTTTTTGGGTAGAGATTCATTGAGAGTTCAAAACAGTTTAATAGGTATAGGAATTGCATGGTGTTGTTATACCCTTTAATTGAATGTGCTTAGCAAATATATTTGGAACCTTTGATAACCTAATTTAAGATACAGGTTAAAACTGTATTTGTGGATGGTCTGCCTGCTTCATGGGATGAGGAACGTGTTCGAGAGGTTCTTAGGAAACACGGAGAGATCGAAAAGATTGAGCTCGCTAGGAATATGCCATCTGCCAAGCGAAGGGACTTTGGTTTTGTCACATTTACCACTCATGATGCTGCAGTGACATGTGCTAAAAGCATTAACAATCAGGAGTTGGGTGAAGGAGACGGCAAGGTTAGTATTAGTTCTTAAGAGCTTTGGATATTTTCAGTATTTCTCAATAATATACCTGCTGGCATCAGTTGTGCATGGCTTGCATGATAGTTATGATCACATTTCAGGCTAAAGTTAGGGCCAGATTGTCAAGACCACTTCAGAGAGGCAGAGGAAAGCATGTTGGTCGTGGAGATTTCCGATCTAGTCGTGGGGCTGGACGAGTTGCGAGGAGTTCATGGATTCGTCCATCACTGCATACTCTGCCTGTACATGGAGTGAGAAGATTTGGAAGTCGTGTCCCACCAGCCAGCATGAAAAGACCTGGTGGTTTGAGAGATAGACGCCATGTTCTGTCCATGCCAACAAGAGGCAGGCCCTTGGCTCCTCCAGTTAGGCCCTATGACAGGAGAGCACCTGGTATGGTTAATTTCTTGAATATCAGGGCTGCAGGCCCCCACTTTTGCATGTATGAATAAATACATTGATTTGCGCTTTCTGGACAGTTCCTTCATACCCGAAAAGTAGCTTGAGGAGGGAATATAATCGGCGTGATGAGCTTCCTCCTCCAAGGAGTAGAGCTGCTGCATATTATGGTCCTAGGGCCATCCCAGAGAGACAGCAATCATATAGAGATGACTACACTGTGCGTGGTCCTGGTTACTCTGATCTTCCTAGAACTACATCACGCCCAGCAGCAAGGAGAGCTTATGTGGATGATGGCTATGGCCAAAGGTTTGAAAGAGCTGCTCCTCCTCCAAGTTACCATGAGGGACGTGCCCGTGATTATGACTCCATTTCTGGGTCAAAGCGTCCATATGCTGCACTGGTTAGTATTTTTGATTATATAATCTTGTTACAATGCTAAATTTTAATATCATATTAATTTTTACCACTTATTTCATATTTGAGCAATTTTTTACTTGTATTTGATACATGAATTTAAAATTCTAGGACGATGTGCCCCCACGTTATGCTGATTCGGGAGTCCGCCAATCTAGGGCTCGCTTAGACTATGAATATGGGGCCAGTGCTTCTCAATATGGAGATGCTTATGGTGATAGGTATGCTGTTGTTCTTTGAATTGAAAATGATTCTAACTTCTTGTCCCCTTTTTCTGACCGATGTGTTGCCGTGTTACCCACTTTACTGTGTTATGTTTGTAGGCTTGGAAGATCTAATCTAGGATATGGCAGTGGCAGAACTTCTGCTTCTAGTCAGGATTCACATGGGCTTTATAGCAATCGTCAAGGCTCGAGTTATGGAGGAGGTGTGTTAAGTTGGTAGTAACCTGATTTATCATTCACTTTTGTAATTGTTATGCATTCGTTGTAGTGATCCTATTCCCCAATTTTGTATGTTTTCCCAGGCTCTTTCAGTGGTAGTGACGTTGGTGGAGCTTACTCATCGAGTTATGGTGGTGATTATGTGTCCCGTGGAAGTGATGTATGCTTCTAACCTTCTCCAACTGAATGACAGTGTTGACTATTAAATCTTTTTCCATTCTGTGTATTTATTATATTTATGGTCCGTATCTTAGGTTGGTGGTAGCTCTTACTCATCAATGTACTCTGGTCGTGGTGTGGGTGGCAGCAGCAGTTACATGGGGGGAACTGGTGGTTCTGGCTCATATTATTGAGGTAAGTTTTTATACTGTTGTTATTTCCTTTGGAAAAGCACATGAGGAATTAGATAGTTTATGTGCCCAAGTACCGTTTTATTGGAAACCGACTTTTTCCCGGAAGCATGGCATCTTTTTGATATTCCAAGGGGTGAGCTGGTAAAACTTCGAGCAGTGTGGTCACTAGTGAATTTGTCTATGGAACAGATCTGTCATGAAAAAGATGCTGCTCTAGGATGTGAACTAAATGAAGCTTATGCATTGTGATGCTTACAGTGGAGTGATTGTTGACAAGCCTAAGAGCCCTCATGTTGTGACAATCTTTTACAGAACAAAGAGACTCTGTTGGTTCAAGCCATCTTAGAAATCTACTAGCGTGCTAGTTTCTAAGTTGGAATTTTATGCTGTAAGGAAACCTTAAATTATTCAGAAAGGAATACAAGAAGTGCTTAGCTGCTATATGTATGAATCACATTTTATTTTCTGTGTAGACCGCATTTGATGGACAAATGTGGAGATATGCTGCATCATCTGTTCTTCTGGACAGAAATATGATGAGATTGAGATCTCTGTAATTGGTTAAGGAATTTTTGGAAATCATCGTGCTTGAATTCGTTGGAGAAGTTTTGGCTCCTACTAGACATTTTGGTTATTTTGGATCACTTGCTCTTTTCAACCGTACAAACTTAATTGAATATGAAAGTGAGTTAACCAGCCTACTTCTTGAAGGTAGTATAATTATTGAGCTTGTTTGGAATAGCCATGAAGTATGGGAATGAGGTCATAGAATTGTTGGCCTTGATTTTCTATGGTTGGCTTATAAGCTTTGGTGCTATGTCAAAAATTGACATGATTGCTACATACTTATGGGTCAGTTTGTTTTGGCCGGTTTTTGTGGACCGGGAACTGTATGGACTGGGAATGATATGGACTGGGAGTGCTACTTCCGGACTGATTGAGTAGACTATAACCAATGAAATGTAGAAGACAAGCTTAAACGGATGCTAATTAATGGAGTGTATATATTTTTGTTTCAGAAATATCTACTGACCTGCTCTTGTTAATGGACTTGTCTTTTTTCCTGATTGGTATGTCTTAATGATAATACTTAGCTGAGTGGGGATTCATTGGAAACTTGAATTTTTTGAGTTTATAATTAATGGAGAAGTTAAGGATGGAGAACTTGATTTATTGTGATTCCCATCATTCCAGAATTTTAACAATCCCGAATTGGCAGTATGATATCTGGATCATAATAGACTAGTAATGCTACACTGATGGAGAAATCTTGGGGATTTGATTACTACGCACTCCGATGAGGATTGTCCGATCAAGGGTTAAATTCTATTAATAATTTTTCCTTTATGTTTCACCTTTTCTATGGGTAGGGTAAGTGTCTTCTTGATCACTTTCTGCAGTAATTGAGTCTCAAGTTTTGGTGTGATTTGTCGTTTAGGAGTTATCTTCATTAGCTACTATTCCTTCTCGATTGGAAGGCTGCTGTTTACTTTGTGAGACTTTGGACAAAGCGAGCATTCTCTTGCTGTTTATCACTCTTTGGGTTATATACCCATATTATTATTATTATTATTCTTAATTACTAAAGGCGCAGAGGGGTGTAACGCAAGGGACTTGTACAAATGGCCGATACACCCACAGGCCACCTAGGAAGAAGAAAGAAGAAGAAATAGAGCAAGGTTTTGGGTTTTGTGCCTGTTTTTAGAAAAATCCAGATGGGCTCTGTCTGGGTCACTCGAACTTGGTAATAAATGTCAGTTTTTGAATAGGAATTCTAAGAATTTATATTTTTTTGACAGAACTGATACATATCTATCTATGTCGTTTACAGTTTTGCTCTGCTCATTGGTTTTTGTTTGGCAGCAAAAGACTTTTTAGCTTAGGAACTCTTTTAACCTTTTAGGTGCTAGTCTTTGTTCCCAATTTGTATGTATTTTTTTTTTTTATGAACACTATGTAAAATGAAGTGATATTTTGATTGCTTGAAATTGTTTTCCTCTCTCTCTCTCTCTCTCTCTCTCTCTCTCTATATATATATATATATATATGAATATTTATTTATTGCTAACGATGCTATAGGAGATGCTCCGAGATATATTTGCCTATAGAAATTTGCAGGTCTTATTTTACACTGTAAAAATCAGGTATTGAGAAATAAAAAAAAACTTCATTTTTGGTAGCTTTTGCAGAACAGATAAAGCTGGTTTGTGTCCTTGGATGTGATTTCCTCCATTTTTTTAAGTCGACGAGCCTCTTTCTTAATGAACTGACCCAAAATGTGGCCTTTGATCGTTTAATTTATTTAGGGTGTGTTTATTTGGTGGAATAGAATAGCAGCAGCAGCAGCAGCAGCTTAAGAGAAAGTAATAGTCATTCTTCAACATGAAAGAATGGCCATTCCTCTTCCTCCCAGATATGAGAGAAAATACAATGGCTTATTTCATGACCATTGTTGTAAAATACTTAAAATTACATTTTAACTTTATTTTTCAAAACTTCTATTTGTGGCCACAACATGGGTGCTTGAGCCACCCCATGGGCCATGGCTGGTCTGAGCTGATCACCATTTCTCTTTTTTAAAACTTCTCTCTCTCTCTCTCTCTCTCTCTCTCTCTCTCTCAATGTTAAATTTAAAAATAAAATTATAAAAGAATGACAATTATTGTTACCCTAATAAATATTATGGGCAGCAATAAATAATGTAGGAATTTACCTTATGTGTTTATCTTTCTTACCTTAGATCTTTTAAGTTTGTATCCGAACTTGAGAGGATGTTAATCATTATTATTATTATTATTTGGTATTCTAACGAAACTGATGAGTTATTTCGATCCAAACCAATTTTACATCGATGATATAATCAAACCAAATGAACAAAATGTTGATTATAGTCATGTTAGACTTAAGGGAGAGAGATATACATATGTATTGAGTTTTATAGTATTTGTTATTATTCAAAAAACTCACATAAACAGTAATAAATGTATGCTTCTATCTTTTTCACTTTAAGGTCTTCAAGTTGAATTTGATGTGATCTTTTCCATTTGCGGTGATGCTTATTTTTTGTACTTGCTGATTTATTATTACAAATTATCTTAATTAAAGAACAGTTTTGCCATATACAGACAATTTGGCGCACGAATTTGCACACCCCAACTGACTAGGCGCATTGTTTTATTAAAAAAACACAAAAAGAAGAAAGACGAAAGCCATATGCTCTCTTGTTCCTCCCCCAAGCGTTCAACTACTCTCTTTCTACTAACACAGTAGCAGCAACCTCATGTCTATGAGGAATAATACAAGAAAGTCATCCAAAAAATAAAACTAAAGAATCAAAAAATAATTACAGAAAGTCATTCATAAAAACAACTTATTGTCTGAATAATTTCATAAAGTCATTCCTCCCTCTATCATCCACGGAACTTTTGTTGTGTTTGCCACCATAGTTGAAGAAACAATGCCCTCTAAATTGACTCTCTGGCCCAATGATCCTTTCCAATATGTCGACCACATGTTCGTGAAAAGATTCTTAACCTTCTCAGATTTGCTATCTTATTTTCACTCTTCTTGTTCGTGGTTTTGGGATTACGGGTTGTAATAATATGATCAACAATGCCACTCTCGTTTCCGAAATCCCATCAGCACCAAACCCCACCATTCCTCCTCTACTCACGTCCTTTCTTCTTCTTGTATAAGTAAAGTATACCCAAATCATACAACAAGAAACTAATATTTATACAAAAAAAAAAAAAACCCAAAAAGGGAAATTTTTTTAATAAAAATGTGAAAGTTAAATACAAAATAGATATTTTCCAGTTTATGGTTTCCAAATCATGCTTTCCATTTTTTGGGTCTGTAAATTTCTAGGTTTTAATCCAAAGACAACTAGGGTTTAAGTGGCAATGTCTGTAGGAGTTTGTAAGAAGTGTTGGAATGGGATAAAAGAGAAGAGGATGTTACATGATGTGTTTCAGTTGATTGGAGAAAAAGAGAATAGAAGGTTCAGCTATGGGGGAAGGGAAGAGAAGGTGTGAAACTCAGAGATTAGTCTCACACCAAAACGCAAAATGCAACGTTTTTGTTTTGCCAGGTCACATTTCGTGCGCAAGGGTGTGCCAAAATGTTTGCATTTAGACTTTTCCATTAAAGAAAGGAGACTGCTAGATTATCCTAATGCGAACATGAACACAAATTTCATACTATGAAATATCCCCGTAACTCTTCGGCCTAGGAAATGAATTATTAGGGGATCTGATCTGGTTTAGATGACAACTAATATACAGGCAAAGTTGTTTATTTATTGAGAAATGATATTTATAATCGTGGAGTGCGTAAGCTCTATGTAATCCCTTTGAAAAAAGTGAGTAAATATAAAATTTACTAGAAAAAAAACTAAATTTTTAATAGTGTACTTTACTCTTTTTCAAAATAATTGTGTAGTGTTTGCGTATTATACAATTGTATCTAACATTACTATTATTTATTTATATATTTATTTAACGAGAGGATATTAAAGAATTAGAAGAGTGGATCAATAAATAATGTCATTTATGAATTTTTTGTATATATTTTCCTTCTATATATACTTTTAAATAAACAATTAAATAATAAAGTAAAATAGAACATAAAAGTTAAGGACAGCTTAGAGGGAGGGAGGCTACCGGTTACGGACAGACAATCAACAACATCGAAAACGAAGCAAAGCCTAGAAAAATAAAAAGCAAAATGCACGACCAAAACAAAAAACCAAAAGTACAAACATTTAATTAAGAACTTGCTAATTGGGACTATTAAGTGGAATGGAAGGAATAATATATATGAGTTGGACGTATCTTCTCATTGCGTCATTATGACAGCTCCGCACAGTTTCTGACGAAGTTCCTTATTCCATCTCACCAAAATCCCAGAATCCACAATCGAGAGAGAAGGAATTATAAGAGAGAACATTTCTGGGTTTGACATCTACGTCCACAAACTCCAATGGGTCGCAGACAAACTGGTTCAGAACTCGGCCGTTGTACACTTCTGCTTCTTTTCTTGATGGGGACAATCTCCTGTTGCATGGTCTATGTTTGTCTGTCCCTGGTCTTTAACAAGCCCAATACCGTTTCCACTATTTCTTCTTCTTCTTCTTCAGAGGTGTTTGAAAACGAAGGTCAAGAGGGAGGAGAGGCAGAGTGTTGCAGAGGTATCGAGCATTTGGAACTTTGGGGTGACGCTGTCAAATGGGGCTCCGAGTTCAAGTTCAATTCTTCGGAGGAGTGTTGCATGGCCTGTAAAAGTATGTGTAGGGGTGAGGATGGGCCTTGTTTGTGCGATTCCTGGGTGTTTTGTGGGAATAAGGAGGCTTGTGGTCCTAGATTTGGTGAGGTATTGTTTCTCTTTGACGTTCAATTTTATATTCGGTTTGATGAAATCTGATACTTGATCTGGGCTGGTTCATGTTGCATTGGGCAATCTTCATGTGATGTTGCACAATATCTTGATAAATTGTTATATATGAATTATTTATAAGAAGAGGCAACGTCCTGAATACTGGGAAATCTTTTCAGATGATAGGTTGTTTCATGATTGACCTACATGCAATACCATAATGTGAGCCCAGGTTTGTCACCATTTTTTCTTCCTAGTGGATGTTTAAACCAAGGCAATGAAAAAGTAAATTTAGAGTGTCAGGAAATCTATTCCTAATGGCACTACCACATTTCCAAATACATATAGTTTTCGCTCTACTTATTCTTAACTCTGCCTGACAAGACATCTGATTTCTGTAAAACATTTCATACCACTCCCATTTTAGTGTTGATACCCAGGCAGAATCTGATTGCCAACATGCAATGTGCCTGGCTGTTGTCAATGTCTTGAAAAATTGTTTTCAGCTTCTCCTTCCTGAACTCAATATACTCACAGAGAGGATTTTTTAAAATGGACCTTGTTAATGCCAAAAATTGCACAACAGGCCGGAACACAAAAAGAGTCATCCCCGGCTCATGATGATGATTCGTGGAGCCCAGCATTGATATTCAAGACAGTTGCAAGTTCTAGAAGTTGGATGGAAAAAACATACGTAGAAATTAGATAAAAGAATTTTAGTCGTGTAATTGATCAGTTGGCTTGAAGTCTGATCGACCTGACCTTTAGCATTGGTAACATGCATGAGAGGGGCATAGTTTTGTACTGGACTTTGAGGCGTTGTAATGAATACAGTTAGAAATGATAATTATAGCTCTTATGAATATAATAGACATATCTGCTTATATACATGCATCAAGAGACTTCAACAAGCCTGATTCTCAGATCTTTGTCTTCACGTTCTTGCTCTTAGTGCTGGTTGAAGAAACAGAAAGATACATTGGATCCAAATCGGCGAGACTCAGGGGATCAAGTCATGTGGACTTCTGGGCTTATCTTTGGAAAAGGAAATGTACGTTATTTTGTGAACATCATTTAAAATGTTATTACGGTGTCTGAGATTTTACATTATTGCAGATCAACATAACTTGATACATATAGTCCTTGCAGATTACCTTTGATGACATGGATCTGGGCTCATTTCATGTACAGTTACTGGTTGATGAACATATATTTTTAAAAACAATTGATTGATTACTTATCAGGGAAAGGAAACAAAATGGTAATTCAGCATTTAGAGGTTATCAGAGAGAAATGAAAGGAAAAAAAAAAATTAGTTACTAGATTCTTCAGGAGTAATAGAGCAGGTATTGACTTTCACTTTTTTTTTTTGAGATTATATTTTTTGGCTCCATCAAACAGGCAGAAACATCCCCGATTTCAACATGATATTGATTGTTTCAAAGATAATTTTTGTTTATAAAGCTTTTTATCAAAGCCATCCTTGGTTTCTGATATCAAAACAAGATGCTCAGTTTTGTTTATTTTGAAATTTACTCTGGCCTTATATTGAGCCACATTTTGTAGCTGAGAACCCATCATTAACTACTTAGGAAAACTTAGACGCCTGATTATTGACCATATCGAGGAGCTCTTCATCTCTGACAATGAATTCAAGAAATCTAGGAATTATCTTATTTTTTCATAGTTTTAGCAAGAGGATTAATAGTTGTTGCATACGCCCTTCTCTATTTTCATATCATCAATTAGTTATCCTTTTACATGACTTGACAAGAAATGTCATTATTTCACTTGTAAAAAGATTAGATTGCTCTATCCACATCTAATTCTTCAATTTTATGGTGTTTGAACAAGTCTGTAACTTTTTTTTACCGATAAAAAAAAAGTCTTTTAACTTTTTATTAATGTTCATATTAGTCGGTGTAGTGAACCCTCAATCATTTTTCTTTCCTCATATATAA
Source organism: Juglans cinerea (assembly GCA_961763995.1). NCBI lineage: Eukaryota > Viridiplantae > Streptophyta > Magnoliopsida > Fagales > Juglandaceae > Juglans > Juglans cinerea. Next base: position 21,430,434 of record CAUIVZ010000015.1, on the reverse strand, counting down.
TTTCTCTTTCATTTTTCCTTGTAGGATATTGTTGGCTTGAAAACTGGATATGGGATTATTCACATAAAAGTAAGTGCTATCTATTCTAGTTAAGGTTCCTGGGTATTTTTGTATGGTCCTCCACATGGGTAGTGTTACTATATAGCCAATGTTAATTATACATGCAAGTTTATTGAATGAGTTTCTGTTTCTTAATTGTACGCTATTGCTTCAACACAATGTGCCTCTTAATTTTTAATGTCGAATCATGGTGAGCAACGCTGTGTAGTATGGTTTTAATATTATTTTAAACTTCAGATTATATGACACCATATTTTTTGTTTGGGTCAACATTGATCTGATCACAACAATTTTAAGCATATTTTGTTATCATTGTTAATGCTACCAGATAATGTCCACAATAGCGTATTTCTTCCCTCTTCTCCTTGCTATGTTTCTTTACTGTGCTCTTTTATTGCGGGCAGCTGCTCTGACGACTTCAATATTTATATTACTTGAGCACCCTCTATTTGCCTAGAAAACTGGGAAAATAAAGAGGGTGCAACCTTGTAAATGTTTGGCTCCAAATTTCTGTGCAATCTAGAGTTTTTTTTCCTTTATGTTGCCACCTTGATGACAAACAGGAGCTTTAAACTTTCTGTGTTGGAAGTACTTTGATCTGTTTCTTCAATGTTAAACAAATACTACTTCCTCCAACTTTTCAAGTTTATCTTGATCTTGATTTCTGCAGCTATTCCCTGATTGTGCCCCACATTCTGTTTCCTATATACTTGAGCTGTTAGCATTGCACCATTGTGTGGGTTGCCGATTTTATCGTGCGGAAAGCCGAGGAAGATCTTGGGATTCACAAGGAAATCACATAGAAAATGTAAGATTTTACATTTGATATGCCAATCATCACAGGCTGCTTTATGGTGCTTGCCAACTGATAATAGTTCAACATCTGTTTTCCCACTTACAATTTTATCTTAAATATGAAATAATTTTGAATGAGATTATGTTAGCACAGACTAAGAAATTTTGATGGAGAGAACTATAACAGATATTTTGTCTATTTCGCTCCTCTCTCTCACCCACCCACACAGTTGCATGCAAGGAGTTGTGCTACCCCAGATCTAATGTACTTGCATGACTGTTGATCGCCCTGGAACTGACAGTCATCATGAGAGAAATTGGGACCGCCTTTCGTCAAAGTGAAGGTTTTAATGAAACTAAAACCCCTTCATCTCAAGTATGGTTCATATATAAAGGGGCAGTACTGTAGTAGACGCGTCAGACGTACCTATCATAAAATCTATTTTCTTGTTCGAATTTAAATGTAGTAATTGAGTTAAAAGGTAGTTGTTGTTCATAAAGTAACTAAAAAATCCACCCTGCTCTTTCTATGTTCATTTATTTCAGTGCTATCTAATGGCTTTAAACTTTTGAACCTCCTAGATGTGTGGGCAGTTGTTGCGCTATCGCACCTGAATTTTCTCACACAAACCCAGCTTTGTTATTCTGGGAGTTGTTAAGCCTGAATTTTATTGTATGAAATGAGTAATAATCTAGCCTTGACAAATATAATTCCTTTATGGAATATATGTTTGAGGCTCCAAACCTTTGACCGCAATGGATTCTTGTGTGAACTAGCTTGTTCTTTGTAGAATGATTGTGAAAGATAATTGCTTTAAAAAGAGCACTAATTTCAGCAGATTTATCATTTCTATTAAAATTGTATTTTCTTCTAGTATGTTTCATTTTCATACTAAAAGAGCCTCTTATGTGAGCTATCTAGGCTCCTTTTGGCCCTCCCTTTGCTGTAGTTCAAGGTACACTTGAAGCTTATGGGACCATATTTGAGGATATTCCAAGGGAAGCATGCCCCTCCATAAGAAGAGGATCAGTTGCATGGGTTGGTTCTGGTCCAGAATTTTTTATCAGCCTAGCCAACCACAATGAGTGGAGAAAAGCATATACTGTGTTCGGTTCTGTTCTTCCCGAAGATATGGAAATTGTGGAGAAAATTGTACGTCTTCCTACCAAACCTGAGGTTTGGAGTAACATTAATGTCTCTGTCTTGGAGAAACCTGTTGCCTTTCGTTTTCAAAGAATCAAGACAAGTCTTGAAACTCAAATTTGATGCAGACATGGATGGAGATTCAAGTGGGTCATAGACACTTGTTCACTATGGTCGGGAAGAATCACGTCAAGTTGTGGACACTGAAATTCCCAGATTTCAAGGCTGTGATTAAAGGGAAACTTCTCTGTAGTTCTACAGCAGATTTGTAACTACTATTAGCCATTAAATTCTTACATAGAAATAAAAAGGAGTCATTTTGGACCCTGATGGAGCTTGTGATCTGTAACCGTGTTATGAACCTTGCGGAAATGTTCGGCAAACAGGACCTAAACTTCATCAATTTAACAACTTGGGGTGTAACCGGTCTAGTTTGGTCTGGTTTTGGACAAATTTTGGGACTGAACTCGTATATACCGGTTTTGCATTTTCAAGAACCAATACTGCACCGGTTATCCTACTAAACTGGTACTTCCAATTTTACTAGTTTCGGTCCGGTTCGACTCCCTTTTTCGATTTTTAATATATATTAAATCTCTATTATCTTTTATATATATATATATATTAATAATACACTAATACTATTAGTATATAATAATGCTATTGGTATAATACTATTACTATATGTTAGTGATAATATAGTAATTACTATATGTAATTAATATATATTTTATATTTAAAACATATGATCAAATAAATGTTCATGTATAAGATTAAAATTTTATATTATAAATTATAATATAACATTATTTCATATATAATTATAATTTATAAAGATTATATATAATTATAATTGTCATGTCATATTGATAGGCCTGAGACCACAATAATCTGAGTGGAATATAAAATTTATTTACGCATTACAAATAATTATCAGGAATATTTTCCTGGATGAGTTCGACGAACAGAAATCGAGCAATGGGCCTCTACATAGTTAAATATAATCTAAAGCACTTAAAACTTTCAAGGGATCCGTGGCGCAATGGTAGCGCGTCTGACTCCAGATCAGAAGGTTGCGTGTTCGATTCACGTCGGGTTCAATTCCCCTTGGATCTTATTATTTTTCTCAAACCCACTTTTTCAATAAATATATAAAACATCGCATTCGAATGCTAATTGGAACCTCAGTTATATCTCACGGAATCACGCACTTTCCTTCGTTTCTAAATTACTTTTTTTTTTGCTTACCCATAAAGGGTTTGAGTAACATCACTAAAGAATACAGATGCTGAACTTTTGTGGGATCACACTTTTCCATTTCTACAGACATCACGCAGCAAATATATAAAGATTGAAAGGTTTGATCGCCAAAGCAGACTGTGCCCAACTCTTGACAGACATTACCAAACGCCATGATCCCAATCAAGCAACCAGTTCGGTTGTGAGAACTGAGCCACCACAACACTATAGATCCACTTCCCTTACTGTGAATAGGACCATATGATTTCTGGCAAATGATATGTAAGATCTCTGAGGTCCAACAAGATGTACAACACAAACATTCAGGACCCGTCTCGATACAGAGGTAATATTCGCATCGCATCGCATCTCATCTCATCTCGTTTTATTTATTTTCAACTAATAATCTCACTATTATTCACAAACCATTTCAACTCATCTTACTATCCAAACGGGCCCTGATGTTCAAATCCAGGTCCCGGTGTCTGTAGAAAAAGAAAACAACTGCAGAATCACGTGGCTGGAATTGAAACTAGTCAAGGAGACATTTGGTGGGAAACATGGTATTTACAATCAACACAAGGTAAGAAACTATCTGGCCTCCATCGCCCAATAGAATCCCTTTTTTTTCAGAGGGCAAAAACCATTTCTGAAAGCAAAAAGAACTTGATTATGTCCAGCTGTATTAAGATAAGCAAGAACTTAATTACATTCCTAACAAACATTCAGACACGGAATCCTTACAACACCAACTGAAATCCCAGAAAACTACTGTCAAAATGTTCTGGAATCACAAAAATGTGTCAGCGGGAGTTTGGGATAATCTCTACCCACTTCACAATCTTTCTTCTTCAAGCAGAGCACTTAGACAGATGACATTCGGCATTGATACTTTATGAATTGCTATCTGATCTCCTACGTGTGATCAACTGAAACAAAACATACTGATACTACCACCGACATAACCAAATACCCCAGAGAAGAAAAGCACATTGGTAGTGAAGTTAGATATGCAGATGACATTGGAAAAGATACAATAATCATCAGAAAAACTATTGTCACTAAGCTTTGAATCAAAACTCAAAGAGTCGTCAAGTGCAATTACAGAATATTAAAGCTACCTTTTTCCAGTGAAAATCAAGCTACAACTCGTTAAATCCCACGTCGTTCTACTCTCTCTTAGAAAAGCGGCAAAAACCAGATTAGACAGAGACAACTAAACTAGCAAACTCACATAAGCTCAGTCACTTGGCCTCTAGAGCAAGCTCCATCAATGTCAAATGTCAAACCCACTCACCAAATCTCAGTTGCACAAAAAGTTCACGAGCAAACACCCTTCTTTTTGTTGTTTTGTTGGGGGGAGTGGGAATAGCAAGGCCAAGAAACCCACAATTCCAATTACCAGAGTCACTCTTAAGACTCTGGAGAGGGCATTCGCTTTGGCTTCTTCTTCTTCTCCGAGACGGCCTTCGCAAACGCCTCCACAATCCGCTGCTGGGACTCCAAGATCATCTCGGTCCGCTTCATCTCCATCTCCATCCTCATTGCCTCGATTTCCCTCGCCATCTCCATCTTCATCTGCTCCATCCTCACAAACCCATCCCCCAATACCTGTATCGCCGACACAATCTCTGTCAACGGGTCCCTCTCCCTCTTACCCGAGCCTGCCGACTTCGCCGAATTACATTCCCTCAAAACCCTAGCCCCGAAATTACCACCAGAATTTGAACTAGGGTTAGGGTACGGGGTCGAATTAGGGTTGGAGTTATACTTGTGCTCAGCCTTGCCGAAATATTTCGATCCGGGCAGCGCTATACTCACCCCGGTCGGGATTCTAATCCGGAACCCACTTCCTCCACTACCACCATCGCCGTTATCACCACCAGTCCCATTGTTCCTGTACAATTTACTCATGTGCCTCATATTGGGACCTCCTCCATTCTTGAATTCTTCATACAAATCTTGATCTTCATCATCGTCGGCGTCTATGTCGTCGTTGTCGTCATCGCTATCGGACACGTTGGCGCGTTTCTTGGAGGAGGGGCCCTTCTCCATGGCATCCATACGCTTGAAATGGACCCAGGAGGAGGTGAAGCGAGAGACGGGCATGGAGCGGGCGCGCTGGAGCTCAGTACGGTAGCGCTTGCGTAGCTTCTCCATCTTGTGGCGGCACTGGACTGCGGTCTTGGGAGGGGAGGCCGCTGGGCACCGTTGGGCCACGGCATCGGCGACCTCCTGCCAGTGGGTGGCCTTAAGGTTACCGCGGCGGAGCGAGTACCACTTATCACGGTACGAGTCAATCAAAGCCATCGTCTCGTCATGAGACCAGCAGGGAGGAGGGAGGCGTCTGGAAGCGGTGGTGGTGGGGGGTTGGGAATCGAGTTGAGGATCGGGTGGAGCAGGTAGAGAAAGCGGGAGAGGCACGGCGGTGGGTGGGCCCGGAGGAGTGGTGATGTCAGACGTGGGTGGTGGTGAGGATGAGGAAGCCATGGCGGAGGAAGAGGTAAAAAGGAGGCACTTTTCTCGATCTAACGGAGAAAGGGAAGCACCGGTTAAAAAGGGTAGAAAACAGCGGTGGTGGAGGAGGCAGAGATTGAGAAATCAGAGAGGGGTGAAGGATAAGGAGGGCGGCGCAGAAAAGCAAGAGGGAAGAAAAGAAGAGAAGAGGGAGAAAAGGATGGGGTGGAGGAGGTGGAGTAAGGTGGAGTTTGGTGATACATGATTTGGTGTGCGGCTGATTTTGAGATGTATCTAAGATGTGAGGAGTGGAGGCCACCGCTTAGGTGGAGGGGGGTTGAAGCGGGGAGGGTGATAGGCTGCGCACCCGTTCCCAACAACAAGTCATTTAGGTCCCCCCCCCCCCCCCCACCTCCCACCCCTCCCTCCCTCCCTCCATTCTCTCCTCTTGACTTGGGCCACTACGCACCCATCATCATCAATTCATCACATTTCATCATCTCCTTCTCAACAGCGAAACATCTTACCCACCGCCTCTTCTGGATGTGGATGTGGGTGTGGGCGGCTGTTACCTTTTTTTTTTTTTTTTTTTTTTTTAGTGGTGATTGGGTTCCCATTTCTATTTTTATTTTTCTTTTGTGGGCTTTGGGTGCTTGGATGTAGTGTTTTGTTTTTGGTTTTTTTTTGGTGTGGTTGCGTGTTGAGTTTGACTGAAAAAGGGGGGGGACAAGAGGTGGTGGGGGGAATTGTATTTATTGGTGTTTTGGGGGTGAGAGAGAGAGAGAAGAAGCAGTAGGGGCAGGAATGGAGGGAGGACGTGTAAGCAACTTTTATTTGGGGTGGTGGGGTTGGGTTTTGCGTTTGCGTATTCAAGAGGCAATTTGAGTTTAAAGTCCATCAATTCACAGGGCTTGCTACTGTAAAAGAAAGGAAGGAAGTACCCAAAAGTGAAAGCCAGACTTCAATCTGATTTGCTTTGGAATTTGGTTACAGTTTTGTTAGTTTGAAGTTCAAACCAACTCTACTCTACTAGGAGCTGTTGTGGTTTGGCTCTCAACTTCGGGTGAGCTGTCTCTGCCAAGACAACTGAGAATCTTTACTTTCGGTCTCTCCCTGCCATCGAAAAGAAAGAAAGAAAAATATATATATATATATATATATATATATATTATAAATTTATAAATTTACGTGATTATCCTGTTTATTTTTATATATAAAATGAATTGAGGTTAAAATTAAAAGTTAAAATTTAAATAAAATATTATTAAAATATATTTTTTAATATTATTTTTATTTTAAAATATTAAAAAAATTGAATTATTTATTTTATTGTGTGAAAATTTAAAAAATTATAATGATTAAATCATTGACATTAGATTGGTCATCTCAATCTTCAAAGTTATTGTAATTATTTTTTTATTTTATTTTCATAATATTCAATCACCTCCAACAATCATATTCATTTTCATTTTTACAATCCAACAATTTATAATATAATAATCTCAAAATATAACAAAATCACAGATGAAAAAATCACATGATCACAAGTATATAATAAAATAACAGACCAGTAACCCTACATGTGGCAATAGTTCCTGCTCAAATATAATAAAAAAAATACATTTAGACTTGTTACCATATTTCATGTTTGAAAAGAATTAAGCTCATATTTTGGATGAAATCAGTTTGACTGATTCAATATGAACCAAATTGGATTATATTAGTTAAATTTGAAGATAAAAAGGCATTTGACTAAGCTAATGTCAATGCTCTTAAATGAGAAGAGATGAGATGAATTATGAAAATAAACGAGACCATAATATATTTAATTGTAAAAGTATTTTATTAAAAAATAAATTTAACAGATTATATAAATGAACAGCAATTTATAAATTTATTTTGATAAATTTTTGTATTTGTCGTATAAGAAATAAAATAGGATAAAGTTTTTTCAAAAGGCCGAGCCCAATTAAGCATATACCATTCCAACATACGGGCCTGTTTCAGATTCCAATTTAAAGCCCAACTAACGGAAAAGTTCGTAAATAAACTGGTAATTATGTTGATGTGATATGTCAAAGGATTTTACTACATACAAGCGACTTCGTGCACTATATCGCGTACCGATAATTTTTTTTATTTAAAAAAAAATAAAAAAAAAATTTTAAGAGAAGAAGAAAATCTCATATATCATAAAAATTATTTTTATCTTTAATTCACATCATTTCGTTAAACATATATATTATATATTAATATTGGTGCACAAATTGGTGCACAAACTTGCTTGCAATTAGATTTTTCCTATGTGAAATGACATGCCAAGTGTTAAAACAACTCAAATATGTTTAATAATATAAAATTAAGTTGATGCATAAACGATTTTATTTTATTTCATTATTATAATTTTTTTAATTTTTATTCAAAATATAATAAATAATTCAACTTTTTTAAATTTTAAAATAATAATAATATTAAAAATAATATTCTAATAATATTTTATTTAACATACATCTAAAACCATATCATCCCATCTCACTATCCAAACTGGTTCTAAAATAAAATTAACTAATAAATAAAAAAAAAAGTTAGAAATCTAAAAAAAAAAAAAACATATACATTCTAAAATAAAGAAAAAAATTGCAATGTGTAAAGTCGATTTCGTTACGAAGTAAATTCCTAAATGTTGGAATTGATTCATTAATCACACGGTGAATATGCTACATATACAAAGTGACCTAGCTAGGTATATAGTAGAGAGGCCTCTCTCTCTCTATATATATATATATATATACACAGCGAATAGGCCTTCTCTCTCTCTCTCTCTCTCTCTATATATATATATACTGAATAGGCCTTCTCTCTCTCTCTCTCTCTCTCTCTATATATATATATATATATATATATAAAAGAGAGGCCAAAAGAGAATAGACATTCTCAAGCAAAGTGAATTCCGAGTAGATGACTTGACTATTATTAATTCCTGATCCCTATGAAACTTAAAATGCAGGTAATCCACCGGCAGTTAAACTATATAATATGTTTATAATTTCAGTACTAATGCGCAAGATCAGAATTCAGATCACCTCAATAAACAATCAACACCAAAAGTAGCTCTTACCGTAAAACGTCTCTGCATTTCACACGTACGTACGAGCTAGCTAGCTAGGATGGATGCAAGATTGTTTCAAGTGGTTTTACACGACGACGTTGCTGCATTTCACACACTACTAGCAGAAGATCCGCTTTTACTTCATCGTGTTGCCCTCAACTCGATGGATAACCCTCTACACATATCATCATTGGCTGGAAATACAGCAATCACAAAAGATATTGTTCTGCGAAAGCCAGAGTTTGCTGGGGAGCTAAATCAACAAGGGTTTAGCCCCATGCACATCGCCTCCGCAAATGGGCATGTTCAGATAGTGAGAGAGCTTTTGAATAATGCTGGAGTTGATGTCTGTCTTTTGAAGGGAAAAGATGGCAAGCTTCCACTTCATTGTGCGGTTATCAAAGGTAGAGTTGATGTTGTGAGGGTGCTGGTTTTCGCTTGTAAAGAGTCTTTAGCACAGGTGACAGTTCAAGGTGAAACGGCGCTTCATCTTGCAGTGAAGAATAACCAGTTGGAAGTTGTCAGGGTCTTGCTTGAAGAGATGAAGAGGCTGGACATGATGATGGAGGTCATTAACTGTACGGACAAGAAGGGGAACACAGTATTGCACTTGGCAACGTTGGGGAAACAACATGAGGTAAGTTTTGCCTTTTGATCTACTAGTCTCTATTTTGCCTTTTGATCTACTGATCTTCCATAGAAAAATTAAAAAAAAAAAGTACCATTTACACTAGCTAGGCAACACGCGGCCGAGTATAACGATCCTTAGCAAATAGCTTTCATCTTAGGAGGAGACGTAAAAGCCTTGCTCACAGTTTACTTAGGCCCATTTGGTTTCACATAAGGCCGGCATGGTCTCAATTTATCTTATCTCAACATCTAAATATCATTATTTAAATATAAATATTTTTTAATTTTAAATTTTCAAATATTTCATCTAAGTATTACCTAATTCTTATAACTTTTTAAAACTTCTAAACAAAATATAAAAAATAATTCAACTTTTTCAAATCTTAAAATAAAAATTATATTAAAAAATTATATTCTAACAATGCTTTTAACTTTATAATATTTTTATTCAACTTTTTTTCTTAAATTTATCAAAATCTCATAAAACATTTTAACTCAAATTATTTCATTATTATTTACATATTTCTCATCTTAACTTATTTTATCTGTGTAACCAAAGAGGCCTTAGACTAGCTCTAGCTGCTTCAAGTACTACCGCCAGACAGGTGTCAAAGAAAGTTCAACAACAACATTTTAAGAGATAAGATAGAAAGAGATACCATGTTTTTTTTTTCGTATAGCAATGCTTTTTTAAATCATCATATATATATATATATATATATATATATATATTAATACGCCTAATTACATTTTGAGGATTAGTGATCAGTACTCTCTCTTCCAATATTTTCCAATCCTGAACGCAATTAGATCATTTCCCCATATCTTCAATCGAGCTATGATGATCACACTTATATGACCTTTCGGATCTTACAAACGGTTCTGAGTACTTTTGCAATCAGTTAATGATAGTAATCCAATGCAATAAAGAGATTTATGGGGTGTAGTAGATTGCTTGTAAAGAAAGGATAACCGGCCAAGTGTTAATATATGTCTAAAGTTAACTTGGTACGTGGGTTTCATATGTAATTATATCTACTCTGCAAATGATTCATAATTAGCGTATCATTTCACAATATGCATGCATGCTTGCTTATCAAGGAAATGCAAATTGATAAGTACTCCATACTCCAATGTAGTTTTGAACTAATTATATATAGTATTTGAAAGTCAATCTTTCAAAAAAAATTGCTTCATACCCCTACTAGGTTTTAATTTTATAACCCAAAGAAAAATAATATTTGCAGTCCTAGGATATGCAAGCTCATGTACTCCCTTTGAAAAATTGGATTAATTTGAGATCCACATGAAAAAAATAATAATTTTTTTAATAATGAACTCTCTTTTTTCTAAGTGAGTGCGCGATGCTTGCACATCCTAAAATTATATATAGTATTACTCTTAATGATCAAATGACGCATAATGCATTTATATTATGGATAGACCATAGGGATGCTAATTGGAGAAGATGCCATTGCTACTGGGGTCGATGTAAATTCTGTGAACTCGAGTGGATTCACACCCAAAGATGTCATAGAATTAATGCTTCAAAGTGGAGACGAATCCTCTTTGTATGATCTGGTTGAAATGTTTCACCATGTTGGTGCACTGAAATCTGGGGAAATGATCACAACCAATCAAATCCTTACAGCTTGTGATCGAAATTATCAACCAAAAGATCAGCACCTTGATGCAAATCTATCATCAGAGACAATACCTTCTTCTTCTTCTCGTCTATCAAAAATCTGGAAGGAAATGACAAAAGAAATAGAAGAATCATCCATGGAAAGCCAAAATGCGCTGATGGTTGTGGCTGTACTCATAGCAACAATAACATACCAAGCAATGCTTAGCCCTCCGAGTGGTATTTTGTCACCAGAGAGCAGAAGGACAAAATTCGGTACTCATTTTACAAGATATGTAGCGCCTGGAGAGGCTGCCATGGCTAATGATCCTGAAGTTTTTGCCCTTTTCACTGTTTTTAACTGCATAGGATTCATTGCATCTATTGGCATGATAGCACTCCTCACCAAAGGATTTCCTCTAAGGGCAGGCTTGCGGCTTGCTATGCTTTCAATGACTGCTACTTTTGTTATCGGAGTTTTCTACGTTGCCCCTACGAATGATGGAACTGTGTATGTTGTGGTTGCGCTAATGGGAGTGGGTGTCTTTGCAGAGTTTGCTCGGTTCATGCTCTGGTTGCTGAGGAAATGGGGTGTTCTTCCTATCAAAAGATCAAGATCATGTTCCTCTACAAGTAATCAATTAGTGGTTTGATTGTAATATTGTCACTCTTCCTTCTTTTGTTTTGTGTTTAATGGTAACTATACAATAAGTGTACTTTTACACGACATATGTAAGATCTCATATCTTAGTATTTTACAAGAATGCTGATAACCTAAAGCTTCTTGGGAAGATGAATATGAATAAGGTGCTTGTCACTAACTGTGTTGGGATTTTTGTAATGCCAAGTTAAAGTTTTATATGGGTGTTTTTTGTGAAAGAGAATTGCTACAACCATACTCATAAAAATAAATCCACAAATTTATCAATGATACGTTAGATTTACTTTATGTTACATGTCGACACAGAAAAGAAAGAAGAGATGTGTTGAAGTGTTGAGATGGGAACGTCAGCAACCGGTAACTTTAGAAGACTTAAGCATGTTGGGCTTAAGGCTTGGGCGTATGTTGGGCCTAAGGTGTGGACGTGAAAGGGCTAAGGGCTTGGCCTAGGAATTATTTTTCTATTTGCTTTTTCATTTTCTTTGTAATAGCATGTCCTGAGGGATATTTTAGTCTTTACATATCATTAGTATATCTAGCGTAGCAACAACCTGAAGAACCATCTGGAACCTTATAAATTTTTATATTGTTCAATTGTTGGAGGAGCTCCCCTTGAAGAGAGCCTTTGCTATTTTCCTACTGAATACATATGCCATTTTTATCCATCTGTTTGTTTCTTACTCCATCCCTAGTTTGATTTATTACAAGTGGTATCTAGAGCCCATTTCCTGCCCCGAATCCAATGGCTAGAGGTACACATTTGAAAGATTTACATGAAGGCCTTACTTCTCTAAAAAAATAATACAAAAAACCACATCAAAAACACTAAAAGTCAATTTAGCACCATCGGTGGAAATGTTGGTCATGCGGCACCAAATGGAGATTATGATGCAGCAGTTTTCTACTAAGGCGGCAGATCTGCACAATGTCAACAAAACTCTGTCAAGAGGATTGATTACGCCCAAACCAGTACGCGGTGTTATAGTATAGTTCAGGATGTCGATCTACAGGGAGTCGGAAGAAATACAACAAGATGCAAGCTTAAAAGAAAAGATCAAATTATAATATGACAAAAATCTGAAAATTCTACCTAAAGTACGTAATTAAAATGAGATTAGGGCACGGATAAGAAGGCAATTAAAGTTTTGGGCATCAATCAACCAGATCCAATACTCTGACTTTTTCAATCCAAATGATATACACAATTAAGAATTATAGAACCAAATTTCTAATTGAAAGATATGACATTATATTTATCTGCTTTCTCAAATTTAATTCTAAAATCTATTCTCCCTTTACAAATCACGGTTTTCATATATAAAAATGAATATCAGATCTAAAGACAACCTTATGTTCATAAACAATAGTGCAACAGAAGATCACATCAATGGTATGAAAAGCTTATTTAAGTCACAAGCATATATTCATAATCCTATAGCTCAACAAAATCAAACCATAGCAAGATTTAATATAATTGTCTCAAACTTATAATATCCAAAACAAATGGAGAATTGAATCCTAGAATCTTCAACAATAAAACTTAACATATGAAGTCAAAGTATTTTTACCAATCAATTTCCACCCTAAACTTTACCCAAGATTTAGTTCTCCATAGAAGAATTAAAAATAAATAAAAATAGTAATTTTCTTCTTTTTTCAGAACTGAGCCATCTCCCTTAAAAAAAACTTCTCAATTTCGTGCTAATGACATGCTTATATATGGTTGAAAAGAAACCCTAATGTCTTCATGATTCCTGCATAAAAAATGCCTAAATTTTAAGACTCATTTTGGCAGCCACGTACACACTTAAGAAGTTCTAATTTAGAAATCTCTATTAGAGACAAATTTTTAAGCCTTTAAGATATATTTCCAACGCATCAAGAATTGCATCAATCCGATATGTGAGTGGAAAGTTACGATCAAAATATTAAAGTATGTTCATGTTGTTTCCTAGCACGTTTTGGACTCTGATCCGAATTACTCTCAAACCTTATCATTAACCTTATTTGAAGAGTCCTACAATCTTTGAAAATTCTTAGATTGGTCCAACGTCTCACACACTTGAATGTCCTCATTTGAATTTGACTGGGTTTTGACTTGCTCTTTTATAAACCTTGAAATTAAACATAAAAATCTGCTTAGGAGTATCCCAAGATAAATAGAAACTCAATTTAAGAATACACATTAATTCTTAAGATTTCTATTCACATTTTAGCATTTAGTCCAATAATAGGATATTTAGAGTGCACTTTCATACACTCATCAATGATGCTCTAGTCACAATGAAAACAACAGGCAACAAGTAATACCTCACAATGGTGAGATCCAGCCTAGATCCATCAGATTGGAGTTTCCTGTGTTTCAAGGGGATGATCCCCATGGGTGGCTATATAAGGCAAACCAGTTTTTCACATTTCATAATACTCTTCCACAACATAGACTACGATTAGTGTCCTTTCACATGGAGGGGAAAACACTAGTCTAGTTTCAAAACTGTTAGAATGCACAGCGGAAAAATACCTCAAGCTCAGCTTAAAGAATTGCTCCACAAGTTTTTCCAGATTGATAAACTCCAAGCGTTTCCTCTTAGTGGCGAAAGTGTACTACGTAGTATGGAACTAGAGTAACACTTACAAATCCACAGCCTAAGTATTTTATCAAGAGAGAACAAAAAAGAGAGAGAGTCTTTTTTCTATATTTCAGATGGTGCCAAAAACACAATTGAGGAGGACTATATATAGTCCTCCTATGCACGGCTGGCCTTAAAGGCCAGCTTGTGTAACGGCAGTAACGCATGGCTTTAAGCCATGCGTTACATACGTTACAAGTAACGCATGGCTTAAAGCCATGCGTTACAAGCAGGAGGGGGTCAGCCCCACGTGGGCGCCCCTCCGTCCAATATCTCCCACTCGCACACAGTGGGCATGACCCCAGGTCAGCATCTCTCTAATGTTCTCAATCTTGTTCATACAAATAAATAGGCCGTGCGACCACCAAGCACATCTGTAGAAAGGAGGGAGTACATACACCAAATCTCTCCCAGAGAAGACCAGCATAGTAACATCCCTAACGTGTCTGGTCATGTCCTAGACTTATTCAATCGCATCAAGATCAAGCATTTTCGAACCCTCTTGAGTTTAAAAAACTCAGAACAATGCTTGACTACCTCCAAATATTTCAATGTGTTCACAACCTTTAGCCGCTACCGAGATGTAGCGTCATTTGTGTGACGTCAGCAAACACTATCGAAGATACGATATTGAATAGTCTTCCCTTTACACTCATATCACTCAATTTTGGTCGAACTGCTTTCCCAACAATGCCTCTTTAGACCGTATCAATCATGGCCATAGACAGCATGCCAAAGTAGCAAACATCACAACCTCCATCTCGTGACATAGTTAAAAGTAAAGGACATTTTTTTTTTTTTTTTAAGAAATGAGACTCACACAGTGAGAAAGAGGGAAACATTTTACTCACTTACTCATATGGTCGTATAAGCACATATAGTATGAAACACATGCTACGGTGGATTTCTCTTTCTCAAAGAGCATATGTCTATATCAACACCGTACAGATCTAAGTCTAGCCGCTCCTTAAGCGTCTAACCTGAATACCTCAATTTGCACGTCTCCAAGGCGTCAAAGAGGAACTCGCATCTGGCTTACTACAGGCTACATGGATGGTGGGGTAACCCATGCATAGTCCTATCAATGGACCTCATCTTAGCTCCCACTAAGGCGACATAACTTTGTGTCAACCAACTTATCCCTTTGGACAAGTACCTAGGGACACAATGTCTCATCTCTACTCGCTACTTAAGCGCTAGAGGCGATCGCTCGTGTGAGTGAGCCGATCTAAGCCTGTTGACATATCTTGTGTGTGTGTAGTAAAAACAATACGATAAAGACAAGAACTGAATCATATTGTATTAATATCCCAAAGGAAATGTTACATCTTTATGTCATTTGAAACACAAATTACATTTATAGTCTACGCAGTCCTAGATTCCTAACATGAGCCTCAAATACATCTCTTGCTATAGGCTTCGTTAAGGGATCAGCAACCATGCGACTCGTAGAAAGATGTTTCAGAACCACTTCCTTTTGCGTTATCATGTCTCTGATGTAGTGATATCTGATATCTATGTGTTTGGTTCTTCCATGATACTTTGAGTCCTTAGCATATGCGAGAGCTGCCATGCTATCGCAGAATATTGTCACCGGATCTGATGTATCCGTGCCAATATCTAAATGCTTGAGGAACCTTCGTAACCAAACAGCTTCTTGAACTGCTGCAGAACATGCTATGTATTCTGCCTCCATGGTGGATAAAGCTATACAGGGTTGTTTCTTGCTGCTCCATGTAATGGCGCCTTGATTGAGCAGAAAGACATACCCAGTGGTTGATTTGCGCTCATCTAGGTCGCTGCCCCAATCGGCATCACTGTAACCTCTTAGCTGCAAATCTGAACCCTGATAGCACAGCACATAGTCCGCAGTTCCCTTGAGATATCGCATAATCCTTTTGACCGCTTTCCAGTGAGCTAGTCCGGGGTTTGATTGGAATCTACTCACTAAGCCAACTGCATAGCATATGTCAGGCCGAGTACACATCATTGCGTACATCAGACTACCCACAGCATTAGCATAAGGGACACGGGCCATCTTTTCTTTTTCTTTTTGAGTCTTAGGACACATCATTTTAGACAAGTTCTCGCTTCTTGCAACAGGGGTGTCAATGGGTTTACATCCATTCATTAGGAAGCGCTCGAGGACTTTCTTTATGTAAGTCTGTTGAGACAAACACAAAAGTCCCTTTGAGCGATCTCTGTAGATCTTAACTCCCAGAATGTATTCTGCCTCACCCATATCCTTCATCTCAAAATTGAAGGATAACCACTCTTTTGTGGCGACTATCAACCCTTTATTATTTCCAGCTAGTAGTATATCGTCAACATATAATGACAACATAATGAAACTCTTCTTAGACCTTTTGACATAAACACAATGATCCTCTGTGATCATCGTAAACCCATTCGAGAGAATGGCTCGATGGAATCTTAGGTACCATTGTCTAGATGATTGCTTTAGGCCATATATAGATCGTTTGAGCTTGCACACTTTGCGCTCTTGACCTTTGACCACAAAACCAGTTGGTTGATCCATATAGATCTCCTCATCTAGTTCTCCATTGAGAAATGCTGTCTTAACGTCCATCTGGTAGAGTTCCAAATCCATGTTTGCTACTATAGCTAGAATCAGGCGAATTGAGGCAAACCTCACCACTGGTGAAAAAGTCTCCTCATAGTCTATACCTTCCTGTTGGGTATATCCTTTCGCCACTAAGCGAGCTTTGTACTTATCTATTGATCCATCCGACTTGCGTTTGACCTTAAGAACCCATTTGTTCCCAATAGTCTTACGCCCTATTGGTAGATCAACCAGATCCCAGACCTGGTTAGTCTTCATAGACTCAATCTCATCATTAAGAGCTTTCATCCACTCATCTTTAGTAGAAGATGAGAGAGCCTCATAAATTGTCCTAGGCTCGTCATCATCATGCGGAGCTACCATAAAAGCTTCCCCTTCAATCTCAAAACGACGACGGGGAATACTTTCACGTGTGCTTCTACGCGGCTGAGGTTGTTGTGATTGATTGACAAGTGATGTGCTCCCACTCGGATTCAAATAATTTGTAGGAGCTTGAAGAATTTCTTCTTCATTCTCAACTAAATTCCTTGGAGCACTTTCCTCTTGGTCCACAATCTCATGAAGTTCTAAACTCCTATCAACCTCACCTCTACTTGGAAACTCATCTTCAATAAAATCCACATCTCGTGACTCAACCTCAGTCATACTTCCATCAGATTGTTCACCTATTAATACATACCCTTTAGAGTGTTCTGAGTACCTTATAAAGATACACTTCTTCCCTCTAGGGCCTAACTTCCCATACTTATGAGAAAGATTGTGAACAAAACCCGTTGAACCCCATGGCCGCAAGTTACTCAAATTGGGTTTCTCGCCGGTCCATAGTTCATATGGGGTGGAAGTTACTGATTTGGAGGGCACTCGGTTAAGAATGTAGGTAGCAGTCAAAAGTGCATCCCCCCAAAAAGAAATTGGTAGGTTTGCTTGCGCCATCATTGACCTAACCATCTCAAGAAGTGTTCGATTTCTCCTTTCCGCCACGCCATTTTGCTGTGGCGTATTTGGCATCGTCAACTGTCTTTTGATTCCTTTTTCATCACAGAGCCTTTTAAATTGCTCAGAGAGATATTCTCGTCCTCGGTCAGTTCTTAGAGCTTTTAAACTCTTGTCTAACTGATTCTCAACCATTCTTAAATATCGCCTAAAGCATTCCAATGCTTCAGACTTATGGGAGATTAAGTAGACATGACCGTAACGTGAAAAATCATCTATAAATGTGATGAAGTAGACACCTCCGTGTCTTGCCCTCACACTCATTGGACCACAGATGTCTGAGTGGACTAATTGCAGTGGAAAAGATGCCCTTGTGGCTTTTCCAAATGGTTTTCTTTTAGCTTTTCCCATTAGACAATGTTCACATGTGGGCAGGATGACCTTAGCGAGATTGCCTATTAGGCCTTCTCTAGCTAACCTAGCCATTCTATCTTGCCCTATATGGCCAAGCCTAGCATGCCATTTATATGAATCCAAATTATCAGATGTAGAAAGAAAAGCAATAGACTCATTTATATTTGAATATTCCAAATTCAAAATCATAAAACCGTCTTGAAGAAAAGCATTGCCATAAAACACATGGCCCAAATGAAAAGAAACATAATTGTTTTCAAATACAATTTGAAAACCAAGTCTTAATAAAGTGACTACAGAAAGTAAGTTTCGTCGGATTTCGGGAGCGTATAGCACATTGTGAAGGAAAAGAGTGCGGCCACCCCGCAAATCCAGCTTGTAGGTACCAAGTCCCAGTACCTCCACGCTAGCTCCATTCCCCACCTTGATATCACGACTCCCAGCTGGAATCCGGCGATACTCAACAAATCCGACTCTGTCTCGCGCTATGTGTTCGGTCGCTCCTGAATCAACAGTCCACACAGGATAGGAGTGAGCAACCATCACATGGCTAGTTACAAAAACAATACGAGAAAAGTCAGAGTGTACCTTCTTCGGCTCAGTGCAGTCACGAGCGAAGTGGCCATTCTTTCCACAGTTGAAGCACTCTAATTTCGACTTGTTCTTCCCGCGCTTGCCCCTCTTGCTGCGCTGAGAAGTTCCTGACGCCTTCTTAATTTGTCCAGCAGCTACCCCATTCTTGGACTTCTTGCGCTTAGGCCTTGATGCCTTACGCGAACCAGAATCAGCCACATAGGCCGTGTGATTGGGCTTGGCAGCCTCTAGGCGCTCAGCCTCCAATTCCAAGTGACGCGAGACATCATCAAAGTCTTTGATATTCTCGTTATGCGTCAGGTTCTGGCTCATATTCTCCCAAGAATTCGGCAGTGATCTTATCACTGCCTGGACTTGCTGTTCATCAGTCAGGTTGTTTCCTGCCGACTTAAGTTCGCGGATCATGGTTGACATAGCCCTAAGATGCTGCTTCATCGTGTGGTCAGAGCGCATCTTATAGGAGTCAAACCTCATGGTTAACCCACGCAACCTAGTGGCTGAAGTTCCACCAAACTTCAATTTCAAAGCCTCCCACATGCTTTGGGCAGTGTCGTAGATCTCGAACTCACACATTAGATCCTTGTGCATGCTGCTTAACATTATTATGCGCGCGCACCGACTTTTCTTAGCCCATTGAGTATAGGCTAGTTGATCTATTTTGTGTTGTTCCGAGGTCCCTTCCCCGGGCTCAGTAAGGGAGTGAGATAAGGCCTCCAAGACCTCTTGCTCATCTAAAACATATTGGATCTTGCGATGCCAAATGTCGTAGTTCTCCCCATCCAATTTCTCCCCTTTGTTTAAATCGGCAACTATACTCTTGGATGCCATTTCACTACAATACGCAAAGAAGGGATATTACACACACACCTAAGAAATCTGCCGCGTCCATCCAAGTTAGAAAAAAAATAATTTAGACATGTCGCAAGATCGAAAAATCGCTAGGCTTCAGAATCATCTCTTGCGCCACAATATCCAATTATTAAATTTCTAACTTAATTCCCGCGCAAATTCAAAAAAAATATGGGAGAATTAATCATAAATCTCAACCATACTCCCACTATCTTAAGTAGTCATCTAGTCCTAGTCACATGTAAAGACATAACCTACTAAAATCGCAGTAACCTTTTGGGCCAGTCTACAAGGACAGCTACTCCAACCACAGTAACCTGTTGGGCCAGTCTACAAAGATGGTTCATATAAGACCATTACAGTCCATTTTTCTTGTTCCATCAGTGCATTTACAGTTCTTACTGGGGTCACTGTGGTCTTTTGGCTATACAGTGCATTTACAGTTCTTACTGGGGTCACTGCAATTTTTTTTCAGTCTATCATCTACATTGACATTTCTAACTAAGACTACTTAGTGGGAATTTTTTCTATTTTATCAATAAAGACTAATGTATAAACATTCAAGCCTAACATTCATAGATGATAAAATAATCACATATCCACATGTTCAATTCACATATACATGTAATCACATTTAATATAACAAATTAAATAAAAGATCACATGTAATATAACATAATGGAAAAAAATAGCATGAATATAACTATATATTCACATGTGATCACATTTAATCTAAAAAATTAAATAAAAAATCACATGTAATATAACAATATATCTTAGAGCAAATTTCATCCCCTCATTTTATTTTCTGTTTTAAAAAAAAATAGGCATGAACAAAGTTGGGCTTTAAAAAAAATATGCCCAGTTTTTTTTTTTTTTTTTTTTTTTTTTTACTGAAAGGGCCGAATGACCCAAAAAAAATTGGCCAAGCCCAGCCCGTGATATTTAAAAAAAAAAAATGGTGTGGGCCGGGCCATGAGGCCCAAGCCCATGGAAATCAGATGACCTAATGGTCATCTTCTTCCCTCTTCGGCTACTGTTCACGTGAACAGTAGCCGTTCGAAGCAGCACGCCCTGGAGCCTCCCACGCAGCACCGCAGGCGGCGGAAGTGATCGGTCCATGCAGCTGCCGACCACCTCGCCGGTGCGCGCTGCGCCTCCGTGGTGCGAGCAGCACCTCTCTGGTGCGCGCGGCACCGCAGGGGTGCGCGCTGCACCACGGTGGTGCGCGCGGCACCGCAAGGGTGCGCGCAGCACCTCTGGGCTGCACACAGCACCTCGCGGTGGTGCGCGCAGCACCACTGCGTTGGTGCGCGCAGCACCTTTGTGGTGCAGCGCAGCACCTCGCGGTGGTGCGCGCAGCACCTCGCGGTGGTGCGCGCAGCACCACTGGGTTGGTGCGCGCAACACCTCGCTGGTGCGCGCAGCGCCTCTGTGGTGCGCGCAGCACCTCTGGGCTGCACACAGCACCTCGCGGTGGTGCGCGCAGCACCACTGCGTTGGTGCGCGCAGCACCTTTGTGGTGCAGCGCAGCACCTCGCGGTGGTGCGCGCAGCACCTCGCGGTGGTGCGCGCAGCACCACTGGGTTGGTGCGCGCAACACCTCTGTGGTGCAGCGCAGCACCACCAGATGCGCCTCCCTTCCCTTTTTTTTTTTTTTTTTAACAGAAAAAAAAAAGAGGAAATAAAAAACACACCATATAAATCTCAAGCATATGCGAGAAAAAAAATATAAACTGGAAGCAATTTAAAAAAGAGCTCTGATACCAATGTTAGAATGCACAGCGGAAAAATACCTCAAGCTCAGCTTAAAGAATTGCTCCACAAGTTTTTCCAGATTGATAAACTCCAAGCGTTTCCTCTTAGTGGCGAAAGTGTACTACGTAGTATGGAACTAGAGTAACACTTACAAATCCACAGCCTAAGTATTTTATCAAGAGAGAACAAAAAAGAGAGAGAGTCTTTTTTCTATATTTCAGATGGTGCCAAAAACACAATTGAGGAGGACTATATATAGTCCTCCTATGCACGGCTGGCCTTAAAGGCCAGCTTGTGTAACGGCAGTAACGCATGGCTTTAAGCCATGCGTTACATACGTTACAAGTAACGCATGGCTTAAAGCCATGCGTTACAAGCAGGAGGGGGTCAGCCCCACGTGGGCGCCCCTCCGTCCAATATCTCCCACTCGCACACAGTGGGCATGACCCCAGGTCAGCATCTCTCTAATGTTCTCAATCTTGTTCATACAAATAAATAGGCCGTGCGACCACCAAGCACATCTGTAGAAAGGAGGGAGTACATACACCAAATCTCTCCCAGAGAAGACCAGCATAGTAACAAAAACTTAGACGAATCCGAGGGATTAACTAGTTGGGGTCAATTTGTTCAAGCTTTCTTAGTCAGATTTGGTCTTAGTAGTTATGATGATCCAATGGAACAACTGACTAGGTTAAGACAGCTGGACAGTGTAGAAGAATACAAAACTAATTTTGAAACCTTGTCCAACTGACTAAGTGGGTTATCTGAGACATACAAGTTAAGTTGTTTTCTCAGAGGCCTTAGAGATAATATAAGGTTGACAATCAGGATGTTTAATCTTACTAATCTGGTCACAGCTTATGGGCTTGCCAAAATTCAAGAAGAGAATGTGTCTCTCCATAAAAAAACTACCATACAAAAAACCACCCTCACACCACCTTGAACCAACCTATCGTAAATTTTCACAACATTCCCAGGCCACAAAAAAACCAACCCAAAGCCATAGTATATGTCCACAAAATTAGCCAAAGTTAGATGAAAGAGCGCAGAGATAAAGGTCTGTGTTATCATTGTGACTTCAAATGGGCCCCAAGTCACAGATGTCCAAGCCCAAAGCTGTATTTGATTGAAGAAATAAAGGATGAAATGGAGGTGTTGGGATTAGACACTGGTCAAGAAGAGGATCAGATATGCAGTAGACACAAATCAAATTCTGGGAAAAATTCAGAAATCTCTTTGCATGCTATTGTAAGGTCCTTGAACCCTAAAACTATGAGAGTTCTGTGAAAGATAGGCAACCAAACAATCACTATTCTTATTGATTCAGGAAGTATTCACAACTTCTTAGATCCATCAATACTATCCAAGGTTTCCCTAAATGTATTGAATGATGATAAAGTTAGGGTGAAAGTGGCAAATGGTGATCATGTTCAAAGTGAGGGAAAAATTAAAGAGGTGCAAGTGACTGTCCAGGACATGAAGCTCACTGTTGACATGTATTTGCTAGTGTTGGTAGGTTGTGATGTAGTGCTCGGTGTGCACTGGTTGCAAGGGCTAGGGTCTATTCTATGGAATTTTCATAAACTTACCATGCAGTTTACATACAAACAGAATGTAATCATTTTAAAAGGGCTGAGAGGCAACACATTGATGGAAGAATGAGCAATTACCAGAACAAATAATCTGGAAAAAAAAAGGGGTCACAAAACCTTACCCCTGAACCCATACTACAACTTCATAACCTTTACCCTGACATATTTGCCCTTCCCTCTGGCCTTCAAGATCCCATGACCACAATATCACCCTCCAACCTGGTACTCAACTAATTTCTGTTAGACCCTACAGCTATCCCTATTTCCAGTAAGATGAAATAGAAAAGATAATAAAAGAGTTGCTGGAATCAGGTGTAATTAGACCTAGTCAAAGCTCTTATTCCTTACCTGTTTTGTTGGTGAGAAAATCTGATGGCACATGGCGTTTATGTGTTGACTACCATGCCTTAAACAATGTCACAGTGAAAGACAAGTACCATATTTTTGCGGTGAAGGAATTGATGGATGAGCTACATGGTGCCAAAGTGTTCTTTAAACTCGATTTAAGGTCAGGTTATCATCAAATTAGGGTGAAACCTGAAGACATCCCTAAAACCACATTCAGAACACACGAGGGGCACTACGGATTTATGGTTATACATTTCGGCTTAACCAATGCCCCATTAACATTCTAGACTTTGATGAACCAGGTTTTTAAACCTCACCTAGGGAAGTTTATTTTGGTTTTTTTTTTTTACAATATTTTGATTTATAACAGGGATGAGGAGACCCACCTACACGACCCGCAGTTGACTTTTGACATCCTAAGGGACAACCAACTATTTGCTAAGCTGAGCAAATGCAATTTTGGCTACACTGAGATAGCTTATTTGGGCCATTTGATTTATGGCCATTGAGTTAGAGCAGATCCCGAGAAGATCAAGGCCATGTTGAGTTGGCCACCACCTAAGTCTCTTAAGGCCTTGAGAGGTTTTTTAGGCCTCACAGGCTATTATAGAAGGTTTGTGAGAGGGTATGGGGCTATAGCTGCTAAGCTGACCATTTTGCTTAAAAGGGATAGCTTCAGTTGGGATGAGGAAGCTCAAACAACCTTTGACAAGCTCAAAGCAGCAATGACCGAACCCTCAGTCTTAACTCTACCCAATTTTCAAAAGCCATTGTCATTGAATGCGATGCTTCTGGAGAGGCTATTGGGGCAGTGCTTATGCAAGCAGGGAGGCCCCTAGCATTTTTTAGCCAAGCCTTGAAGGGGAGGTCCTTAAGGCTTTTGACTTATGAAAGGAATTTCTGGCCCTAGTGTCTGCAGTTCAAAAGTGGCACCATTACCTCTTGGGCCAACCTTTTGTTATCAAAATAGATCACTAAAGCCTAAAATATTTGCTAGACCAGAGGGTAGGGACTGTCATGCAGCAAAAATGGATCTCCAAACTCATGGGCTACGACTTCATAGTAGAATACAATAAGGGTAAATGAAACCTAGTGGTTGATGCCTTATCTTGAAAAGGGGTTGAATCTGAGGTGACTGTGTCTCTAATTTCTGTCTCAAACTAGGACTTGATGAAGGAAGATCAATGCCCTATATGCTACGGATGACAAAATCAAGAACATATAGGAAAAGCACAAACAGGAGTAGTTGACATCCCCTTATGCAGTCAAAAGTGAGATATTATTTTACAAAGGCAGAGTCTACATTCTTGCCAATCCCACATTCATCCATAAGATGTTGGATTTACTACATGGAAGTCCCCTAGGGGGCCACTTGGGTTTTGACAAGACTTTATACAGAGTTAAAAGAGATTTTTACTTGCCTGGCTAGAAATCTAATGTGAGAGAATTTTTAAAAGGGTGTGACATTTGCCAAACTGTCAAGGTGGATAACACCCTTCCCAGTGGACTTCTCCAACCCTTCCAGTACCCTCAACACCATGGACTAATATAACCATGGACTTTGTCGAGGGCTTACCTAACTCTAGTGGTTGACAGGTTTACCAAATACTCTCATTTCATTCATAGCTCCCATCCATACACTGCTAAGACAATGGTCTAACTTTTCCTCAAACACATTTTTAAACTCCATGGTATGCCCAATTTCATAATATCAGACAGGGATCCTACTTTCACTAGCAGATTTTGGTAGGAAATCATATCACTACAAAGGGTCAAATTGGCATTCAGCACGGCTTACCATCCTCAGTCAGATAATCAAACTGAAGTTGTTAATAAATGGGTGGAGAACTATTTGAGGTCTTATGTCAAGGATAGACCGAATGAATGGTCTAAATGGGTGGCCTTAGCATAATGGTGTTACAACTCGAGCCAGCATGCCTCGAGTAAACTCACACCTTTCCAGGCTCTATATGGCTATAAGCTCTCTAAGCTAACTAGTTACACAGCATAGACAACAAGGTTAGAGGAAGTAGAAACTACCTTGCGTGACAGAGATCAGCTTTGGACCCTGTTGAAGCAAAATTTAGTTAGATCTCAAGAAAGGATGAAACAGTATGCAGACAAAGTAAGGAAGGAACAACATTATCAGATCGGCGACTGGGCTTACCTAAAACTTCAACCGTACATGCAGTCCTCCCTTTGACACCATCAAAGTTTGAAACTTTCACCACATTTTTATGGACCATTTCAAGTGGTCCAGAGAGTTGGCAAAGTAGCTTATCGCCTTCAACTGTCTGCATCAGCTCAGGTTCATGACATTTTGCCACGTCACGCAGTTGAAGAAAAAAGTAGGGCCACATGTCAATATCATTCCAACACTCCCACCCATAGATAAAAATGGGATCTTGAAGCCTGAGTCAGAAGAAATACTTACCCAAAGACTGAGGAAGGTGAAGAACCTGCCGATCGTGGAGCTTTTGGTTCGCTGGACAGGTCAGAGCCAAGACGAAGCTTCATGGGAGCCCTACACACAGCCTTGCACTAAATACCCACACATTGTGGGCAAGGTGTTCTGATTGGGGGGGAAGGGGGGTGAGTTGTTACACGCCGACACAGAAGGGGAAGACACGAAGAGATGTGTTGAAGTGTTGAGATGGCAATGTCGGCAACCCTAGGGTAACTTCAGAAGACTTAAGCATGTTGGGCTTAAGGCTTGGGTGTGTGTTGGGCCTAAGGCGTGGACGTGAAAGGGCTGAGGGCTTGGCCCAGGAATTGTTTTACTATTTGCTTTATCATTTTCTTTGTAATAGCATGTGTTGAGGGATATTTTAGTCTTTACCTATCACTATGATATCTAGCGTAGTAACAACTTGAAGAACAATCTAAAACCTTCATAAATTTCTCTATTGTTCGATTGCCGGAGAAGCTCCCCTCGAAGAGAGGCTTTGCTATTTTCCTTTTGAATACATATGCCATTTTTATCCATCTGTTTGTTTCTTTCCCCATCCCTAGTCTGATCTATTACACTTTACAATAAAAGTAACTCTACAATATAACATACGTACAGCAGCAAGGCACGTCAATTTGTAGCTAAAACATTTCCTTTTTTTGAAAATAAATGAAAGCTATCATGAAAATTGGAAGGACTATCCATCTTCTTAAAAAAATAATTAAAAATAGAACACTGCCTTGGGTAGCTGCTACCAAGAAGGAAACTCTCTAAGCCAGGGATAGCGAAAACGCTTGATCAAAGCTAGCAAGAGGATGATGATACAGCTTGATCTCCAGTAATAAATAATGGACAACGATTTTAAGTTTGGGATGACCCGTGCATGCATGGATGCCCCGGCCTGCTAGCTACTTCCTCCCGTTACTTTTTCTTTTCAGCTTCCATCTTTCCTTCTTCATTTTTATCAAAATAAATTTCAAAAACTTGATTTCTTTCATTCATTTTCAGGAAAATGAAAAGAGAAACGTGTTATAGCTGAATATTTAAGACAAGAATTATGTTTTTTTTTTTAAAGAAAGTCCTATGGACCTATGCTCACAAATAGATTTTATAAAACTAATTCTATAAATTGACGTGATTTTATGTGATATATTATATCTATTTTATAATCTGATGTACTATATCAAATTATATCAATTTGTAAATTTATTTTTATAAAAATTTTTATAATTAAATTATTTTTTTTTACAGTAAGAATATGGATAATTCTCTTCCTATGAGCGATGAATTAAAAACCTCGTGCTCTATTAAAAATTTGGCACTTTTTTTGGTAGGAGATCTTAGAGTTTAGTGAAAAGAAACACTTGCTTGGATATGGTTATCGAAATCGACATGTAGGCTGTACCTACCTATATGTTATAAAATAAAGATATTTTTATAAAATGATATTAATTTTATAAGATATTTTATAAAAATAATTATTTTTATAAAATATTATATATAATGTTGTGTGTTTCTTTTCTTTTTTTTTCTTTCCATAAACCGAAAACTTGGCCAAGTTGACAGAATGATTGGGGTCAACATACAAGGTCATAATCGGCATTGAACAAAGCAAGCCCCTAGTTTGTAGCAAAAACAGTTGCCCATGATTGCACATGTTCCTTGTCTCCCCTTTAAACAATCAGTACAACTGTCAGATAGAATCAACTGTCATTGCTATAAAATATATATATATATATATATTCACAGCAAAATGCTATTACCCGTACATGACTCACCCCCTCTTCTATAGCCAATTAAGCCTACCCACGTTGTCTTGTCCAACTTGACTTTTACGGTCATAAAAATAAAATAAAAAATTATAAAAATAAGGTCTCCTTTATTTTTATATAAGATAATATAAAATTAGTTGAGAATAAAATTAAAAATTAAAAATTAAATAAAATATTATTAAAATATATTTTTTTATGTTATTTTTATTTAAAATTTGAAAAAATTAAATTTTTTATTTTATTTTATGCGAAAATTTAAAAAAATTATAATTATTAAATGAAATGAGATAAATTAAGAGTAATTATAAAAATAAATGAAACCCAAATTTACAAACGTAATTTCATATTGTTAAAGAATAATCGCATTTTACTCATGTGGATAAGATTTTTTATATATTTATAAAAAATAAATAATTCTCCATTTTATGAAATAAATTAGACTAATAATTTTTTCAGATATCAACTGAATTTTGTCTCGTGAATATCTATGCAACTTAAATCATTTGACTCTTCTTTTACATATTGTGTCCAAGTTCTAGCCATTATTGCAACCTCTGCACTTATATTGGCAAAACCCAAAACGTCAGACAACATGAACATGGATAAGAACATGCATCGATCCACAACAAAACAACTTTTATATATTAATGGCATGAGAGAGAGAGAGAGAGAGTTTGATAGCCAGACTGTAAAGACGGAAGTCCCATCTGTTCATACCCAACTAACTTCCAAATCCAAAACCCCGGCCAGACAGAGATCTAAAGAAAAAGATAGAGAGGAAGAAAACAAATTAGAGTTCTTTCTAACTACATGATGATCATCAAGAGATGTGCATTATACATGAGATTAAATAGCTAGTTGTTGCTTTTGATGATGGGAGGGTACTACTTCATCCTGATCATGATTGATCAAACACAAGTGAACTTTTAGTGATCTTCCTAGATTTAGAGAAGACTGATCAGCTGCTGGATTAAGAGGAGGCTGCTGCACTAACATCTCTCTTTGAAGGTATGAGCAATAGGTATGGAAGGTGGGGGGGGTCACATTCAATCGAAACCCCAAACCAAACAGGAAATCCACTTCAAGAAAGTTCATTTCTGTTGTGCTGATTCCTCCAACTTTTGCGTAGTATGCATTGTTGTAGTACCTGGAAATTTGTAAAAACATGAGCAGAAAAATGGAATATTAGACGTTGTAATTCCAATACACTTGAAGTGCCAAAATCCCCTAATGTTCTTGGATGGCGATCTGCCAAAAGATTAATCAGGGTCTCGTCACTGCAAGAAAAAGTACTTTTTCTGACGATTTTGTATTGGACGGAAATAAAATCGCCGTGTATTTGCGGCGATTACAATGATCAGACAACCAAAATACAAAACCCAGAAAAGAAAGCAGACGGAAACGACCACTACAACATAAAGACAAACTACAAAGCCAATTAGCAAAGACAAGATCAACTTGAAGTAGTACTTGTCCTTAATCTCCAAGCTGGTTTCCATCTTGTTTACAGCTCAAATTAGACTGCAGACACATGAGTATGTATATCTTCATGAAAGTTGAAGGCCAGGGAAAATAAATAACAGGGATTTCATGAAATTCTGCTTTCTGGTATTGGGATTAAAAAAAAACTAGAGCTTGATGAACATGAGTACTTACATATCATCCATGAATTTTGCAGCCACCATGACACTTGTGATTAGTAGGCGATGAACGTTGAAGGAATTGATAGGCAAAGAGGGTTGCCTTTGAGCAAAGCGATCAAGATAAACGTAAGCAACAATGAAACAAGAAGGGCTACAATTTGCATACTTGAAGATTCGCTCTAGGTAGCTTTGAATTGAGATGGTAGGCAGAGTCAGGCCATGGAAGACTGAGATTTTCTGGGGCTGGAATCCACGGTTTAGATCGTTCAACTCAGACACTTTTTGGAGAAGAGAAGAGAGAAATGTTATGAGCTTTGGCATCTCATTTGGGTTCTCTAAATCCGCCATTGTTGTGAAACTTGTTTTTGGTTCACAGGCTGTGAAGGAAGTTTGTGGGTTCGTACTATATATGTTGGGATCCATATAATATAATATTTAAGGGTTTAATTTACTAGGACAAAATTAAAAGGTAGGTACGTACAGTGGTCGTTAATGTTGTAATTGACCAAAAGATCCTCAGCAATTTAAACATCGACGGCAAAGTACTCATGTGTTAGTGGGTCTAATAAGTTCTTTTTGAATCAAAAGTTTATGATTTTGAGTGGAATCGTAATGATTTTAGTTTTCTCTGATTTCAAAACTTAATTCGTGAAAGAGGGAACAGATCATCAAGGTCGGTCAGGAACAATGTTGATGAATTCGATTACTTTTTATAATAAATTCCAACATTTAATGTTACGAGATCTATATGTTGTATTTATCTCTCTTCAAATAATAGAAAATGCTCGAAAAAATTGTGAAAAACTAGTATGATCGTGCGTTAACAAACTGATTTTCCATCCTCCACAGGTAATTGAAGATAATCTGTTTGAACTTTAGGCTAATATTTTCCGGGAATGAGCTTTATGATCTTTGGTTTTTTCGATCACTAATTGTCTGAAAGATGGTAAGTGACAAATCTCCCCAACAAGATTAATTAATGTCTATTTTTTCTTTAAAAAGTATGGAATTTTTCGGTGATTTATTTTTGACAATGGTGATGGGGATGGATGCCGTACCCCATGATGATCATGTGAGTACATATGGGAAATTAGTGAGTAATATAATGGGAGGTCCCACATTTTTGGGAGGTATTGCAATATTACATGTGTTTTGATTCCACACATGGAATTGGGTGACATAACATGGATTTGCAATGTTGATTTGTAGCATTACTATATGCTGCTACATATTATTCCAAGCATACAGCAAATCATGATCAGTTTTTTAAGAACTGGAGGGTTGGATTCACGTTTGAGACATATATCTATGTATGTATGTATGTCTCTCTGTATGATTTGGATCAGAACCAAGCTTGAATAATAAATTAGTTGTAAGTAGGAGGCAAGAATATAATCTCATTGTAGATCTCTTAGATGATCACTTGTGACAGAGCGTGTGCGCACACATACACACACACACACACATATATATATATATTTTACGAATCACTTTGAACAAGCCGAGACGTAAGTGCAATATGTTGTAAAATTAGAATATGATTGGAGATATCTATTAGTATATATTGTATTAATTTTTAATTCTCACTTACCTCACTTACCTACACTCACGTGCACTGTAAGCTAAAGTGCTCTTTACTTTATTTTCTATTCCAGTATAAATATTCTATAAATATTATTCATTAATAAATGAGGTATTTCAGAATTCTCTCTTGGTTTCTCTCTCTCGATTTCTCTTTTATCATGATATCAGTTGCAATGAAACCCTAACCCATTGCTACGCCGTCATGACCAATCCCTCTACAGACGCCCCCTGCTCCCCCTCCTCCTCCTCGTCCTCCCTGTTCCGCTCCTCCCCCTTCTGTGGATTATTCGAATCCATACTATCTTCAAAGTGGAGATCATCCCAGTGCGATGCTCGTCTCCCAACCCCTTAGTGATGATAATTTTCTCACATGGAATCAATTCATGTCCATGGCCCTTATTGTAAAAAATAAACTCTGTTTTGTTTCTCTCGATTTCCCTCTTATCAATATCTATTTCACTTGAAATTAATGATATTCATTGAGATAAAATATAAACTATTTTTGTAATGACCAAAATATATAGTATGTATTTATAATACAAGAATACTAACTATTTTTTTATTGAAATGGACATATCCCTTAAAAATAGGGATTTAATTCTTAATTGCAATCTTACTCTGTTACAAGCATAAATGAGCCATTAATTATGCTATGGATTAAGCATGCACTTGTATCAAGGTGAGTTCAAAGTTCCACAATTGGCTTTTCCCTGTTATTTTTTCGAGGCTCTTCAAACATAAAAAGCTTTGTTGCAAAGTAGTAGCAAGAGTTTAAAACCCTTTTTTAACCCACAACTTTCCGATAATCACATAATTCACCACTAAGTTTAGCTAATAATTAAGTCAAAGGGTAATTCGAGAAAATGGTACCAAAGAGACAAACTGTCAAGCTGGAATTAAGCATGTTTTTCTTGGAGTATAAAAGACCCTAAAGCATGCATGTCTTTTATAGAGAAATTATGTCAGCAGCTGAATTGTAATCAGAACTCAAATGCTGTCCGTTGCTAACTAAGGTGCGGTTTGGATAGTGAGACGGAATGATATAGTTTTAGATAAAATATAAAAGTTGAATAAAATATTGTTAAAATATTATTTTTTAATATTATTATTATTTTGAGATTTAAAAAAGTTGAATTGTTTATTATATTTTGTGTAAAAATTTAAAAAAATTATAATGATAGATGAGATGAGATGAAATCCTTTTACTGTCCAAACGGCCGCTTCTCCATGTGCATGCTATCCCATGTGAGTTCTCTCTCGCTACTAAATTGCCATATTGGCTTGCAAATTAAGTTGAAAAGATTTCTTTATTGTGGAAGATAAAGGAAAATTCTACAAAGTACAATCCCATCACGTTCTCATCTCATATGATAATATTGTCTGTCAACTTTTTATTTTTATTTTTTTAAAAAAAGTAATGCTACATACAGTCTTCATTTTGGAGACTGTAATATAAGTCTAGGAAATTTAATTTTTAAAATTTTTTAAAATTACAAAAATATCTCTCTTAAAATAATGATTTTTCTCGTTTAATATAGGATCTACACATACAGTCTCCAAATAGAGATTGTAAATAGAATTTCTCTTTTATAAAAATATAAGTGATGATCTAAAGGTAAAAATAAAGGTCACATTTTGCCAAATAAAATGAGAGTGTAGTTTATAATATTAAGATGATTGAAAATAAAAACTGAAAATAAGACCAAGCCACATGATCTAATACCATTGGAATCAAGCTAGCAAGGTGGGCCTCCCCAACCCTATGGGATATGACCCTTCGAGTTGAAGGTACAAATAGAGAAGTCTATCCATACAACTTGTCCTAAACAAAGAGTGTGATCAATAAATAACAAAAAAAAAAACTTATATTGCCGTAGTTTGATGTAATATACTAAATATACGCTAGATATATTTTACTACTTTTTGTAATTACTTTTATGGACCAAGTATTTCTCGGTTGAGAATTACGCCTAATATCCATCAATGGATGAAGGAACACCACAAAGACAAGCATATGATCAATGGACAGTCTCCCAAAAGAGATGAAGAAACGGATTAAATTGGAATTTGAGCTTGAAGCCACAATCTGTAACATGACTCATATTGCATCCGCTAACACTAAAAGCAGGAAAAAAACTTGACTTGCATGATCCAAAAGCTAGCGACAATGATAATCACAAAAATGAGTCCAACAGAAGATAATGGGAGAAGAAATTGAGATATTCCTCTGCAAGCAAAGTTTCATGCGTTAACACGAGCATGGATGCCAAGGCCCAATGGAGAAAATTCCAAAATCCATATCCTTGGCAACTATTAGCAGAACTTTATAATAATACTAAACCGCCATTTTCGTGAGAGCTCTTTGGAACTTGAAAGAAATCCACTTCAGCAAGAACTTCCATCCTGCACCTTTTGGGCTAATAATCGAAATTCCAATGTATACAACAGAAGCATAACTATCATACACTACCCTGAAATTGGTTGAGAAGCATTTCAGACCCATCATTCTCGTCCTCATCACCCTCATTGTTAACCTTTGTTTTATCAATCCCCACTGACAGTTCATTACCGATGACATCACCAGGAGATAGGCCAATTAGTGATGCATATTCTTCGTTCTCAAGATATCTTGATTGCCTCAACAGTCCAACCAAAACCTCCTTGCTCTCCTTGTCATCTTTTACATCACAGAGCTCAAAGAAGGCAGACACATTGGCAGGCTTTGGCCTCCAACTCCTTGATGCCTCAGACATAAAAGCTTCTTTCCAGCAGGATAAAGCCTCAGAAATCCTCTTCTCTCGCATATGCCCCTCAACAAGAGTCTCCCATGTACTTGCATTTGGCTTTCCTCCACCCTCGACCATATGGTTGAAGAAACTCTCAGCTTTATCCAAATCTCCTTCTCTAACATACCAACCCATGAGAACATTTCCTATCCTAGGGTCATAGGATGACTTCACCTGCAACCATTCCTCATATATTTTTTCTGCCCTTTCAACATCGCGTAGCCTAACAAGAGAAGATATTATAGCATGGTATCCCAAATTCGGGATACTGGGAAAAATAGTTTTGTAAACTTTCCACACCCGATAAGCCTCTTCTTTGTTACCAACATTCCCATAAAGACTTATTAGATAATGATAAGCCATTCGATCCCGACCTGTTATCCTACTCTCTGCCTTCTTCAAGCAATCTTCAGCTTTATCAGACTGCCCCATCTTAATGTACATAGTAGCCATTGTGCTGAATGTGGTCCAGTTGGGATTAATAGTTCTGTCTAGTTTCATCTGTTCAAATACTTGTTCCATCTTTTCTGCAGATCCTTGTGATCCACAAGATGATAACCAGATATTATAGGAATATATATCCAGCTGTACGCTTTTCTCCTTCATTTCTAAAATCATTGAGTCAACTTTATCATACTCCTTGAGGTTCATATAGAGAGTCATCATCACATTGAAGGGAAGTGAATGTACGGCATAACCTTTACTTCTAATTTTTTCAAGTAAAGATTCCGCCTCTTCTCTCATGTTAGCCTTCACATACGCATTTAGAAGAGCTCCGTATATTCTCCTGTCCTTCAAAGTATCAGGCAGCTTCAGAAAGTAATCTTCGGCACCAGAAATTCCACGAACCTTGGCAATGAGGTCTAATTGAATTGCAGCATCACTAGCAGATAATCTAAACCTCTCTCCTCTGTCGTTCATCCAATCGTATACCTGCAAAGTGCATAAAATAGAAGGCTGAGAATAATGCAAGACAAGGCTCACAATCCAAAAAAGAAAACTAAGGTAGCAAGATACGGCTAATCATTCATTGACATGATATAGAGCCACAACCAAATAAATCAGGGATGAGCATTCCATTAACAGACACTTGATAAAGACACATGCAATGCATAGAACTAAGACTATTTCCATATAAGCTTACAATCTACTCGTTCATATAACAAATTAGAAGGTTTATGCCTGCATCCAAGATAGAGGATCTTGTGAACAGAAACATCCAGCACAACTGCCAAAAGCCTTTTCTTTTCTTTTCTTTTTTATAAATTGCACAGCTACTGAAACCCTTAGCACAAATTAGTTCAAGGGCGCACTCATTAATGACAATCTCTTTTAGATAAAATTTTATGGCCCCATACAATAAAGAGCAGCTCGTGAACAGTAGAATCAAGCAGAATAAATGCTCTTCATAGTTCATTCTTTAACATGGGAAAACCAAATAAGATATACCAACCAAATGAATATGGTGCTAGACGGTTAGCATAGAAAATTGCTATTATTGCAAGAACATCTACCAACAGCATTTATTGGAAAACCAAAAAACCTAACCCGTTATCATAACCTAGAAAAAAAATACCAGGATCATGGAAATTCTTATGTGGCTTTACCAGATAACATTAACCTTTGTACAATTTGGCCCAAATCTTTTTTGGGTTGTAGTCCGAATTGTGTGGAATAAGACTGGTACCCAAGCATCATGAGGAACTCGTTAATAAAGCACCTGACTTCTCTATGGCTTCTGTTTATACACAGACTTTGTTGACAAAGTACCAAATAACCAATTAAGTAGCT
Organism: Juglans cinerea; assembly: GCA_961763995.1. Lineage (NCBI taxonomy): Eukaryota > Viridiplantae > Streptophyta > Magnoliopsida > Fagales > Juglandaceae > Juglans > Juglans cinerea. Next base: position 21,394,988 of record CAUIVZ010000015.1, on the reverse strand, counting down.
TTTACCTAAAGAGATTATACCAAGAAAGAGAAACAGCAATGATGCAAAAACTAGCAACCTCATCGAACAAGCACATCATTTCAAAGGAATTAAGCCAATAGTAATGCCACCCATTAAGCAAAACACACTAAAAATGCAAAATGTAATACCAAATTCCACAATCAGATTTTTGCTCAACAGAAAGATCATAGCAGCATAGAGAACAAAATTTCGACAGGATACGCAGCACCATAAACTGAACCAGTCAACTTAACATATTTCTATAGAAAACTAGCACATACCCATTAAGTAAAGCACATAAAGAGTCAAGTAACAGCACAATTTTCTCATTACTCAAGGTCTTGGCTTTTCTGCATTAAACAACCCACAAAGCGAAACTGACCCAAAAAAACGAAACTATCATGCTTTATTTTTCACCTCAAGAGCTAGCTTGTGCTTCTTGAACTTCCTCAACTCCTTGACCACCCTACAAAGCTCCCATTTCGAGAGTTTCCTGCCCTCTTTCTCCCACTGGTTCAACACGCTCGCAGAACCCAACTCGGGGTTCTCCATCAACGATATTCTCTTATATAGGGCGTTCCATTTCACCATGGGTCTCCGCTCGTAGTCAATAGTCCCATAGCTGTGGATTTTTGAGATTGAGCAGGTGACTGTGATTGGCACTCCCCGGTAATTTGCAGCTGTGGAGAGGTTCAAAGTGGGAGTCCTGCATGGCAGCGGCCGTGAGTAGCAGAGGGATGAGGAGAGGTAAGCGTTGTAGTGGTGAAGAGGCGATTGGAGAAGCATTTTCAGTAGGGCTTTTGGTGTGTCTTTGGTTTTGCTATCGAAGAAAACAGAGGGCTTGGCTGTCTGGGTCTGATATTTCTCTTCGTGCTTGTAGATAAGTTTTCGGAATTACCTTAAAGGCCCTTGCGTTTTGTTTTGTTTCTTCGTACGCTATTGGGCTAAAAGAGTCCTTCGACTACACATTATTCCATGAAAATAAAATGCCACCGAGACTCGAGTTTTTTTTTTAAATATATATATTAAAAAAACTTAATAGTTAAAAAGTCATTTTTTTTATTGAGTTTGTGATTTAAAAAATATATATTTAAAAAAAAATCTAAAAGAAAAAAATTGGCGGTGTGGGCATAGCAACGCCCTTTTTTTTTTTTAAGGACGGCTCTACAACCACCGTTGGGAGCTCATGCTGGGGCACCCGCTAGTGTATTTTAAAGTTTTTTTTTTTAAACTTTTTTCACATGTATTTTGAACACTTTTAAGTATTTTAAAAAAGAATTTTTACATCATCAGTAAAAAATACTTTCTTAATCACTAAATAAAAATAAATAAAAAATTCCAACTAGAGCTCCGACCAGGAAGAGCAGCATTTTCCTTTTCTTTACTATGTATGGTAATAAAAAAAATCGTTTTTTCCTTTTTTTTTTTTTTTTTTTTGTTGATTTTGAAAGTCCTCATTTTGCTGCCTTTGCCAACTGTTTGCTGTTTTTGCTGGTGTACAAAAGATGTTCATCATGCCAGTATATATATATATATATATATACTATTATACATGTAAATGGAGGGCATTTATAATTTTATTCCTAGTATACGTCTTCAACATTTGTTCTCATTTGAACCACATCTTTGTGAATTGCAGCCACCCTGCCACCTTAGAAGAGAATGTGTCAATTTAATTCCTTTCTTGAATAAGATATTGTGAATGTAGAAACTTTATGTAAATATACACACACATATGAAATGTTCGCATAAAAGGAAAATTCTACAAATGGATATTAGAGAAAAAAAACGAGAGGCAGTTCTGCTCAATTCCTAATGCTTGACGACAAATAATGCAATTCTATCACTGACATGCTGTTTCTTCTGTTTTCTGTTTTCCCTTCCATTTTTCTATTGTCAAGGTGAATAATCATGTTGGAACTTGGGATCTGATTGAATTGAGACTTCAAATTTTCATATCTTGCTATTTTGCCTGGCTCATCACTTCTGTTCTATTTTACCTGCAAAAGTAAATCATGAGAAGGAACTTGGGCTATTTTAGTCAAATTCAATCATTGGTAGTAAAAACATGTCCTTTGGAATTCTACAAACGATGAGCAAAATATAAAGAAGGGGAATAAACAAGAAAAGTTGGGGAGGAGAATTCTTGTATCTTTTTGTACAAAAAGATCAGGTTATACTATCCAAATGAAAGGAGTATGCAAAGGGGCAAATCAAGATGCCCAAGGCCTGTAAAAGTGATGGTGGATTGTTCTAAATTCAAAGGCCAAGAAATGTTCAATAGATGGTTCCAACTCCTGACTCCAAGATTTTTTTTTTTTAATTATTGGCAGTGAGTGTTCGAGAACAAAGTCCCGACTAATCTCGGAGGTGCACAGGCCCTCGATAAGGAGTTTCTCGTAAGTGCACTTCGGATAATTCGAGGGGAAGTTCCTCTAGTCTAACTGCTCCTAAAAATTGTTTGCACTCAAGAGGATTTGAACCTATTGACTTCAAGATTCTTAACATGGCAATTATAGATTTTGGCAATCCTGTTCAGAGAGGTGGTGCAAACGTAGGAACAAAATCTAGGGCTAATATCTTTGGTCTAACTTGAGATAGGGGAATTTAAAAAACTAGACAATTTCTGTAGCATTCTTGCAATGTTTAGGCCAAACATAACCACCCAAAAAGAGAGCTACATATTCTCCACCGATCTACTCATAAAAGTAATGACCCCTCCTGATCAAAACTACAGAGAGCAGATTCAATTTCGGATCACAATATCAGAACTCGTGATTGATCTATATCAAGTCAGCTACGTTCAAACAAATTGCTCTTTAAAAAGTTTTGTTTTTTTACACAATAATGTAACACTCAACAGCAATTCTAAGACCAACATACTTATCAATACAAAGTCGGAACAGAATTATATATCAAAAAAAAAAAGGACCAAGAGCCTTGCCTCACAGGTTGTCCTGCCCTTTAATCTCAACCGCTCCGTTGATTGCCACCGGACTCTGCATGTAGAGATCAACTTCTAATGATCCCTTAACCCCTTCAATCTGAAGATTCTTCTTTATCTCTGTATAAGGATCATACAACACCAGCTGCCCTTCACTATTCTCCAGGAACAATTGTCCGTTATTCCAAAACCCCAATGGCCTTTCCACATCCAATAAAGGTCCAATCGATATAAGTCTAGTCCACGATTCCTTGACACCAAATTCAAGCAAAACCCATAAATCCAAACAGAACTTTGTATTCGATGGTGCGCGAGGGAAAACCAGCATAGCAATGGAGCCCTTTAGCCCAGTGAGAGTCCGCGCGTATTGACCGTAATCCCGAAAAACACTAGCATCCGGGAACCGCGTCTTTCGGAAAACCTCATCGCTGAAGTCGAAAGCAAAAATCGTCTCGTCCTCGTCGGTGGCCTCATCGTAGTGAAATCCAAGATACCATAAAAAAAGACCTCCCAAAGAGACGGTCGGCGAATCTGAATAAATATTCACGGGCACGAGTAGGTCGAGCAGTCTCCAAGACCCGTCTCTCATGCTGTACACTTCCGCTTCGTAATGAGTATCCATTAGGAAGGAAGCAGTGGTGGACCAAAACGCAAGAAGCCTCACCACCTTGAAGTCGTTTGATCTCGGGTCGAAACCGAACCCGACACTGTAGGTAAGGACTGTGAGCTCGGGTTGACCGTGATGGGATACGCTCGGAAGAGCGTTGAGTCCCGATGGTGCGAAGGGGTTCCAGATATAGATGTCTCTGTTTCCAACATAATAGTGGTAGAGGCAGAGTAGACCATTACAGGAAGCGACGATCTTGAGGTCATAATATACGCATTGGGTTGAATTAAGGAAACGACGGTCCGGTGACTCCGGGAGATTCAGAGGAACTTGAGACACGATGTCGAGGTTCCCATGAGAGAGGAAAGAGTAAATTTGCTTCCCGGGGTTGGATTTGTGTGTGGCTTTGACTAGGATGAGAGGGAGACGAGAAGTGGGATTTTGGGTGAGAATAGATTGATTGAGGAGGTTTTTGGAGAAGAAATCGGGGTTCCCTATGAGAAAAAGCCAAGCTTTGGAGACGGACCTAAATCGGATCAAGGATTTTGGAGGCAGACATGAGAGAATTCTCACCACCACGTCCTCGGGCAGATAGCTTGACATTCTTCCGAGTTCTGCGATGCTCTGCTTCACGGGAAATGCTATACATCTGCCCCACATCAGCGCACACTTTACATCATTTTTTTTTTTTTTTTACACTCAATATGTTGAGTGTGTGCAGTGTCAGATGAAATATTTTTCCTATTCCAATATGTTTTGAAAAACACTATTTTGCCTCTCCACTTTGTCCACTCTATTTGACCGCTTGTCATTTTTTTTTTTTTTTACTTAATAATTAAGGAAATGATTTTAAATGTATTGGTGTTTTCCCAGCGGTCAACATGGGGCGGCATAGTAGCCGCACCCGTATGTTTTTACTTGAAAATTAGAAAAATTCTATAATAAATCTCACAATCTTCGTACCACTTAAAAATATGTGATTTTATTCTTTTACCTTCAAATTTTATAAAATATAAAATATGAAGATAAAAAAATAAAATTACATATTTTTAAGTGGTATGCAGAGTGTGGAACTTCTGTGTAACACAACTCTAAAAATTAAAGTCCGTTTTGAAACTTCTAATTTTAAGCTGGGTCTAACATTTAAGCATATAATTCTCAAATCACTCAACTCATCTCAAACCAAAACCATTTTACATATGGGATCCACAACTTTTTTTAACTCAATATTTTTTTACACACGTGATTCATAACTTTTTTTCAAATTTTCATAAATACAATCTAAACACATTTAAACTCATATTAGGTGGGCCCCACAAAAGAACTATTCATTACTATTTAAGATAAAGACATTTTATTAATATTACAAATTAATATGATTTTTTTAAAGTCAAAAGATTACATTTGTTGAGTAATCATCCACACATAAATTTTTTTAATAGTCTTATTTTAAAATGAGGATATTATTATAAAATGACGTAATTTTTATATAAATTATTTTATAAAAATATTCCTTATTTAAAATATATTTATGTAAAAGCCTAAGAGACTGTGAAAATAGTATAAGTTATTTTATGATATAATGTAAGGTAATTAATAAATCACATTTTAGTAAGTTTCATTTAAATTAGCAAACCAATGCCTTAAGCCACTCAGCCATACCGGAAAGTTGCTGATCGGAATTTGATGTGCCGGGTTTGATTGATTGCGATTTCTCTCTCTTCTCTGATCTTGGTGTGAATCTTTTGCTGGGCTCTCACTTTTTTTTATCAATTCCTTAGTTTGTTGTTGAGGATCCGGTTGCCCGAGTGGAGGGATTTTCTTCTTTTGACTGGATGAGCCGAGATGAGCCGCCCCTTGAGGCAGATAACCTTCGGTCTGGTGCTGCTTGCAAGAGCTTCGCCCGGTTCAGATGCTCATCCCTTAACGGGCTCTCCTCTCTATGGTTAGCTAAGAATTTCTAGGCCAGAATAATGTCATCTCCAATTCTTCTCTCCACTAAAAGCAGTTTGATGTTTACCTTTTAGGCTAGGGAGGCCTTCATCCAGTTCGCAATAATCTTAGCAATGCATTTGTAAATGGTATTGCAGAAAGATATGAGCTGAAAATCCTTTAAAAGTGCTCCCTTAAGACCATTGATTGTCGGCCGACCGAGACAGACACACAATTCCAACAGCAGCAAGAGGAAGAGAGACTTTCGAACCCGACATATCCACTACAAGATCCTCTAGAGCCGTAGTTACTTTGTGCATGTAGGTAATATAACTTTTAATATATAACTTTTAATTTAAAACTTATAGTTGGAGTGGAAGTAATAAATTCTATTATTAAAAAAATTATTTACTGTTTGGTAACTATAAGTCGAAAATACTTTCAAATATATTATATTTGTTTAAAAACAATATAAAAATGCATTTTTTTGAGTAGAAATGATATAAAAGTTCATTTGTAATTTGTAGTGTCGTTTATGTGATAAGATCAAATAATAAAGATGTAATTATCTGAAAGTTGTATAGATATTTTCATTGATTGCAGACTTTTTTAAAATTTGAATTATATTCCGTATTATTCAGAAAAACACGTTTGAGGAAAAATTTTCCTAAAACTTACATTTTATTTTATTTGAAATTAAAAATATTTTATTACGTAACATTCAAACAACCTAATTAAATTTTGTCATTAAAATAATTTTTTAAACTATTTAAACATTTTTTTAGGCTTCGTTTGGAACCTAAATTCATTTTAACTCATCTTCTCATTATTATAACTTTTTCAAATCTCAACATAAAATATAATAAACAATTCAACTTTTTCAAATCTCAAAATAATAATAATAATAATAAATATTCTAATAATATTTTATCATCTCAACTCAACTCAACTCAACTCAACATCAAAATGAAGCCGCACCCTAAATCTCCTTGCTCAATCCCAGACATAACCTTAATCCGAGCGAAGGAAAGTCGTGAAATTTATCGCAAAGTCTTTTTGTGGATGGGTTCCCCTAGTATAGTAGGGCGTCTTCCTGTTTCTGTGTTCCACTAACAATTTAGAGAAAACTCCAAAGGCTTGTACACCCCTGAAAGGTCGGCATTTTGTCCAGAACCCCTGCTGTTAATAAAAAGAAAACAATTCAGAGAAAAAAAATAAAACCAGGTAAAAAAATCATATGGAAAATATTTTTTACAAACGGGTCCTCAACCGAATATTCCCGTGCAGTTAGGGTTTTCTTTTCAGCCATATATATAATACCACTTCCCTGATTTCCCCGTCACATTCTCACTCACTTTTTAGAGCTGCAACCCAAAAGCCTTCAAGTGAGAAAAATATGGAGCAGACCTTCATCATGATCAAGCCCGATGGTGTCCAGAGGGGCCTGGTACGTCCGCTTTGTCTTTGTTTTTTTTTGGGACTGTAATTTTTTGATTGTGTATCTTTCTGCTATGTGGTTGTTGGGGGATTTGTAGGGAAGGAAATGAAAGTTTTTTTTTTTTTTCGGGTTTCCTCGAGTCCAGTGATTTTGCTCGTTTTCGATAAATCTGAAGTGGCTTTCTGGGTTTTCATTTGTTATGTAAAGTGTTGATGCTTTCTATATATCTAGTGTTTGGTCGATGAGAGTTTTAAAAAATAACAGAGAATTTATTGGCTGAATGATCTAAAAATGTATAAGCTTAATCTATCATGCAACTTGTTTTTCTTGGTTGGGTTGGGAATTTTCATCTGTAGAAAATGGAATTCCTTTATTTTTCTGTCAATATTTTATTGAATTTACAACGTGCAATTTTTGGTATCAAAGATAGTTCAGTTTTCTAAAAGCATTTACCTGTCTCAGATTGGTGAGATCATTAGCAGATTTGAGAAGAAGGGGTTCTATCTGAAAGGTAAATATCTTTTAACCAATTCATCCTATAATATGAGCTGTGAGAGTTGGCGGTTGGCTGTACCATCCGATCTGTTTGTGACCTTGTAAACTTTATGTAGGATGGTTTCGATAGAAGCTGTTTAATGTCATAGCCGGATTTTTAATTCTGTATTGGACTCTGAAATTGCAGTTATGCCATCTGTGGCGTACTCTTTGAAAGTCAATCTAAAATACTCATGTTTTATGTTGCATCAAAATTATGTTTTTGGCATAAATTTATCTTCCAAATCAAATTATGTCATATGAATCGTATGTGGTGTAGAGGTCCTAAAATAGAATTATTCATTTTCAAATCCTCTATATTCTGTCCTAGAAGCAGGGGAATGAAAAACTAAAGGAAGCATGAAAACTTCTGAACTAGATGTGCAGACCCAAAGTCATGACTGGCGAAAGGAATATTTTTATGGAATTTTCCTTGGTTGTTTTTAAAAAATGAACTTCTATAGTCTATGTTTAACTTATTGAAAATAAATAAATTTTTGCTTATCTTGTCTGAGTTTGATTGAAAAATACTATGGCCTCAACTGGGTATGGCTTAAAGTTAGCTGTTGAATATTGGAACTCCTTTTTTCTTCTCTAGTTGAGTACCTGTGACTTGTTTAGGTTTGAAGCTCATCACTGTGGACCGTGCATTTGCTGAGAAGCATTATGCGGATCTGTCTGCAAAGCCCTTTTTCAGTGGTTTGGTTGACTACATTATTTCTGGTGCTGTTGTTGCTATGGTTTGGGAGGGTAAGAATGTCGTGACAACTGGGCGAAAGATTATTGGAGCCACAAACCCCTCGGACTCTGCACCTGGAACAATTCGTGGTGATTTTGCAGTTGAAATTGGCAGGTAATTTCATCCGCCCTTATACCAATTGACATTCAGGGTTTGGCCATCTTGCAGAAGTTGGAAATCTTGGAACTATCTTTCACGTGTCTTTTTCTTGTGAGTTATAGTCATCTCATGTAGGCATTAATTGCCTTTATATTGTTATGTATGTTTATTATCCCACTTGGTTTGGCTCTGGTGTCAACAGATTTTTTCAACTGTGGTTGTTAGCCTAAAGAAATGAGGTAGCAACTAGCAAGTACTATTTTGGATGCGAGTTGTCTGCTAGTCTCAATTATTTAGAAATGCAGATTATGAGTTGAAGAGCCTCTATTTCACTTTTTGGTCACACTCTATGCCTAGTTTCCTATTTATTTTTAATATCTTTCAAATGAATTGTCTTCAACCATGAAAAAACCGATATGCCACTAAGAAATGGAAAGTGAAAATTGACCGATTCTATGCTTCTGATAATTGATAAATGATACTCGGGGATTTGTAAATATCTGATGTTGAAGCTACGTTGTTTGCAGGAATGTTATTCACGGAAGTGATTCTGTTGAAAGTGCAAGGAAAGAAATCGCTCTTTGGTTCCCTGAAGGCCCCGCGAACTGGGGGAGTAGCCTTCACCCTTGGATCTATGAGTAAATGCTTGATTGAGCTGGTGCTTGATGCCCATCATCCTTTTTTTCATTTATTGCTAAACTATTTTGAGAAGCTAGTTATGAAGTTTCGGCCTGGCCTGGCCTGGTCATACCTATTTCCTTAGAACATTAGACTTGCTGCATATCATCTAATGTAACGATATTTATTAAATATAAAGTTGGATGTGGGTTTGCGCGGATGGATGGATGGATGGATTGATTTAACCCATTGGATGATAACACGACTTGGGAGAAATGTGGACAGGCTGTACGGATGGCACCGATGTGTCATCTTGAGCTTTCTTCCGAGCCACCTAAATTCTCATCCATTTACTTATCGGGCGCTGCTACAGCCACCGTTATCACTTGCTTCCCGTGTTTGACTTTCTTCTTCACCTCTGCACTTTCACTTTTCACTTGTGTACGTTCACTTTCTTCTTCTTCTTCTTCTTCTTCTTCTTTTTTTTTTCCTAATCCTGTGCACTCTCATCACTTTTGTATGAATATCCAAATAAATTACAAAATAGTCGAGAAACTTGGTGAACAATCACAAAAAAGGTAACTGTCAGACGTTCCTCCTTTTGCGTTGAGAAAATTAGCCGCAAGCAGAGATCAACATGCAAGGTCGTTGGGAACAATATTACAACCATAAATCAAGAAATCTACCGTGATAAACCTAGACCAGTGATAAACAAGAGTGGTCCACCGAAATAATAGATTCAGAAAAAATTCAAATCAAGAAATCTATACCAATAAAGAAATCTAGATGAAATGTGGAAATTGAGAAATCTACTGTGAAGGAGACGAAATGCAGAGGTTTTGTTTCCCGGATCTGAGGTCGAACGAAGAGCGAACGGCGCCGAAAATGGGTCTCTTGTGCGGGTCGGAGATGGGTCTCTTGTGCGTCGGGATTTGGGTGCAATCAATCGGGGGCACTGGTTCGGTCTCTTGTGTGTTGGGGTTTGAGTGCAGTCGGCAATGGTTTGGGGAAATTGAAAAGGGTGAAAGTGAAAGTGTAGAAGATTAGAAAAAAAAGAAAAAGAAAGTGATAGTGTAGAGGTGAAAAGTGAAAGTGTGAAGTAGAAAATAAAACGCGGGTGCACACGGGAAGCAAGTGAAAAATAAAAAAAAGTGAAGAAATGCTATAGTGGCGTGTACACGTCAAGCGGGACTCAAAATTGGTGTCAAATAACAGTAGCTATAGCATTTTCTTTTACTTATCATTGAAGATGACGATTTACAAGACAATCTCACTGAGAATGGTACATATTTCTCAAAAAGAGAACAGAGGGACTCCCGAATTTCATACACTGGCGGAGAACATCCTAACCATAATTTAGGTGCCCAAAAATAATAAATGTAAAATGAAGTTTCTTTGCATTGTGATAGCCCAAGAAGAGACCACCATTTATTCAAAACAAATCCCACATTGGTGCCCAAACGTTCTGAAATTGCAAAAAATGTTATAGGGAAGTCAACTATGGAGAAAGATAAATGCAGAATTTAAACTTGCTGCTTGAAAACCTTTTTTTTTTTTGTACTTTCTCAGCCTCACAAACTCTGGAAACCCACCCTTCAAAATCAAATGGTAACATGCTGTGGTGAAGTCAAGCAATATTTGAAACTAGAAGCAACACATCATATACAACATGCCATATACGTAAAAACGATTGTCTCCAGCGAAGCAATAAATCTTGCCGTCACAAGAACAAGTGTCTCCACCGAATGTTGCCGTTAAATGCCAGTATGTTAAATCTGAGAACTGTAACACTATTGGGAAAGAAGGCCGTATGATGGCAACTGTTCCAACCTTGTTATGTCTTCAAGCAATAGCTCTTGTTCAAGCTGATGACGCGTTGATTTCATCACCGCCTGTAAGGAACACATATGAGTGAAAACAATTTTTCCTTTTTTTTTTTTATATATATAAAGTACTATTAAGATAACACAACTTATCAGGAAAAATTACACGCAATAAAAAAAAAAAATCATAAAAGCAGTCAGGTGAATAGCCTCTGCTGCAATATAAACATAGCATCTGTGCATCCAGAGTACCACTACTCCGGAAAGGTTTATTCCAGCTATTATTAAGCAAGAGGCATTACTATCATGAGGCTTTCCTTTAATCAGTTAGTCCATGATACTATCTATCTGCGAAGTACTCAGGTAACTGAAACGTACAAGGATATTTTTTGGTTGGAGAGAACATACATTGAAATCCATATATGATGCTCGCATAGAAAGCCACTGATGATCCATCAGCTTGAACGTGATGCAATAAAGCAGATCAAATGCCGATTCACTTTCTGCCAGGCAAAAGTGTTAAGATTATTTTTAACATTAGTACTTGAAATAGCAAACAGTAAGGTAGAATTGAATGAAAAAAGTTGATTAAGTACAAAATATTGAGCCATTCATATCAGAAATTGTTTTTTAAATGTGGTGGATCGGCAAATCATACAAATTTTGCATTTCAGAAAAGAATGATGAATTAGGTGAAAGTAGAGCTTCCTCCCATATAAAGCTCTACACCAACTTCCATAAACAACAATGTAGAATAAGCAGTATACACTAAGAACCAGCTATATATTACCTGCAAGAAACTTCAAAAATGTTGCTCCCACCAGTGTCCGTGGTTTGACTGTAGAGTTGATGCACACAATCAACTGACGAAAAGCATTAAACTCCTATTTAAATTACTTGATTGAAAGACAAAAAACCCATAGGTGCACCTCTCAAATTTGAAATTTTTATCCACCACTATACTCTAGGACACAATCATTTCAGAAGTTTACAAAGATACATCGACAGAGATCTCTATCAAATATAAAATCCATAACATCGTACAAGTACCAAGAATTCTATTTCAGTGCCCCTCCTGCCCAAACAAAACAAAAAAGCAGATAATTGCTCATAACACAAATTGAACAAGAAAAAAAATATTAACCTGCTTCCAGATCAAGCATCTGAATAAGCATGAATGTAATGTTCACACCAGCTACAGCAAATGGGTATTCCCACACTGACCGATCACCTTCCTGCTTTTGGAGAAGATCCTGGAAGGTTTTCTAGATTTAAAGGTTCAGTGAGCTTCATGAGCAAAAAGAATAGCAAGAGCTGCATAGAAGGCCGTACTTAAACTTGCTTGACTCTAAAAATTAACCTAGTTGGGAGAGTGTCACAACTCCAGAAATAAAAACAAGTTGATGAGGCACATAGAATAGCCGGTGATATGCATCTAATACCACACAAGATATAAAACTTCCCACCCCCAGTTGTCAGCATGAAAAACTTGAAAAGACACTTTAGTAAAATAACCCAGAACACATGCAATGTCCAAAATTTATGAACTATTTCATACTACCAGACTCTAATGGAATACAAGGCAGCAGTGCACTTGAGGTATATGTATGAAATAACCTGCTATCATTTGCTCAGGTTACTTATGTCAAGCAGAACTACAGTCCGGAGCATAAGACGTCTAAAAAATATAAAAATTAACAGGATCATTGTTTATCTTGGGGAAGGAAATACAATTGCCCTCCAAAATACTTCATCATTCAACAGAAACGATAATGTGAAAAATCACAAGGCAAGTGGGTTACCAAGGTTTCTAAATTTGCTAGGGGGGGGAGGGGGGAAGATTACATATTTCATAGCCAACAAAGAAGCAACTACCAAATTCCAGTGGCTTTTGTTGCCCTTTTGCACGTTTTAATCGTCTAGCTTTCTTCCCTTTCCTTTGAGCACTTTCATTCAAAATTAGCAGTCTTTTAGTTTGTCTTTCAAAGAGAATAATAAACATGAGAAAGGTTATCGAGATGTGACTAACTTCATTATCGGATGATATTGCAAAAACAAATGGGTTCACCGAATGTTGCCGTTAAATGCCATTACTAATATAAGAAAAAAACATCATGCCAATTTTACCATATTTAGAGGAAATGCTACGCAATTAATTTAACACGATAAAAACAAGTGGCATTAGTTCTCGCATTCACTGCAATGTAGAAGGAAGCTCATCTCTCATAGAATTCACAAGTGCTCCTCCATTTTCTATGATCAAATTTCTTCAGAATTGTTGGAAACAAAAGCATTGCCATATATCAAAACATCTATTTGAAAACATTAGAAATAATTATGGAAAAGAAGCGGGACGGGTATAGAGAAGAACAATATAAGAAACAGGCTATACCGGAAAATTCTTGGCAAAGAACAACAGATTCTCTAATGATATGAAACCACCACCCCTACCAGACAAAAATCAAAATTCAATTAATTATAGGAGAAAAAGGAAAACCAAAATTAAAACAAGGGTTAAATACACTTTTAATCCCAAAACTACCAAGGGTTTTACACTTTGCAACCTAAACTTCCAAAACTCACACATTATACCCTCAAAAGGCTAGGAACTGGCAAATAGCACCCTTCATCCAATTCTAGCTGCTAAGCTCACAAGAAATAAGTTCTGACACAATATTGAATGTCACATCAAATCTCAATAAAGGGCACTGTTTGATATTTGATGGTAGTTGAGCGGGTATAGAGTATAAAACATCTTAAGTTTGAGGTTGGAGATGGTGCAAGAATCCATTTTTGGTTTGATGAATGGTGTGGTGAGAGAGCTCTTTATACTGTTTGTTCGGGTGTCTTCAGCATGGTTGGAAATCAGCAGGCTGCTGTTTCAGAGGTGTTGTGTCGTGCTATTAGGACTGTGCATTGGAATGTCATTTTCACTAGAAATGCTTGGGAGCTTGATGAGATTGCAGGTTTTTCAGCTTTTTGTATTCTGCAAAGATAGGAGGAAATGGGAGAGATCCAATGCTGTGGAAACACACGGGGAGTAATAAGTTTTCAGTTAAATCTTTTTACAAGGTGTTGACAGTCCAACAGCATATCTCTTTTCCGTGGAAGAGCATTTGGTGGGTTTTTGTGCCGTCCAAAGTTGCCTTTTTTATATGGACAGCTGCACCTGAGAAGATTTTGACGGTTGATAATCTAAGGAAACGTGGTGTGATTGTTATGGAGTAGTGCTTCATGTGTAAGAAGAATGGGGAATCGATTAATCATTTACTTTTACATTGTGAGGTGGCTAGGGAGTTATGGGTTGGCATTCTTAGTAGAGCTGGGCTGAGTTGGGTTATGCCAAAGAGTGTGGTTGATCTACTAGCATGCTGGAATAGGCATCATAATAGCTCTCAACTGGCAGCGGCGTGGAGGATGATTCCTTTGTGCTTAATGTGGTGTTTATGGACAGAAAGGAATGACAGGTGCTTTAGCAACAATGCGCAAGCCGTGGAGGAAATCTGGAATTTCTTTGTGTCTTCTCTTTTTCAGTGGTTTTCTGCTATGGTACTCAAGGGAGGGAATGTTCATGAGTTTTTGTTTTCTTTTCAGCTTTCTAGAATGTAATTAGGTGTCTCATTTTGTATACTTCCTGTGTACATGGGCTTCGCCTAGTTTCATTCGATCAATAAAGATTCTTACTTATAAAAAAAACAAAGTATAAAACACCTTGTAGTTTATGTGCACAAAAATGTGTATTTAATCCTAAAAGCAAGCAAATAATAGGAAACAAATAATATCTACCTAAAATCTGTTGATGGATCCTTGCCCTGCCAACCCATATCTTTCCACTGCTCAGATATAAGACCACGGAGCTCTTCTTCAGGAAAGGCAGCATTCCATAAAGCCCTTAAAGCTTCCTGAAATAAAGACAAGGCATATAAATATTAGAGCATTCACAATTCAATATTTTTTTACTGGATTTTATGGATGATCCATGTGTGTTTAACAATCTTTGTCTAAATGTACAGATATTCCAAGTATATTCAACAAACTAATGAACCATAAGGATAGAAAATGTAGGAACTCATGCAAATTACACACCCACATAATCTATCAATTAACCCGAAAACCAAATCTACTTCCAGGAATTAAACATGATAGCAGCCAAAGGGGTACCTGGTGCTCAGGGATTGAACAATCATAGGAAACATCTAAACGACTCTGCAGCATCTGCAAGCATTCCTCCTGACAACACCAAAGTCGAACTGATACAAATCACAATAAATCATAGAGAGTAGTTTGAAAGACAAGTTCAAAACTTAAACGATTCACAAGCAATGATAGAGAAATAAGATGATAAAACCGTCATTAAAAAAAAAGAAGATGAATAAGAAGAAGAAGAAGAAGCACCATGACTTTGCTGAGCTAAGGTAGATGTTCATCAAATATAAGAAACCACAATAAAGTTAAAGGTATATAAAAAGTTCTTGCCAACTTCAAACAGTGCCAAATGTGAAAAAAAAAAAAGCCCCACCAGAATAGGTGGACAGTTACGTACATATGGGAGGGCATAAGGATGCATAAAACCCAAAAGCAAGTGGCAAGGGCTTATGAAACTTCAAAATCAGGGATACCAGACACACTACAAATTCAAAATTAGCCACAATATTAGTTCATAATCAATTTTCATTAGCATGACGTGTTTCCACATCAGCCTGGTACATTCGACACCAAACTTACAACTCCCAATGACATTTAATAAAAAGAGAAAAATGTAAATGGATGATGGTTCGATGAGTGGAATACATCCAAGAAACTGCAGGCATCAGAGACAAGCAGTAAACAAAAATGAATGGGACATATAACTAAATGACATTACTTATATTAAAAAAACACTAAATGACATTAAAATTGTCCATGTGGTAACGTCAGGGTGACACTTTTTCTAAAGTAATTTACTTATAAAAAATACTATCATTAAAAGCACAAAAGGCGCATTCAGTTCAAGTTCACATGATGTATACAAAAGATACAAGAAAATCATGTAAATTAAGCTCACTGAAGTCTAGAAGCTGTCCAGAGGGCACCATGATTGTGCGTTATATCCCTCAACAAACATAGAAGTGAAGGCCCGTATTGATTTTCAAAGTGCCTCTCATACTCTTGGGGTGGTGAACCAGAGAGGAAGGTTGCCTCGTAGGGGGGAGTTACAACAGAACAACAGAAATGCAAGATTTCAAGAACCAGAAGTGGGCTTCCAAAATCCTCAAATAGACTTGTGAAAGCTCAATGTGAGTTAGATTGCCCAAAAAATGAACTAGCCTTTGTACACCAATCTCTATGTGGATGAAACTAAGAACTAAAAATATCGGACTACTGTCCAACAATATGGTATCCAGGACCACCAAGAAGGAAAAAAACATCAGACCACGTTTCTTCCAGTATTAATCGACTCGTCAAATGTTTAAATTAGGCCTCGTTTGGGAACACAAATCATCTCATCTCATCTCAAAATTTCTCATGATTTCTTTCCCAAACATACTCAAACACAAACATTTTTCAACTTCAAATCTTCCACTTTTTCATCTAATCATTACCTAATCATTACAATTTTCTCAAACTTTCAAACAAAACACAAAAAAAAAAAATCAGCATTTTCGAATTCCAAAACAAAAATTATATTAAAAAATTATATTCTAACAATTTTTAACTTTATAATATTTTTATTCAACTTTTTTTCTCTCACTTCCCAAAACCCAATAAAGCATCTTAACTCAATCCATTTCATTTCACTACTATTCACGGATTTCTCATCTCATCTCATTTCCCAAACGAGGTCTTAGTTTTTATTACTTTGCTGGTTAATAGATAATCCAAATATCTCCCTAAGTGTAATAACATAACTGTTTCATTTTTTCCCCTTGAAAACTAGAGACTTAGAATTGAATGGGTACCCAAACAGAACATTAAAGGAACTGATGCAGTTGTTCATAACTACTGCTAATTAATCAAATCATTAAAAAAAACCTGGCCAGGGGTTAAGTCAAATGAAGGGCGAGCATCACTCTCTCTTCTTTGTGCGCACACACAAGAAAGACCTCGGCCAAGCCATGCTGCCGATCCTGCCACAACTTCAGCTGTAACAAATAAAATTACCCACTAATGAAAATCAAGTTTCTAAAATGTTCAGCTGCAAATTTTTAGTCCATGATTGCACATCAGAATATTTAAGAACTTTTTAAAATGGTTGACTTTTTTTGGGTTTATATTAATGTGGAGTCCTCTAATGAATAATGATTAGACCAAAGTTTTTTTGGGGGAGATGCAAAAGTATTTTAGGACTACTAAGAGGTGAGAATTGATTTGAGAATACAAAATTATTAAAAATAAAAAAGCAAAATCATACCATGTCGCGACGTAAAAGCAATGAACAAACTAATTGTACAGACCACAAATTAGAAAGTATCATGTAGTAGCAAAAGGTAAATTAAAATTCCAGTAGTCAGAACCCCATACAGCACGAAATGCGCAGAAACAGTTGAATTTTTTTTTTATAAGTGCTGTCAAAAAGTAGAAACAGTTGAAAAGTTTTTTCAACAGAAACAGGTAAATTAAAAAATTTTCGACAGAAACAGCTGAAAATTGAAATCAAACAACAAAATGATCCAATATAACGGATCAATGAGCTCGTTTTTTATAGCATCTTCCACAGGCACACTAATAAGATTTTATAGGCACCATCTACTGCCATTGCTTTGTAGGAAAAATCAATCCAATATAACATGGACGTACAAGCCAGTAACCGACATTGTCATCATCACAGTCTCGCTCTCATGAGCTTCGCAGGCACTAAATTCATACAATATCTACAATAAAAATGCATGTGAAATAAGAAATTATGATATATACAGTAGCCATCTCAAAATTTCACCCACCACAGCAACCAAGAATAGCAGAAGACATGAAGTCAGCGTAGAACTTCACTTATACTAGGGCTATATATCCAAGAGTCACTTCCAAGTCACAGATCCAAACCTCAAAAAAGAAAAGGAAAGAAAAGTTCAGGGAGAGGGGGGGGGGGGGGGGGACTTTTGGGGAGAGGCGATAACTTCTAGAGAGAGAAAGTTGGAGACAGTTAAAACAGTAAGGGAATTGACTCGGAGGAAAATTTACCGGAAGTTGAATGGCAGGTGTTGCCTCTCTCCAGGCCTTGAGAAATTCTCCTAACAGCGACAAATGACCCTTCTCTATCGTCCATATTCACCACAATAGTCTATACCATCACTACCTTCATCGACAACCTCAAAAACCCTAAAAATTATCTTCCTCAGCGATACACAACCGATAATTCAAGCCAACAGTCTAGTTAAACTCTAGCGAAAAAAAAGTAACACTGCTGCAACAAAAATTCACCGAAACCGGATGGAAACCGCGACAGATCCTTTCCGTAGAAACCAGCAAGAAACAGTCCAAAACTCACCGGAATCGCAGTATCCGAAAAAAAAAAAGAAATTAAAAAAAACAATCCTATCACTCCGAGAAAGATCGAGGAAATGGAGTTCGATTCGGGCGAAAAGAGCACGGAAACGGACGAGAAAGGGATCGGAACGCAGCGGATACCGAGGTCGGGACAGTTTATTGGAAGAACGAGAAAGATTCTTGCGGGGAGGGAAATGGAGATAATATTTTGTGAAGGAAGGGATGGAAATGAATATATAGCTATCGCAAGGGCTCTCTCTCCCGGCGTGTTTGTTTTCGGTGGATGGCCGGCGGAGTGTGTTACAAAAGTAATTTTACTTACCATCGCGAAGAGATCAAGTAATTAATTTACTTTTTTTTTTTAAATAATTATGCGACGGTTACATATTTACTATTACAAATATATTATTTCTAAATTTTAACTCATGCGTGTATGTATTATTTATTAATAACTGTTACGACCAAAATTTCAAAAAATTAAATCTCCATATTAATATAATTTTAAGTAGAGTAATGTTACGTACAGTTGTGAAATGCGTAAATACTGTGCAGTTGCTTTGAAAAAGAGTAGAGTCCACTATTAAAAAATTAAGTATATGTTAAATCTATTTTAAAATAAAAACAATCTAACGTATTACTTTAAATTATATAAATTTATAAATTAATTTTTATAAAATTTCTTTGTGATTAAAACATTTCTCTTATTGATATCGCTATTTTTTTTCTTTGACGTGTCATCATATTAAAATAAATTAAAAAATATAAAATCAAAATAAAATAACATTTGAAAATATAAAAAGATGTAGACTAAAATCTTAGATTCTTTCTATAATTTTATGTTTATATCTTTAAATTTTTTAATAAATAACATAGCACGTTAGAAATAAAGTGAGTGATATAAATTATGAGATATGGTAGTATTACGGTTGATTTGACTCCATCAACATCCAAGACTAGACAAGCATTGCATAGAAGCATCACCCGATTTATTTTAGAGAAAATATATTTATAAGTTTTATTTTTTACACATTGTTTATGTGAAAGTTTTTCACTTCAATTATGCTAAAAGATAATTGATATTTTGAAATATTTTAAAATTATAAAGAGTCTCATTATAAATAATGTGTTAACACAACGATTTATGTATATCAAACTCTTTATTTTATAAAATACTTTAATTATTTCAGAATAACTAGAAATATATTTTTTAACCTTAAAAAAATTCAGTTAAGATGTAAATACCTATTCAGTCCTCCATATTTAATTTGTCAAATTAAATAATCCATACTTAAGTTGTAAATATAATTTTTTTAATCTAAATTTATTAATTTGAAAGTAATATTTTTTTTTGAATTATTAATGAAATGATATTTCATGATAAGATGTAAGAATTATTATATTCTCAAGTTGATGGGTAAAGCATACCATCAATCTCACTTAAATGATAAAATTTGATTTGTAAGATTCAAATTCTAAAATTTATCTTCTAAATCAAATTATATAATGTAAACAATACAGGATATAGAGAGGCCAGCAATAGTCTATGACATAAATATCACGTGTTTGTATTTCAAACAAGCTAGTAATAGTTTATCTTCATGAAAAATTCTATACACCACACTCACATTCTACTTTCATCCCACTATATAAAATGTAGTACATTTATCATCATTAGATAATTATTTATTAGATGATCATTCAACTTATATAGTGAGATAAAGATAGAATGAGAGTATGGTGTTGTAAATGACGCGTTTCACACCACTAACTGTTTAGATGGCTTGCAACAGATGAGAGAACGACACTGAGTGCCCAGAAGAACTAGGATGCATAATCTCAATATGAGTATATAAGTAAAGTGCATTATCTGTTACCTTTAGGTATTATTTATAGAGATGTTGAGGACATAAATAAGCATTAGTTATCTTGTAATAAGTGGACGAGATAATACATTATCATATCACATAATTAGGCCCGCAGGTCATATAGGCTCTTGGACAGTGAGTCCCCAATCTTTAGCCCATAGCTTGAACTTCCAGTGGTAGGCTTATTGCCAAGGGACCTCTTCCAGGTGTATAGCATTATATTTAGGTGCTGGAACGAATGAACATAAGAGCAATGCTTCGCACCTAATGGCCATTACTCAGCAAACCGCCCATGTCGGGCTGATACACGTGCTACAGGTCGTCTAAGGAAAACACAACCTTTTCCATTACACGTCGTTTATACAGCAACCGGTGTTTCGATTTCAACCGTCTTGCAATCCGATACGTTTCACTGATGTGGTCTCTCTCTGATCTCTCGCTCTCTCTGCTCAAACCTCAGACATGCAATCGCCAACTCCAATACTCGAGCTTTCCAAAACGTTAGCCGCCACAACCCACCACCGCTACATGGGGTTTCACCACACGATTTCGTCCACCCAAGCCCTCTTCACCTCCATTATCCCAAACCCAAGAAGCCCCAGAAGCCTTATTATCACGCAGGCCCACAAACCCCACCACCATCGCAACAACAAAGCCTCTACCCCCAAGCGGAGTCTAAGAATCGTGAAGGGAAACAAGGATAATGTGTGGAGTGTGGACAACGAGCTCTCACAGAACGAGAGAGAGAAAGAGAGAGCCAGTAGAAGAATGCCAAGGGGGAAGAGACTGGCCAGGAGGAAGAGAATTAAGCCCGGTGGTGCTGATGCTAGGGTCGTGGTCTCTGGTGCTATGCTAATGGAGGTTGAGACTGTTCTACAAACTCAGGTACTGCCATTTTTATTCAGTTTGGAGTTATGGGGTGCAAGTAAGATGCTTTACTCTGGGGAATTTAGGGATTGGGCTTTTCAGAAAGCTTTAATACGTCGTTAAACTCAGGTGAGTTTAATGTTCGAATATTAAGTGCGATATGAACGTGATTGTCTCTGTGCGTATTGAATTGAAGTTGGAGATAATAAATTGAGATCCTGGAAGTTTGATGTATTCTACTGATTCCTTTGATCTGATATGGAGTAAAGGTTGGAAAATGAAGTGTAGAAATTAGTATTTCCGAATTCTGAAATTCGAGGAAAAGGAAGTAGAGAAACTATAAATTTGAATTGGTGATATATATAATTTTGTATCTTAATTATGAAAAAAATGGGATTAATGACGAGAATGTAATCCTTTATACGTAGGGAATTAACTAGAATACATTCAGAAGTGGCTGAAGCTTAGGGTTAACGTTCAAACTAGGTGATTTTTAGTTAATTATCAAGCATGATTACTGTCAAATATAGTGCTTATATATATTTTTGAATTATTTTAATTCTTATATACAACGAGTAAGTGCATAGTTTACATAGAAATTTACTAGCTACTTTTGGTGTCTTGGACTCGTGGAGTGTTTAACCTAATGACAAGGTTGGTTTCTACTCTCAGGAACCTGTGATAAAACCAGTGTGGAATACATTTGCTAGTAGTGTCAGTGGAATATGGAAGGGTGTGGGGGCAGTATTTTCACCCATCACTGCTGAAATGGAGCCAATTGATATGGGAAACAGGAATGAAAACTTATACGATTGCTATACTCTTTCACGCATTGAGGCATTGCCATCCCCTTCTGGAGGGCATACATCTGAAATCCGGAGGAAGATAAATTGGGTGACTTTGAATCCTTATGGTGAAGTACTTGGTGGCAGTAACAGAAGTAAAAAAGAGCATGAAGTTGGAGGTGCATCATTACCCACAAAGGTGATGGCTAGTAAAACTACACCAAGTCATACTTTGCCTGAATTTGAGTCTTTTGACTTCAAAGCCAGTGACGTAATGGAAGAAGATGTCATGGACAATGAACCTGGTCTTGTCTTTTTTGAGGTATAGATTACCCCTGCCCCCCTTTTGATTACAGAATGAGTACCATGGAGCTAGGAGGAAGTAAATGATGCTATTGAGAGTTTAGCTTTGAGGTGATATCTAATTTTTTGATTGGCAGGATGGATCTTATTCTCGGGGTCCCGTTGATATTCCAATCGAAGTCGATGATTCCAAATATTACCTTTCTCCAATTTTAAAGTTTGAACAAGTAAGTTTAACTTGACACTTGACGATAATTGTCAGCAGAAATACTTTCCCATAGCTGCCTCTATTAAATGGCATAACAGGTGGTTTAACACTTTTAACCATTACTTTTGCCGGTCACTGATTGATCTTTAGGCCTAGAGTGTGTCAGAGCCAAACTGATGTCTCTATAATTTCATTTAACTAATATACACCATGTTTAGTAATATGTTTTTTTTTTATAAGTATGTGGTAATATGTGATATTGACTCGATAAATGGTGCTTTATCTTTTGGTTATTTGAAACTCTAGTTTCCTTTATTTTGGGATTTGTCTGTTGCTTTTTTTCTTCCAAATATTGTGGAGCTATTCCAAGAAAATATTTAAACAGTTTCTAACATGTTTAAATATATGTCCCGTGTACTTGGGCTATGCCTAATTTTCTTACTAATAAAGTTCTTATTTACTGATAAAAAAAAACACTCATTTAAATACATTTAAATATCCATGTCCCCAAATATTTTAGTCTATTGAATTGCTTCGAAACTGCAGGAGTTAAAAAAAAATCAATTTCAATGCATGTAATTTGAGTTTCTTGATTTTCCTTAGTGTTTGGTAAAAGGTTGCCACAAAAGACTTCGGATCATCCACACTATAGAATTCAATGACGGTGGTTCAGACATACAGATAATGAGAGTAGCCATATATGAAGAAGAGTGGGTCAGTCCTGCTAGTCTTTCTGACCAAAGGTACCGTTATGCTTCACTTTTACACTTTAAATGCTTATTGTTCCAATGTATCTTTCATCATCAGAGGAATCTAATTCAAAATATCTCTTCGTTCAACTAGAAACATCAAACAATATGAAAATCCAGTATGGTCATTCGATATACTAGCTTAGATACCTATTGTTATACTTATAAAAAATAAAAAAAAAGATACCTATTGTTATTGTATTCGTAGAGATGGAATCTTAAACCATATGAAATCCCTCGATAGCTTCTCCATTGATGCCCGATATTGGTGCAGCTAATAGGCTTCTCATTACCATGCTGGTAAAACTAGCCTTAATTACAGTTCAGTGGAAGATCAGTGAAATTTCTCTCTGTGAAAAGATTTTCTCCTGATTTCAATAGCTATGGATAAAGAGGAAAGAATTTAGCCTGTAAGATTTATTAAATGGAACTTGGCATTTACATGAGGTGCTCAAGCTATTCGCTTCTTCTTTTCCTTTCTTTCTTTGAGGAGTATAAGGATCCATTATTGCAATTACCCCCGGGATTAGTCGGGATGTTGTTCCCGGACACCCGGTACCAATTAAAAAAAAAGGATGCATTATTGCAATTTATTTTTGTCATTACTTTTCAGAGTTGGAGATATCCAAATGTTCTTGGAAACCCTAGGGTCAGAGATATTGCCATGACATGAGGATGAACTAGTCAAGAAGTATTTCCTTTTACAGGAAATATAGGAGAACCTTTTACTTCCTCTATAATCTGTGCATTCTTAGACTTGACTTAACATCTCATGACGGAACGCTGCTTTGGATTAAATAACACTATATCTCAATGATTGGCTGATACTAGATGTTTCTAACCAATGTCTTATGCACAAAAGCTTGAATGCCTAAATGGGTGATTCTAACCAATAGGCACAACTCTGACTAACCAGTTTTTCTTGGGAAGCCTTACTTGGTGACCTGAATGCCTTTGATTTCACAGTAATATGCCGGTGGCATTACTTCAATGAAAATGACAAGGGTACATGTTTTATTGTTTCTAAAATAAACCAAGAAGCCATTATTTTGTTCAGGTGCATGGTTTCCTAATTGGTTTACCGTTTTGAGTTTGACTTGTAAACATTTTATACCTTCCGCTTTTACATGAGAAAACTAATTATAAAATTATGATTAGCAGTGATCAGGAGTTCGATTTGAAGCCATTTTCTCAGCGGAAGCGTACCCAACGATCAGAGCTGACTGGCTCCTGGAAAGTGTTCGAGATTAGTGCTACTCCGGTATTTGGCGAGGAGGTGGTGTTGGGGGAAAGCAATGGCACCCCATATGTCTACCTCTGTACTGAAACTTTAAAGAAGAGGAGTTTGCCTGAAAATCCAGTCTACTTTAAAGAGGAAGAGATGTTAGACATGCAGGATGCCACCATGCTTTGGCTTCCAGGTGGTGTCACATGCTATGTTGACGTAAACAAGGATGGCATCCTTTGTATTGGAGTTGGGTGGTACTCAGATGAAGGAATAAATCTCGTTATGGAGAGAGATTATGGTGTAGATGGGAAGCTTAAGGAGGTTCGATGGAAGTCAGAGTTAAAGAGAAGATGGTCTGATCCACTCCCTAAGTAAAGCTTTCACTTTTCAACAGTTTTGGTATGTATATTGGGGTAAATGCTCGTGTATTTATTCGGATCAAGGAAAGTAGAACACCCTGAATCTAAATAAACTTATACATGTGAGTTCATTATTTGAGATACATGTTCTTTCTTTTCATTTTTTTGTAAAAATAAAAGAAAGATTGGAACTACAATTGACTGAAAATAGTTTTACTTTCCACAATAAATGAGCCAATTTTCTCATGCACACGTGCACAAATATCGAGTTACGCATCTACGATCAAGATGTTCTAAAAATTCTTGTTATAATCTTCAAGCTAGAGTTCTTAGAAATCCTTAGAATCACTTTTAAGTTAAATAGTTGCAGATTTTATCACCTATTCAATGAAAATACATTTTTCATACAATTGAGGGCTAGAGGGTTCCTCTTGAGTCTATATAATTACGTTTTCTTCAGCTCACCTTCTTGCATCCACGCATCTTAGGCTCCATTTAGATTGAAAGATGAAATGATTTTATATGAGTTCAATAAAATATTATTATTATTTTAAAATTTAAAAAAATTGTAATAATGAGACAAATTAAGATCACTTTTCAAACCAAACAGTGGGCTTAGAAATGCAATGAGATGGGAAGCAATTAGTATGCCATTTCTAGTTAAGTGTGCAGACATTCTCAAATCTAATTTAACCAATCATTCACATACTGGATAACAAAAAAAAGTACTTAAAACTGTCAAATGGGAAAGATCGCACGCAAAAAAAAAATGGAACTGTTACAATTGCAAACACAATACTTGGAATGGACATCGCAGAGAAAAAACGCAGGAACCCTTGATCCATCCTTATATTGGCTTAATCTTGAAATGGAGTGAAATGAGAGAGAATACAAAGCACTTCAGATCCTGCAACCACAGAAGACCAATAAGAACCAAGCCAAGCGACATAAAACGTGTATAACCAGTAATGACAGAAGTATACTCGTAAGAAAAAAACAATACCAGAGACATTGAAGGAAGGGTGACCAGATCTATACTGACAAAAGGAAAAGAGTAGAAATACAATAAACCCCAAAGAGGATCGCTGCTATAGTTCTCCAGGGTATTATTAAGGAAACACTGACTAGGAAGCTTGCACCTTAAATTATCCTCCAGAAGAAGACATTCATAACAAGGGCAACCAAGCCACATTTCTATCCAAGATATCAAGCTGGCCAAATGCCCATTGACTAGACTCTGGGCCTGTAAAGCTCACCATTCCAACCATCTCAAGCAACCTAATGGTATGGATTAGGTAGGTGCCCTTTCTAATGCAAATTACATAAAAATAATATCCTAGGAACCATTAAAATGAATATGCAAATTAGCATACCTGAACAAGGTAATAGAATATGCGAAGACCTTCGGGGTCATTACTGCTCTGGACGTCAACGAGGGATCCAATCTTCGAAGTGGTAAAAGAAATATGCTCGTTCCCCATCACAATCTCAAGTTCCTGCCTCCCAATACGGTCGGGTTCTGGCCATTGGTTATCATCTTCCTTCAGGATCTGCACAAAACGCCAACATACCAGATTATTAGACTGAACAATATTAAGAGGAAACCTAACTGAAAAAAAGATAATAGAAAAACTCACATATTAGTGACATATAGAACATCATGTTAACAATTGTAGGAATAAAACTTGATCAAAATTCAGAAGAGAATTCAAATGCGAATTCTAGAGTGTCAATATCGGCAGATACTTCAAATAAGCCAACAGACAAGTCACTTTATGACTGTTCAAATAAGTCAAAGTGGTACATGAGATTTTCCCCTCATAGGGCTCCTC
The DNA here is from genome assembly GCA_961763995.1 of Juglans cinerea. NCBI lineage: Eukaryota > Viridiplantae > Streptophyta > Magnoliopsida > Fagales > Juglandaceae > Juglans > Juglans cinerea. The sequence continues at coordinate 21,368,594 of CAUIVZ010000015.1, read as the reverse complement.
ATACATTACTTTCAATGTACTTTTTCTAGTGTCCCGACGTGTAACTTGCACCAAAAGTCAGTCACGCAGCCATTCATTTAGAATATGGACTCTGATACTTCCGTGTTACTTACTTATCCTCTCTATTTCTCTCTTTCAATTTTTAATTCCCTCCCATACATACGTTTGAATCAGTAGGATTCCTTACTCTGTTTGGCAAGATATGGACGATGCCACGAAATGTGGTTTGGCTTCTAGGGATTCTGAAGATGAAAGTAGCAAAGCGAATAAAAATTTAGCTTCATTTTTTTCTTCTTGTTTTGTTAAGTGAAAAATGTAGCTTCAACTTATAGAAGCATAAACCAGCAAGTGTAAGGCACCATCCGGTTCAAGGTAACAATGCATGAAGGAATGGAAACTGATTAAAAAATGTTTCTTTTTTAAATTATCTAATATATATATATATATATATATATATTTCTTTGAAGCTTTTCTCTAACAACTCTCTGTTGTATTTGAAAAAGGGCCACATATAATTTCCTGACTAAACTCTAGACCCATGTACCGGCCCACAACACACGAATTAGCTATTTCATCGACTTTTCACCGATGGGACTAGGCCCCGAGAAATTGTTTGCATTCAAGGCTTCAAACTTAGACCTGGTGAAGAAAACCCTCGAGACAAAGGCCGTTGCCAATTGTGCGCCAACCCCTAGGGGTTATGAGCACTTAAAATTCCCAAAGTACAAAACCTCAATATGTAAAAATATTTAAACAATGAGCGCCAACGAACCTCAACCGCAGTTTCTTGAACCTAAATGCGTTTAGTAGAAAACTACGCTTTTATCAAGTCCCCTCCCTCCCTCTATGAAAGTCTAATTTTGTAGCGGATACAATGCGAAAAATCAGTTTTTTTTTTCTCCTGCATTTTTTCTCAGGAGTCGGAGAAAAAAATCCCGAAAGTAACCAAAATAAACAAACACGGGAAGCCCTAGAGCCCTAGAATCTTCAAAAGCAATCAAAAGTCCAACAAACAAAAACCCTAGAAAGAGTAAATATCAGAGAAATGGCTCAATCCTCTAGAACTAGAAGGAAACCACCGGGAAAAAACCACATAAGTAAATCCATTGGTCTCACTTCCTCTCTTGGTATTTCTTCGTATTCCCAGCAACTAAACAGGTAATCCGGAACCAGAAACTAAAAATTAAACCCCGAAGCCCGGATAAGGTCACACAAAAAGAGAGCACCCATTAAACCCTAAAAAGAAACACGCAATATAAACACCCCCATTCTGAGACACAAAACCCTAAAATTGAAAAAGAAAAGGACAAGAGTCGCGGGTACCTCGCTCTCAAGGATGATGCGGCGGCACTGCTTGAGGACGGCGGGGGTGACGTAGACCTGCTTCCGGATCATGGTGTCGTTCTTGTAGTTGGAGTTGTTGGCGTAGCGTAGCATGCCGTTGGAGCGGAACTCGAACTCCAGGAATTCGTGCCCGAATTTCCCCTTGTGCCCCACGTAGTACCTCACGTAGAACTCCTCCATCTCCTCCATCTCTCCTACCGGTGCTCCCGCCATTCCTAATCGCAGTGCGCACAGATCCTCCTGACTTCTTATATCAGTCGCAAACTAGAAGGGTTCGAGGATTTTCTGGATTCGGGTTGGGCTGAGGCTTTGTGTGGACTCGCCGTTTGTTGGGCTGGGCCTGTAACGATCAATTATTAGAGGAAGAGAGTGCCTGCGTATATAAAAATTCTCATAAATTTTTTATACAAAATGATATCTTATAAAAATAAATGATATAATTTAATATAATTATTTTTACTATAAATTAGATTATACTAAAATGAATTTATTTTTATAAATTTATTTTTATGACTGTAATACTTATTTTTATTAAGAATAAATAATTTGTACAAGTGTGCTCTGTTAAGCCAAAAAAGAAAAATACATTGTACTCGTGCGGTCGCCAACAACCAACAATGTGCAGGAGGTGCTCTACTCGTCTGTCTTACACCGCACACCCCCGAGAAAGAGAGGCAAAAACAACCTCGTGTTTATGCAGTTAAAGGTGCGAGAGAAAATAAATGGGATACCCCATTCTGATAAGAGGTATATAAGATTTCACATTACAGAATGAAAAGTTCTTATTCCTTTAAATGAAGTTCCAGTTATATCATATATTGATTCTTTTGAAATATAGGTTATGTAGATTAGACCTTCCATTAAAACATTCACAAATAGTATCAAAACCTATTCCAACAAAAAATATAAGAATTCAGCCTTATCACGTAAATATAATGTTAAAATAAAACTCAAATTATATCATTCACAAGTCCTTTTAGAATATAGATCACGTGACTTGAGACTTCCATTAGAACATTACAGTAGAACTCAATTATTTAATATAGGATGAGTCGCGAATGATTTGTGTTAGTAGCTAATTACTACTTATGCTTCCCATCCCAAAACCACAAAAGAAGCATACTCGTTAGTTTACATTTAGCTTGAACCTAACACCATTGTACACTCCTAACGATAGGCTATAGCTAGCTAGGCACACGGCATAATTTCACAATTGCTTTGCCAGAATGGTTAAAAGATTCCATATAAGATTGCTTCTTGGTGTTATTGATGTTGCTTTAGTCCGAACAAGGGAAAGTGAAAATGCGAAAATCAAGCATCTCCATTCACCTTTTTTTTTTGGAAAAGACTAAAATATCCTCAAATCTATTGAAAAAACTGAGCAACAATGAATTGCAGTCATAAGAAAATTGTTTGTTTCATATGCCCCCCAGTCTCGAAAACAGCAAGGACAGCATAGATTTTTTTTTTTTTTTGGATTGGGGGGAGGGATCCAGGGGAACACATGATTCATGAAGAACATAAAATATACATTTCAAGGCATAAAATTTAAACAATCCTTTAAATACAGGAAATCCAATTATTTTAGTCATTTTCCTGCTAGAGATCTAACAACAGAACCCAAAAATTTAAAAAAAAAAAAAAAAACATTGAGAATGTAATGCCTGGAAAATGTCACTTAGCACCCAAGGTTGGAAAGTGACTAGGATCCTCAATAGATGGGGCTGCCACATTTCTCGTTGCACTTCCACCAAACCCTCCTCTTGAACCACGACCACGACCACGACCACCTGGGCTGTAGTACCTTCCTCCTTCAGCAGGCTTCAAGAACTCATTAATGCTGACAGACTATAAAAACCACACCACATAATAGCACTTTAGTATTAACCAGAAAGAGGCAGGCAACCCGGCGAGAATGAGAAGTAGAAAAAATTAAGTCAAGGGAGCAAGTATAAGCAGCAAATCATATGAAAGATATAAAACTCCCGGATAGACATGTCAAAAAATAATTCAGGTTCCATAAAGTAGCCCTCTCAGGGTTATCAGTGATCACACCAGCCTCTCCAACATACCAACTGGTCTACCACTCTATATGCTTCCATTGAATAAGTAACATTTTTCAGAAGTTAAGAATGTTAGGGCCATGGAAAGGTTGGTAATTAGTTTCTATCCTTCGTTTGAGGTAAATGATTCAAATTACTGATAAACTTTGAAGTTAATTTGTCGGCATATGCTGCCTCTCAATCCTTACAAGATATGAACTCTCTGTTTAGATTGGCAAATCATTTGTTGCAAATATAGGTCCACCATTGAAAGGGAGTAGATGAGAAATTTTTGGTGTTTTGAAGCACCAACCTGGATCTAAATGTGCAAGCATTCGTATGTCACTGTGTACTTTAAAGCATTACGAACAAAAAAAATGAAGTTTGATTTCTTTAAAAAGAAAAAAGGAACTGCATAAATATTCACAATTTTTGCAAGCCATGCTTTGCACACAAGTTCCAAAATCCTGAAAGAATATAAATAGCTAAGAAAAAAGATTTAAAACTAAAGGGTTGACATTACAAGAATACATTTTCAAAAAAATATGAGAATTTTATAGAGCAACCACTCTAATGTTCGGTTTTCCTAATCCAGTGTGGTTTACATCACCAATCCACAAAAAGAAAAAAAAAAACCTCAACTTCAGCAATGGCAAAATAAATCAATATAAATCCTTGGAAGCCTGAAGGCCCATGTCCCCCCCCCCCCCCCCTTTTTTTTTGCTGGTTTTGGTGGGAAGGGGGGCAATACATGAAAATAGGTTCATCCAAGACAAAATAAAATGAAAAAAAAAAAGCATAGTTAATCCATGTACTGATTTTTTAGCAAGAGACAATGCCAATGAGCCCTGCTTCAGATCTGATGGAATTGCTAAAACCAACGAGAAATAAAATTAAAATTGAAATAAAAAACAGAAGAATAAATAGAGACGTAACGCTACCTTTTTGGCCTTCTCTTCCTTCTCAAAAGCCTCTCGCCGCCTATCCTTGTCAGATCCCTGATGAGAAGAAATCATCACCCAGAAAAAGATGATTAATGTACTGATGCCAGGTACATAAGATCAATAAAACTTCAAAAGTTCCCAAAGGTAAACGGGTTTCACCAATTTAATGAAGATGTCAGTACTGTCCTTCTTGCTTGATAGCTGCTGCATGGATTCAAACTCTTTAGCATCCACCTTTCTTTCCTCAGTCTTAAGTGTCTGCAGGGCCTTCCTCTTCTCTTCTAGCAGTTTCTCATATTCCTCCAGAGTCATCTCCTATTATCAAGGAAAGAAACCATAAACTAAAGCCCTCTTGTTTGGCATTTAAGTTCTCTTTATGGTAAGCACGACCATATGAACCCCAAAGGGCAGTATGATCAGGATCATGCTTAATGAAGTGGAGATCAATGGGTCGGACCCCATCCCCCACCTCTTGGGGGTCAAACTCACTCATCAAGGGGAAAAAAAGGTACAAACATAGACTATAACTTCAAAAAGTAGAAAATAAAGAAGAATAGTCAGAGCAGAAATGTCCTTTGTCCGCAACAAAATATTTTAAATAAAAATCAAAGTCGCTCACCTTATCCTCAGGTTCTTTATCTTCAGTTTCATTTGCAGGATTCTCCTTGTTGCCATCTGCTGCCTCTTCCGCTCCGGCTGGCTTTTCATCAACCACATCCTTCTCAGTTTCATTGACAACTTCTTCAGTCACGCTAAGTATGACAAAGGATGATGAACAAGTAAAGTTCACTAATTCATAAAAATACAGCACATTGTTGGGAAAAAAAATTATAATTATATCTCTAAAGTAGCCAAAAAGGATGGGGTGTGCGGGATGGACATACACAATTTCATCAGTCTGGGTTCCCCAGTTCCCACGGCCAGCACCTTCACGTTTGACCTCATTTCTGCACATACACATAGGTTGAATGCATTTTTATGGAGAACTATTGCCATGAAAAAAAAGTATATACTAAATGGATAGTTAAAGAAGTATTCACCCGTGCCCAGTCCCACTTCGACGTTCAAATGCTCTCCGAGGACGTTCCCCATCACCAACTTCTCCATTACTGAAACCACCACGGCGACCACCACGATATGGACCACGTGGTCCACTGTAGCCACGCCTCTCAGTTAACTTCCCAGGCTCTCCTTCTTCAACTGCACCTTGGCCAGCGGGAACTCCACTGTTGCTGAATGAGCTTTCACTGTTGGCAGAGTCACGATTGAATCCACCACTGCCTCGGCCACGCCCATATCCACGTCCACCTCCTCGACCTCCTCCGCGACCACCTTCACTCCTTGCCTCCCTCACTAGTCAAACAGGAAAATAAAAAAACCAAGTAAATACGATAGGAAGAAGTTGATAAAGAATAACATGACTCCAAACAAGAAAGTAGAGAATGTATTACCACCAAGTTGAAAACTCTTTTTTGCATGTCCAAATTAGCATTTTCATAAATATAAAAAATATTAAATTTTTCCGAATAATAATGTAGTTCCATAATAACGAGTGAAAAGGAATAAAAAAGGCAATGCACGGACTGTACAAACAACCAATAAAATAAAAGAATAACGAAAACTAAAATATTCTACCAACGACTTATAAAAAACAACAGCTGTGTTCCACAAGAGAATGAACTCCATGATCCCAACAGAACTTCAATTGATTTTTATTGTAAAACAACTGAAACTTACTAGCTATCCATGGATCAACCCAAGTGGACATAAAAAGATGCAACTAATCATAAGCCGAATACTCCCTATGCTGTACATGGTGCAGTTTTCAAAGACAGAACAAAAGTAGCGCTGAAAATATGCCAACGCGCGGAAGCATACTAAACCATTCAGTAAAAGCACAAAGATTTCAGAGGCGCGCGAGCGCCTTTCCAACATCAGACTCCGCGCAAATATAAGAAACTACTCTATAAAAAACCACACGCAAAAGTATTCACAACTCAAGTTTTAGTTCTAATCGCTCATTCTCCATTTTAGAAAGTGTACAACAGCAACGGAATTCAGAAAATTGCTTTTTTACTAACCTTTTCGATTTTATTTTCAAATAGATTGAAAATCATAAACATCCAAGCACGACACATTCAAATAAAATTTTAGAATAGAAAGCAAAAGCAGAAAACAACGATGAATCGAGAAGCTCACCGGCTTCAGCTGGGGGCAGAGGCCTGGAGGGGAGTTTAGGAGGCGGCTTGGTCTGCTGCTGTTCAGCGGACGGCTTGGCCTGTGCAGCTGGAGCCACCTTCTTGAGTCGAGCCGCTGCGGCGGCAAGCTTCTGCTGAGCTGCGATCAGCTGCGAGGGGTCCTCGGCGTCATCGTCGCCCAACAAATCGAAGGGGTTGATAGTCGCCATTCCTTCCAAACCAGATAAAAATCCCAACCAGGAAAACGAGCTAAACTTTCAGAGATTGTACCGCGAAAGGCGACAAAGAAAGCCTAACTAAATAACTCCTCCATCGATGTATACATTTACGAACAGTATTCAGTAAAGATCCGCCAGAGGCGAAGAGAGAGAGTAAAACCCTAGCCGCAAGGAGAGTGCGCGAAAGAAAGAGGGAGAAGGAGAGAGAGAGGAACCTAATCTGAAAGGCTGAATTTATTGTTGGTGTCTAGACAGTGGAGCAGGAGTCGAGTGTGGTCGGTGTACTATATTATCTATTTATTTATTTTGTTTCCAATGGGGCCTTCTTTTGAGGTAATTACAGATATGCCAGTGACAGTAGTGGGAATGTTGTATGGCCCATGGGGATAACGTTCCGAACCATTATCCGTTTTAAATACGTTGGCAATTGGCATCTCCAAGGAACTGTGCAATGTCATATTCATCTCATCTACGTGTATACTTGACATTGTCGTCAGAAATATAACTTATATAGTTTTAAGATTTATATAAGTAAAATAATTTATTATTAAAAAGTTATTTATCATTTTATATCAATCATCTTACATTTGTTTATAAACAATTTTAAAAAGTGTTTTTTGAAGTATAAATTATGATTATTTGATTTTTTATGACTATATCTTTAAAAATTTGAAAGTTGTAATTATCTTAAAGTTGTATGAATATTTTCGCCCATTGATAGAATTTTTAAAACTTAAACTACATTTCGGATTATTCGAAAAAGTATGTTTTTGTTTTTTCTCAAACTTTCTTTTCAATTTATCTGAAATTAAAAAATATTTAAATATGTAACATTCAAATAATCTAATTTTTTTTATTAAAAATTTTTTAAAACTATTTAAGTACTTTTAAGACTCATGCTCAACCCTGAACAGACTTATTGGAGTAATTGTTATTGTTAGGTGTTTTTTTAAAGAGTAATTATACATACAACTATAAAGTGTGTAAACACCGCGTAATCATTTTGAAAAAGAGTGTGGTCTACTATTAAAAAATTAATTTTTTCATGTGGACCTCATGTTTTATTCACTTTTTTTAAAGTGATTATGCGGCGGTTGCATAATTCACGATTGTAAATATATTTTCTCTTTTTTGAAGTATATACACGTGCTATTTTTATTATATTATTTTAATTAAAATTAATATATACAAAAATAATTTTAATTATATGAGATACATCCATAGATTGAGAATATTACTTTATCACATCTCGAGAATACTTAAAAATTTTATTTAATACTTTTGTAGTCCCGTAAAAAACATTAATGACAAAAAACAAATTATAGAAAATCTTATTTAGTAGGTACTAGGTAGGCTTTAAGAGCATCACTACTGAATAGGTTAAAATTAAAAAAAAAATACTTACAGTCGTGAGTGTGTAAATATTGTATAGTGACTTTGAAAAAAATAAATAAATATATGATTCAAATGAAAAGAAATTAATTTTTTAATAATAGATTTCACTCTTTTTCAAAACGATTACACGATATTTATGTATTCTATAACTATATGTAGTATTACTCAACGTAACAAATAATTAGCTAATTATATGTACAGTATTTTTGGCGTGAGCTACTTCGGCTGGTCAAATATAGCTTACAGATTCAACTATCTAAATATTTTTTATACACGATTTTGGCGCAAGTGTTTTTCTCCCTGTCGTGTTGATCTCTCCCGTTCTTCTCAAATTCTCTCCTCTCCGTGGTCCGTTCAAGTGCCATTTGTGAGTTGAAAAATATACTTTTAATCATGAAAAAATCTTGCAAGCGAGTCTGTACACCCATCAATATTGACATGTAAAGATATTGATATGTAAAGTATACGTTTAATGAAATTCTACAAATTAAAGACAGAAATGATTTTTATGAGATAAAAGGTTTCTTATTCTCTCAATTTTTTTTTTTGTTTTAATTAAAAAAGTTATGTTAACGTCGATATGCGATTTAGTACACCAAACAACTTGTACTTAACAAGACTCTTTGGTAATTGAAAAAATGGTTTATTCTTCTATTTACTTAGCTGATCAAAACTTTAGGTGGAGAAAGGATATTTTTTTTTCAGTGTTTGGTTGTAGAGAGAAAAAATGTTATGTATACTTAAGAAAAACTTACAAAAAATATACTTATCCGCGTGTCAATTATTGATATATTGTAAATTATGAAATTTAAAATTTAAAACTTGGATTTGAAAATAAAACTGACAAAATGAATCTTGTAAATAAAATTATAAGTATATGTAGCACTACTAAAAAAAAAAGGTTATCCTGAAACTTTGGTGATGGGTCTACGCTAGTTAAGTTTTGTTTTGTTCGGCTCAATTACTTTACAAAAGGGATCCTATATATAATCTCATTGAAGAAGAGAATAAAATTAAGACTCCGTTTAGATAGTGAAAGTGTTTCGTTTTATCTCATCTCATAATTATAATTTTTTCAAATTCTCACGTAAAATATAATAAATAATTCAAATTTTCAAAATAAAAATAATAATATTAAAAGATAATACTCTAATAATATTTTATTCAACTTTCAACTTTCAACTTTCATCTAAAATCATCTCATCTCATTTCACTATCCAAACCGTACCTTAAATGATTTTGGCTTTAGATTGACAGCTATGAATTTAGAAAAGAGCTTATAATGAAACACACAATCTTATTAATAATTTTCTTTTCTATTCTTTTGGTTTCAAACAAAATACACAGAGATGGTAAAGCAGCACCAAGAAGACTCTATTCTTTTGAAATGTTGGCTAACTTATTGATATGGATTTTCCTTAGTTAGATGTCCATTATAATTGTTGTAGTTAAGGGTAAAAGTAACTAGTGTATGTATATAGGTTTTGTTTGATGTCCACTTGCTCGCCAACTGTTTGTATATATGACTAAAAGAGGTTGAATGTAGATTTTTCTGACATTTTCAGCTTGCCTACTTGATATCCCTAATAAGAATGGATTTAGAAACTCACCAAGATGCCTATTTCACAAATTTTTTAAATAATAATGACTTTTTCATGAAATCTACAAATGAGAATTAAAAATTAGAAATGAAGATTGAATATAATTGTTTTAATGAAATGAAGATAGATTTAAGGATGTTGTATTTACTTCCTTGGATTTTATAGATACTATAGAATCTATCTATTAAAAATACTCTTAATAATCTAAAGAAAAATAGAAATCAAGTAGGGAGAAATAGGTTATACTCTTATTTAACTTGATTTAGGGCTTGTTTGGGTAAAGATATATTTTCAAAACTTCTCATAATTTGTTTTTTCAAATATCACTAAAATACAAACACTTTTCAATTTCAAGTTTTTAAATGTTTTATCTAATCATTACCTAATCATTATCCAAACATAAAACCCAATATAACGTTTCTAAACTTATAAACTAAAGAAATGCTTGGAGAATGAGATTAGACGATAAATACGTGAATAGTAATGAAACAATTTGTGAATAGTGGTGAAAATATTTGTATGTGATGTAGGGTCACACACTACATCCGTTTTATTTTCAATAGTACTACAGGTACACGCCGGGGTGTACCGTTTGTAGAATCGGCTATATTATTTAATTAAAAAAAAAACAAAAGCAAAACTCGATTTCAGACAAATCAAAATCCTCTCAAGCGCCAAAATCATTTTCCATCCGACGATAGCATTTTTGCATCCACGAGTGCCGTCGAACCAACCGCATCGTGGCGTTGAAATCGCCGTCATTTATAGTGTGATTGTACTCATTTCATCGTTTGTTTTCGTAGATGAGATGAGATAAAAGTTAAAAATTAAATAAAATATTGTTAAAATATATTTTTTTAACATTATTTTTATTTTGAGATTTGAAAAAGTTGAATTGTTTATTTTATTTTATGTAAAAATTTATAAAAATTATAATGATTAGATGAGACGAGATGAGATAAAAATAATTGTGAAAACAAACTAAGGTAATGCTCTAAATCCATGGTCAAATCGAATGATTCGACCAGTTTCAAAACCTGTTTAATTAAATATTAGTTTTCAGAAAAGTTAAATAATTCTGAGAGGCGCCTGAGAAACTGAAAGAGCAACAACATTTTATTCCACCATATGAAAACAAGAACAATCATTCAGAACCAGCTGAAGTGATTATGTAGGCACCAACAAAGAAGTATTTAATCTTCACTGCTCACTTAAATGTATATTCAGTACACCTAAGCTTTTAATCTAACCATGTCAGTGATTAAATTACGTGATAAATCACTAAATAAATGGTATTTCATAAATTAATCATATACTTGATAACAAAAATGTTACAAAATTTTTCCAAGCGTCAATTGGATAAAACAACATTTTTATTGTACAAGCCAATACAAAGAATGTATCTGTAGGTGTTGTAACTTAGAATCCTGGCAAAACTGAGAGGTCTGCTATGCCTCTTGGAAGATCTGCAATTTTTCTGAGCAGAGCAAGCCTGTTTTTTCTAATTCTTTCGTCTTCCTGCACCAAAGGTAAAAACCAAGAACGGGAATTTGATCACAAATACATGAAGGGGAAAGTACATTTTACACCCATAAACTACTATCCCCTTTTTTCAATTTACATCTCAAGCAGCCGAAACTGTCAAACTTCACCAAAAACAATTACTTTTTGAAAATTTCAGCATAGATTACAAAGGCCAATGTGTGATAGTTTGGGTAATACTTTGTGGTGCAAAATGTACTTTTCAAAACAAAACCTGCCATTGGATAGCACAGGATGAAAGGAAAAGTAATTGTTTCATTGGTTCATATAAACAAATATAAAGGCAACATACCACCATTACAAAGACATGGTTAAAGAAATCTTCAAGTGGTTGTACTAGCTGTGAAGATATTCTAACAAAATTATCTACCTCAATGCCTGCAAGAGGAGAAGAGGTAAATCTCATAGTTAAACAAATTGCTGCAAAAAGTTACTAAAATACTAACCAAACAAACAAAACAAACATAAACAAAAAGGAAAATTGAACTGAACTGAATTTCACAGATGATGGCAATGTTTTTCAAAGTGCAAAAAAGGAAATACCAGGATTGATTTTGTTTTTAACTGACAAGAAAGCGCTCCATAGAGCTCTCTCTTCATTTGTCTCAAAGGCAGCCTCATCCACCTAATTAGCCAATTTCATCCATTATAACGAGATAAGCAAGAAATAAATCCACATAATTCATTAAGCATAATAAATATTCTGATATGACTAAGTGCCCAAATGCCTATTAAAAAATGATTTAAGTGCCCAAATATAGAGATGGACTTCAAGAGCAACCACAGAGAGAAAAGAAGAAAAATAAACGAGAATATAATGGCAATTTCACTAAAAATTAAAATATTTACCAATCAACAACAATGAAATCGAAGTAAAAAAGAATAAAAATGTAGTTATGCCTTGCTAAGTTGGAAACATGAAATCATTAGGAAATCACAGTTTTGGACTGATTCTTGTAGCTATTTTAGAATGTTAATCAGTACAAGGGGAGGATCACAAGGTGTTTACATTATTGCACCTTTTCATCTTCATGTATAATGCTGTAGCTACTTAAAAAATGTATAATACTGTAGCTCTTGCAACAAATAATAGGTCTTCTATAATGAAACATAAGGGTACCTCCATATCAGGGTCCACGTCCTTTCCACGAACAATTCTCGTTGGACGAGAATATGCTTCAACAACTTTTGGAAAAAGATCGCTCCTTAGCAAGGCTTCCATCTAGCACAATTTATATGTACTGACCATTAAAACTGATATCCTTCAAGAAGATATATTACATATATTTATCATGCTTCCATTTTTTTGAAGTCCATATTTAGAAAAGCATCAACTTTGAGTTCAAGCACCAAAATTATTAATTAAATATTCTACTACAAGCAAAAGAGACCAAGAAGTCATCATAAGAACAAAATAACTGCAAAAGTTGGTGGATAAAGTGATTTAAGGATCTGTATCATATCTATTGGCATCTTCCAGTATCTTTGTAAATGACTCAAAGAAAGCCTAAGTCACAATTGGGTTTATACTTCAAAGGGACTAGTCAATATTACTGTTTGAGTGTTTTTTTTTTTTTAAAAGTGAGAACTTCTCCCTTCCAAAGCAATGTGGAATCTCATTCACCACCCTCAATCCTAAACTTGGGGTACTACAATCTCCCCTTTTTAAATCTATAATGTCCTTGTCCAGTCATTCCACAAGTGAGTCAAGTCCCACTCTTTTGGTTAGGGTTGGCTCTTACACTAAGGCCCTGTTTAGATACTTAGATTATCTTAGTATACCTGTAAATAGTGGTGAAATGATTTGAGCTAAGACATTTTCTTGGATTTTGGGAAAGGAGAGAGAAAAGTTGAATAAAAATGTTATAAAGTTCAAAAATTGTTTGAATATAATTTTTTAATATAATTTTTGTTTTTGTGTTTTGTTTAGGAGTATGAAAAAGTTGTAATGATTAGGTAATGAATAGATGAAAAAGTTGAAAATTTAAAATTGAAAAGTGTTTGTATTTGAGTGATGTTTGGAAAAGAAATATCTAAGAACTTGAAAATAGTTGTGTTGCCAAACGGATCCTAAGGCCTTGTTTGGTTACACAAACCATCTTAACTCATCTCATCCCATTTCATCTAATCATTATAACTTTCTCAAACTCCTACACAAAATAGAATAAACAATTCAACTTTTTTAAATCCCAAAACAAAAATAATATTAAAAAAAAAATATATTTTATTCAACTTTCATCTCATCTCATCCCATCTGTGTAACCAAACGAGGCCTAATTGCAATGATCCAAGGAAATTCTAAACCACATCTAGCCATACTTCAGAAGGACTAGTCAATGTTACAATTGGAATTCCTTGAAATTATTATAAAGGGCAAGAACTTCTATCTCCCAAGAAATGTGGATCCCATTCACCTTCTCTCATGCTAAACTTGGAGTATCACAATCTAGGGTATCTTTTTTATGAGTAAGTTAAGCATTATTAATTGTCAAAAGAGGTGTTGCCCTAGTACACAGGACATATACATGAGAGTATCTCCCTCTATTTTTAACATAGTTTTAATGAATTAATTGGATATATTAAGAAACAATTTACAATGGACACCGGTCAATGTATGAAAGGGAAAACTATTACCTGATATGCTGACTTTGCTGCCAGACAATGCAAGTTTGCACGCTCTGCTAGGACAGAACGAACTACCTCTGGGCTTATTCCCTTATCAACCTGTAATTAATCCCAGTTAATATGTATAAAAAAGTGATCTAAAGTTTTCTTATGTGTAAAATTATGCTGGTTTTGGGAATATAAGCAAATATTTTATTTTATTTATTTTATATACCATATGATTTCATTTGTTTGGGATTCAATGACCTCAAGTTTGGTTTAGGTTTCAATCTCACAGTAGCGCAAGTGTGGTATTAACCTATCAAGGAAAGTTGGTTTGGTTACCTCATCTTTCTTCTACACATACAACGATTAGGGTTCCTATGTTCTCTTATATTATCCACATAAGAGCTTGATGGAAACTCAGCCACAAAAATTAAACTTAAAGATTTTCTGTCACTCTTTAAGCATTATCCTCCTTTCTGATCATAAGAAATGTTTTTGGACAAGCTACATTGCTGAAATGAAGGCAACAAGAGTGAACGGGGAGGTTCTCGAGTTTGGCTCTCAGATAAGAAACTAAAAGAGAAGTCATGCCTCTTCTTTTCTAGGCAACAAAAGAAGGAAAACAAATTATGCCTCAATGCTTTTTCTAAATAAAATAAAAGCCAAAAGGAAAGATTGAAAAAAAAAACTAATTAAAATGTACAAAACATACTCAAAAGAGAGAGATGCAGAACAGCATAAGTTTTGTAAATATAGAACTCCCTAATGTAAAGATAACACATACCAAGAATTGCTCTAATCTCCGAGTGACAAATTGATGTACCTGAAAGGAAAGATGCAATCATCATAACTTGATGCCCATAATAGCAGTAAACAAATTACATAATGATGAGTTCAAACTAAAGGAAGACATATAAGTGAGGTTCCCACATATATAAGCAACCAGGAAACATTTGTAAAGTAACATAAATCTACTCAAATGATCAGTTGCATGCCAATATGGAATTGGGTAATATCTAGGATCAGTAATTAACTATAGCTTTAAACGGGGCTTTGTTCGTACATCATCTACCGTACTCGCATCTACTTCAATGGGTTGGACATCAGCAGCAAGCTCCAATGCTTGTTTTAGATCCAGGTTTTTATCCTTTTCCACCAACACTTGGACCTAAAAGAAACAAATGCAGCACTACTAAGAATAATAATATGAACCTCAAAGCATTAAACGATAGTATACTTACGAGACCATAAGAGATTCTTCGCAGGCCAAATGGGTCATTGGTAGAACTAGGCTGACAACCAGCAGCGAATAAGCCAACAAGGCTATCTAATCTGCAGAAAATGTATCACATTAAAAAAACAACAATTATAGAAATCCAAGGGGAATAAGCAAGAATGAGAACAAGTATAATAACCTTAACCCACTCATATAAGACCATATCATACACGTAAACGCCCTTCCCTTCCATCACCCCCCCCCCCCCCCCCCCCCCCCCTCTTCCCAAAAAAAAGGACAGACTGCAACTCTGGCTGACATGGCCTTTTAGCCTTCTCCACCCCCGCCCCCCCAATGCTATTAAAGGATGAGAATAAATTAGCAGGATTAACATACTACATCCTCTCAAGAAATTTCAACTGAAATTTTGAAACAGTAATGACATTCAAGATAGAATTGGAATGCATACTGCCCAAAGCATGCCGCAAGTAAAAAAATAAATGTAGCAAAATTGCTTTACATGAGCTTCTACTTCCCCTTTTATTCTTTAACAATTGCACCATATTCCAAGAAGGAAGAGAGAGACAACTCTAAGCCACATTGTCAGCATATAAATTCATATGCCTTATATTTCATTTACCCAAAGTTAAATTTAATTTCTAAAAATTCGTGAGCCTGAAACGAATAATTAAATAACCTTATAACTAGAGTTTTCACCTGTCAGCAATGGCCAAAACTATCCCTGCATCAGTTTCAGGTAGAATGTCCCCAGAAAATCTGGGAAGTGTGATCTCAAACAAGGCCTCCGCGACCTGCAAAACAAACATAAAGCACAGAACAAAATCAGACTGTAGATTACCATTACGAAGCACAAGCAAGGAACATAACAAAAAAATTAATAAGAAAATAGATAATTGAAATGCATGTGGAAACAGAAAAGAAGAAATAACAATTAGAAGTAAGATATACAACCTGCTCTGAATAGCCATCTCTAATAGCATAATGGCGGGCCATTATTCCTGAGAGAGAAGTAAATTCTGTGACAACTGCAGTAGCAAGATCTGACATAGCAAGAGATGCAGCATCCTGGACTACTTGATGCCTATCTTCCCCAATTTGCAAGGCTAAACTCAGTTTGGTCACTATGTTTTGAATGCGCATCATCTTGTCCAGCATCGTTCCTAGCTTCTCCTGTT
Source organism: Juglans cinerea (assembly GCA_961763995.1). NCBI lineage: Eukaryota > Viridiplantae > Streptophyta > Magnoliopsida > Fagales > Juglandaceae > Juglans > Juglans cinerea. The sequence goes on along the minus strand of CAUIVZ010000015.1, from coordinate 21,352,288 downwards.
GAATTTCAAATTATCAAAGATAGAAGGGCTATCAGACAGTGAGCAGTGTGTTTCTAATATCTATCACGAATCAGCTATTCCTGCAGCATTTTCAACTATTATTTCAATCTCCAATCCCCCGACCCTCCTTCATTAAAAGAAATGGCTCTGAGCACTACAAACTTGAAAGAGAAAGTTCAATTATGATATAAAAGAGATCCAAAATAAATGCTACATGCCGAACTTTTCAATTCAAAGATTACAACAACGAAATTCTCTTATTCATAGCAAATATACCATCTCCCATTGCTAACAGATACATATAAAATGAAATAACTTACATGGAAAAGAATCCCTTTCAACTGACTTCGGAACTCTGAAAACTTCTTACGTGTATCCATCTCATAAAAAAACTTTGCATCTTCATACCGAGCTCTGCACAAAAAAGATCAAAATGCTTCATCTCAAGTGGACAGTAGCAATAATAGTGTATTGCCAAAAAATATGCAATTGCTCGAAGTAGACACTTGAGAGTGAGCATTTCATGGAAAAATGCTTAACTAAGGTAGTTCATCTGGGTTCCGGCACGGGAACCCGGGTTTCAAAACCGGGCCAGAACCTGGACCGGGTTAGCCCGGGTCAAACCCGGGCCGGATGCTGGATTTAAACTGGTTTTTAAAAACCCGGAACCTGGGTTCCAGGTTGCACTCTTTTTTTTAATCAAAGCTTAAATTTTATGAATATTTTTTCATGAAAAAAACGTTGATGCAGCATTTAAACCCTATTTATTTAATTTTTAAAATCAAAGCCTACGTGTTCTTTGACCACCAATAAAAAGCCACGTGGAGAAGAGAGTAAAAAAAAAAAAACCATAAAATGGATGATTCATTGGACATAACATGCATTTTCCTTTCGAGTTTCTGTCCATTTAGTTGCTAGAAAGGAACAAAAAAAAAAAAAACATCAACACATTCAAACAAAAAAAAAAACCTGGGGTATCGGGTTTGTTCCAGGTTGGAACTCGTAACCGGAACCCGGTTATCCGGGTTCCAGACCAGGCAGGGAAAAAACCCGGCCCGGATGAACAGGCCTAAACTAAGGTGTGAAAACCCCCTTCCAAAACCTTGTGTCTGCAGGAACAACACTGGGTAATTGCCTTTAGATACTTACAAAGAAACTGGGATAGAACTTGCTCTAAGTAAACATATACAATTTCTGATCAGGAAAAAAACAATGAAATTAAGCATAAACAAATCTCTAGAGGTTTTCCTGTTTTTCTTTTTTTAGGAAAAGCATTTTAAAGAATTATGAGAAGTCTAACAGAGATCATGTCCTCCTCTTGGCACACAAAAAGATGAATAAGAGCCTTGTATACCTAAGTACAGCTTCATTTCCCTTTCGTACTACCATCTCATTGATTGCTCCATTTGCCACCTAAAAAAAAAACTCGTCACCACAGTACTCACAAACAGAACAAATCTTGACACGTAAACAGCTCAACCTTGACACTCTTAAGAGCAAAGATTACATCACAAAGAATATCTAATTAGTAAGAATGTCTCACAGCGATAAAGTATGGCAACAGCCTCCCACTGTCATCAGTCACAGCGAAGTACTTTTGGTGCTTCTGCATAACCTGCATAAAAGGTGCACGACAGTCTACGGATGATTGCCTAAATATTGGAATTCCTTCACGGTAAGTCTGCAAACTTCTAACAACGTACCATAGTTAAAAGATCTTTTGGAAGCTCTAAGAAGGACTCTTGAAACTTTCCAAGCACTGGAACAGGTGTCTCAACGAGATTTACAACCTAAAACATTATGTTAAACATATATACTAGAACATCTTCCATTTTTTCAGTAAGCACAGTTCAGAACACACTTATCAAACAAATTTCACAAAAATAAAACACATCTATAACCTCATTCAGTAATCCCTCTTGAAAAACAATGTGTCCGTTGACACTCTTTGCTAACGCATTAGAGTGCTCCAAAATTTTTTTCTTGCGCTCCTGTAGATGAGAACAAATTTTTCAGCACCACCTAAAATATTAGTCTAAAACTACTCTCTATGACCAAAAAAGGAGAAACTGTTTAGTTCCATATACTCTGTAAAAAGTATAAAAAGACAAGTTTTTTCGTAACACCTCAATTTTAACATTTACTCCAGCATCCCCCATTAGCTCTGCATAAGATTCGGCACTTTCTACCTGTGAAAAGTCTTGAGGAGCTATAATAAAGTTGTCTAACAAGGAAAACAAAGAGTAGATCCCACACACACTCAGATATACACCTTCAGGAGTCCTACAGCATACCACAAAACTGAATAGGTGTACTAAGATGTTTTGGCAAAATCATACAGTGGAAAATGGAGCGATATAGCCTTTAAAAGTGACATTTACAATACTGTTGACATAAAATATACGGCAAAGAAGGAAAAGCAATAAATCAATAAAAACTGCCTAAAAAAGAGTTGAAACTATTTGTTACCACATACTTGCAAATATAATAGAGTGGAATATTGAAGGTTTAGATCAAAATGGATATTTTTTCTATAAGAAATTGAGAATTTAAAATAACAATATTTAGGTACGTGTGAAACATGACAACCATACAAGGGAGTGAAACCACTCACATTCCAATCGGCTTCACTCTAAAGGAAGAAAGTAAATACATCTATATTTATATAGAAGATAAGGCGACCCTATTACAGTTTCTTTGTATTCCGTGTTGATAAAATAGAACCCCAAAAATAAGGTTTCACAAACTTTTTTTTTATAAGAAGATATTTTATTGATATTGAAATAGGCATAGCAAAAATCAGGTTTCACTTACTACCCAATCAAAAGTAATCAGATTGAGCTTTAGGAAAGGGAAAGGAGAAAGGTTTCTGTAAGATATTTGTATAGCTTTTGTACATAACCAAAATCAAAAGTTTACTCACATACCAAGACAGTAGCTGAAGAAGTATTACGAAGACCATACGACAGGTTTCCACTACATCCAAAAACAAAATATCATAAGAACAGTGCCACACTTACTTGGTGAAAAGGGAAAACGAGAATCCATGAACATTTTTATATGCCACCCCTTAAAAACTCAAACATTTACATGCACTTTAGGCAACCAAAGTTCCCATGCAATGAAACAGAACAAAAAGACGGTAAATTAACTCCCACTTGCTTTTCAACCAAAGTTCCTATATGGGCCTTTATCATATTTTGATAAGTTTTCATGAAGAGAACGCCATAAGCAAAAAGTTATACAAAAGCTCCTAAAATAAAGACGACAAACGCACAAGTATCTGAAGATAATTTTGCTTCTATGTTTAATATCTTATCCAGGGTCCAACCATAATAACTTGGGTTTTGCAATTACCATAACTTAATCAGAATATATCTTTCTTCAACCGAAAGCAAGCCAAAAAAATCCAGAAAGCATCCTTTCACAGTACATCTTCCAAATGATAAATACATGTTCCTAACTAATACAACACAAAGAAATACAGAGTACTGATTCAGATATATGTTGATGCCCTCCTATAAGGAACAAACTTCATGTGCACATATACTTCAAAATCCTCAAGTTGAAGCTCATGTTGCAACAGTGGGTAATGTAATCCAAGACAAACCAACCCCAACTCACTTTCCTCTATATGCATCATGCAATTGGGTGCCAGAGAGAGAGAAAGAGACTTGAACAAAGTTGAGCATGATTACCTCAAAACTCCAGCAAACGAAAATGGCACAACAACATCACCGTGGAGGGCCAAAATCCAACGAATAGGCCTGCTAAACATGATCTACACAGTAACGGTAAAGGCACTATTAACAAATTCGGCCAACCAAAAGTATAAATGTAGAGACCGGAACCAAACTAATCCCTTTTTTCAAATACACCATATAGAAAAACAACAAAAGAAAATACTAGGAGGAATGCAACTACTCATGTTTTTAACTAATTACAACCCAAAGTTTTGAAGTGCAGTACATTAACAGTCTTGAGCAAAATGGGTCACTGGCTTTTCCTGGCAGCTGATAATTTAAGGATTTTGGACTGTTTGGAAAATGGTTAGTAACAGCCCCAAGACAAGCACTAACCACATAAGCACCATAATCCCAAAAAGGCTAGTCAATTTGAAGCTATCCTAAAATCACTTATAAAGCCCAATTCATCTAGTAAGCAGCCAAGGTGGGACATATCACCCACAAGTACCTTTTTAACTTAACCACACTAACATGTTTTTTTTTTATAAGTCCACACTAACATGTTACTTTACTTGACAATAGAGAATTAGATAATTATGAAGAGTGGCAATCCAGTGAATAGCCTCAATGATGATCCAGAAAAGCCATTTTTTTTATTTAACCAAGAAAAGCCATTTCAATTTAACCAATTAAAAATTTAAATAATTAGCACAATTTTTTTAAGAACTAACAAGACTATCAAGAGAAAAGGAACCCACAAAAATAAAGATTAATAATTTTTTTTATAAGTAATAAGAAAATCTTATTGGACAAGTAAATAGGCATAGCCCAAGTACACAAGAAGTATACAAGAGAAAACATCTAAATACAAGCTAGGAACTAGAATAGGCTCAAGCCTAAATACACCTAAATAAAGATTAAGAATTAAAACTGCTCAAACCTGAGAGTTCCACCGCATTGACTTTGGGAATGATACATTAGCAATGGTACTAGGTAACTCTTCAGAAAAAACCTAATCAAACCAACAAGTTATTGAAATTTCTTCATCTTACATAAAAATTAAAAATGAAAGAATTGGCAGATAAATGCGCGCGCACACACACAACACACATCATGTGATATTCATATATCTACATTTATGTCTGCATGATTTGCTCTCATCAGATCCCATAACCATAAGATAGCATATCCTGGAATTTTATATGTGCCCTTTTTATTTTTTGAGAAGAAAGACAATTTTATTTATCGAATGAAATAGGCGAAGCCCATGTACATAGGATGTATACAAAAGAAAACACCTAAGTACATTCTATGAAGTAGAAAGCGACGACAAAAAATCATGAACTGAAGCTCCATTACTCGGAACAGTTTGGCTTTGGAAAAAAGAAGAAGAATAGTTTGGCTTGTGACCCAAACTGGATGCCCTTACCTTTGATCCCATAGGTTCCGAGGAAACTATGTCAATGAAGAGACAATTTGGGAGAGTCCAGTGTTAGTGCAAGAGCTTACTAAGTTCAAATGCCTCTATGCTTATATGGCAGCTCATCACAATCATCGATTTTCTACCTTGGTAGATTTTATACATGTGCAATTTCCTTATATCCTCTAAAGATGATACCTACATATTTCTTGTCTTTGTTCCCTATTCCAGCTAGTGTGGTGGCTTGGATTGAAAAACTATACCGTGATTTCTTATGGAGCAGGTTGGGGGATGAATTCAAATTCCACCTAGTCAGTTGGGACAAGGTGTGCAGGCCAATCTCGTCAGGTGGGTTGGGTATAAAAAATTTGAGAACATTCAATTGGGCCCTACTCGGGAAGTGGCTGTGGAGGTATAACATGGAACCAAAAGCCCTATGAAAATTGGTGGTTGATTGTAAATGTGGAAGCTTGTGGGGTGGTTGCTGTACCAGAGAGGTAAGTGGGGATAATGGAGTAGGGGTTTGGAAGCACATCAGGCGTGGGTGGGGGGTGTTTAATTGCCATTCTAAATTAGTATTGGGCGAGGGTTCCCGGATAAAGTTTTGGAGGGACAAATGGTGTGGGGATGAGGCCTTAAAGGACTCCATTCCAGCTATACTCCGAGTGGCACGTGATCCAGAAGCCTCAGTAGCAGACCTCATGCTTTGATCAGGGGACCAAGTTCAGTAGAATGTCACGTTTAGTAGAGCGGCGCAAGATTGGGAAGTAGACAGCTTTGAGGCTTTCTTCAGCCTATTATTTTCTGTGGTACCGAATTGGACAACCAGTTGATAAGCTATGGTGGACACCAGCGGGTAAGGGTGCCTTTTCGGTTTGCTCATTCTACGAGTCTCTTACACTTTTACCAAACAACCAGTTGGAGGAAAATTTGGAGGAATAAGGCACCTCCTAAAGCGGTCTTCTTTACTTGGACAACAATCCTGGGGAAGATTTTGAAAACCGATAACCTGAGGAAGTGCAAGGTCGTCATCCTAGACTGGTGTTGTATGTGTAAGCAATCTGGCACAATAGAAAATCTCTTGTTACATTGTGAGACAATTGAGCCTTGTGGACTGAAATGTTTCGCCGGGTGGAGTTATCGTATGTAATGCCACCAACAGTGGTTGAGTTACTAGCTAGCTGGACTCTCCCGAGAGGTGTCTCACAAATTAAGGAGGTGTGGAAGATGATCCCGATCTGCATCATGTGGTGCATTTGGCAAGAACGTAATGATCGGACGTTCAAAAACAAGGAGCGGTCACCCAAGGAACTTCGAGCGTTATTTTTCCGTACTTTATTTCTATGGGCCATAGCTTTAGATTTTAATGGCCTGAATTTTCATGATTTTCTTGTTTCCTCTACTTCGATCTAGATAGGTCTTATCTCTTCTATATTATCTTGTGTACTTGGGCTATGCCTATCTTTATTAATAATATCGTTTTCTTATAAAAATAAAAATAAAAAAAAACTTCCATGTGCTTAGGTTAAACCCCTTTGCGCTTTTAACAGAATCTCAATTACTTATCCAAAAAATAATAATGCTTCTGGGATTGCTGGCATTTTTTAGTAGGCATTTGTGATGGCTGTTAATTTTATGCAGAAGTGATCATCCCCCAATAACAAAAAGGGCAAATGTAGAAAAAGATGGAGCCTTAATCAGTCTTAACACATCGTTGAGTTTTTCCTCTTCTTTTTAGCTATATATCCTATTCTTGAGTTTGTGCTGATGGGACATATGATCAACTTTATCTATCAAGAACACTTACAAAATAATTCAACAGGAAGAAAGTTTTCTTTTATGGGAGAAAACCAGAAAAAGTGGAAAAGAGGCACAAAACCTCCACAGCAAGTCGAGTAGATTCCTTTATGCGAGCATATAGATACTCTGTTTTTCCTGCAAGGAGTGGAAACCATCATGACCCATCATCTGGTATGTACATTATGTGTTCCAAAACAAGAAACAACAAATTTGCAGATAAATAGCCTAAATTCTGATGAATTAACTATTTAAGTGTGTGAGGCTTCCAAGGAAAACTTGATTCCCTTAGAAGAAGAGTTAAACAGCAATAAGTGAGACCTTTTGCTGCAATGTGATCCATAATAAAAGGGGCAGATCACACTTTTTACTGATCAAAAAATAATAAAAGGGGCAGATCAAAGTATGATTCTCCTAAAAAATGGCAGAAAGACAACCCTAAACCTTCCTTGGATAGAGGTAGTCTCCACCAAAATTCCAGGACAGCTCAAGCCAATTATGATGTCTACACCACTATAATACATCTTGGTGGATGTGGGAAGAGGTGTACTAGCAAACTAAAAAATGAGTTGATCCATTTTAAAAAGCACATAGTATGAGAAGGTGTAAAACTAAACTGACTATAAAATAATGGCAAACTACATATGCTGGAAACAATCTTCCTTGCACAATTAAGGGGTTCTTAAACATGATTAATTGGAAGCGAACGAGTAAACCGATCAACCCACCCTATAGATTTAAATCATTTCTGCAATCTCCAAACATAAACACAAAATTATTATTCTCATACAAGGTGGAAATCTCCATAGATATATATATATATATATATATATAGAGAGAGAGAGAGAGAGAGAGAGAGAGAGAGAGAGAGAGAGAGAGAGAGAGAGAGGGAGGGAGGGAGAGAGAACTTTCCTTAACGAAGGTGATGATTTCACAAGATTCATAAACTAAAGACCCACTGGAATGGTTTTACAACATAACAAAACTTAGAATTATATAATATACAAGTCAAAATAGTGGGAAAAAAAATCAATGGATTAATTCCACAAAACCGTTACAAAACAGTTGCAACATGATAAAATAAAGCAATAAAACTAATCAATTTTTCTTTTGGACACAAGTCAACCTTGTGCTTACAGTGGCTACTTTACGAGTAAACTAGACAGACTCACCATCAATCTTTCTATACAGTGAGTCCAGTGGTATGGAGTATCTACGGCAAAAACCCTCAGCAGCCTGACATGAAGTTGCAAGTTGATATTATATGACCATTTATATTCAATATCACTTAACAACTAATGAAAAGAACAAACCTTAGTTGGTATAAGTGCAGACCTTAGGAGTTACACTACTACACAAGAAGTCAACAATAACACTAACAAGTGAACCATAGATTAGCTCTAATATTGCCTAAGTCGCAGCAGAAGCCGAGCAAGCAGAAAATTATAAATAAAAAATAATAAATTAACTATTTAATTAGTTAATTAATAATGTGAATGCCTCGTACACTCCAAACGCAATCACTGCCCACTTCTATTTCTGCTTTAAAAAAATCTTGCATCACAGGTTATTTAGATAAAAGCAGAAATCTTATTGAGCTCAAACCTACAGGAGAACAAGAACGACAGGTAGTTCAAACCTTAGTAGGATTTCCTTGGAGATCAAATGCTTTTGAAACAGGAGGTCCTCGAACCTCAGCCTCATTCTCTGCTTGTTTAGTGCAAAGATTCTCAACAGAAACCTGGAAATGTGAAAAACGGCACATATCACAATTATTAACAATGTGATGAAGGAAACCAGAAAAGTATACGGATCCGAACACTTCTGAAACTTTAACAGCTCAATTTTAGGAGATACATTAAAATTAAGTAAAAATATCACATAGTTGATGGCTTTCTTCTTTCTGATTTTGTTGAATTGCCACTTTTACATTCGATGTCGATCTCGGTTATTAAGTTCAAGACTTGCTTGTTCCAATAGTGATTGTGAGTGTATTCTTGTGAACCATTAATAGGTTTTTGCCAAAATTTATTGTTTGAGAACATATTAGCATCAGTGAATTCTTCATGGGTTTAGTTTATCACTCATACTAAAGCAAGAGTTTTGGATGTAGAACTTGCATAACAACATGCAGAAACAAAGTTCTTATAAGAATAAAAAATAATCTTCTCTCATCCTTTTGAAAAAAAAATGTCAGCATGTTTGCGAAGGGAAATAATATAGACTGCAAGTTGTACCAGTAGTCTGCGAGGCGTGCCAAATGCTCGCACTTCACCATGGCTTAATCTTTGTTTCTCTAACACCAGCAATATTAATTCTTTGAGCTGCAATGACCAGCATTGCAGTCAGTGAAAAACCAAAGATGGAAAATTATATTAACAAAAAAGATGTTAAAAAGTTGATTAAAGCTGAGAGAGAGAGAGAGAGAGAGAGAGAGAGTAATATGAACAAACAAGCATGCTGTGAAAATGATCAATGTGCTTCATGTGTTAAACTATACTTGCTCGCTTGCATCAACTACATCATGAGGTGGCATCTCTTCAGTCCCGACTTCAAGAATAAACAATCTTGAATCATCATTCACCTGAGGCATAAGTCGAAGAATAAACAAGCCACAATAAGAAATAACTTGATTGATATATTAATCATAAATAGTGCTTATTCTGGTCAAACCAATTGTTGAAAGGTTCAGCCCAGAACAAAAAAATAGTTGAAAGGTTCATATGAGTTAGAGGAATCAAGCAACACCAACTTATTAGAATTTTAATGACATGGTGTCAAAAGTAAATTGGACCTCTCTCTTTCTCTCTCTCTCGTACACAATTGCATGCACCAATATGTTGATGCCTGGGCATATAAGAAATATTGGTATGTTAACACACATATAATTGCTTAGCGCCTATAGCCTCATGATCAAACAACATCAACAAGATCCTGTAATTTATGATTAAAGAATCTCCAAGAGCATACCACAAAACAAATCTAGTGACAAGTCCAAAATAATATGAACCAAATATATGTGTATGAATGATAATTGATGGGTAAAATGTAAAAATTAATATTGAGGTACATTAATCAGCCTTGAGAGACATTACTCGGCCTTAAGAAAACAGCTGCATAAATACTAAGCATGATGAAAGTGATTCAGATAGCTGAATATGCAAACTGACCTTTTTGACAGCAGCGTCCAAAAGCTCTTTTGGACACACAACATTAACAGGGTCAGAAGCAATACCCAGTGGATGTCCAAGGGCTTCCCTGGTCTTCAACCAGAGTTGTGCACACTGACGAGCCAAACTGATAAAAAACAAGAAGATAAGCATAGACACAGAACTGCAACACAGAATTTTGGTGGCTTATCTTACGAATATAGTTTGTAAATCTCCATGATTTGGGTTTAAATATAAATGAACGGACACCCCATCACCACCAAGAAAAAGATACAATGCCCTCAAATAATAGTAAAGTAGAGAACATTATTGTGAAAGACATAGAGTACACATTTTTCTAGAAAAAAGGCATGTAAGTCCAGATAAATAATTCTACATCATTACTAACAAGTGACATAGAGCATCATTGGTAATAAAATTAGGGAAAATACAAATATTAAGCTTATACCTTGAACTCCACCTAAGATAATGTAATTAAATGCCACTGTAGTCAAAATGGATAGTTCCCTGTACTCAACTAAATGGCAATTAGTGTTTAGGTCTGGAACTTGACACATCAATTGAAACTGTACAAAGCATATAGCAGGTCGTGTTATAACAACAAATGATCCAAGACATCAACAACTAGTAAAAAAGAAAGATATTTGCCCCAACTTCAAGATGAGGCATTGGTGACTATAAAATTTATATTTGCCCCACTTATAAAAAAACCAAAATTTATATTTGCCCCAACCTCAAGATCAAGAGATTATTGAAAGAAAGATAAATCATCATCCAAGTTTTTTGACAATTACACCTTTTTTTATAGGTAATCAAGAAGTTTTATTCATAAGAGAAGGCAAAGCCCATGTACATAGGAAGTATACATGAGGAATACCTAACTAGGAACACTTTCAACAATTTTAAATCAGAATGAAATTCCCAGCTTCAATTTTACAAGGTTATTAATGACCTAAAATCCTCCATTGTGACGATAAAAAATGCTCCCATGTTTTTCATGCAATTTCTAAAAGACCATTATCAGGAAGTGTCTTTACCTTCTCATCCGACCAAAATAACGAGCACGCTCTGTTACCCCAACAAAGCCTCTAGAGTCTAAGATGTTAAAAGCATGAGATGTCTTCAGAAGCTGATCATACCTAGCATGTAGGACAGCAAATGTTAACTTAAAGAAAAACGAAGAAAATATTTCCATGTGATATTCAGTGAATAATGAACGTGAATGCTGAATTAATAAACATACGCAGGAATTGCAAGGCCTGAAGCAAGCAAGGAATGAGCCTCTTCCTCAAAAAAATCAAAGTGTTTTTGAATATGATTAACACTGGCTTGTTCTAGATAATATGCACTCATTTCCTTCCTGAAGCAGAAAAACAAAATGTAGATTATATGTAGGCAATTAGAAAGCTGAAAGTGCCCCAAGAAAAAGAAAACAAAGTTTAAAGCACATTCAAGCTTGAAAATGCCGGTATAACCGAAATGGAAAAAAGAACCAAATTAAGGAGAATGGAGATTGAAAAGGTTAATAGAAGTAATCTGAAAGTTTGGACTTCAGATTGGATGGCATCATAAAAAATTCATTGATTGCAAGTCAAGCACCTAAGATTCTTCCAAATCAGCTTGAAAAGAAGCAGGGATGCAAACAAACGAGGTACTTGTCTAAAAGTTGGAAGAAACAAAAAAGTTCAACAGGTGACTCGCATGAAACAGATTAAAAGAACACCATGGAGTTGATAGGAGGGAGTTCAAATACCACTAAATAGACAAGGTTATTTGATTGGGGATTTCTTTATGAGAATGTAAATTTATTCAATCTCACACTGGCGAAATTCAAGTACACAGGGATTCTACAATAGTCGCACCTTAAAAATTAGAAGGAAAAGAAGATGAAAATCCTAGAAGTCAAGATCAGTATCACCAATATGAGTGGCCACCCAAAAATCAATTTCTCACAAGCAAGGACATCAAAACCAAATGAGCCATAAGGCTAATAAGCATGATCATCACAATACAGAAACAGAATGTGTAGCTCAAAAATACTGAACAGTGCAGATTACTGAGCTTTGAAAGATTGTAAGTGCATGTGACAGAGTTCTGCTGAGAGAAAAATTTTTCCTTTAACGAGAAAAAAAAAACAGAGTGAAATCAGTAGATTTAGTGGTTCTTTTACTCATTCTCCAAAAACAGCTCCCCGTATGTAATTCCATCAGCATATTGAATTTTTTTAAAATGATCAACTCCCTGCCAATTAGTTCAAGAAAAGTCAGCAAAATGGATAAAAAGGAACAAATATTAACAAAAGAAACAACCAAAGATTGACCTGTAGCAACATGAGGATACGCTCAAGACCATAAGTGATTTCAACAGAGATTGGTGATAACTGTAGACTTCCAGCCTAGAGAGGGGGAAATAAAGCTACAAGTGAACAGCCATGTAAAAATTTGCAAAATCATGAAAAGATAACAGTAACTCAACCAGGGAAATAATTAATTCTAACCACTATACAAGTAGACATGAAATACATTTTCCAAATTGTGGAAGCATCTTAGTTCTATCCAATGAGAAAAAGGAGAACCTGCTGGAAGTAGGTGAATTGGGTAATCTCCATCCCGTCCATCCATATTTCCCAGCCCAAACCCCAAGCACCAAGTACCTAAAAGCATGTTTGGTCAGCATATAGAAACAAACAAGCTAGTTTCATTCCAGGGAAAAAAAAAATAATTCCTAAATGTGAGCTTTCAGATATCACAGTTTCATTAGGCTTGCAAGTTGGCTTGCAAGGAAATCTAACCAAGTTAAATTGCATCTCCTTCCGTGCATTTATTAGAACTGCATAAAGTAACAAGGACAGAATAATCCATCATTAAAGACAATATATTACCGGACTCTCCCAGTTGTCCTCCACAAAGCGTATATCATGTGCACTGACATCAATACCTATCAAGCATACAAGCACGAATGTTTAACCAAATATTGAATAAACAAGAAAAATGCTAAATTTTGAATATAGAATATAGTCATATCCACATAAACCATCAATTACAGATACAATGTTAGCTTATTAAATAAAAGTTGGGCGATTTTACAAATAATGCCTTTACATTTTAATCTGAGTGCCAATTTCATACCAATGCTTTTAATTTGAACAACTTATCTCCTTTACTTTCAAATTGTGAAAAAAATTACCCTTATTAAAAATTAGCCGTTAAATCCTAACGAATTAATCATGTTTCATGAACATGACTTCTGCCCGCCAACTATAATTTTCAACACTACTATTATTCCCTATCTAGCAACTGATGAAATTTCAATTGTTTCGCCCTTTTCTGATATCTTAAAGTGCTAAAAATCCACCGCAACAAGTATCTTGGAGTTCACTTATCCTCACTATTTCAACACAAGAGTGAAGCAGCAAAAGGTTTGGAAATTCTTATTGAGCCACCAGGCCATAATTTTTGGCTCCTTCTCACAAAGCTAAATTTGACCAGCCTAAAAATAAAACAAACATTTAAGATTTCCATTTAGAAAACCGGCTAGAGGAAGATAAAAGATAACATAGTGTGAATAAAGTAAATGAAATGATAAACATAGGGGGTGATGGTAGGTGCTGGGAAAGGGTAGAGTTGGTGAAAGATTAGGCTTACTTCATTTGACTTGAGTTGAACTTTGTTCTATATCAACTTAAGATCATGTACATTCGAATGCATGCGATACAAAAAGGAGTAAATACATGAAGGCGGCAACTCATTCATTTAGCACGGACTATTTCAAGCTTGACATTTAATGCATGGTTGATGACACACAAGCACACCAATAGGAAGTGCATGTGGGTTTGAATTTAGGGCTGTAATCGAGTCGAACCGAGCCGAGCCGAGCCGGTCTTTGGCTTGCCGAGCTCGGCTCGACTCAAAATACTCGAGCTCGAGCTCGAGTTTTTTTTTATTCTTCGTTCGAGCTCGGCTCGATAAGCTAAACGCTCAACTCGAGGTCGAGGTCGAGCTCGTCCCACAAACGAGTTTGAGTCGAGTTGAGCTCGAGCTCGAACTGTGTATTTTTTTTAATAAGATTTAATAATTAATAAAATAAATAAATAAAAATCTAATATTGAATTTATACAACTAACAAGTAGAACCTCTATTGAATTATAAAATTTTAAAAAATTTATAAATAATTAATATCTAACTAGTTTATATTTATCCAAAATAACAATATATTATATGCCTACATATATTATTAATACATACACTTAATATGATATCATATATCTATTTCATATATGGTTCTCATATACTAGTATATAAAATTATTAAATTTTATCTACTAATTATTATACAAATTATAAAATATACCTATGAAGTATATATTCACTATATAGACATAAGTAATTAGATTACATATTATATATTTAATTATAAAAGTGATATGCTTATATTATTAGTTACTACATATATATGTATGTGTATATATACATATGTATATGTATATATTTATCAATATATGAATGAATTTTAATCGAGTCGGGCTAACGAGTCGACTCGAGCATAAACGAGCGAGCCTTAACGAGCCTTAGCCGAGTCGAGTCGAGTCTTGTCGGGTATTGTGTCATTTACAATTCGAGCGGGTATCTGCTTTAACGAACGAGCTTTTTTTTTCACGAGTTGAGTTCGATTCGAGTTTAACCGAGCGGGCTATCGAGTAGACTGGTTCATTTACAGCCCTATTTGAATTCATGAAGCTCTAGGTATCATCTTTCTCCAAACTACTATTTTTTTTATATAGGTAATCAAGAAGTTCTATTCATAGAAATAGGCAAAATCCAAGTACACAGGGAGTATACATGAACAATACCTAATTAGAATTTACAACTGAAAGGAGAAAATCATGGACTCATCTTTCTCCAAACTACACAGACAGTGTGTGTGCACGTGTGGCTTTGTGAAGAAGAATCAACATCAAAAATTGTATATGAGACTTATCTCATTTTCTTAAACAACCCTAACTTCCAACAGGTCTTTTCATTTGGAGGGCAGGCAAGAAATTTAGCCTGTTTTCTCATGGTCATGATGTGGGTTCCATAGATAGAGTTTTCCTTGCAATGACGCCTTGTCACATGGCATAACAAGTTGCCCAAGGATTAGTACAACATAACAGACAACAAGCTCCAACGCATGAAAATGGTGAAAAGGCACCAGTGACTTCCTTTACAACTACTAAGAATAAAGCATTTATGAATTTTCAGTTCATATTAATTTATATTAAAAAAATGTGAATCCACTATGCGCTTCTACCTATAAAATAAAATAAAATAAAAAAGAGAGGTAGATTCAGTACCTAAAGCTGACAAGCTACGAATGAAAAGGTCTTGCGAATTTCCAGGATCAGGCTTTAATATAACCTGAGATCAAATTGAATAACACCGAAACTTTATCCCAAAAAAGCTCCATAAATCGTCCAAATAGTTGAATTTTCATCAATAAACTCAAATTCAACCTGAAATTGAGTGTGTCGTTGAAGCCTGTTTGGGTTTTCACCATAACGACTATCATCTGGTCGAATGCTAGGCTCCACATACCTTTTATCAGAAACTCTATATTAGCAGTTACCTAAGTAAACATTAGAAAGACCCAAAAGCCCGCATGCACTGTCAACATAGTCATCATAATGTAGAAGAATAATGACAGACATATCAAAGCTTTACAACATGAAATATTAGCTAAAAACTATCATGAAGATTCCAGCAGAACAGTAAAGATATCAAAACTAGAATTGCAAACTCGATCCAGCATAATTACAATCGATACACCAAGGTAACAAGTAAAGATTGAATAAGCAAATGAATGATCCAGTAGTACTCTAACCAATACATTTGTGATCAATCAGCATGTTTGACACAGTTAGGATCGCAGATGACACAGACGCCAATCTATGTGTATGAAGAAAACTTTAGTAACCATTGACTAGTTGCGGCTGAGATACTTATGGCATACTTTTTTTTATAAGTAAAAGAGATTTAAATAATACTGCAATAGACATAGTCACATAGCCCGAGTACATAGGAAGTATACAAGAGAATACACCTAATTAGGAACTAGAGATAGATACAAGGAAATCATGAAAGCTGAGACCCTTAAATTCTATATACTTATGACACACTTACAAGGAAGACCTTATCATTGTGATGAACTTGAGAGTAATTTTGGCTTCCTTAAGTGTTCATAAAAATAGAAAAATAAAAAAAGGCTGCACTAAGTCAAATTTATTTTTTTGATAAGTAAGAATAAAATTTTATTGATTGAACAATAAGCATAGCCCAAGTACATAGGAAGTGTACATGGGACACACCTAGCAACCACTAGGAGCTAGATATGGATACAAGCAAATTATGAAAACTAGCCCCATTTCAATTTATAACAGAAGCCAAGGAAAATAAAGTGTCGAAGAAGAATGTTCAAGATGGGAGTGCGAGTCGAGGTAGATCTAAGGGGAGGGAGGCTTGTTCTTTATGAAGCCCAAAATCCTTTCTTGGAAATGTTCAGGGGCTTAATGTCCTCAATAAGCATCTCCATGTTAAGAATCTTCTTCATCAATGGAGGGTGGACATTGATTATTTGCAAGAGACAAAGTTAAGAGTGTATTGATCGAAGTATCATTAGAAGCTTGTGGGGATGTTCGTATGTGGGATGGTCATTCCTTACATCTAAGGGAGCATCAGGGGGTGTCATCAAGCGGGATAAGAGGGTCGTGGAATCTATCGAGGAGTGTATTGGGGAGTCCTCGGTGGCTTGTACTTTTATGAGTGTGGAGGTCCGGAGGATGGGTTTGAGAGGACATTTGTTGGTGTGTATGGGCTGCATGTGGACAGCAATGGAAGTGTTCTATGGGATGACATAGCAGGTTTGTGAAGTAGGTGGGCCTTGGTGTATTGGGGGAGATTTTAATATCACTCGGTTTCCGAGTGAAAGATCGGGAGGGGATCAACTACTGAATCGATTATAACTAAGCAAGTACAACCATATAAATTATAACTAATCAAGAGTGAGGGTAACATCAACCACTGAAGTCTCAGATTTCCTCCCATCCCTTTTTTCCATCTCATTTACACCATATGGAATCAGTGTTTACTCATTATTATGGTTCCTCATGACTAACTTCAATTTTCTAAAAACGAGACATACTCTTTGCAGAATAAGATAACGCATAAAAGATGATAACACTAATTTATCACAGACATACATTCATAATATATAATTGAGTTGTGATTGATAAATATCTACAAAACTTGCATCATAAAGCATACTTACGCAACATTCCATGGCTCTGGACCTAGAACTCTCAAAAATGTCAGAGGATTCATAGTCCCAGCTCCAACCTGGTCAACACAGACAAAACCTCAATAAGACAGACCAGTCATTGAATTAGAAGATGCGTTAAATGAACTCAAAGTACTGTCAAAGATTACCTCTGTGTTGCTACATTGCATTACCGAACATCCAACTGAAGCCCAATATTCCTATATTAACAGTACCATCAGTGCAAAATAAAAAGGAAATTTCTTTTCGATTTAGTTTCTCTATGCATTGAAAACTAGGAAGTAAGATAATTCAATCTAGCAACGTATCCCTATACATACCAGATACTTATCATTCTTCCCAATACGGCAACAACCCCCCCCCCCCCCCCCCCAACTCTCCACCACCCCATCTCCCCGGGTGACAATGTGATTATTGTTTATAAAAAATAAACGGTTCCATTCTTTCTTCTTCCTTTTTTTTATTCAATAACAAGATTTTTGTTTCAAATAATTTTTTTCAAAGAGTCATTGAAAAAGAAAAGAGAAAAAAAAGGCCGGAGGGGATTTAAAAAAAACTTCCAGACGAAAAATATATATATTTTAATCAAAGCTAGTATTCTTACAATTTCCCTACTTTATATCGTAGGGAAATCTAAATCATGTTAAGCACTCAGAAGTATCTCGTGGCAAAATATGAATCATTCACATAAAAAAAGTAGCTGAATTTTAAGAAATCCACAGATGACTTAATCCAAAATTTCAAATTGATCCCATTATAACGTGCTTATATTCTTTGTGTATCCGTATTCATACCGGTGCTTCCAAGAGTGAATATTTTGGAACAAGCACAAACGTAGGAGCTACAAAGAAACAAGACCTGGAGGCGCTGAATGGCTTGCTGAAAAGTCGGAACGGACGCTCTTAGGGGTTCGTTGTTGGGGTCCGTAGACGAAGAATTCTGTGGAATTGCCGAGGTGCTGACTGCAGATACACCAATTCGGGTAAAGTGGCGGCGGAGGAAGAGCCGCTTGCAGAGACGGCTAGGAATGGGCTTGCCGGCGCGGAGGAGCGAGAGGCCGGAGGTGTGGGGTTTGAGGAAGGAGATCACCAGGGGGAATGCGAGGAGCGCCATGGCTAGCCTGGCTCTGAGTGTGAGGCTTGGAGAGACGCTTAGCCAGTTGGGTTTTATCAGTTGGACGATAGGAGTCTGGGTTTTAACAGAGAAGTTGTGTCGAAGACTAGTTTTTTACATCGACAAAGCGACTTAGAAAATGAGTATTTGAAAGGGCAAACTTAGTTTTCACAGCGAGATTTCGACACAATAAGTTCCACTTTCATGAAATGTTGTGACAATGTTGCCCGACTTAACAGCATATCGTTACAAAAGCTCCTATATTATTAAGGCGCAATTCACAGTTTTTGGGTCGAATATTATTGCATAAACAGATCGACTCTAAAACAACCGAATAATTTAAAAGGGAAAATTATGCATACTTGCGGAGAAAGAGAGAGAGACTATTCTCTAATTCTTTTACTTAGAAACAGAATTCTCTCTTGTCGAGGGAACAATGGCCACCGCCGAAGAAGCGGAAGTGGTGGCAGAAGTTGAAGCCATGAAAGCAGTATACGGAGACGATTGCGTGGTTATGGATTCTTACCCTCCGCACCTCCACGTCCACATCAAGCCTCGCACCGCCGATGTCACTTCCCAACAGGTCACTTTGCTTTTTTCACTTCTCCGAGTCCGGATTGAGTTCCGTTTGGTTGCCGATGCAATAATTGAAACTGAAAAAGAAAATTGTTTAGCTTGAGATTGAAATTTATGGATTCGGAATCCTCTAGGAAAAAATTTCGAAGCTCTATGGATTCTGCCAGCTACTTAGCCTGAAATAGAGATTCATGGATTCTTGGACTTGATACTGGTTTATGAATTATTCTTCTTAAAAATTTTTCAAGTTGATGAGATCCAGATTTATTAGCAGCATGAAGAGCAAGATTGCTCGAAGCTTTTCTTTTTTAATCGTTTTTAACGGGATTAATTTTATGATTTATGCCGTTGAATTGAAATACTTAGAACTCTATAGTTTGCATCTCATTGTGCTTGTGTATATCATATTCGAGTGTACATATGCACATAGTGTTGTTCTAGTGTACTGTTTTGACTGCTAAAACAACCGGTTTGTTTAACAGCTTAAATGATCTTAGGTAGGTAATGCTTAGTAATCCAGTCCATTTCATTCGTATCTTCAAAACTCGCATTTGCATTCATCTTTCATGTGAATTTGAAACCTGATGGTATGTATTAGGATATGTACCCGAGGCCTCTTTGCTTTGATCCTATATCTTACAATTAGTTTCTCTAGGAGAGGAAGTTTACATATAATTGTGCATTATTGATTGCAATATTGCAACTTCTTCCTTGGACGGTTTATTGTTGTAATCAACTTTATAATACAATACCATTTATTTTTATTTAACTTTTCTCTTTGTAGTTTGTGGAGGCACTTCTTGGCATACGAGGAGGTTCCCAGGTATATCAAAGCATATACACACTCATATTGATGCATATATGTCTGCATAATTAAATAGATGCAGTGATTAGTAAGTATATATGCCAAGGTTGTGTGCTTGAGTATGATTTTATGTATAGATGTCTTGTATACATGATCTCTGGTTACATTTTCTACCAGTATGATGATCTATAACATAGGGCTTTGTTTAGTGATAAAGAAATACGATAATATATATTTTGATGGGTTTTTTTTTTTTTGGTTTTGGGGGGGGGGGGGGGTTCAGGGTCATGACTCCTGCTTCAGTATACTAGAATACAAAATATATTTTTCCAACCGGTGATTACTTGCTTTGACATTTTTGTGATTATGATCTAATAATCTAGCAAGTGATTATTGCATGTCATCTTATAGACTCTGCACTAACTATTTCTGTATCATGGTAGTATCCAATGGAGCCACCTCATATTGATCTAATTGATTCCAAGGGTCTTGATGAACAAAGGCAAAAGGAGTTGGTGACTTGTATACGAGACAAAGCATGTGAACTCTCCTCTTATTTGATGCTTGTAGCACTTTGTGAGGTAACTATTGCCCTACACAGCTAGAAAAATTGTTCAGGATATGAAGAATTGTATAGTTACTCCATATTGGCAATACACTCATGGGCCACTCATGGATGCAACTTTTTTTTTTTTTTATAAGTAAAATAAGTATTTATTCATCCAACCAACTGTCAATTACAAATCAGAATATGCCCTATTTAAGTAGGAGCATTAGAAACTAAAAACTCATAAAAATCCATGCCATTAAAGTCCACAGCAATGGCCCAAGTACAAAGAGTCATAAAAAATAACATTTTTAACTCCGCCATAGATCTCTCTGTCTTAAAAAATCCTCTCATTGCGCTCCTGCCACAAGCACCACATAATACAGATAGAAATCATCTTCCAAACCGCTTTGATCTGTTGCACATCTCGAATTGAGGTCCAGCAAGCCAAAACATCCAGCACGGTTCTCGGCATAACCCACGCTATGTCCATTCTGTTAAACACCTCATCCCACATATTCCTGACTACCTCGCAATGTAAAAGTAAATGATTCACTGACTCACCCCCTCTTTTACACATGCAACATCAGTTTGCAATGATTATGCTTCTTTTTCTCGGATTATTCGTAGTGAGAATCTTTCCCAAAGACGTTGTCCACACAAAGAACGAAGCTTTGGGAGAGCCTTATTGCGCCAAAGCTTTCTCCAGGGAAACTGTATCTCAGGAACTTGTGTGAGAACCTTGTAGAAAGAGCGAACAGTGAACACCCCTTTCCTTGCTGGACACCACCACAGATCATCTGCATGTTGGAAATTTGGATGACAAGAATACAAGAGACTATAAAAATCTACAAAACTCCCCATCTCCCAATTCTGTGCCGCCCGATTGAAATTGATATTCCAGTGGATGTTCCTTCCTACGACTACCACAACCTCCGCCACCATGGCATCTTTAGCCTTTTCAATCAAGAAAAGTGTAGGAAACAAGTCTTGAAGAGCACTATTGGTATACCAAACATCCTTCCAGAATCTGATCTTGGAACCTGTACCCAATTGCAATCTTGTGTGTCGATGGAAAACCTCCCACCCTCTTCTAATGTGTTTCCAAAGCCCCATTCCAGTTGCCCCTCTAACTTCTCTAGTACCAACCCTCCCCTAAACCACCATATTTGTTCTCAATCACCGTCTTCCATAATGTTTCTGGTTCCTTGATATATCGCCACAACCATTTGCCAAGTAACGCCCGATTGAACACCCTCAAATTTCTGATACCCAAACCGCCATTGGAAATGGGACGGCACACAATCTCCCACTTGACTAAATGGAATTTAAACTCTTTGCCTAAGCCCCCCCACAAAAAGTCTCTCTGTAGTTTTTCAAGACGACCCGCCACACTTGCCGATATAGGAAATAAGGATAAGAAATAAGTGGGTAGATTAGAGAGCGTACTTTTAATAAGGGTAATCCGGCCCCCTTTTGACAAGTACATTCTCTTCCAACCTGTCAATCTCCTTTCTACTTTCTCAATCACTGTATCCCAAATAGAGCGCGCCCTCGAGGCTATACCCAGTGGTAATCCCAAATAGCTCATAGGAAGAGACGCTATCTTACAACCCAGGGTGTCAGCCAACTCCCTCATAATCTGAACTTCTCCAATAGGCACCAACTCAGATTTAACATAATTCACTTTTAAACCAGACACTGCTTCAAAGCAAAGCAACAACGCCTTCACAGCCCTCAACTGATCTGGGTCGACATCGCACATAATAAGCGTATCATCTGCAAACAGTAGATGAGAAATAGTAGTGATGCCCCTACTCAGCGATCCAATCTGGAAACCACTAATAAAACCATTAGTCACTAAAGCCGAGATCATCCTGCTTAGTGCCTCCATAACAATAACAAAAAGTAAAGGAGATAATGGATCCCCTTGTCTCAAACCATGAGAGCTCGGGAAGAAACCCTCCGGACTGCCGTTGATTAGCACTGAGAATCTTACCGTGGATATACACCAACTGATCCAAGACCTCCATCTTTCTCCAAAGCCACACCTACCTAGTAGATATAGAAGAAAATCCCAATTAACATGATCATACGCCTTTTCCATATCTAACTTACTCATGGATGCAACTTAACAGAGGTAAATATTTGGGATCATAGTATTTATGGTGATAAGTACACATATATGCAGAGTCAGATGTGTGCATCAGACCTTTGGGATGCTTTCACGTCCTTGTATCATTTCTGCATTCTCTAGGGATCAAATAGTAGTTCAATATCTTATTTATTGGGCCAATATTTCTGAGGGTTGCATCTACCTGTGAACACAAAGTGCGCACCCAATTTCCTTTAACTCTGTTTCCTACCCTCATTTTGCTTAGAAGGCGACGAACATATTTTGTTCCTAAATTCTTGATAGCTCACCTGTGCCTCACTTTGTTGGGGGGAAATGTTATTTCATTTTTTTTCCCTGTCCACATAACTAGTTCTAGGCAGGTTCAAATCTGTCCTCCTTGAAATGTGATTTGTTCTAGCTCAGACACTTGTGACGATATAAAAAGAATGTTCTAATGAATTACTCCAAGTTGTTCTCCATGCACAAAATCCCATATTGCAAAGAATAATGTGAAAGGATATAGAAATCAAAATGTTTGCTAAGCTTATGTGGTTGTAATGTGTTATTTCTTTTCCTTAGCATTGTAATTAGAGACCTTTTTTAACTTTAAGAACAATGTAACTAGAGACTTTTTCTTGCCTTAGGATATATAGGTAACTATACGGCTGGTGATGCATAATGCAGGATGTGTTTTCTCATAGGCGTGAAAGATAAATTCATCAAGACTTATCTCCTTAAATTTTTGATTTTATTTGCATATGTTAATTGAACATATATCCTTGCTGAATGTATGGTTGAAAAGTTTACACCGTATATGATACTAAATTGTAAAACTGCAAATTTTATCTAGTTTGAATATACATTGATATGTATGTGTGCATTTGTGGCTATGTGTGCACACAAACATTGATGCGCTGAAATATGTCTTAGGAAGCAGTGGAGAAGCTCACTATTATGAATCACCCTGATGGAGATTGTCCATTGTGTTTGTATCCTTTGGTTCCAGAAGATGGGCAGAATGAAAATTTGCCATTCATGAAGTTAATGTCTTGTTTTCATTGTTTCCACAGGTAGCCTCTCTCTCTCCTTTTAAAATGTTTTCTTTTATCATGGCTAATACCAAATACAGGTTTTGTAGCTAATTTTCTTGTTTATTTGTTTTCAACTATGGAAGTGAATGCATTATTAGGTGGTGGTATTGGCTCCACACTGAAAAAGAAACCAATGCTAGTGATTCAGCGAGTGCAATTGTCCATCCTATACATTACATGGATAATCGACGAGGTATACTGGGGTCAGATTGATGGTTAGCGGATCTTTCTGTTGATGATTGATGATGCACTATCTGATTATTCCTTGTATTATTTTTTTCGAGTTTCCATGGCTCAAGGTGGTTTTTTGGTTACAAGTGAGACAGTACAGAAGGAAGGGGGGGGGGGGGGGCGGTGGATGGGGGACAGAATTTCTGTTTGACCTGTGGAGCCTGCTGGTCCCTTTTTTCAGATTTTCTTGTTACCATATTGGTGCTTGCTGGCATTTCGTAATTTGTCTTTTGCATGCCTTGTCTACGTGTCAAGTTGCCAGCGTTGCCTTCTAAAAAGCATTTTTTTTCTTAAGGAAAGAAAACGTGCATACTGTGGTTCTATGATAAAGTTATTGGTGTCTCCTCACCATGTCCTCTTAATGTTATATCAACACATGGATCCTTCATGGCTAAAAACTTAATTTGAGCCTAAATAACTGATAAAGATCTTGGAAAGTTCTTATATTATTGTGTGCTTGGTTTAAATGGGCTTTTAGCCGTTCTGAAATTGAGCATTTCAAAATTGAGCAAATCGTTACTTTTATGTCTGATACGAATGATACATGAAAAGAAGTCCATTGGGTTTTTATTCACCATGTGAAGCACGTTTTGCATAACAAAATACGTTTGTTGGCAATACCTTTGTCTTGCATGTTTCAATGGTGATGTGATGAGAAAATATTCTCATCGATTTCAATTTCTGCCATCTTTTTTATCTATTTTAACTGATCTGATTTTTTTTAGACCCACACGGAGCAATGGGAGAGAATATGGGAATCTGCCCAGTTTGCCGCAAGGTTTTTCATTCCAAGGATATTGAGCATGTGCTTTGTTTGGTTGGCTCTCATTCTTCTCAATTGGTATGTCTCCTCACTATATAAGTTTTATTTTTGGTCTGCATTGAAATACAAACTTCCATGATAGAACAGGCAAGAAGAATAGAAAAAAATACTCTGCGCACTTACTACTCTAGGACCAAGCAGCAGCCTCTTATACTGAAAACTTATGGAAATAATTTATGGTACTCCTTTATTTTAGGCTATGTTGTTTGGACTGAATGTTTTCGAATCAAATGCATGTTGTTATTCTATTGAAAAGGGCAGAGTGGAGTCACAGTCCAAACGATACCGAGAGGAAGACTGCAATAAGTTTCTACTTTTTTTAATATCTTGCCTCCTAAAGTCTCCAACCCAAGTGCCAGTTTTGTAGCATTGTCATCCGATTTTATTTTAGTAAAACTTGATAATTTTGCTGTGGTAGTATTTGTGGTAAACTTGGCTGTGGTAGTCTCGTCAGTTTTCTAAACTTGGCTGTGGTAGTATTTGTTGGATCAGTCATGTTAAATTATTCAATTGTTCATTTATATCAAGTGCTAGTGAAGTTATTATTATTTTTCTTTGATTCCAGAATGCTGATGATACCGAAGTAGATCACAGTGAGAGGCTGCTCAAGTCTGATTCCGAGAACATTAGAAGACAAAAATTTGAGACCATACAAAGACTACAGCAAAACAATGGTGGCTTAATTGAACCCAAAAGAGATCTAGTTGTCTTTCCTGGTATGTTTCTTCCCCAGCCGGTTGCATCTGCTGCCACTATGCCAGCCAAAGAATCCAGTGAGCAACAACAAAAAGACCCCCCAGTCAACTCGGAAACTCATTCCGGTGAATCCTCAACGCATGCAACCACCAGTGCTCAAAGACGCACTGGCATGAGGAAGCACAGAGGAGAGAATTCAAGAAAACAAGTCAAACAGACAGCTGCATTGCCTATAACCATGTCGACCAAAGATACTTCCGAGCAACAAAGAAGTGATCCCACAGGCACCTCGGAAACACGTTCTATGGTTTCCACAGATAGACCTAGCACCAGCGAGCACAGGATCTCCGACTTTAGGAAGCACAGGCATCGGAACACAAGAAAACCAGTCAAGCAGTGGATCAGAAAAGATGATGCTACGGCAGAGTGATCAATTATATGGTTATTGTATTTGTTCTCCTTTTGTTTTTATTCATTTTCATCACTAATTTTCACGTTTCAAGGAAAAGATGCACAGCCCGAACCTCTAGAGGTAAGAGGGAAAATGGGCAGCCAGAAAGAAAGAAATAAGAATTATGTTTTTCTATGTATCTTATTATCCATTGTAACGAAGTATCCCGAAATTTTGGGTGCAAGACCATCAAAGCAGCGGGAGGAAAGGTACGCCTTGTATTAGAGACCTTAGTCTCTGTCAAGAAAAAAGGGGGAAAAAAAACCTTGTAATCTGCTTAATCTCTCAAGATTATATAGAGAGAGATCTTTTAATCATAAGAGGATTTTACAAGAGTTATTTTACAAATTCACGTGGTTTGATACTGTACGTCAAATTATAAAATTACTTTTATTGTAAAGTATATCTAAAGCATCAAATGTAGTCAAGTCAGTTTGTAAATTTATTTGTAAAATCTATTTGTGGCCGTAGTATTTTTCTTGTATAAAACAACATGAATTTATCATCCCGTTACATATAATTGTATATATCCGAGTTGCTGAAAATATCCTATTTTCAACTAAATGGAGATAATTGATCTCAAGAGTAATGATAGATACAATCATAGTTGGGGTATGTAACTTTTTCGCATTTCTTTTGAAAAGTAGTGTCTATAATTAAAAAAATTAATTTTTTTTATATAGATTTCATATTTATCTATTATTTTAAAGGGAGCGTGTGTAGTTTACACAATCTAGCTATGATCGGAAATATTATTCTCTTGATTCCAATGACTGCTTCATTAACTGATGCCCTAAATATACTAATTTATATAGCCTTTATTCAAATTGGACCTTTGAATTAAGACAATAAAATAAAATAAATAATATTTCCATCCCCATTTATATTTTTTTCGCTTAAGTCTAAATATTTTTATAGGTGGCAAATTATATGGCAACACATTACCATGTCTTTTGGAACTCAAATTTTAGAAGTTGTAACGATTAATTTGAAAATTTTATATTTAAATTATGTTTAATAATAAAATAAAATGAGATCAAATAAAAATTTTATGTGTTATTTAAAACTCCAAACCTGCCAATTTAACCCAAAACTTCGACAGATGAAGCGATTTGATCTCCACAACACCCACAGAACTAAAAATTCAGTAATAAAATGTCAAAACCTAAGGGAGAACCAACCACATTCTGCCTCCACTTAGACCTGTGAAGGTCTTTTCCCTCTGACCCTTTAACCTTATAATTTCGCCAAAAGATTGCTCTAGAATTGATAAATTGATATAATTTTATATAATATTTATAAAAATTATATAACATATTATATTAAATTATTTTAATTTGTAAATTTATTTTTATAAAAAAAAATTTGTAACTAAAATATTTCTTATCTCTAATATGTTGTGTTAATTAATAAATTGGTGCATAAATATATCACTTTAATGTTACAAACTTTCACACAAGTGGTATATGCTTAATATATAGGTCAATAAAAACTTGGTAAATAGATTTTTCCATCCTTAATTAATTCACTTTCAAAACATGCCCGCATGGATGACATGTGTGACCTTGCAGTCACGATCTGAGCTAATTTATTAAAAGTACTCGATCATCCATAAATATTTGTCTGTACGTATAATTATTTAAATTTTGGATATGTTTAGAAAGTGAAATGAGATTATAATTTTACGAATAGTAGTAAAATGATTTGTAAATAGTAATAAAATTATCTGAATTAAAATGTTTTATTGAGTTTTGAGAAAGAATAGAGAAAAACTTAAATAAAATTATTATAAAGTTAAAAAACTATTTGAATATAATTTTTTAATATAATTTTTATTTTAAAATTTGAAAATCTTATATTATTTTTTATGTTTTGTTTATAAATTTAAAAAAATTGTAATAATTAAGTAATGAAACGATACCTAAGCTAGTTAGGTTAACGTTTGTGATGAGTGTTTGTCAAAATAAGGTCGGTTGTTTTATCCTCGATATTCTTTGTATTTCCTTTGATTGGTACAAAGAGTTTGGAGTTTTGTTGTTATTTGGAGATCATGATTAGAGTCGAACTGTTAATAGATGTTTATCTTTTCAGCGCAGCTTGATGCATATGTTGGTATATTTAATAAATAGTAATAAATTGAGTAATAAATGGAATTATATGGAGTCATCTAAATTAAATTTAAAGTATATTTTGATATTAAGATGAGTTTAATACTTTTTATAAAAAATTAAAAAAAAAGTTGAGGGTCCCACGTATAAAGATGTTTTAAGTTGAAAAAGATTGTACGTGGATCCAACGTGTAAGAGCATTCACATCCAATTCCTTAAATTTTTCCTTAAATTTTAGCTAAAAAGAACACTCTCTATAATTTTATCCTAAATTTTACATATCTTCAAAAAACCTTCTACATTTCATTCTCTATCATTTCTCTATTCTATTAAAATAATATTTCTCTATTATTTATTTATTACTTTTTTTCTTTCACTTTTATTTGCAAATTTAACTACTCAATAATTTTTTTTTATTTTGAACTATTACTCTAGGGAATATTTTAAATAAAAATTTAAATTATTTTTAATACTTGTAAATTTTTTTTTTTATATTTTCTTAGTTATTTAAATTATTTTTAAAACTATTATTTAAAACTATAACAACTCATGAGAGAAAATGTAAATGATTGAAAGAAAAATTAATTTAATTGAAATGAATAAAATATTAATAAAAGTGATTTAGGGGATGAATAGTAGTTCGAGAACCACTGTTCATTCCCTAAATATTTTTCTTAAAATAAGGATCCAGATGAAAAAAAGTTTTGAGAGAATTTCCTAAACTTTTCCTCAAATTATAAGGAAAAAGAAGTTATAGGATACCGAATGAGAATGCTATAAGAATATTTTGAATTGAGATGAATTTAATAATTTAAGAGTTAGATATTTAAATATAAAATTTAAATAAAATTAAATTGAATTAAACTGAAGGGAATTAAATTTGAGAACAAAACGCAGCCTTGAGTTGTATTCCACTTTGCCACACATCACGAGGAGTGCTACCCCACTTTGCCATCCATTTCCAACATTCACCAATGTTCGCGAGTAACAACATTATTAATTATTATTATTATATATTATTATAATAAGTACGTACGTACGTAGCTAAGCAGCTTAGCATAAGCTAGTTTCAAACATGGGTTCGAGGGTACGTACGATCATTGAGTGGGTTATGACAGGCCTGCATGATTTGACTTGGAGATATATACATGATCATCATCTTCTTTGATATATATAATGTGGATGAGAAATTACCCTAATGATCTCTAATTTATAAGCTCTTGTAATATAATTACCATGCATGTTTAGAAAATGGAACGAAAATAATTAAATAGTTTTTTAAAAAATAAGCTAATTAATTAAGGAATTAGCTAGCTGAAGCTCTAATAAAAAGTGTATATTTCTTATTGTACATGTACTTAACTCATTAATCGGCACTTCATTGATCTCCAATCATACCGTGAATATTTAAGAGGTAAATTATTGATTAATTAATTTATATATATCTCAAAAAAATTAATTTTTTAAACACTGATTTGATAATAGAATAATATATATACATATATATTGATCTCTATATTATCATTTGTCTTAGCTGTTTTTTTAATTTAACCTAAAATAAATAGGAAATGGAAGAGATCATGATCATATTAATAGTCATGTGGCAATCAAAAAAAAAAAAAACGGTAGTCATGTTCATAATCAATTAAGCAATTGGCCAAATACCTAATATTTGAGGGTGACAATCATGAATAGTATAATCTCCAAATATTTTGATCCGAAACATAAAAATTAAGGAATTAAACACGTTATATTCCAAACCATACATGTATGATATATTTATGTTTCATCTCCCATGCAAACTTACATACATATATATATATATATATATATATATATATATATATATATCATCAAGTCAAGTGATCTGGCAAAAAAAAAGTCCAAAAATAAAAACTGAAGAAAAATATCCACTTGTTTTGGGGTGAGGCCCAGTCCGGTTCGGTCAGTCCATTTGGTCCGGTCCAATTATTTTTTATTCTTTTATTTTTAAATAAAATAATAAAAAATTTATTTAAAATATTAAATTAAAATTAAGTGAATAATATAGATTATGTAACTAACTTAATAAAGAAATATTTTATATGATCAATGATAATAAATTAGATGAAAATTACATTATTAACTTATATAATTACCATATAATTAGTTAATTGATATTATACATTAGTTAATTGATAGATTTTTTTTTTATAAGTAGTTAATTGATAGAATATTAATTTGTCAATAACATTTAAAATTTTATATTTTTAATGGTGATAAGTTAGATGAGAATTACATAATAAATTATAAAATTATTATATAAATAATATATATATAAAATAATATCTATTTTTTTAATTCGGTCCGGTTCGGGGTGGGAAACCCCTAAACTGGGACTGGACTGGACCAACCCAACTTCGGTCCTCTATTTCTTGGACCGAAACCGGACCGGACCAACTTCGGTCCGGACCGACCGGCTAACACCTCTATCTATATATACTACGTCGACACAACATTATTTGCCACCTCGTTAGAGCATTGGCAATGGTTTAGTCATTGCCAAGTTCAAAATTTGTTTAAAAGTTGAGGTTTTAGCTAAAATCAAAATCAATGGAGAGGTTAATCCACATTAGACTATCCATCCAAAAGTCAAAATAATAATAATAATATAATATTAGATATTTTAATAATAATTTTTTTAATTTTTTATATTTTACAAATACACTCTATATATTAATTAATAATTTAATTTTTGTTTAAAATTATTATTTTTCAACTATTTTTTTCCTCAACCTAATTATTCAATAGTAGTCATTGAGAATAGTTTTAGAGTAAAATATTATTTTGGAGATGAATACTGACCGACTAAATTTGAAAAAATTGATGAATTTACTTTAGTTCAAAAGTGGAGTATTGGAGTTTTGACTACTCCTATGCGAACCACTTTTGAGCTACTTAACTAAAATTTTGGCTAGACACTAACATTTGATTAGACCAATGTCAATTCTCTTGGGCCCAACAGCCAATGGCTGTCGTGCCAACCATACATATATACGTACATGATATATACTAATTGATCTCTCTAGTCTGATCTCTACACCCACGTACGAACGTATATACACTCTCTAATATTATTCATGTACGTACGTACACAGCTAGTAGCCTGAAATTCTTCTCCTGCGCCCAGATCGATCACGCTTCTTCTACTTTAATTGGATTTTCCCATGCACTGATCTCTGATCCTTCCGCTAGCTAACTCCAGCAACTGAGTATCATCAGCACGCAGCACGTACGCTACGAAAAAACCGTGTATTTGTAGTCAGTTTATATATGTTAAGAGGATGATTATCATTTCTTATTAAAATGAGTTTATTGTCTTCGCAGCAAATAGTTATCTTGATCAATACAATTAGGGGTGTAAATTTAAACCGGAAAACCGGTCCGGACTGGACCGAACCGGACCAGTTGGTCCGGTTTTGAACCGGTCCAGTCTGGAACCGGTTCCTATTTTATAAAAACCGACCGGTTCCGGTCCGGTTCCGATTCCGTAGTTTCCGGGACCGGACCGGACCGGTTGGAAAAAAAAATATATAAAAATTAATTTTATATATTATATAAAATATTTATATATATAATATATAATTATATATAAGATAATGCTGTTATAATTTATAAAATAAAAGTTTAATCTTAAAGATAAAAATTTAATTGATCATATGCTTTAAGCATAATATATATATATTAAATTATTAATAACATTTTATAATAAAAATTAACATTTTATTATATGTTTTTTACATTTAAAAAAAATCGGGAAACCAGACCGGACCGGACCGGAAACCGGTAAAACCGGAAGTACCGGTTTATGAGGGTAATCGGAGCGTAATCGGTTTTGAAAAATACAAAACCGGTACATACCGGTTCGGTCCTAAATTTTGTCCAAAACCAGACCGGACCGGACCGGTTACACCCCTAAATACAATTAATAATTTATCATAAATACTCGTTTTTCTCGTAATGATATAGCGACGACCGAGTACTACTATATATATATATATATATATATATATATATATATATATACCTTTGGTAAACGAGATGCATGATATGATAAATTCTTAAAATTTTTCATAATTTCTTCTCAAATATCACTCAAACACAAAACAGTTTTCAATTTTAAGTTTTCAACTTTTTCATCTAATAATTATCTAATTATTACAATTTCTACAAACTTCAAAACAAAACACAAAAATTAATACATCTTTTTCAAACTTCAAAAGTAAAATAACATTAAAAAATTATATTCAAACAATTTTTTAATTTTAAAATATTTTTATTCTTTTTTTTCACTCATGTATTTTTAAAACTCAATAAAATATATTAATTCAGACTACTGTTTATTAAATTACAAGAGTGTCCATAAACTCATCAACCATGTAATTTAGGTCTGATCATCGATCGTACGTTTATGCATATTATATGTTAGCCACTAGAGCTCACCTGTATATGAATGGTCAAACTGGCTGGCTAGGTAGCTAGCACCTCATGCATGCCATAGTTAATACCTAGCCAGAATAGTGGTAGTACTGGTTTTGATTGACGTATATATAATTGCCAGTTATATCTGTTTATAACAGTACCATGATCACAGTCTAGAATTAATATTCCATCCAAAACATATTCGTTTCTCAATTCGTAACTGGAAATAGCCAGAGATATATGTTGTAGTACTTGTTGAGTTATGGAGTCTGGTTCACGCCGCTCGAGCGAAGAGTATAGCCGCTCGAGCGAAGACAAGACAGAGAGCCTCGCTCGAAGGAAGCTCGACAGACCGCTCGAGCAATTGCAAGTCAGAGAGGTTCGCTCGATGACCGCTCGACTCACCGCTCGAGCGGAGGGAAGACAAAGAGCTTCGCTTGAGGTACCGCTCGACTTACGGCTCGAGTAATTGCGGGAAGCACGTTCGCTCGACGCGGGCTCGACACGCCGCTCGAGCGAACATCCTTAATTCTGATGAATTAGGGTTTCCGCCGTACAACCTATAAATAGTGTTTTGTTTTGTCTTGTACTGTAGCTGAGTGAACAGTAGCCGCTCTACACTGTTGTATTGTGATTCCTCAAGAAATAAAAATCCTCTGCAACTCCCGTGGACGTAGGCAATTTGCCGAACCACGTAAATATTGTGTCGTGTGTTCTTGATTGTGTCTTTTACTTTATTTGTCATCGTTGGTGTGTGTGTACTTTGCATAGTATTTCACAACAACTGGTATCAAGAGCCAAGGTTGGATCTGAAAGAGAATGATGACTGGAGATAGAGTGAACGCACCCGGGATCGAGAAGTTTGACGGCACTGATTTTGGGTATTGGAAGATGCAGATTGAGGATTATCTCTATGGGAAGAGGCTTCACCTTCCACTGTTGGGAAAGAAGCCGGAGAGCATGGCTGATGCTGAGTGGACCTTGTTAGATCGACAGGTTCTAGGTCTTGTTCGGCTGACTTTGTCAAGAACAGTGGCACACAATGTCAGTAAGGAGAGAACCACGGTGGATCTCATGGCGACTTTGTCAGGCATGTATGAAAAGCCGTCTGCGAACAATAAGGTGCACTTGATGAAGAAACTGTTCAATCTGAAGATGTCTGAGGGTATGTCTGTAGCCCAACACTTGAATGAATTCAATACGATCACAAATCAACTATCATCTGTAGAGATTGAGTTTGATGATGAGATCAGAGCGTTGATTCTGTTGGCATCGTTGCCAAACAGTTGGGAGGCCATGAGGATGGCTGTGAGTAGTTCAGCCGGTAAGGCAAAACTGAACTACGATGACATACGTGACATGGTGCTTGCTGAAGAGGTTCGTAGGAGAGACATGGGTGAGTCTTCGGGTTCAGGATCTGCCCTGATTGTTGACAATAGGGGTAGAGGACATGGTAGATCAATCTCCAAGAGCAGGGGAAATAGCAAGATGAGATCTGGGCAGCAGATCACATGCTGGAGTTGTGGCAAGTCGGGCCACATCAAGAGAAACTGCAAGAATCAAGAAAGTTCTGATGATGATGCAGTGAATGTAGTGGCAGAAGAAATTCATGATGCCTTACTTCTTGCAGTGCATAG
The DNA here is from genome assembly GCA_961763995.1 of Juglans cinerea. NCBI lineage: Eukaryota > Viridiplantae > Streptophyta > Magnoliopsida > Fagales > Juglandaceae > Juglans > Juglans cinerea. The sequence continues at coordinate 21,318,250 of CAUIVZ010000015.1, read as the reverse complement.
TCCGATTGATGATTGGGTGTTAGATTCAGGGTCTTCGTTCCATAGCACTTCACATCGAGAAATCATTCAGAATTATGTTGCTGGTGATTTTGGGAAGATGTATACGGCTGATGGAAAGGCACTGGATGTAGTGGGAATGGGTGATGTGCATATCACACTTCCAAACAGGAGTGTGTGGACTTTACAGCAAGTCAGACATGTTCCAAATTTGAAGAAAAACCTGATCTCTGTGGGACAGCTTGATGACAGCGGTTTTGCAGTAGCATTCTCTAGAGGTGCTTGGAAGATCACTAAGGGTGCGCTGGTCTTAGCGCATGGTAAGAGATCTAACTCTTTGTATTTGGCATCAAGATCCAGTGATGTGCAAGGAAATACAAGAGTGCAAAAAGGCAGACTTGATCGCGCGAAACATGTGAGGAAGCCAAAGGGAGTCAGCTTTGTCGTTCCTCATGAAAGTCTGGGAAAGTTGGCTAAGGTTGCCAAGATCGGTTCGAGACCGGATACTCCTAGTGCAGTGGGAGTTGTGAGTCGCCCTAAGGGCGATGTATGTGGAAGACTGAAGTCGGACTTGACTTCAGTGCGTCTTCTAACATGAAGACAGGAGCTGTGAGTTGCAGAGGTGGAGGATATCATGTTTGAAGCATAGGGCTACAATGTGGGTGTACCAGTCTCCAAGTGGGAGAATTGTTGAGTTATGGAGTCTGGTTCACGCCGCTCGAGCGAAGAGTATAGCCGCTCGAGCGAAGACAAGACAGAGAGCCTCGCTCGAAGGAAGCTCGACAGACCGCTCGAGCAATTGCAAGTCAGAGAGGTTCGCTCGATGACCGCTCGACTCACCGCTCGAGCGGAGGGAAGACAGAGAGCTTCGCTTGAGGTACCGCTCGACTTACGGCTCGAGCAATTGCGGGAAGCACGTTCGCTCGACGCGGGCTCGACACGCCGCTCGAGCGAACATCCTTAATTCTGATGAATTAGGGTTTCCGCCGTACAACCTATAAATAGTGTTTTGTTTTGTCTTGTACTGTAGCTGAGTGAACAGTAGCCGCTCTACACTGTTGTATTGTGATTCCTCAAGAAATAAAAATCCTCTGCAACTCCCGTGGACGTAGGCAATTTGCCGAACCACGTAAATATTATGTCGTGTGTTCTTGATTGTGTTGCTTTTACTTTATTTGTCATCGTTGGTGTGTGTGTACTTTGCATAGTATTTCACAACAGTACTAGTATCATAACTTGCACTTTTGATGGAAGAAATTTATAAGTTCTGCCAAGCCAAAAAAAAAAAAAAGAAAAATGGAAGAAAGCTCTAGTTGGATACTGGTCCAATGAGTTTCGGCCAACCATCTCTCTCTCTCTGTCTGTCTCTTTACAGGAACAGTACCCTCTTTCCCCCGCAATGCAGTTTTACAACTTAAAAGGACCGTATGTGAGAGCAGCTAAGTGCAACTGATTGAGTATTAGCGGCAGTGAAACACTTTTCTCCTTTTCTCTGATCGTGAACGAGAACTGTGACAAAACTAAGCATTTATATTATGCATAGAATCAGAAACCCTGATCTTTTTCTTTCATCGAGGCTTTCAATGATATCAGCCATACGGCCATGCACACAGGTCCCTGCTGCAGTAGCAGTAGCCCCAAAACGCGTTCCAGTACGCTTCTGCTGCAGTACCGTCAATAGTACTACACAATCAGCGAGGCACGACAGCAAGAAGTTGGCCGAGAATGTTCAAACAGTGAAGCACCTGGAGCGCTTACTCGACCCCATTCACGACACCAGTGCCTCATCCTTTCCGTACCGGTTCATGCCGGCCAGACCGGCAAAGCTTGGGAAGAAATGGATGGAGTACCAAGGTGTTAGAAACTGGGACGGCTTGCTCGACCCTCTGGACGACAATTTGCGCCGAGAGATTCTCCGGTACGGCCAGTTCGTGGAAGCTACGTATAAATCCTTCGACTTCGACCCTTCCTCGCCTTCATACGGCACCTGCATGTTCCCCAGAAGATCACTGTTAGAACGAGCGGGCTTACCCGAGACCGGTTATCGTTTGGCCAGAAATCTACGTGTGACCTCCGGTATTCAGCTACCACGTTGGATGGAAAGGGCACCCAACTGGGTTGCGACCCAGTCCAGTTGGATTGGCTACGTTGCAGTCTGTCAAGACAAAGGTGAAATCTCCAGGCTAGGACGTCGAGACGTGGTGATTGCTTACAGAGGCACCGCCACGTGCTTGGAGTGGCTGGAGAATCTCCGCGCCACCCTGACCCACCTTCCCGGTGCTGGTTCAGACGATGTCGGGTCATGCGGACCAATGGTGGAGAGCGGTTTCCTAAGCCTCTACACCTCCGGAACAGCCGACTCACCCAGCCTCCAACACATGGTGCGCCAAGAAATCTCCCGGCTCATGCAATCGTACGGCGACGAGCCCCTGAGCTTCACCATCACCGGGCACAGCCTTGGCGCTGCCCTAGCGACTCTCACCGCGTACGATATCAAGACCACCTTGGAACGGGCACCGGAGCTCGTCACGGTCATCTCCTTCGGCGGGCCACGCGTCGGGAACTTGAGATTCAGCCAACTCCTAGAAAAACAAGGCACCAAAGTTCTACGTATCGTGAACTCGGAAGACCTAATAACCAAACTACCAGGCTTCGTTATCAATGATAGCGATGACGACGTGCCGTACAATCATAGCATCCACGTGGCAGCTGGTCTGCCTAGCTGGATCCAAAAGCGTGTGGAGGAGACGCAGTTGATGTACGCGGAGGTTGGGCGGGAGCTACGGCTGAGCAGTAGAGACTCCCCTTACCTCAGCGGCTTCAACGTCGCCACCTGTCACGAGCTCAAGACATACCTCCACCTGGTCGACAGCTTCGTGAGCTCCGCGTGTCCTTCCAAAGCAAATCTTTAATAAAAAAATAGTAACGAGAATACCGCGTACAACTCAACTCATTTTGAATTGTGAATGTATTTTATCCAATATTTTGAATACCATACCGGATGTCGTACCGGTCAAGGCACTGGAACGAAATATTTCGATACCGGTACTGTTTTGAGATAGCGTTTCGGGATAACGTTTCGAGATAGTCGATATATAAATAAATTATATATATAAATATATATCAAAATTATATTCCAAAATAATAGTCTATATATAAATAAATTATATATAAATACATATATATAAAAATTATAAATAGTCTAGTCTGAATTAGGGGTTAAAAAATAAGTTTGTAGTTTGAAAAAACCGAAAAAAAAAAAAAAAAAAAAAAAAGGCCGAAATATCGGCCGGTACCGGCCGAAATATAGGCCGATACAGGCCAAAATTTAGTCCGGTATGGCCGGTACCGGCCGGTATTTTAGCCGGTACGGTACATATATAGTACCTGTACCGGCCGGACGGCCGAAACGAAAAATTTCGGCCGTACCGGCTGGTACGGTACGAAATTCAAAACAGTGATTTTATCTCATTTTATATTATTATTATAATATTTTTAAATTTTTATATAAAATATAATAAAATAATTTAATTTTTTTAAATATTAAAATAATAATAATATTAAAAAATAATATTATAATAATATTTTATTCAATTTTTAACTTTCATCTCAATTCATTATACAAAGCACGTGGTTGCCCGTTGTCTCTCTACACAACTACGTTACTTTGACTTTGCTCTCCATGAGATGATATGGGCCTACATATATTATTAATTTTGTATATAAATATTGTAGTAACGTATGCATTTATATCCATTCTCCTTAAATAATACTAAACTAAAATAACTAGTAATTGAATCTAAACTGATTATAGTACTTTAGATTAAAAAGGTGTCCCGACATGTTATGCAAGTAGTCTTGATGATTCAAAAGCTTTTGAAATATTTGTCACGAGAGTAATAATACATATAGGAAAATGATACTATGCCTCCACATTTTATTTTTTATTTTGACCAATCATATATTTATTTATTTATTATCTTAATAGTTAAAAAAGTGACTATTAGTATAATGATATTTAAAAAAAATATATTTAAAAATATTTAAAAAATATGAAAAATAAAAAATAAAAAAGTACGATTTAGCCTAAGAGTATACATTTTTTGATAGCAATATTTTGAATAGAGAGAAAAGCCATGATAACTTATATATATATATATGATCAATAAATTATAAAATAGTTGTTTTAATATCTCATGATATCTTACATATGGATAAGTCTATGATCAATTAATGCTTGTCATTTTATAGACTGATCACGTGTTGCATGCTGCATGCATGGATATATGATGTCTGAGTGGATAATCGCATATATAGTACTTGGCATTAATAGCAACTTAATTCCCTATAATCTCACAAAAAAATAGATGCGCACTTTCACGACACCACCAATAAATTAGTATTGTAAATGAATTAAGAAAAAAATTACTTTCTAAAACAGAAGTGTTGCAATTATAAAAAATTTCATAAAATTAAATCTATAAATTGACATGATTTTATATAATTCGTTAGATCTATTTTAAAAAAAAAAACTTTATAATCTAACGTATTATATATATTAAATCACGTTAATTTATAAATTTATTTTATACAATAAAAAAATATCAAATTAAAAAATCGTGAGAGTTGTGTGTTTTTGAGAAGGAATGATTAATTGACGACTATGAGAGAACGTTAATTTTGATACGTATTCATGAAAAAGACAAACGTACGTTGCGGCTTGCCAGAGCTAGAGTACTACACATGCGTCTCTTTTTCTTGCCGACCATATCTAGTATTTACACCTGTTTGTAGGGCTGGAAATGTGACTAGAGCATGCAGCTCGTGAAAAATTTTGAGCTCGGTTGGTATATATTCGGTTCGAATTCGGTTTACTATTTAATAAAAATGAGATGTTTGTAAATACTAATATATATATATATATATTACTATTTAATAAAAATGAGATGTTTGTAAATACTATATATATATATATATATATATATATATATATATATGTTCGAATATTAAACGGGTAAAATTTGTATAAATTCGATTTGACTTAATTTACATTTATGAACAAAACTCGTATAAGTTAGACTTGACTCATTTTGAAACTCAAAATATGTTATATATATTACATGTTAGTTACATTTTATATACTTAATTATATATTATTAATTTATTTATAGTTTAGTACCTTATTTCATATATATGTTATGTTTCCAAAATATGTATAATAATATATCATACAACTACAACTATTGATTTATTATATTATCTTTATGTATTAAATAGTTTAGTTTATTACATTTATCTTGTGTATTATTCTTTTAATTTATAACTATAAGTTGTTCTTATAAAAAAAGTTATATCATAAGTATTTTGAATCAAAATTATTTGGTTAAATAGTAAAATGGTTTGAGTTTTTTTGTAAATTTTTTTTAAAAAAATATTAATCAAAAGATAAGATTCAAAATTTTCAAAATAAACAAAATCGAGTTCGAGTCGTTTGTTTATTTTTAGTCTAGCTCAAGTCAAATTTGAACAATATTAATGGTTAACGAACAAAGTTCAAACAAGGATATTCGAGTTTTATTTGAGTTCAAGCAGAGTTCGAGTGAGCGAACATGTTAATCGAGCTCAAGTACCCTTGGTCGAATTCGACTCGACTCGGTTCGTTTGCAGCCCTGCCTGTTTGGATGTGAAATATCTAGATCAGACATCGACCGGCCGATCATACACATTGTTTCGGGACTTTGTCACGCCCATATTTTTTCTGCTTCCAATGGACTGATCACAATGTTACATGATATCTATTTTCTCCCAACACTTCGATAAAAAATTAGGAAAGTTAGATACAGTTACATGGCGTTCAAGTTTCATGATGTATTTATTTTTTCATATAAATCTCATATTTATTAATTTATTTTTTTCAAAAAAATTACTCGAAACTTGCACATTTCAAGATTGTAAATATCATTTCTAAAAAAAAAAATTAAATTCTTGCAAAACTTAGGTTACATGTCCTCTAACTACCAAAGGAAGCAACTATTTTCACCTGTTTTGATCACAAAATTACGTCTATTGCACGCGATAAGAAACCAATATTAACTGAAGGTCAAAGGTGTTATATATATACAAGAGTAGTATTATATACACTTATAATTTTACTTACAACACTCATTTTGTTAGTTTTCTTTTGAAATTTAAATTTTAAATTTTAAATTTCATACTTTTCAACATATTAAAAACTGACACGTGGAGAAATATATTTTTTATAAATTTTTCTTAAGTACATTTAGCATTTAGAGCTACATGTACTTACAGTACTTTTACTTATAATTTTATTTATAATACTCATTTTTTAGTTTTCTTTTGTAATATAAATTTTAAATTTTAAATTTCATGATTTTCAGCATATCAATAACTGACATGTGGAGATATAAGTTTTTTATAAATTTTTCTTAAGTACATTTAGTATTTTTCTATATACAAACGTTAATAAGCACTAGGGGATGGACAATGGAGAGAAGAAAAATTAAAGTAGAAGGTGATCATAACGATACTCAAGTTATCTATTCCAAAGGTGTAAAGTCAGGAAAATTAATTGAGTTTTGCTATTTATCATATCTGCACACCACATATATTTTTATTTTTTTCTTTATTTTTTTTAGTTTTATTCTTCTTAAACTAATTGAATTATTCTACTCATCATCCATACACCATACATTTAGTAAGAGAAAAAACTAAAAATAAAAATAAAGTGTAGTGTGAAAATGATAAGTATAATTTTTCAAATTAGAAGTGCTCAGCCATCTACTTTGATACCATTATTTAAATCATTAATTATTTTTAAAATTTTAAATCATAAGAAAAAATAAATTTTATCATTTAATTTATATTCTAACAAAACTTGAAAGCTAACCTCTAGTATTTCGAAATTTCGAATGACATGCCTCGTTTACATATTGTGTCATTGCAATTCATCAGTGAGAAAATTCTTCTTGGCGCTGGAATGGAGAGCGTGACCTTTAAACTATATACTAAAAGAAAAATATTTTCTATGGGGAGCTAGAATACAATAATTTGTAAGAAATTTAATTTAATTTTTTTTATAAATCTAAGTATTATTATATGGACGGTGCTATGTCTACCATTCCCAGCTCCCTACCGTTAGGCATAATTTTTTTATTTTTTTTACATGTATTTTTTATCACCTTTAAATATTTTTTAAAAAATAAAAAAATACAATATTATTAGAAAATACATAATTAATCATTAAGTAAAAAAAATAAAAAATTCTAGCTATAACATCGAGCGGTAAGAACCAGTGGTGAGAGTATCATTTTCCTTAGGAAAAGTCTTATTGCAAGTGAGTTCGCGCACCAAACCGTATACCGATGATAATATGTAAGGTATCTTTTTAATGAAATTGTGCGAATTGAGACAAAAATGATTTTTATGAGACATAACCTTATTCTTCTCTTAAAATTTTTATTCTTTTATTTTTTTTTTCAATAAAAAAAACATTTCATTGTCAATGTAAGTATAAGTGGTTTGGCATTGGTATGCAGTTTGGTGCGCCAAATACTTATACCTAACAAAACTCTTTTCCTTATTATATTAGTATGAATGTCATAAGTATAAAAAGAGATTTATAAAAAGTAAATTTAAAAATTAACGTAGTTTAATGTGATATATCAGATTGTAAATTTATTTTTATTATAAAATCGATTTAACGTATCACATAAAAATACATTAATTTATAAATTATTTTTTGTAAATTTCTTTTTATACCTATGACATTCATACTAATATAATAATACTTAGATTTATAAAAAAAGTTAATTTATAATAATACAAATAAATTAACAAAAATATAAAAAAAATATATATATACAATTTTACTAATAATACTTACTTAACTATTAAATTAAAAAATTTAAAAAAAAAACGGAAAAATTAAAATAATTAAGCGGCTCCACCATCATTTTCTCCCGACAAGATTCACGAAAGGACGACTGCATACATCATTTTCAAAAAAAGATGCAGTACTACCAGCATCAACGTGATTCTCGATGATGTCTGTGACGTTGGGTAGGCATAATATTCCGACCTCTTATAATCTTCGAAGGGAACTGAAATCCACCAATCAGTGGATTAGAGGCTACGTACGTACTGTAAGTCTGTAATAACCATATAAATGATGAGTAGTAAATAGTAATACATCTCCCGAAAAGGTCAAAAGTGTGTTTTTATTTTTTATTTTTTTTATTTTATGTATTTTTTTAATTATTATAAATATTTTTTTAAAAAATAAAAAATTTACAATAATATTAAAAAACACTTTTTTAATTACAAAATAATAATAAAAAAAAACATTTGGGACACAAATTCAAACCTCAAATTCAAGTCCTAAAACATTTCTCAGAAATGATTTAACCGTACATCTTAAAACTTCAGAAATAGATTTTTTTTCCTGGTAATTTCCGTTAAAGGAAAGACTGGTATGGTTTGCCATGACCCTGATCGCGTATGCCTCTATTTTCCAAGGAAAAAATTTATTTATCATCTCAATTCTTATCATCCTTCCATCATTCTATGATGTGTCATTAAATAATAGATTTACAAGTAAAATATAATAAATAATTTCTAATCACCTAATGTCACATCAAAGGATGATGAAAGGATGATGAAAATTAAGATAATGAATAGCATTACTCTTTTTTAAGAGCGGTGCTACTCCCATTGCTGGGCTCCGCTAGTGGTTTTGAGATTTTTTTTTTATATATATGTATTTTTTATCATATTTAAATATTTTTAAAAATATAAAAAAATATATAATATTATTAAAAAAATACTTATAAATAATAATAATAATAATAAAATCACGGCGATAAAGATTAATAGTAGAAACCAATAGTAAGAATAGTATTTTCCATTTTGTAAAGGAAATTGCTAGTCTTTTCGTTGGTTCTTCTCACAAACAGTAAGAAACAAGTACTAACTCCCTCCTAATAATGCTAGTATACCCTTTTATTTTATAATTTATTTTTACTGTTCATGTATTTAGTTTTTTTATTTATTGATTAAGAAACTGATTATTAATGTTTAAGTATTTTTTATATTTTGTTAAAATGTTTACAGATATTAAAAAAATATGAATATATAAGAAAAACAACGAAAAAAAAAATTTAGAAAAGTGAATTTTGCCTATGACCGCTAGGCATACCCCCTAGCAACACCCAACTCCCCCCCCCCCCCCCCCAAATGACATGACCGATCGATGCATGACTAGGATAATGGGCAATAGTAATATATCCTTACCCCTTATTTAATAATGTTTTACTATTTAGTTTTTTTTTTCTCTTTTTGATATTTGAATCTAAATTAAAAATCTCATAATATAAACTTCTTGCATAATTTAGAAGAAAATAAATTGAATTAACCAACGTAATCATGTAATTTAATTAAAAAAATCAATTTAAAAAAAAATTGACTCAAAAAGTAAAAAAATGTCAATTTTTTTTAATTAAATTATATGATTTGCAAGAAACTGTAAAGTAATGCAGGAAAAGGAAGAAAGATGATTAAAGAAAATAAAACTTGAGGAATATTAAGAATAGCAAATTGAGAGAAAAAGAATGTGTGCAATTCTCATTCCAGATGGCTTAATGTATACAGAGGAGCCTCACTAACATATATACAGTCCAAGAAAGAAAAACATCTTACAACATATTCTGTACAAAAATAGAAAGAATGAATAATCCTAGCTAGCTGTACAAAATCGTATATGACAGAAAAAGATTCCAACAAATATGAATTTCATCAAGTGGGGTCTCTAGAATGTTCTTTCAGCTCATCTTTTCCTAGAGCCTTCTGCTCCTTCCAGCACTCTAAAGAATCCAAGCCACGTTGCCCATGTTGATTGTGTGTTCGCTGCTCTGGCTGCTTCCCACATTTCAATAGCCCCCCACAAGATGGAGAGTAGATGTCTTCTACTCCCATCCTGAACAAGTGAGAATAGAAGTTAGTTAAACACAATGGTTTTGTTAATATGTCCGAAACTTGTGAACCACTACTTACATGTTCTGTAATTACACTGCCCTCTTGAATTTTATCACAAACTAGGTGACAATCAAGCTTTATATGCTTGATTCTCTCATAAAAAAATGGTTGACTGTTATGTGTAATGTTGCTTGATTGTCACAAGATAATGAGGCTGCTTGAGGGTGAGATATTTGTATGTCATCTAGCAGATATCTAAGCCATGTTAACTTGCAACAAACACTGGCCATAGCCCTATATTCAGCTTCTGCTGAGGACCTAGAGATTGTATATTGTTTCTTTGATTTCTAGGACACCAAAGAATCACCAATAAAAACACAGTACCATGTTACTAACCTCATTGTATCCAAACATGCCCCCCCCCCCCCAAAACCGAATCACTGTAGGCTCTAAGTTGTAGATTACATGTTGAAGGAAAAAGTAGACCTTGAGCTAGTGCCCTTTTTATATATCTCAGCACTTTGAGGGCAGAATTTAAATGTGGTATTCTAGGATCTTGCGTGTACTGACTGAGTAATCGCACTGAGTAGGCCAAGTCAAGTCTTGTGACAGTTAAATAAAGCAACCTTCCAACAAATCTTCTGTAGATAGAAGGGTCTAATAAGGGTTCTCATTGATCTTTAGAAATCTTCATGTTTTGATCTAAAGGTATCTTGACTGGTGTTGCCCCAATTTTCCCTGAGTCAACCAAGATATCCAATGCATATTTTTTTTGACAAATATGAATTCCCTTTTCAGACCTGGCCACCTCTATGCCAACAAAGTATTTCAAAGTTCCCAACTCTTTAATCTTAAATCTATCATCAAGTGAATTTTTGAAGACTGGATAACTTCCACATTGTCACCAACTACTATGACATCATCAACATAAACTAATATTGCTGTAAAAAAGTCTTTTGTGCTTCTTGTAAACAAACTATAATCTGCCTTTGATTGCTGAAATCCTTGTTAGATGATAAAAGAATATAGTTTTGAATACCATTGTCGAGATGTCTGTTTTAGGCCATACAAACTCTTGTTAAGTTTGCAAACTTTTGATTGTACACTTGTAGAGTACCTTGGTGGCAACTCCATATAAACCTCCTCATCTAAATCTTCATGTAAAAATGCATTATTTACATCAAGTTGATGCAAATATTAGCCTTTGATTGCTACCACAGCAAGTAAAGTTCTTACAATCACCATTTTAGCCACGGGTAAAAAAGTTTCATGTTAGTCTAGACCCTCTAGCTATGTATAACCTTTTGCTACTAGTCTAGTTTTGTGCCTCTCAATTGTCCCATCAACATTAAATTTAATTTTGTAAACCCACTTACATCTTATAGCTACTTTTCTAGGGGACAAATCTGTTACAACCCAAGTATTATTCAACTCTAGAGCTTTTATTTTAGCATTCATGGCATTTCTCCATTCACTACACTTAACAACTTCTTTGTATGAATAAGATTCAGTGTGTGTGGAAATGGATGAAACAAAAGCCTTAAGCAAAGCAATCAATTTGTGATATGATAAAGTAGCACAAAGGGGAAAATGAGCACCTGGAGTGGCAGGACCTTTCTTTTTGTTGAACTCTTGTGAATGGGGCAGTGAGGAGACTTGTTGACAGACAAAATCCTGCAAGTGTGAAGGAGCTCTCCTACATCTAGTGGATCTGCTAGGTAAATGAGGGGTTGTCAAAATGGTTTGTGTGGAGTCAAAGGGTTCAACAGAGTTATTTTGGTTTAATGTCTCATTATTTTGGTGCATATTTCCTGTTGACTTTGTTGAAAATTGGGAAACCTAATTAATTGGGTAGTCCAAATCAACATTGGTTGGATGAAAGTATGCAAGATCACTAGGACTGGGAAGGGTATGTTGAAGTTCCATATTCTAACAGTTGAAAGGAAAGATGTTTTCATAGAAAATAAGATTTCTAGAAATAAAAACTTTATTTGATTCAATGTCCATCAGCTTGTACCCTTTATTACCAAAAGGGTATCTTATAAAACACAATTTATTGCTCTTGGATCAAACTTGTGTCTATTGTGTGTGAGAATGGATGCAAAAACAAGACATCCAAAAATCTAAAATGAGAATAAGATGGTTTGGTTTTAAACAGAAGTTCAAAAGGGGTTTTATGGTTGAGGATTAGAGTAGGAGTCCTGTTTATGAGGAAAACAACAGTCAAAATGCAATCATTCCAATGTTTCATCGAAATCCCACTTTGAAATTTTAAAGTCCTGGCCACATTTAGTACATGTTGGTGCTTTCTTTCAGCTATGGCATTTTGTTGGGATGTCTCTACGCAAGTCCTTTGATGTATGATGCCTTTCTTTGAGTAAAATTCATCCATGTTAAACTCACCACCATTATCACTCCTAATCACTTTGGTTTTTATTTCAAATTGTGTTTCTATCATGCTGCAGAAATTTTGTAAGGCACTAGAGGCTTCAAATCTAAGTTTGGGCATGTAAACCCAAGTGCATCTGCTAAAATCATACACAATGGTAAAGAAATATCTTGATCCATCATAAGCAACTTCATTACAAGTTCCCCACAAGTCACAATGAACAAGTTCAAAACAATTTTCAAATTTGTGTTGAACAATATTGAAAGGCTGCTTATGTAACTTGGCTAAAGGACATATAGAACCTGGCTGATACCATGTAAGAAACTGTAAAGAATAGTGATGCAGAAAAATGAAGAAAGATGATTAAAGAAAAGAAAACTTGAGGAATACTATGAACAACGGATTGAGAGAAAAGAATGTGTGCAATTCTCATTTCAAATGGCTTAACGTATACAGATGAGTCTCACTAACATATATAGAGTCCAAGAAAGAAAAGCATCTTACAGCTAGGGGTGGGCAGCGGAGCCCCATACCCCGCTACTCCGCCCCCGTCCGCCCTGCCCTGGAGAAGGCCTAGCAGGGGTGGGGGGCGGGATGACCCCAGCGGGGCCCCACCCTGCCCCCCCGCTCCGCTCTACATATATAAAATATATATATATATATATATATATATGTTTTTTTATATATTTATATATATATATTGGAGGCCAATGCAATACAATAGTCATACTTAAGCAATGTGAGACTTAGTAGACAATCCAAAATCTAACTATAATGAGTTTAAATTCTTTTTATATTTATAAATTTTAATTTAATATTATAATTTGAGTCTAAAAAAATATTTCTATACCAATTTTTTTTTTATAAACCCAATATGTTGGCCTAGGCGGGAGGCGAGGCGGATTGGATTTTTTCTCCCGCCCCCCGGCACCGGGGCAGGGGTAAAAACCCCACCCCCCACATGGTGTAGGGTGTGGGGAAGGGTCCTCCCCTCCCCACACCATGCGGGTAGCAGCCATACTTACAGCATATTATGTACAAATGAATCATCCTAGCTAGCTATACAAAATCGTACATAACAGATAAAAAGATTCCAACAAAGATGAATTTCATCAAGTGGGGTCTCTAGAATGTTCTTCCGGCTCATCTTTTCCTAGAGTCTTATGCTCCTTCTAGCACTCTAAAGAATCCAAGCCACGTTATCCTTGTTGACTGTGTGTTGGCTGCTCTGGCTGCTTCCCACATTTCAACATGCATGATTACGTCGATCAATTAAATTTATTTTTTTCTGAATTATACAAAAAGAACATTTTTTCAGATTTTCAATCCAGATTTAAAGTGCAAAAGGAAAAAAAAAATTGAATAATAAAAAAATAGTAAAAGAAATGTAAGGATATCATTATCCATCAAGATCAAAACTATATATTTAGAAAATAATTTTTTATTAAAATGAATATATTTTTATCACAAATATTTCGTAAAAATATTTCTTTATTTTATAGTAAATTAAAATTTAGCGATGTCACGTGAATTACATATAGGAGTAATATTATTTGTCAAAAACCTATATATATATATATACATGCAACACATTCAATATATATAATACGTCTATCGACCCAAGAAGGATGGAGTTCTCACACATTACAATCTAGGCTAGGCAGCTAGGCTATCATCACACATGAGCTTGTTGTGTATGTGTCTCTCTCAGGCACGATTTAGATGACTTAGTTTTTTAATAAAGGTGTCACAGTACATGTTATGTCTCTCTCAGCCACGATTTATGCTCAATGTCCTACTTAATAGAGATATATCATTATATATTCCTCGATACTATCTTTTTTTTTCATCTATTTTCCTTCAAACTTTTTCCATAAAATTAAGTAATTTTCAAGAATATCTATTTTTAGATTATCTTTTTTTTCCTATTTTCTTTTTTTATGAAAGGTGATGAATATATGAATGGACAAGATATGTTTAATAGGATGTAAGCCAAACCCTCTTGAAAAGTATTAAAGGGATAAAATTGAAAAAATTTATGAAAAAGTTAACTTATTTTTAGTAAAAATTTTATTTGCAGTCACTTTATTTAATATAAAATAATTATTTTAATCAATCACATCAATTAAATATATAAAAAATATATAAAAATAACGGTATATAACAAAACTCGACCCATGAATTATAGGGCTACCAATATCTCCCCCAAAATACAACCTAAACCATTGTAAATTAAGTTAAAGGATAAAAATGTAAACAGACAAAGCATACAAATCACTAATAATTATATTCATAAAGAGGTATCGATATATACACACGTTTTTTTAGGATGACAAAGGCAGTGGCTGGGAAGCTATATAGTAGCTAGCTGCTTGCTAGGACGTGGCCTCTGGTGCAAAATGGTGCTCATAATTCTATGCATGGTCCCACGTCGGTCGTCTTCTATAAAAAAGGGCCACAAAACAAAGGGTCCCGGCCAGTGCCTTTTAATTCCTTGTTCCTATGGACTAAGAAATTGAGTCCAAATCCTAATAAAATACTGGAAGTGACTTGACTGATCGACATGTTTGTGATGAAATCTACCACATAATAATGTGTGTTTAATTACTAGAAAATACCCCTATTTTTTTGTTTTATGGGTTTCAGGATGATCTTATATTATATTATATATATATGTGGAAAAGAACAATACATCTCAATCATGATGTACCTAATACTTATAATATTTATAGTTAATTTAATGAGCTTCATTGTCTCTTTTCTTGAAACAAAATAAAAAATATATTCATGCAATTATTTATACTATGTTATTTTAAAAGAAGAATATTTTTATAAAATAACACAAATATCTTCAGTTTAAGACATAATTATAAAAAAAAAAAATTATGTGTATCATTATCCAAACAAAATATACGATTTTGACATTCAGAAGTCAGTCGCAGACCGACTATATATAGAACCCTATTCAATAACTAGAACGTATTAGCTATCTGTTTATGTCAACATTGGTGGAGGTACTTACAACTTTGCTTTATTTAGATGGTTTAGGCTTCGTTTGGTTTCTAAACTCATCTCAACTCATCATTACAGTTTTTTCAAATCTCAATACAAAATATAATAAACAATTCAAAATTTTTAAATCTCAAAATAATAATAATATTAAAAATACTTTAACAATATTTTATTATTTCAACTCAACACAACTCAATTTAATATCTAAACGCAGTCTTAATTAAAGATCTCTTAATTAAAGATCATCATCATCATATGTATCAAAATGGTATATATATATATATATATATATATATATATATAGCATCGCTCATATACCAAATGGTACACGAAATGTCAAAGTTGTATGCTAGATCTGCTTGCACCTTTTGAATTTATAATTTGAAGTTAATTTCTTGTAAGAAAACAAACAAATAGTTCTAGTCAGTACAAGGTAGTTGAACGTCGAAATCTGTCGTGCATGGCTGGCCTCTAGCATTAATTTCTACCTACCATCACCTTTTTGACAAACTTCAAGAATTAATTATTATTTTACCCACCAAAAAAAAAAAGAATTAATTATTTTTCCAAGATCTTGTGAATAACATGTCTCGACTCTCTCGATGTTAATTGCTTCCTACTCTTCCCGAATTTTGAACTTTCTAGGCAATTATGAAAAATAGCATATTCTTTCTATCCGCAGGAAAATACCTATATCTACAACAGAAGTAAATTTTCAAAAAACTATAATTTCGTCCCAAAATATTTATTGAGACATTCCAAGATCATTTCAATCGTTCTAATAACAATGTCTCAAAAGATGTTTATTCAATCTTAAAAAATGTTGGGTTCATAAAAAATTCTCATGAAATAAAATCAGGAATTGATGTGACTCATTGTAATGCATATAATTATAAAATTATTTTTATTATAAAATAACTCTAACCTATGTATCACATATGACAACGCTATTTTGTGAATCAAGTAAAGCTCGGACAATACATAGTAGTACTACTTCGTGCATGTTGTAAATGCGTCAAATAATATATAGAGTAATGCTAGATACAGTCATAAGGTGTAAAAGTCTCGCACATTCACATTGAACAAAAATGAGGCACCATTAAAAAAATATTTTTTTCATATGGATATCATATTTACCCATTTTTTTCAAATGAATTATCATAACTTACACATTCTAAAACCAAAAATATCATTTCTATAATAAATAACCCAAAACCGACAAAGCATAAGCGCCTAACTCAATGCCGATCCCCTCCCATTTGATCATAAAATCCTAGAAAATTTATAATTCATTGGAACTTATAGTATATTATTTATTGTTTTGTAAATATATTTTTAAAATTATAGAGAACTTGTAGTTTCTTATTTTTTTAAAGAAAATTGAATATTTTTTTAAAAAATAATTGAATATTAAGGTTACGTTTGATTTCAAGACTCAGTTGAGCTCAGTCTAATTTTAAGTTGAGTCTAACATCCAAACACTCAATTATCAAAATACTAAACTCATCTCAACTCAAAACTTCCTTACAAGTGGGACCCACAACCTTTTTCAACTTAACACATCTTTATACATGGGACCCACAACATTTTTCAACTTTCCATAAAAAGTAATAAACTCATCTTAACATCCAAATACACTTTAAACTCAATTTAGATGGACCTCACATAATTTCATTCACTACTCAACTCACTACTATTTATAAAGAACTTAATTCAGCTGAACTCAACTCAACATCCAAACACAGCCTAAACGAGGGGTCCATCTATATATAAAAACTAGTAGCATAGGGAGGCGAAGCATCAAATGGGCCCAAAATCCCTATTTCTTTCCGGGCCATGAAAAATTAAGGGCTGTCCTTCGTGCGTGCAAGAATTATTCGTGATAGCAGAATTATTATTAGTGACAGCAGAAATTTGAATTACTTTGATTTGCTATTTTTTAAAAATAATGATATTAATATTTTAACAATAGTATTTATAATATATATGGCATATATATATTATATATTTCTTGCAAATTAAAAAAATTACCGAAGAACATCCCCACCCTCATATGCATTATGATCATGATAATGCTGCATGCAGATCGAGAAAATATTATTGAAAGGGAAAAGTCTCTCTCTCTCCTTCTGCTAATTTCTCTATGATGTTTTACATTATTTTTTTTTATAAGAAATGATATTTACAATAGGATGGTATGCAAATTTCGAACACTCCTTTTAAAAATTAAAAAAACTGAGTAAATTTAAGATCTACATAAAAAATTATTTTTTTAATAATAAATCTCATTTTTTTAAATGGAATCTACGAGACTTGCACATCGTAAAATTGTATCCAACATTATTGATCTTTTTGTATAAATGAGGAGTTAAATTTAATTAATTTGAAATATTTAATTAAATCATGTGTAGAGTGAGGCCGATTCAAATTCAGGACGATTGTCATGATATTACGTGAAATTATTATTTATCTTAAAATTTTAAAACTAATAAAAATATATAAATTTTAATTATTTATATCATATTGTTTACGATGAGAAGGATGTAACTCGAATGTGAGAGGGACATAACTGCCTCTCTCTCTCTCTCTCGAGCATCGATCATGGGAAAGTTGCAAAAAGATGATACGTGGACAGTGATGTTTAATAAACGACGAAAACGCCTAAACGAACGTCTAATTATGATCACAAGACAGCGCCCGCCTGACGCATGCAATGCATGATATCTTTGAGGCTTTGCTGCAGATCTGATTATGTTTATTTGTTCTTAATTAGAGCAATGAGAATGCTACACAGCATCATTACATCACAGTTAGCAGATCGAGCAGAGATCGATATTATATAAGAGAAAATATATTTACAGTCATGAATTGTACAACTACCGTATAATCGTTATAGAAGATCAGTGAATCCTCCGATTCCACCACCATCGAATTCGTGGAACAATTAAAACGAGAAGATCGTGCATATAATATGCCTGCATGCCAAAATATCTCAAACCTCAAAAGTTATATACGTCCCATTTTTCAATTTTCTTCGTGGTGAACGATATATATATATATATAGCTTTTTTTTCATATCAAGTAAAAAATGCAGAGAATATCATCAAATTTATCATAGAATTTATTTTTATAAGATTTTTTTTATAATTATAATACTTTTTTTAAAAGAAAATTACGTACGTTAAACCCTTTTTTTTAATCATGATATATATTATGGCAGCTTAGAAAAGAAAAACAGATTTTGTCTGAATGATCTCCAGACATGACAGTGATTTGTGAAACGATGATTAATTACTAACAACAACAAAAAAATCTTGAGGAATCTTAGCCAGCCATTGATGCATGAGAATTGTATGGTTCCAACAATCCCAGCAGCTTCGTGGTTTAAACATACGATCGAGCTGCTAGCTATAAGAAACAATGTGGAACACATGCCATACATATATACGAAGGTGACATGCAGCTTCTACAAGTCAAATCAAATCATGCACGCAAATATATTAATATTATTGTCATTTTCGCTCGACCCATGTATATATAGAGACAGATGATCACTGCAGAGCCTTTGTTTTCCCAAGCCGTCCAGCTCCCATCGTTATCAGTATTGAAGTATCCCCGCGTGCGAGCCAACAGTACTTTGATATTTCAATGCAAAATTAAGGACTCTCTCAGAATACGTTAATTAGATCATCTAGATGAGAGGTACGTACGTAGCTGGCATGGGCTTGATCTGTTTGATATTAATACATGTACGTACGTGTTCCCAGAAACGTTTTATATGCCTGATCGAAGTTATTTTAAGTTACAAGGGGACAAGATCGATCATGATCATCACTCATATTATTGCAGCTTGTTATTTGATCTTACCAAACTCAGGTTTATGCATGACAATTAAAACAATGATCTTATATTATGCATTGCAAATAGATATATAGATATGATCGAATTTGGCTTACATCCTGTTAAAATTTTATTGGATCATACGTCATGTTTGAAAAATGAATCAATCCAAACTCGATGATTGATCATCTCTCTTTTAGATCTCTACCCATTTTTGTTCAAAAACAACACCCCCCCCCCCCCCCCCCCCCCCAAAAAAAAAAAAAATAGAAAGTTTTGGTTCAAATGATACAAGGTCTTCAAGATTCAAATGTTAAGAATATTCTTTAACTAGAATGATATATATATATATATACACGAGTAACGCTAGATATAGTTTTAGGATGCACAAGCCCGGCCCGCTTACTCCTTTTAAAAAAAAGTAGAGTCTAATTTTTTTTATATGGGTCCTATATTTACCTATTTTTTTAAAAGGAGTGTGCGAAACTTGCACATTCTAAAACTGTAAATATCATTTATCATATATACACACACACATATAGGGATATGGATCAAAACTTCAAAGTCATCAAGCTGGCTAATTATTCATGAACAATGGGAGAATACTGGTGCTGCATTGCTGCTGGAGCATATGGTCGGGTTGAGGGTGCACAAGGAAGTGCATGTGTTGGGCCCTAGCTTAGCTAAATATATAGCCCAATCCTGACATTTTCAAGTTCTGATTGCAACTTTGATTCACTTGTCATGCACGTGTCTGCATTAGTACTGTACGTGTTGCTGAAAAATCTCTTCCACGGCAAAGTTTGGGCTTGTCTTTGTGTTCAGTGTTGGGCCACTGAGGCCTTTGTTTGGGAACTAATAAATCTTTCCAAAAAAAAAAAAAAAAAACTTTATTGTAACATTTGATATAATATATAAATTTTAATTTTATAACATAAAATCTTATAAATAACATAAAATTAATATAACATAAAATATTTTAATTTTATATAACCATCATATTATCACTAACATATATGATAATATGATTCTTATATATAATGTACGTATATTATAATAGTTTTACTATAATTCTTATTTTTGTTACATATTATATTTATATTTAGATAAATTTTTTTTTCTAATTTATTAGTTTGTTTTTCCAATCTCGACTTCCTAAGTGTTTAACCTTACTAGTTTATCAGAAAAATTGGTAAAATCAGACCGGAACTGATAAAATCAGAAGTATCCATTTTGAGAGTAAATCGGTATTATATCTATTCTTCAATTCTCAAAATTAATATATTCTGATTTGATTTTAAAATATGCTTAAAATCAAATCAAATCGAATCGAACCGGTTACACTCCACTACTATGCTCTTGCAGATTCACAGCTAATAGCTGAGGACCCTTGCTGAAAAAGCCTTTTTGTGGACCAAATTCAAGGGAGAAAGGAATCGTGAAAGAACCACCCACCCACCTTTGAATGCCTTGCACCTTTTCCTAATTCCAATACCAAAACCATCTCTAATTTGCCAACTTTTCAAAAAGCAAGGAGCAAGTGCAAGTGCAAGGCCCCCACAAACACCAGCTTAAGTTACAACAACACCAACAAAATAATTAAATAAATCTCTTTTCGGAAATGTGGGTGTGTGGGATTTTAGCACTTGAGTAGTGAGATTTTGAGGTAATCATTTTCATCACCACCTAAATGTGAACTTTCATGGGATTGGAGATATCTATCTCACATGACAACTTCTGTCCAACTGATCTTCACCATCGACATCAAAAGATTAAACCAAAATCATGACCCACATTCTTGCCACGTCATCCATTCCATTTTTTCCACTCAAAAAATAATAATTTATTTTAACAGAGGAATTTTTGTTGAGCAATACTACATGCAATCGTGGAGTGTGGAAGAATCGATTTGAAAAAGAGTGAAATCTACTATTAAAAAATTAATTTTTTTTATATAAATCTCTTATATATTTATTTATTTTTTAAATAATTATATAACGTTTGCACAATGACGAGTAAAACTATTATTTCTTTATTTTATCTGTGTCATTGGATTCTGTCTTTTTACGCGTGGCATTATATGTTAAATTATATCTCCAAAATCAGGACTTTAATGTGTTTGTCTATACGCATTAATAATGGGGAAATGACAGTATATTTGGGAATTCAGTAAAGTGCGGATACAGGCAGGTTGGAGATATCCATGTTCACAGTGGGCTGAGTTTGATATCATTAAGAAACTTATGATACTTAGAAATAAAAATAAAATCAGAAACTTATGATTTGACTAGTCTTGGTCAAATTTTGTTAGGTATTTTTTTTTTAATTATTTATTATAGTAGTAGCACTTTCTTGATGTGACTTCTTGTTATTTCTTTATTTTTTTTAATATTTATAATTATAAAAATTAAGAGTTACTTATATGATATTTATAATTATCCGCACTTATTTTAAAATAAGAAAATATATTTACAATTATGAATTGTACAACTGCCGCGTAATCGTTTTAAAAAAATGAATAAAACATGGGACCCACATAAAAAAAATTAAATTTTTAATAGTGGACTCCACTCTTTTTCAAAGCGATTACGCGGCGTTTACGCACTTCACGGTTGTATGTAGAATTACTCTTTTAATATATATATATATATCTTGAATTTATATAAAAAAATTATTTTTTTAATAATTGATCTTGTTTCTTAAAGAAAATATGTAGAATTTACACATTCAATAATTGTATTTAGTATTATTCATTAAATAAATTATGGTAACAATATATCTATAATTTCTTTACTACTCTTTTACCACCTATTTTATAATTAATTAATATAAATATGTCTAAATGAATTTCAATTTTACAAATCTTAATAATAGGATTTCACATGAATGATATTGATAATGGAGATAGGATATCAAAAATTCTTTTAAATTTCAGTATTGAAAACTTTGTGAGGAAAATTTCTAATAGAGATTTTCATAAACACCATTCAACTGTCTAATTAGAATGAGTATTCTTTTACATACAAGCTGGTGTATTATGGGATGATTTTTCATCACTGCACGTGATAAAATTTGATTTATAAGAAAAGTTGAAAAAATTAAATATTTATCTTAAAAGTCAAATCATATCGTATTAACAACGTAAATAATGTGTCTTTTATATCAATTTGTAAATACAATTTTTCTAAGAAGATTTGTCAACATGCATGTGTGATATATCATGTTGCAAATGTGATTTGATACTTGTGTAGCAAATAATGAGATGTTTTGTCTATATGGGATTGTTATAGAGGAATGTTATGCATCAATCACTATTCACTCATACATCTCACACTTATAATTTTTTTCATAAGGTGTGAGGGTGTTGAGTGTGAGATTGTGAATAGTAGCTGATGAGAATAATTTTTCTTGTTATAGGTAGTAGAGTTTTTCATCTATAGTTTTTAATTATAGAATTTTATTAAGAAATTATTACTATTTGAGTCCGGCTATGCATCAGCCGGTACTCTCCGCACACCCTTCAGAATTTTTTTTTTTTCAACTCAACACAGTGTGTTGAGGATGTAGGCTGATATTTTTCATTTCTGTTACTATTTACTATTCAGCATGAGTTTTTCAACAAAAAAAAAAAAAAAGAAAAAGAAAAAGAACTAGACATCTAAAAATACTTTTTTTAAAACTTCTAAAGTAAAAAAAGCAAACCAAGTGAGATGCTATTAGAGGGAGGCAGCAAAGATTGTCTTAAGCGGCTACACAAGGGGCCAGCGGAACGCAGAGGAGGTTGACCCCTCAATGCACACACACAGAGACACTCTCTCTCGACTGACCAATGGCAGCAGACACTGGTTCACCCTTGTGTTCTTTGTATTGTCCCATTTCTTGCTTCGCAGCCTACTATGTGTGTGTGTGGGGGGAATCATATGCTGTTTGCAGTCCCTGTTCATGTTTGCTAACAATCACATTTTTAACCTAGTTATATTATATATGTTCTTTACGAATGCTCATGTGGACTAACAATCACACAAATACTTGAACTCATTATAGAAGAGTCTTGTTCCATGGAGTTCTAAAATGTGTAAGCTCCGTGCAATAATTTTGAATAAAAAGTAAGGCGAACTATAAAAAATTGAGTGTTTTTTCATATAGGTATCATGTGTGCTCCTTTGTAAATTTGTTTTAAAGAGATTATATATAATTTGCACATTTTAAAATTATACAAATCATTTAATGAAATACAAATTTTCTTGTGTTAGTCATATTATTTATGTTGTGTTTGTGGAATCTGATTTATTTTTGTGGCGGTTTAATTTGATGACCTAATCCGATAAAGATTCGTTACTTCTTCTTTCTTTTTTTTTGTGGATTTTCAACGAGACTACAATTTTTTACTCGGCTGTAAGTTGTAACTCAATAAACGTGAGATAGAAAGTTCGGTTAGCACTCGCTCAAGTGAATATCAAACAGAGAGTTCGCTCAAAACTCATTTGAGTGATTAGTGCGATAATTGAAAAATTAAGACTTTCACCGTGTAAACCTATATATATATATATTTATTATGAATAGCATGATTGTTTTGAGTATTATAATTTCACCTCAAAATATATTTTGACATTCTTTAAAAGAATAAAATTATCTGTAATTTTGTGGATATAGTCACGTTGCCAAACCATGTAAATTTTTATATGGTGTGCTTTATTTCTTGTTTTGTTTTACTTTTCTGTCATCATTGTTGACAACAACTTATAGACTATGCTTCAAACTCAAAAAAAAAAAGAAAAAAAGAAAGAAAGAAAGAATGAAACTACATATCCGCTCATATAATGAGTAAATAGCATTATTTTAAATGAGTAAATAGTATTATTTTAAATGAGTAATGCTAGATACAATTAGCAAGTACTGCACATTTCTTTAAAAAAATAGTCTACCACTAAAATGTTTATTTTCATGTAAATCTCATATTTATTTATTTTTAAAAAAATAAATGTGTGATGCTTGCACACTTTATGACTATAAATATCATTTCTCTTTACTAAGGCCTCGTTTGTTTTCGTAGATGAGATGAAATAAAATAAGTTAAGATAAAAGTTAAAAGTTAAATAAAATATTTTTTTAATATATTTTTTTAATATATTTTTTTTAGATTTGAAAAAGTTAAATTATTTATTATATTTTGTATAGAAATTTAAGGAAAATTGTAATGATTAAATAAGATAAAATGAGATAAGATAAAATAGAAAGTTTTGTAAAAATGAACGAGATT
Organism: Juglans cinerea; assembly: GCA_961763995.1. NCBI lineage: Eukaryota > Viridiplantae > Streptophyta > Magnoliopsida > Fagales > Juglandaceae > Juglans > Juglans cinerea. The sequence goes on along the minus strand of CAUIVZ010000015.1, from coordinate 21,293,762 downwards.
AAATATATTTTATAAAATAGTTATAAAGTAATATTATTTTATAAAAGAAATTATTTATTTACTTTAAAAATAATCTCGATGCGGAGCCCACTCGTCCCCACCCTCTGGACCCATTATAATAATAAAAAAATAAAAGTAAAAGAGAAAACCATCTCTCTCACTCTCAGAGACACTGTTACACGAGTCTGCTGGATGCAAACAGCAAAAGTGGTACTGGTACTATAAAAAAAAAACAAAAACAAAAAAAGCAAAAGCTGCAGATGAAATAGAAAATTAGGAGATAAAAAACATAAACACGATGACAAGGAGGAATTTGAGAACATTACAACCATAACAACGGCGCTTCTATGCTTGCAGGGCCGGGCATTGCAGTTGTACTTGGCGAGACAACAAACAGTTATTAGAGGAGCTCGAGCATGGCGCTCTCTCACCGCTCGAGCTCTGCAGAAAAATTAGCCTTGTTGCCAGTTTTCACTATCCTACTATTTTAGTCGAAGAAGAAGGAAGAAGAGGACGAAGAAATAACACTACCTACTTCTTGTTGTCCTTGTCGTTGTTGTTGTTGTACAGGATGTGTCTCTTCCGTACGGATTTCGGTTCTTTGGGTTTAATTGCTGGTGGGCTCTCTCTCTCTTCTCTGGAAATATTTGGTTTGATTGCTTTCTGGGACTTGGAGACCCCTTTCTGCTCTCTGCTCCGCCCTTTTTTTCTCTTTAAATTAGAAAGCAGATTCCTTCCCTGTCCTACTCCTCCTCCTTCTTCATCCCTTTTCTTTTTTGTAATTTTCTTGGAGGTTTTGCGAGGAAATGAAGGGATTATGTGGGGAATGTGCTCTAGTGCAGTAGCGAAGATATTAAGGGATTTGGCATTTTTTGCTTTTCTCAGCTTGTGGGTTTTATCTTCCTCTGCTTTTAGTTTTTAAGCCATTTGTTATTTTTCTGCCTATGTTTTTTGTATTATACAGAATATGAAAAAATATGGTTGATTGTGCTCGAAACTAAAGGACACGACGTGTCTTTCATCTGATTTTAGTTGCTTGATTTGGTCGGCTTACCGAGAATCTTCCGAATTGGGGTTTTCTGCTCCAGGGTTTTGCGTTTAAAGTTTCTCATAGTAAAGGGTCAGCATGGTTTTTGGGATTATATGCTATCATGCTTTACAAGTCCATTTACATTCCATAATTGCTTGCCCTTTGTTGTCTTATTGCCGCCTTTTCATGGATTCTTTTTCTCTATTTGCTTTGTGGAGTTACTATATGTTTTAGTTGAAGTGAGTATCTTGTAATTTTAGGAAACCACATTAAGTTAGACTGATTTTGGATTTCCATCTTGCAAAAAGCTTTCTTAGCAATCAAATGGAGGTTTAGGCAGTAGGTTTGCTTGTGTGTGCCTCTTGAGTTTCATTTAAATGTTCAAGAACTTCAATGCCTTGTGATCAATATACAAGTTTATTGATGATATCTGCACTTTTCGTGGCCTAAGCTATGTAAGAAAAATGCTATATCATGTTACGCCTGCATAGGGTGGAATCAGAGAAGTTCTTTGATAATATATAATATTGCACTGATTATAAATTATCTGGAACCACTAATATATTATCATGTTTAGCAGAGTAACCACTAAAATCTAACTAAAAAAGGTAAAGTACCCACTGAACTAAGTCTACTTCTTATTTGCAGATTTGTTCGCTAAAAGATTTTCTTTGTAATGATACACGGTTTGAGGACATGGAGAGGGTTCCAGAATCAAGGGCACTTACTGGGAAGGTGTCAATTACTGGTGAGGTCTCGAATGCACATATGACCACAGTAAGAGAATTTGGTCAGATATCAAACGTGCGTGAGGTAGTTCAGCTATCAAATGCACGCCATGTAGGTCAGCTGTCGAACATGCGGGAGTTACCATATGCACATACAGTCTCAGTAAGAGAATTGAGTCAGTTATCCAATGTACGTATGGTTTCTGTGAAAGACGTGGGTCAGATGCCAAATGTGCGTATGGTTTTGGTAAGGGAAGATATGGGCAGATCTGATGCAAGAGACTATCAAGATTTAGACTTGCATGCACCAGTAAGAACATGGAAAGGAAAAACATATTTGGCTGAACATGAAGAACTTATGCCTGACGCCATTACGATTAAGGCCAGTGAGAATTCGTTTGAGGAAGGTGGTCCAAGCTCATTTTCTGGTGCTAGTCATCCCCCTGAACCTGTTGATACGGATCTAATGAGAACAGTTTACGTACCAATAGGTCAAAACAAGCATGACGCTGGATGCTTAATGAAGAGCATGTCTATGAAGGGTCCTTTTCTAGAAGACCTTTCAATCCAGGTTCCACCCAAGAAACCAATCCCATCCGTTCTTTCACCTACTGAAAGTTTGGTTGAAGAACCGAATGACATGGGTGCATTGCCTTCACCATTTTCAGTTCCTCGTCCATCACAAAATACAGGAAACTCTCTCCTTCCTTTTGAGTCAGAGGAGAAGGAATGTGTTTGGGATGCTTCTTTGCCTCCAAGCGGCAATGTAAGCCCGCATAGTCGTATTGATAGTGCTGGTGTTGTGACGGCTATGAGCGTTGTCAATAGCTGTGCCAGTACATATCGGAGTGATGCAATCACCAGTGATGGAGTGCTTATTGTGGAGAGGAACTGTGAGAGTACAAAAGGGAGTGTTAGAGGGGATTTGCTTGTAAGTGCAAAAACTAGTGTTAGTCGAGCAAGTGATAGCAGTTGCCTTAGTGATGATAGCAATTGGAGCAACATTACTGGGAGTGCTAATAAACCTCACAAAGGAGATGATCCTAGGTGGAAGGCTATTCTTGCCATCCGGGCAAGGGACGGAATTTTGGGCATGAGTCATTTTAAATTGTTTAAGCGACTTGGTTGTGGTGATATTGGCAGTGTGTATCTCTCAGAGCTGAGTGGAACTCGCTGTTATTTTGCAATGAAAGTAATGGACAAGGCATCCCTTGCGAGTAGGAAGAAACTGACTAGGGCTCAAGCAGAAAGGGAGATTTTACAGCTGCTGGACCATCCATTTCTTCCAACTTTATATACACATTTTGAGACTGACAGATTCTCCTGTTTAGTCATGGAATACTGTCCTGGGGGTGATCTGCACACTTTGAGGCAACGGCAACCGGGGAAACATTTCTCCGAGTATGCTGCACGGTATGTCTTATAATGCAGACACTTTTTCCCATCGATCTGTTTAGCATTTATTTCTTATTTGTTGTTGCCATGGGGCCTGCCTTCTCATATTTATTTCTTTACGCAGTGTCATATTACTCTTGGTTTAGCTTTCCTTTATTTTCAGAGAAAAAAAGTTTTAAGGTTGCATAATTTATGCTTTGCTTCATTTGAAGTTTGCATCTGAGGAGGTTATCTGTCTTGTTCACTTTTCATGCTTTTTCATATCAAGAGGTATCTCTGTTATTTGTCATGCCTTTATATGTCATGCATAAGTGGGCGGGCTATTAGCCAGTGGAAAATCTTGCTCAACAAAGCGGTATCTCTGTTAGACGGTGGAAGTCATACTTATTGCTACTTCAGTCCATTGTGTTTCACTGGAAGGTTAATTCTTTCATGTCAACGTGTCCGATTATTGTGTGTAACTTGTTCAGTAAATTGTCTCTCATCCTAATGAAGTTTCACTTTAAGGAAATGAAATACAAGAATTGTCTTGTAAATTATGCTAGTAGGTTTGAGTTTATGTACTATGTATAATCATTATGTTTTCCCTCCTTTCTGAGGTCTGAAACTTGTACGGAGTGTGGGTACATTTCTGCTGCAATCTAATACTTGCCATGGCCAAATGACAGCTTAATTTTGTTTGGTGGTTAATCAGTTCTGTACCATACTCCTATTCCAGGAGGATGGGTTGTGTACCATGACTGCACTTGAGAAACTAGTTTGATCCTCTTCGAGTGAAAACATAAGATGTGAAAGTTTTGAAAGGCACAAAACAGGCAAGGGGCTGAACAAAAATAAATTGATGATGCTCATCATGGTTGGTTAGTCATCTTGGATTGGAGGCCTTTATGCAATGATTATCTTCTCCATTTAATTGCCTCTTCTTTTAGAATGGTCCTAGAATTGAAGTATATGTAGCATAGCCCTAAATAAAACATAATGGTAAAAAAGGATGTGACTGGCCCTAAGTATCCAGTATATATGTTTTTGTAAAGTTAATATTTATCGGTCCTATGCTTCCTTTTGGCGGATGAAAGTTTTGTGAAAATTCTCTTTTTCCTTATACAGGCATTGATGTTGTTGCTGCCATTATGATATTTATAGGATGCTCTGTTGTACTTGATTAATTTTGTTGTAATGTTATTAGAAAAATGCTGGATGATTATTATCAAATGTTGAAAATTCTAACTGCACTATCATCGAGGGGTGCTCGTTTAAGCTTCTGTTAGTTGTAACACAATAGTGGTGTTCTTATTATGCTGACCTAAGCATGTGCATTTCACTTACACAAGTATTTTCCAGTTGACAGAAGTATCAATATTTTCTTTCTTGGCATTTGCAGATTTTATGCTGCTGAGGTTCTCTTGGCCCTCGAGTATCTTCACATGCTTGGAGTTGTTTATAGGGACTTAAAACCTGAAAATGTGCTGGTTCGTGATGATGGCCATATAATGCTTTCAGACTTTGACCTTTCCCTAAGATGTGCCGTCTCACCAACCCTGATAAAAACTTCATTTGATTCTGACCCTTCAAAACGGGCTGCTGGCAGTGCGTTCTGTGTCCAGCCTGCCTGTATTGAGCCTTCTTCAGTATGCATACAGCCTGCCTGTTTTATTCCACGAATCTTCCCTCAAAAAAGCAAGAAGAAGACCGGAAGACGAGCTGAGCCTGGGTTGCCAGCCAGAACACTTCCAGAGCTTGTTGCTGAGCCTACTGCAGCACGATCTATGTCTTTCGTTGGAACCCATGAATACCTAGCCCCAGAAATTATCAAAGCAGAAGGCCATGGCAGTGCAGTTGATTGGTGGACATTTGGCATTTTCTTGCATGAATTATTGTATGGTAAAACCCCATTCAAAGGATCAGGAAACCGTGCCACACTGTTTAATGTGGTGGGGCAGCAGCTCAAATTCCCAGACTCACCATCAACCAGTTATGCAAGCCGGGATCTCATCCGGGGCTTGCTGGTTAAGGAGCCACAGCACCGGCTTGGGGTGAAGAGGGGTGCAACTGAGATCAAGCAGCACCCCTTCTTTGAAGGTGTTAATTGGGCTCTGATACGATGTAGCACACCGCCAGAAGTGCCAAGACCAGTGGAAACCGAACTTCCTGGGAAGTTCGGAGCTGTAGATAGAGTTGGGGTTGGTGGCAGCAGTAAAAGGATGGTAGGGACAGACATAAAATCTGGGGGTAAGTATCTGGACTTCGAGTTCTTCTAGTTTTAAAATACAGGATTGACACTGTTGTATTAGTATCATTAGTTAATCCAAAATGAAGTGTTGGAATAAAGGTTTACACGCAGAGTTGAGAGTTTGAAACTGCTGCCATTGACTATGCCAAAATGAGGAAAATGTGAGCAAGTTAATGCCAGCTAGTACAAATACTGCTTATACAAATAATGATTATGAGTATTTCCATTACCTTGCTAAACAACTAATATAATGACTTGAAAACCAAAAAAAAAAAAAAGGAAAAACTAATATCAAGACTAATTAGGAAAAAAAAAACTAATACCAGCCCCTATGATATACTTTGCAGGAGACCATAGATAGGCAATGGACCAAATATTGGTTTGGATAGTAAGATGAGATGAGATGGGATGGTTTTAGATAAGTTGAATAAAATATTGTTAGAATATTATTTTTTAATATTATTATTATTATTATTTTGGGATTTGAAAAAGTTGAATTGTTTATTATATTTTGTGTGAGAATTTGAAAAAGTTGTAATAATGAGATGAGATGAGACAAGACCATCTTTGAATCCAAACAGGGTCTTACTCATCACAATGAAGATATATGTACATGTTCTTGACAGTGAAATTAGAGGGTCATGGGCATGCAGGGAGTGAGAGAGAATCCACGTTGTATTGATATAAAGTTTATTTCTCTGATTTTATTTTTTAAAAGATAGAATAGGGTTCTGCATTAATAGAAACAACGAACCAGCCCTGCCATAGAATTATAAGGATGAGGCATCAGACATAAGCGCCATAAATCGGGCACCCAAACTGGTTGCTCTTGAAAGTTTGAAACCTCGTGAGTCGTGACCTCAAAATCACGATATAGGCCCCCAGCCCCTGCCTTCTCTTTGTTCCCAAGCAAGGAACCTAGACTATTTTTATTTCCTAAGGATAAACTTGTGCACAAGCACTTGGCTTAATGGATTACATTAAATATTACATTAAGCAACCACGTATGATTTATGAATGTGTGAGGGGTGTTATCCCCTGGGCCAGACCAGGAGAAGGGTCCAGGTCAGAATCCATATGTGAGGTTTGGGCCGACCCGAGCACACTAAAAGGGTATGGGCCCATATATGAGGTATGGGTTGGGCTGAGTATACTTCAAAGGCCCAACTAAAAAAGATGGGTGGATAGGAAATCATGGCAAACATATGGTAGGGAAGACAGTCTAACACCCCATTGGCCGACGGATAGGGACACTCACCGACTCTAAATGTCGGCGTCCAAATATGACAAGAGGGTAGAAATATCTGAGTGAGGCCACGCCGCATTAATGAGGTATAAGAAACTTAGAGAAGAATGTATGTCGCATTCAATGCGTCCAGGGGCTCGATATGCTTAACATGAGGCCATGTGTCAGGAGCAGTCGCTATCAAACCTAAATGTCCTGTAGCAGGGTAAGTGGGCAACATGAGTATCCAATCTCATACAGAGCGACACCCCACAATCATGAAGGCCAAACCGTTGGGTATAAATAGGCATCACTCGCAATCAATAAAGAGGTGAAATTCAACATACTTTCTTACTACAACACTTAAGATATTCTCTTTTCCTCATCAACACCAAAACTAACTTGAGTGTTGGAGGTACCACAGACTCTGAGCTCACCATTCATCATTTCTGCAGGACCAGTTGCATAGCATCAATAGCATGGAGTTGTCCAGGGCGCGAAGCACGACATCAACAAAATGAGTTTTGTACACCAACTTCTACATTTTAATGACCAAATGCTAAAATATAGAGCAACTTGGAAACCATAAGAGTACAAGATGGAAAACATATCCAAATGAAAAATGATATTTGCAGTCCTAACGTGTGTAAGTCTCGTGCACTCTTTTTAAAAAAGTGGATAAATCTGTGAGATTCACATGAAAAAAATAATTTTTTTAATGAAGGATTCTATTTTTTTAAAAAAATAAAGAAAGAAAAAAAAAGGGAGACCAACAAACCCGAGATGATAACCCTTTAATTGATACTCCAAATAAAAAAGCTGTTAGCTTGAACTGAGGCCCACAAATATTGAGTTTTGTTTTGCTTTCTTTTCATCATTTCAGTCGGTCCCCTATTACACAAATGTTTACATGCATGCGGAACCTGCACCTAATTATGTGTAGTCTTTTCAGCCTTGTTACAACAATTTACTCATCATGAAACCATCTATTCTTTCTTGAACATAATATGGTTTCTGAAAGCTACTACCTTTCAGTGATGACAGTGACAGCCAGGCCAAACCATACCTACTGTTCATCAGTAAAATAAAACAAAACTAATTTTTCTTGATTTTTTACTTTGAGACGAGACGAGACGAGATGAGATGAAAATCTGTAAATAATAATAAAATTGTATGTTAATAGAAATGAAATAGTTTGAGTTAAGATATTTTATGGAGTTTTGAAAAATAAGAGAAAAACTTGAATAAAAAAAATTATAAAGTTAAAAATATTATTAAGATATAGTTTTTTAATATTATTTTTATTTTAAAATTTGAAAAAGTAGAATTATTTTTATATTTTATTTAAAAATTTTAAAAAATTTTATTGATTAGGTAATGATACCCAAGGATCTAGTGCATTCGGCCAGAAGATCATTGGCCACCACATGCTCACTGCTCAGTTGATCTAATAAGCATATCATGACCAATCCAAAGAGATAAAGGCCCAAGTAGTTGCTACTCTAGTCATAACCTTGTCATAACTATCTCAGATGCTAAGGGCTATGAGATAAAGGCCCAAAGAGATAAAGGCCTAAGTAAGCTTAGGAACAAGAGATATTTGAAATATCTCAAATTATATAAATAATTGAATTAAGATGTTTTATTATATTTTGAAAAAATAAGTTAAATAAAAAATTAAAAAATATAATTTTTCAATATAATTTTTATTTTAAAGTTTGAAAAGATTGTATCCGTTTTTGTGTCTTGTTTTGAAGTCTATATAAGTGATAATGATTAGATGAAAAAATTAAATATTTAAAATTGAAAAGTATTTTGTATTTAACAGATGTTTATAAAGGAAGTTAGAGAAGTTTTGATAAGTTTTAAGAATTTTTCATATCCTCTCATTACCAAAACGTAACTACTCTAGTGTGCTTTTTCACAATCCGACACATCCCGTCCCAAAGTACTACCATATCTAATGCTTTCTAAGAGCATTCTCATTGGATTGGCCAAATGCATCTTCAAACTTTAGCTAATATCACATGAATTTACATTTGCCTATTCTATTTAAATTCAATCCCCACATTGGATTATCCATTTACTCTCTATATAATAATAAAATATTATTATTTTAATAATTAATTAATTAAATTTATTTTTATCACATTTTGTAGTTCTAACAATTCAATGTTAATAATAATTATATTCAAATTAAATTAATATTAAAAAAAGTATGATTAAATGTTAATAATAATTATACTCTAATTAAATTAATATTAAAAAAAAGTATTATTAAATGTTAATAATAATTATATTCTAAATGTTAAATGTTAATTATATTCTAATTAATTTAATTTGTTTGCTTGGATTGAGAAACTAATATTTTAATATTTGATGAAGCAATTGTAGTTAACTATATTTGATAAAGCACTGTAGCTGAAATCCAAATTGTTTTAAGAGATGCCCAATCCAATGTGGGGTTTTTTTGACACAAATTATCTAAATTTTAGTCATCCTTCAACTTTGGCCAAGCCAATAAAAATGCTCTAAGTCAACAAGACAAAAACCACCTACATACCTCTAAATTAATTTCAATTCAAGAAAATAGTTCCTATAATTTCAATTTGGAAACTCGTATAAAGGATATGTGGTCTGATTGAGATAAACTCCGGCCTCCAAAATGGAGGTCTATAGTTCGAAATCCATACAATGTTTGCTGTATATGAGAGAGAGAGAGAGAGAGAGAAGCGTATATTTATTCATTTGCAGTATTTGTCAAATCCTGACATAACAATCCCAGAAATTTCCTATACAGAGAAGTTCTTCTCATTTCCACGAAAACGAAATTCCTCCCTCATATTTACAAAGTCAAAAGAACCCCCAAAACTAATTAATAACAGTTACAATAATAAGAGACTGCCAACCTAAAAAAAAAAAAAATACTACCAGAGCCCCTTGTAGAATCCAAATTACCTCAGAAACCCAAGCAGCATAATTGTATGTAACCTATTTGATTGCATAGGAACGGGTGCATACAGAGTGGAGTGCCTCCGTGAATAAGGCAGAAAAACTGGTTAATGCCTGAAAAACGCCTGGCAAGCCCGTCTGAAGATTATTTAGTGTCATCGCTCTCGTCACCTCTACCGCCTTGGAATGCCTCACCATCTCTTCTTCCACCCGTCTTTTGCTGGCTGCAAGCTCGGATTTCTTCTCGGCGAGTGGGTCCCGGGCATCCAATACTTGCCCATTGTCAAGCCCAGGATCAGGAACACCAATACCTACCATGGAGTATGAATGGTAGAACTTCTTTTCTATGTTTCTAAGAGATGATGCCTTTTTCTCAAGCTCCTTTGATGCAGTTTCAGTACGTTTTTTTATCTTGAGCTCTTCAGTTTGTTTTACAGTTATCACATGAACGACGTTGATAAAGCTCTTGATAGCTTCAGAAGCAACTGTGTCCGGAACACGATCAAGGGCAAGTTTCCACTCATCACAGAAGGCATATACATCAGAGGTTTCCCTGTTGCCATTGAAGTTGTCGTTGTTGACCGGTAAAAGGGTGAGCTTGAACCAACCATGGAGGGATCGAATAAAGTCCCTTTGAAACCTTATAAGGCTGCAGAAACTGGAGTGCCAGGCAGAGACAGCCGATTCAAGGTCACGAGTTGCCTGACGGTGTAATTCAGAGGTTGAATCACCCTTGGTTGACAGGTTCACGAGGCCCCGAACTTGTTGCACAATGTTGTTCTGAACTTCATGGTACTGGTTCATTGATCTCCACATGTACATGAACCTGCACACAGTATTACACGAGCATCACATTCATTCTTTTCCTTTAGGTGTCCCAACCAGCATGACCTGAGACTCTTCAGTCATTTGCACCAAAGATAATTCTAAAAGAAATACACAATTAATAGCCAAACAACATTGCTCCAACCAAAAATTATCTCGCAATCATCATGCTATTTACAGCGGTCCTATGCTTTATCTTAATGCCACCATCTCAGCCCACTAAACAGTTTGGAATAATGATGAGAATTTTTTTATTATAAGTACTTGAAGATTTTATTTAAAAAACTAAAAGGCATAGCCTAAGTACACAATTAGTATAAGGGGAATGCTTGAACAGAAATGGGAAAGGAGACAAGAAAATCATAGAAACTGAGCCCATTACAATTTATAGAAGCTACCCAAAGGAACAAAGTACTAAAAAAGAAAGTTTTCAACTATTAATCAATGTCGACCAACCAGTCCATTCATCTAGAAACAGACAAATGTGTGCCATAAGAGAGTGAAGTCTGACATACCTACTTCCACTCATCAATTACGTTTGGCCCCAAAAGGGCTTGCAGCTGAAAGAAAACAAAATTGTTGAAAAGGTGGAGTTGGGGCCACCGTCAAATTTTAAGAGGCAGCCCAGCAATTGAATGGTCCAGTACAATAAAGCAAAAGTAGTCACAGAGGAGATAAGCAAGTGGCACAGGGGAGCAGTGGTTCATAATGCTTCAACTACCAAGTACCAAAGTCAAGATTCAGACCCTCGATATGGAAGGTGCACTCTCAATCATCATAGACCATGAGCAATAGCAAAATGCGAAACTAAGCCATACTTCCTTGACATTGTCAATGCAAACTTGACATGATTTTAGACTACACTATATAGGTATACAGTGCCAAAAATCTGTCAGTTTGAGAAGTGAAAAACCGTAGGTTCAATTTTGTATCTAAGATTACACTAAATATTTTGAAAGTCCAACAATTTTATTTGGCTAAATTTTACACTCAGAAACCCAATTGAGCCACATAATCCATATTTAGAACTAATTAAACCTTTGTTAACAAAAATACTCTTTTACTTCAGAACTTGAACATCATTCTCAAACAATTTTATGCGATTATCTTGATTGTGTTACTGCAAGCATTAAGAGTGATCTTAGTGTCACATGACAATTACATTTTGACATAACAGTTTATATGCGCATAATCAGATAAGTCTATGCACAGAAATAAACCCACTAAAACAAATGAAAAGAAAAGACTCACCCGTGACAGAGTTCAACAAGCTGGGGAACAAGATCAGAGTCTCTAAGACCGATGATGGCACTTGAGGTGGTAGAGACAGCCTGAGATGTGACAATAATCAGTGACTGCAGCCTCTTTATTGAAGTCTTGGTCTTGTCTAGCTTGGTTTCAGCCTCCCCTTTGTATTCCTGACTCTGCAGAGCGGACAACTTCTTTTCATGTTCAATTTTCGCGCCTTCTCTAGCCTAAGAATCCACAGATAGAATTGTTGCCTCCATCAGCACTCAATAATTTCGAAACCACATGTTTTCAACATAAATAGATTGCAACAGAAAAATAGTCATCCATCCTTCAACTAGCCTCTAGCCTCCCCCTTTAAATGCAACATGTAACACCTTGTGCAAATTTTGACCCCCCATGCTCCCAGCTTTTGCTCATTTAGAAACTACTAGCTATTCATGGTTGAAACTCTGGGGAGCATAAGCTTTTTGTAGAAGATAAAAATGTAATACACAACAAAGTTGAGGATTTTTTATTACAAAACCCCATTGTGCAACTTTTTTGTGACTAGACGGTCTTTGGCTAACAAGTGTTCGTCCAAAAAACATAAAACTCATCCATGCAGTCTAGTAGCACCTAAAGTTTATCAGGCGACTTATGATTCTTCTGTTCATCGTCTTTATACTATTATTCTCTTAATATTTTTTGACGTGATATTAAATGATTGGTAGATAAAATGAAACATCTAATTATTTAATACTATATCATGTGTGGGTGAGAGGATGATAGTAAAAAAATGATTAGGGGCATTATTATCGAGTAAAAAAAAAAATAGGGACATCATGGTGAAGGGCATTACTGTCATTAAGAGCAAAAAGAAAAGGCGGAATAATTTAGAGAATTCTCACCTAATAAGGGTATTATTGTCAATTTACATATCATACTCACGAAAAAGATAAATTTTTAAAAGAAATCTCGTCAAAATTTAAGGAGAAATTTAAGATTTACTACACATCATTCCACACATTATATATATTTTTATTTTTATTTTTGTTTACTTTTCTTAAACTAATTAATTTTTTCAAGTAAAAAAATAAAAAATTATGTATAATGTGAGGTTGATGTGAATAATTTTTTAAAGAAATTTATTTACCTTAACTTCTTCGTAGAGCTTCTTCTCCCAAGCCAAGAGCCGCTCTAATGTGGAACAGAGGCTCTTTGGACCGCCCGGTTCATCGAGCGACTCGGCGTCAAGCCGGTACTTAACAGCCAGTGGCGGTTTTGAGGTCCAGCTCGAGCTCAAGTTACTCAACACACCATTTGAATGGTACACTGTCTCTGCAAATTTATTTGTCAAAATCCGTTAATTTGGAATCTTAATTCCCTGTTTGGATGCTACTGAGAAAATGCAGGAAAATGATTTTCCTTAATTTGTGATTACTCTCCAATTATCCCAAAATTCAGTCGATGATCCACCAAACAACTACTTCAAAAGAATATGAGTAAGAATTAAATATAAGGGAAAATCTCTCACTCTTGAGCTGCCTGAAGCTCCGATCGAATTGAGCCCTGCCAATCTCGAGCACCACCGAGACCTGCTCGCCGGCCGTGGCGGCCTTTTCGAAATTCTCCTTTATGGCCTCCACAATCTCCTTTAAATCCTTGTGCCTCACCACTATCTTCCTGTTGTCCGACGAGATCTCCCCGGTCCGATAGCTTCCTGCCGACGATCCCGCATCCTCCGACTTCGTCTTCGTCGAGTAGTTCCGCGGTGGCTCAGGAGCCGCCACCGATGATGCCCCGCCGAAGTTCGAGCGAGTGCCGATCTCGGATCTCGAATACCCGTCGCCTTCACCCGCCAGTTCTTCTTCTTCCGACGAGCTGGTGGTGCTGTAACGATCTTCCCATTCGCTACATTGCACCTCCTCTCGCTCTCGCATCCGCTCCGCCTCTGTGGCCGTCTCTGTCTCCTCCTCCTCCCTATATTTTTTGTCGAAGAAGTCGTACTCCGATTTCTCTATTCCTTCTTCTTCGTCGTCGTCGACGTCCAAATGGTGTTGCTGCGGATGGTCGATTCTTCCATTGTGGAACTGGGTACTCCGTTGGTTGAAGAATTCGGAGTCGGGAGGGGAAGGAGGGTAGAAGTTCTCCCAGTTCCAGACAGAGGAGGAAGCTTGGGACGGGGTTCTGGAGTAGGTGGAATTGGCCTGGTAACCGGTGGGAAAAAAATCGCTTCGTGGGGAGGAACTAGAAAAGCTCGACTCGGAGAGGATGTGAGGGAGTCTCGGTTTTGGTTTGGGTTTGGGTTTTGGATTTGTCAACGACGTCGTTCGGCGAGGAGTGGTGGTGGAGTGAGAGAGAGTGTGAGGGGGAAGCTTGGAGCTGGGGATACTGGGAGACAATGGAGGAGGTTGCGGTGGTACTTGATGGAAAGCAGGGGAAGGAGGGGAAGGGGAGGGGACAAGTGGAGGGACGGGGTTTGGTGGGTGGAGGAAGACGGCGGGGGTTTGGTCAGAGACGGAGAGGGGTTCACCTTCGGCGAAGGAGTAGAGGGCCGAGCCGGTGAGTCGTAGGGAGCGGACGTAGTCGGCGTGGGCCGAGGCCAGGTAGTGTCGAGCGTAAACAGCCTCTTTCATAAGGCGTCGACGCTCCTTGCACCGCCGCACCGTGTCCTCGTTGTCCAGCTTCGACGTCGCGCAACCCATTCTATATATAAATGTCTCTCCCTCACTCTCTCTCTCTCTCTCTATATATATAGCGTAGACATGTCCAATACAAAAAACGAACTACAGGTGTGACCGCTGAAAGTGGTGGTATTCAATTAACGAGTGACGAGAGAGAGCCAGGAAGGAATGTGTTATGGTTGGACTCTCTGGTCTACTGTGGATAGTGGAGACCTTTTTCTTTTTCGGAGACTTCCATTTTTTCTTTTTCTTTTTTTAGATTTTACTGTGTGTGAACTCACCGAATCCATCATTTGGGAACGGTGGGAAATTAGTCTAATCTAATGATGGGTTGTTTAGTGGGTAAATTTTTTATTTATTTAACGTTGGAACGAGGGTGATAAGATGCGTTTGTTTAGATTTATTTTTAAAATGTTGGGGGTTTATTTATTTAATATATTTTTTGGTTTTTCTTGTGCTTTGCTTTGGGTTTGAAGGGCTAGATGATGATGTTCCTACCAAATTGTGTGCGTGGGCCTATTGATTTGATTATTGAGTAAAGTGCACAATGGAATGTAATTTTATTTTGGCATCATGTTGATTATTGAGTAAATTGGTGTAAGTTGTCAATCCTGATGAATCAGATCTCAAAGTTGTTTTATATATAGTTTATGGGTTGCGTTATAAAATAGTTTGTATAAAATTATTTGTGTAATTTTAGGATGCATAAATTTCGTACAAACATTTTAAAAAAAAAATTTGAGATTAAATTATTTTTATATTTAGCATTACTCGTTAAATAGTGACAGAATTGAGTTTTATTTATTTATTTTAGGTTGCGTTTGGATAGTGATGTATTATGAGGTATTCTGTGAATAGTAGTAAAAAAATAATAAAAAAAAATAGGTGAAAAGTAATAATAAAATAATGAATAGTAGTGAGGTATTCTCTTAGTGGTTGATTTTATCCAAGGCACTTATCAACAAACTATTTTGGCAAATTAGTGGAGTCAAGAACCAACTTCAAATCAAACCTATATGCAGTATAAAATGGTCACTCTTGAGGTCTTAACACCTCCTGCAATCTAAATATAATGGTTTTTTTAAAAAACATTTTACTTATAAAAAATATTTATATATTTATTTTAGTTATTTTTCTTAGAGTAAATAAGGATTACAGAATATCAAAAACACATAATATCAAACCAAGTTTCCAACCCTGAACGCTCTTTTCATTTTTCCTTTTCATGTCTAATAAATGGTAGCCATTGTACAAAGGGGAAGCGAAAAGCATACAAAGGCAAGATGCCCAACAGATATTCCCTCAATAAGTGGATCCTTTTAGAGAAAAAGGCAAATGAGAAAAAAAAAAAGAGTGTGGGAGAGGTGAAAGGCATTGATTGAAATCGGTGAAAGGGGTATATATTTTATTTTCCTTTTGGGCCCAAGCTTTCCATTCCAAACCCCTCTCTTTCGGATAATTTTACATACAATCGTTAAGTGCGTAAACGTCGCGTAATCGCTTTAAAAAAAAGTATGATTCATTATTAAAAAATTAATTTTTTTCATGTGAATCTCAACACGACTCGCTCCCTTTATGTAGCAAACGAAAAAACCATCAATACATTCTTGGATGTGATTCTTCTTCACAAAAAATGACCAATTAAGGTTCAAGCAATGTGTTAAACAAAGCATAGCATCAATTCAGCTCATTCCATGGAAAACCAAAGGGCAGATGCCTTATCCTAGTGCGGCTAGCAGTACCCCCCAAACAAAATCCCTTATAAACAATATAATAGAGCAATGCGACAAACATACCTCAGATGGCACCATGAACAAGTACAATTCACTCTCACAAGGTTTTCCAATACTAGAAGAGGAATATAGAAGTGGCAGAGCCCAACATCTGCCACTCTGAAGTCTGAATACAGTAAACAAAAGCTTCGGTTCCCTGAAAGCTGCAACAAATAAGTTAACTTTTTCCTTAAAATTTGGGTTTTACAAGCATCCAATCCAAGCAGACACTTGGGCTGATAAGTTAACTGTTACAGTGATGTATGTAACTGAGGGGCGGTAATCCAAAGAAAATGATGTAATGGAACTGTTATTTTCTGAAAAGTTGGCAAGACAGTGGGCAATTTTCATAGGTATAGTACTAACAAATCTAGGTTGGTCCATTATTTCACATTAGACTATGAAATCGTCCAATTATTTTGTGATGAACTTTTTATTTGCAGTGGGTCCAATTTACCTCGGGATACATTGGAGGCTGGGCCATTGTTAAAATCAAAATTAAATCAACTTATATAATCACTATAATATTTTCAAATTTTCACATAAAATATAATAAACAATTCAACTTTTTCAAATCTAAAAAAAAAAATTATATTAAAAAATTATATTATAACAATATTTTATTTAATTTTCAATAAAACATCTCATCTGAACTACGTAATCAAATGAGACATTAATGTATCAAGAATCATGGCTAATTTGGCATTAGATGATCATATGAGAAGCTTCAAAAGAAGTCCAAATTGACAATTATCTCAACCAATCAATCCCATTTCTAAAAAATTAAACCTATCGTTGGTGTCTTTATATTGTTCCAAAGAGTAATGATTCTTTTTATAATTCTATTAATGGCAGGAGGGCACAAAACTTAACCTAGAACAACTTCATTAAACACCCCCCCCCCCCCCCCGCCCAAAAAAAAAAAAAAAAAATCCCATGCCAAATTACCAATTCCTTTCTTTTCTTGGTATTTATATTTAGGGCTTGTTTGGAAATAAATCTAATTTCAAAATTCTCATCTCATCTCATTCTATCTCATTTTCAAACATAATTTAAATATAAAATTTTTAAATTAATTATTATAACTTTTTCAATCTAATCATTACAATTTTTTCAAACTTTCAAATAAAAAATAAAAAATAAAAAACAATTCAACTTTTTTAAATCTCCAAACAAAAATAATATTATAAAACTATATTCTAACAATATTTTAATTTTATAATATTTTTTATTTAATTTTTTTCTTTCTTTTTTAAAAACTTAAAAAATATTTAATTCAACTATCTCATTACTATTTACAAACTATCTTATTATTACTCATTAAATTTTAATCTCATCCTACTCTCAGACGAGACCGATCCTTAGAAATAACAAATGGCCTTTTTTTCCCCTTTTCCAGGGAAGAGCGCAACCTTTCGTGTCAAGAAGGGAAAAAGAAAGCATATTCCCGAAGGAAGTACAGAGGTAAAAATAATTCTAAACTCTCAACCTTTGTGTGCTTCTTAGTTCTTACCCCAATCTGAACACTCAAATTTTTCTTACCCTATCCTATGCACTTTCTACACCTAGGCCAACACATCTGAGTGGAATGCGAGTCTTCTTTACTCAGGATAGTACGATTTTGGTCCAATTGGCGTTTAGGTCTTGCTTGGATTTAAAATTTATCTCATTTCATCTCTTATTATTTAATTTAATTATTATATATTTTTTTAAATTTTTAAATAAAATATAATAAATAATTTAATTTTTTAAAATTTTAAAATATTATTTAAGAATATTTTTTTAACTCTTAAATTCTCATCTCAATTCTACTATCTATTCAGTGAAAAAACTCCAAAAACGGAAATAGCGAGTAAACTGACAAGATGAAAAGTGACACTATCAAGTTGCAAAGAAACAACCATGCAAGTTATATTTCTACTTCTCCACATGGCCCAGGCCCCCACAAAGCCAATAAATTGAGACATATTTTGGTGCTGTGTGGAGCCCACCACGTTTTCCCTGCAAAACAGCTTGCAGAGAAGACTTCAAAAAGCACAAGAAAAGAAGCACAAACAGGAGATAGCATGACAAGAAAATGGATCTCTTTTCTATCTCTCCGTTTGCACGTTGAGATAAGTTCGAGATTTTTATAAATAGTAACGAATTAAAATTTTTATAAATAATAATAAGTTGAGATGATGAAATGAATTTTGTGAAACTCATTTTAAATTAATTTAGATGTATTTAAATATTAAAATAAGTTTAGATATATTTAAGAGAAGTTGAAAACTGTTGTAACTCTCACCTATAAAAATGTTTTAAGTTGAAAAAAATTGTGAGTCTCACGTATAAGAGGTTTTGAGTTTAAATGAGTTTAATGATTTGAGAATTAGGTATTTAGATATTAGATTCGGTTTAAAATTAGACTGAATTGAGTTGAATATAAGTTTGGCCAAACGGTGCCTAAGTCGAACAAAACAAAAACGCATTGATCATCTTTCTGGAGCCTTCAGTGTTTAGACGAACTACCAGTTGAGAGAGATCCTCCTTTACCTGACAAACTCCAACTTGGTGACTGCACGTGCCAATCGCAAGTGCTTCATTGATACTATATTACTATTATTTAACGAAATTTGCCAATAAAAATATGTTTTATCTCCGGGCCATCACGGGGGAGCTGGTGAGGGCTTAAGCACGTGCTGCTGTTCTTTTGGAAAACCAAAATCCCCAAAAAGACCCTGAGATAAAGCGTCTAGCCTTACGTACCAACATATAGGAGTCAGGACAACATATCGTAGAATAATATTATAAAATAAGAATTTTTTTTGTAAAATAATGTTATTTTTATAAGATGTTTTACAAAAATACCTCTTATATTGTGTAAAGTGTTGTAAAAAATATCGTGTGTAAATCATTTTCATATATCTTGCCATGTATATAGCCAACGAGAAAAACATAATGATCAAGCTACATCACCATCACAAAACAATCAGGACCATCCTCTAGCAAGCAGGGTGTTCACTAAATTCAGAGATCGATCCTTGATTGAACGTTTCTGATAATACGTTACATGCAGTAATATGGTTCAAAAACTATCATGGACATTTAATAATAAACGGGATGCAATTTTTTCCACCAATATTTGTTTTTATAAAAAATATAATTAATATAAATTAACAAATATCACATTTCAGAATGCATGACCGTGAGAGCAAATAGACATGAAGTTGAAGGAAAATCACATGGCTGAAGATGGATAGCATTAAGATATAAAATAAATAATAAAATTTATATATTCTCCTCAATTTAATTCTTTGAGACAAGTTTAACTCCTACTATGGCCTCGTCTTCCGCTTTTTTGTTGCTCCTTTTTCAGTCCCAAACCTTGCTCCTGTGATCTCTATCAAGCTTGAAAGCTCAAATTATCTTCTTTGGATTTCTCAATTTCTTTTGATTTTTCGTAGCCTTGATCTGATCAGCATTGTTGATGGTACCGATCCTTGCCTTCAGAAATATCAACTTGATTCTAAAGGAAATGCCACTACTACAATAAGTCCAGATTTTGTTCTTTGGCAAAAGAAATATCAGTATCTCTTGTCTCTTGTATAGTTGTATTGCTTAAATGCACACTTTCTGATGCAGTTCTCTCCTTCATGTATGGTCTAAATATCACCCAACACTAATACATAGCCCAGGTTTATCAATAATCTCGGACCCAACAGTCCGCGGGAAAAATGGGTTGTCAACTTGTCACTGCTCCAACCCAGAACCTGATATGTGAGGGGGAGATTATTAGAGTTGTTCCACATTGATTGTGGAATGGGCTGGTGATCAATTTATAAGTGTGAGAGAAAACCTCACCTCTTGAGCTAGCTTTTGGAGTCGAGAGAGGCACACAACCACCCAACACAATTATCGAGGTTGTCCCACATCGATTGTGAGGGACCGGTGGTCAGTTTATAACTATGAGGAAAAACCTCACCTCTTGATCTAGCTTTTGGGACTGAGAGAGGCACACGACCACCGAACTCAATTATTGGGGTTGTCCCACATCGGTTGTGGAAGGGGCAGATGGTCAGTTTATAAGTGAGGAAAAATCTCACATCTTGAGCTAGCTTTTGAGGTTGAGAAAGATCCATGACCACCCAAGATTGGCACCAGGGCAGAGCTATTGAGTTTGAATCCTGACTCTACACTCTACCATATTTAATTAAATATTCCACGTGTGGGCTTTGACTCATTCATTGAGGGGGAGTCTGGCCCACACGTGAGGAGGAATGTTAAGATATGAAATAAATAATAAAATCTACATCTTTCTATCAATTTAAACTTTTGGCACAAGTAATAATTTTATAGAAAGCCAGATCGTAAAAAATGCCCAACCAGGTTTTAGGCTGCGTTTGGTTCCCAAACTTACCTAAGTTCAGCTGAATTTAGTTTTAACTTTAAGATGAATCTAATATCCAAACACCCAATTCTCAAATTACTAAACTCATCCCAACTCAAAACCTTCTTACACGTAGGACCCACAATCTTTTTCAATTTAAAACATCTTTATACGTGAGATCCACAACCTTTTTCAATTTTTCATAAAAAGTACTAAACTCATCTTAACATCTAAACACACTTTAAATTCAGTTTAGATGGCCCCACATAACTTCATCCACTACTTAACTTATTACTATTCATAAAGAATTCAACTCAGTTCACCTCAGCATCTAAATGTAACCTTAGAGTCTGTTAAAGCCGTACCATGATACTGTTGATTGCGTAAGCAAGACAGTAGTGCTCCTGAAAATCAGAAATTGAAACAATAACAGAAAATAACAAAACTAAGGCCTCGTTTGTAGGCAGTATGGGTCTCTCAGCCAACTGTATTAAGCAGATTGCTAACCTCCCCACAGCAGTGAGCTAGCGCTCCAACAACTGAACTGTTGGGTACTACCAAGCCTACACATCTGGACCACAGGAGAGAGGGAGGACCAATTGTATTTGGACCAGGCCTACCCACTTCATTCAGCTGCTACGGACAAAGAATCTAAGCCCTCGTCTTTTTCTTTTATAACAAAATTAGGTTGACTTGCCTGCATCATGTGCCACTCCTCAAATTCATCTAGCAAATCCAGCCGTTCAATCCTAATCAACAAACGTCACAGATGAACCTCTTTCAAGGAAGTTTTAGAAAGTATAGAAAAAAGAAGACAGAGAAAGAAAGAGGGAAAGAAGTACCCTTTACATCCTACTAGAAACAAAAAACTTTAGAACGTCATAAAGAAGATGTGATTCAATTATCTAAAAAACATAGGATATTGGTACAACAATAAAAAAATTTAAGATCAAAGGAATCAGGGTATAGCTAAAATCAGGGAAAAAAAAGTTCCTGACAGCATGAGGCAGAGATTCTCCTTTTCAAAAAGGTCCTAAGGGCAGGAAGCATAGATACTTCTACCTTTCAGAGAGAAAAAGATAAAACATATAATATGAGGTTATTACATGTGAAAAAAACATATAATACAAGATTCTTGCATGTATTGATGATCTTCGAATATTGGCACAAAACTGGAACATTGGCATGCACAACTTTCATTGTGAAGAGACACATGACAAAGAATTAACATCAAGTTGGTTAGTTGAAGTAGGATAAGTTGGATTGCAACAACAAAGGAAGATCCGCAGAAGTGAAATTTCTGTAAAACTCTCACTTGCAAAACTCTATCATGTCGAAAACCAGTTACAAAACAAGCAACAGGACAAATACTGAGGTGCAAAGATGGAAAATATAATACTTGGATGTTTACATATGAAGTCTGTATGAGATGTTGGGGGAAAAAATGAGAAACTGTATGTGAACATATTTTTCATAATATTTTAAGCAACCATATGATACTATGATCATGGATGGCAATCAGAAGAAGGCAGGAGTGCCAAGAAAAAATTGGCAACCTAAAGTCAAAGAAAAGGAATGAGTAGAAAATGTTTTTGCAGTCCAGACAACTATAGCCTGGGTTGAATCTGGATCTAGGTTTATTAAAACGCATTCTTACTAAATTTTTACTGTGTTTTATGAAAAATTGGGCAGTTCATGTCTACTAGCATTTTTCTATTATCTTCTTCTGTTTTGCTCATGTAATGATCGAAGCTCCATCATTATTTACCAATGGTGAGAACCATCGTGCCATGGAGGTTTATGTTATATTCTCTGTTCTGTCTTCGAGGGTTCCTCCACATTATGGGGCTTGATGAAATCAGCTTATCTGCATCATACCTGGGATCCATACAAGCCACAGCTATGATATCAACTAATTTTTGTATATCACGCAGATCAATGGGGAGTAGCTTGTAGACTAAGCCCTTCTCCTTTCTCTGCAAAGCAAGATATGAACACTAGTTTTAGCCGAACAATTTAAATGCCCAATTGTATGTGTGGCCAACAAACTTTAAAGAGCTTAAGTTACAGATGCATTTGTAGGCGTAACTATAGAAGAAAATCATAAAATAGAATCGGCAATTCATTTCCAACAAGTGTATGATTGATTGAAAAACCCCTGCAGTTCACTGCAGTGCCGCTTGTATCGCACAAAGCCAAGAAGGTGATGACCTTTTAAAAATGGCACAATCTGTGCCTTCCAAAGTAAATAATTATCAATCGGAAGTTTGACTGTGATAAATTGAGAATGAATGATAGAAGTAGTGACAGTGGGAGAGGAATCGGGAGTTGCCATGGGAAGAAGATGAGAGAAAAACTGGGAGAGAAAAAAATAAAAATAAATGGACGTGGGTCCTTCTAACCTGGGCTCTGATACCATACTGAAGAGAGAAATGATGCAGAGCATCAGTTGTTTGTAAAAAGGCCTTAGAGAGAAAGTGACAGTGAATGTATGACTGCATATTTTCATATCTCTCAATGTACTGCAGATTACAATATATAGGCATTTCAGCCATAACAGAATTCCTACAAATACAATGCCAGCACACACTTTCTATTACAACAATAAATTTCTAGATGATTCAATTTTGTTCTCTTGAAATATTCTCTCATTCTTCTAGAGTATTCTCTGAAGTCTGTAACCGCACGGCAGGTATTGCTGCTGCCTTAACAGGCACCAATACATAACAAACCAAATGGGAAGTCCAATGGCATACGCAGATTCGGTCAGCTAATATGGGAAAAGTGCAAAATGAGTGAACACAAATCTAGTTTCCAGCCAAGATCAAACGAACTCATGACCACCGTTTTGGGGTCTTTGGTAGCTAATGTATCGCAAAGAGGTAAATTAAATTTCCATCGCTGAATTTCAGTCACATTTATGATTTTGTGAGAGGCCAGAGGCCCAGAAGTCAATCTGTTTCCGGTACAAACTCAGTTTCACAGTCGCAATTAATGAGTGGCAAATGACTTTATTTGATAATATATTTAGTAATCTCGTGGAAAACTGCTACTCTGAAATTCATTTACAGTAGCTGACCATTGCTTACTATTGTATTGAAGAATGAAGTTTAAGTAATCTTTCCATCTTGCTTTAATGTTATAAGACCAAAAACAATATATGGCAATCAAACAAATACTTCAGAAAATAGAATATACACTTGTTTTCACGTTTTCCTTGTCACTTTTTATATTTATATTTGGGTGTTCTCTGGTATACGTCCAGTTTACATAGGCTATTCCTTTTGCCCTTTGCAATAAAATCTTCCATTACTCATAAAAAAAGTATGTACGCTGCACACCATAATTAAGTACAGAAGAGTATATTAGAGGTTAGTTGCCTGTCAGATGACCAGAATGGCATAAGCACTCCTAAAGTACAGAGGCCAGTGACAAATATTCTTCAATAACTATCGTTGCAATAATCAAGATCACTTTTTTGATAAGTAACAATAAAGAAGATAATAATAATAATAATTATATAGTCCATAGTAACCACATTTTCAGGTAAATATATTGCAATCTACCATGAACATCAGCAAACATTTCTCGTAATTACTCAACTCAATTCCTGAAATCACAATAAACCATATCTTACACTTAATTGACACATTTGCCTCCCCACCCCACCTCTTCTTTTTCTCTTCTCGAAAGGAAAACGATCTATATGGCAATATGTCAAGCACAGATGTTAAGGTGCCATTTCCTGCAATTTTCTCCCCTTTTTTACCATGTCATTACCATATGTTATACATAACAATAAAAGAAATGGGCAATTATGAGATTTCAAAACAGATAAAACCCATTAAGCGAAAATTCAATCAAGAATCCACAGGGCTACCTCTTGAGAGTGATGCTGCTCCACTAACTTTGTCTCTCAACTGACTATAACTTTCAATAAGTTCCACCCTTTTACTGGTTACCTAACAATCAAAGACCACAGAACCACTTATCCAAAGAGGACCATACAACATTCTTGCATGATATAAATAAATTTAGTGAAATACATCAAGCTGTAGGCAACTGTCATTACCTTTTTAGACAGATGGCTAACTATCAACTGAAGTAAAAGAAGATTGGATCTTGCTGGAATGGATTGGTTAACATAAGCTTCTTCCCTGTGCTATACATTTAAAAACCAAACCAAAAAACTAAGCTAGTCTATTGCTACCAAACTCGTGGTATAATAATTAATTTGTTAAATTTGCACCTCTTTGAAATCCAGTTCCACATATAGAGATGGTACTTTCCTCTCATCCTGCCACCAAAAAAAAACCCAATCATACCTCAGACATTAACCTTTAGAGGGGGGAAAGTATCACTTGCCTGAAACTAACTTACAGCACAACAATTTACAAAATGTCATTAGATTTCACATCTATTTAAAGCATATAACAAGCAAATCGTAAGAGATAAAACATGTGGGATGCTGGGAAATGAATGCAACCCTTAATTTCATAATGTGCAAAACTTATCATGAGATCACAAAGAAACTCAGGAACCTGCAACTGAAAAAATGTCGTATCAAAGCCAGCTCTAAGTGACAATATCTGTTTCATTGTGCGAGTTTTTCCATCCGTATTTCTTTCACAATCAAGAAACTGATAGAGAAGCTTCCGGAGAGCAGCCCAACGGGCAAAGTAACCTTAAAACGTACAAAACCAAAATAAAAAATATTCACTGAATTACTAACAATAGCAAAAGAACGACCATCATGCCAAAATTGTATACTGCATGCTGTTGCAGGCTTGCAGCAAATCATACCACCGTTAATAAACGGAGATCTCCTCACAGGCCTTCTTACAAATAAATGGATGTTGTCATCTTTCATGCACCCTTTTTGACACTTTTAGCAATATGGTTAACCGTTGGTAGTATTCTCTAGAGCAACATCATAGAACAATTCCGATTTATTAAAAATTCTAAAATCATAAAATTCGATATATACTCCAACAACACGCATGTACTATGTAGACACGTACGTATCAAATCAAGATTCGTTAGATTTACCAGAGTAACCAATTCTTAAATCCTTGCCATTATTTTCAACTAAAATGCTAAGATCTTGTAACACACAACATAATGAGTCAATAGAATCAAAATTCACAGCCATTTCATAATAGAACAGTGCTTGAGTCTAAAGTCATTGTTACTAATTTCCAGCATATTTCAAGCCCAAGCAAGCTATAAATCAGAATAGTACTAAGTAACACGTGCAACTAATGCGCCGTTTGGTTGGTGAACAATTTAAGAAAGACAAAAAGGAAACGTATCAAAATTCTGTTTTCCTCTAGATTTTCCCATTTGTCCTCGCGTTTTCTCGGGAAACAATCAGAAAGTGTAGGGAAAAAATCAAATAAACAGTATCACTAGAACAAATACCTTTGAGGTGAACATGAACATGTTCAGAAATAAATGAGAGGAAAAAACGCGATTGTGAGATAATAAGGTGTGAAATGAAGCTTACAACCCGAGAGAAGTAGATAGAATAGGGAGGAGAAGATGAAGGTTACAGGCCGTCGCTTCGTTGTTTGTGGCCTGAACTGCTGCTCTGTTGCTGTGGCCAGAATCAGTACTGCTTCGCCATTTCTCCGTTTTCTTTATTTTCTCATATATATTATCTAGTCCGTTTTCTGTTTTGACTAATCCTATTTATTGCGTATCAATTTTCTAAATTTCGTATGAATTAATATTAAACCATTCCGAGAAAAAACCATGATGATTAAAATAATAGTAAATAGTATTTTGTTTTTTAATTCAACTCGATTAATTTTTTAAACGAGTTTCTGTTGAATATAAAATTATATTTAATTATTAAATAATACAATTCGTATAAAATTTAATTCAACTGATATAAATTCAAATATTTATTATTTTATATAATTATCTAATCTATATATAGCCCCGATATAAGAACCGCTCGTGTAAATTCATACAATTATTTTTAAAAAAATTAAAATTATAATAATATCCTTTTTAAAATGATTTTTTTTTCTTTTTATCTTCATTCATCAATAGAACTACACACGCAATCCTTCATTCAAAATTACAAATATAATTTCTCTTGATTTTATGATGAGACTATTTTAAATATGTAAAGCAATAATAGGAAGTCATGTCTTTTATGTCTTCCGTGTTTTTTAATCTTGTAAATATTGTCATATCTACTCTATTATAATAAGTGGCTATCTAACTATAAATAGTAATTTTTGTTATTTTTTCATTAACTTTTGTTGTTTTTTGGTTAAGTCATGTTTTATCAAAAGGCCCTTAAAATCCTTAATCATTTGACGTGTAGCACCCTTATAGAATTTAATGAAGGATTATATTTTACCAAAAGCTTATTAAGACTCTTGACCATTTGACGTGTAACTCCCTTATAAAATTTAATGAAAGATCATGTTTTACCAAAAGACCATTGATAGAATATAATTATTATTAATATTAACATTGAATATTATTAATTTGATTAGAATATAACTATTATTAATATTTTAATTAGTAAGTAGAATTATAAAATGTGATAAAATTAAAAAAATTATTAAATTAATAATATTTTATTATTATATAGAGAGTAAATAGATAATCTACTATGGATGCAGACCAATGCTCATACTTTGCTGAAGTTTAGATTTTTTTTAATCTTAATTTTTTGTCTTCTTTTAACCTTGTATTTTCTTTTCCCAGATAAATAAGCTATTGACATTTTCACTTTTTTCTATTTAAATCATTATATTAGGTGCACCTTGGGGCTAATGCACTCGGGGCCATTTATGTGTATATATATATATATATGTATGTATGTATGTATGTATGTATGGTATATTTCTTTTTGTGTTAATGTGATGGTATATATAAATATTTACAAAAATTCAAACTTTGTTTGTTAAATTTTTTAAATGATGTTACAAGATATAATATAAATATTATATTTTGTTAAGAAAAGTGTTGGGTCTACATATAAATTTACAAGCCAAAACTTTTAAATTGACATAATTTTATGTGATATATCAAATTTATTTTACAATAAAAATAGTTTTATAATTTGATATATCACGATAAGTTTTGACCATTCACTATTCATTTGAACTTATTGGTTTACATCCCAATTAGATCTAGAGGGAAATTAAAAAAATTTATCGCAATATATTTTTTAATTATTTTTTGGACTAAGTATTTCTTAAAAGTAAAGCCAATTGGTCCCTATAACTATGAACTTAAGCACCTTTGCAAGTTACAGCTGATGCCTTACAATTAACTATTGCTTTGTGTTTGGAAGGAAAATCCACCTCCCCTCTATATCTTGACAAAAAGCATAAACAAAGAAGATTGAGAAGTGGCCTAGCTCAAATTACCCAAGAAATGGCCACCAAGACCACCCATTTTGGTGGCCAACATGTGCCAGGTTTTTTTAATAAAAAAAAATACACCTAATTTAAGTTATACAATTTTTTTTTGAGTAATAATACTCTTCATCTCAATTATTATTACTCCCGACGTACTTAAAATAGTGTCTTCTATCAACCACTTAAGTCTCGTTTGAATTTAAAATTCATCTCAACTCATCATCTCAACTTTATCAAATTTCTACATAAAATATAATAAATAATTTAATTTTTCAAATTTCAAAACAATTTTATCAAATTCATACACAAAATATAATATATAATTTAACTTTTATTCTACTATTCGCAAACCATCTATGAATCCAAATGACTTCTTAAACAATACTCATTTAAAATAGATTATATCACAAAATATGATTGAAGAGGATAAGAATTAGAAAAAAAAATATTACTCATATTCTTTAGAATGTTTATTTATTTTTGTGAATTTCTTTTAGTTCTTGACATTTTTTGGATTTAAAATTTAATATTATTATTCTTAAAAAAATTATATATACCACAATATTTATTTAATTTTCTTTCAAAATTATATATACCATAATATTCATCCTTCTTTTAATATTTTTTGTTACAATATTAAATGATTAATTTGAAAGTGAAATATATTAAATAATTTTTAAGAGTTTTGATACAACAGGAGAAATTTCCGGGATGCAGCAAATATCTTTGTGTTGTTTATTGAGCGGTGCTACTCTGTCGCTCAGTACACCACTTCTTCTTATCACTATTTCAAAATTTCTTTTTTATTTGTTTTCAATTTTTGTATTCATATTTTTTTATTATTAAAAAAAAATTCTTTTAACTTAAAAAAAATAAATGAGTTAATTAAAACCAGCCCAAGAAAATAGAGGCAAGGACAAACCTCATGTCGTGACTCTGTCCCTCAGACTCTCCGAATACAAACTCTGCGTAGCAGAGTAGTACAGTACGTAGTCTGCACAATTAAGGGGCGTTCACAGATCCCTCAAACCCAAAATCCTCATCCACCTCACAAACTTCGAACATAAACCCTAATCTCTCGCTCACCTTTCTCACAGACACGCTTTTCATCGCTGTGTGATTTCTGTTTTGTAGAATTTAATCTGTTTTTTGTTTTGTTTTTGTTTGCGGGAAACGAAAAGCAAAAAAATATGGACATAGAGGAAAAGCAAGCGGACCTCATAGACCACTTTGTTAAGCAAGCGTCGGCTCTCCAGGGCTCGGCCCTTGGGCCTCTCGTCGCCGAGGCCACCTCGCACCCTTCCCTCTTTGCCTTCTCCGAGATTCTCACCGTTCCCTCCGTACTCCAGGTTCGTGTTCCGCTCTCTGCTCTGTTTGGTTGCCGAGAAAACTATGGAAAGAGATTAATAATCGTTTTTAGTTAATTGATTTTTGAAAAAAAAAAGGTGCTCTTCTTTTTTCTTTAATTGATACCGATATTTATTCTTCGTGGATCGATACATAGCAATGACCTGTTATTTGTTGATTTAATCTTCTTTTAGCTTGTATTTTCTTTTTGTTATGATGGAGTATTGGTGCCGAGGCAAAAACTAGAAAAGAAAGGTTCATTTGATGCCGATTAATGTTTGACTACCTTTTGTTGCGTCACCTTTTTTCCTTTTTCCATTTTTTTTTTGTAAGACTTTGTTTATGTTAGATCTGGCATTCTCTTTTGATTATTGCTCTCGGGTTCGTTAGCGGTATAATTGATGAATTTATGTGAATTTGATGGCTTTGTTCTTATTTTTATTCGAGAGTGCCAAGTATTGTTGAAGTTATTCCTTTGCTAAAAAAAAACAATAAAACAGAGGATTCTGAAATGTTATGATGGTAAATGACATTTCTGCTATATATTTCGTTCTATCTAATGAACCATTGTCAAGAAGTTTGTAAGTAGATAGTGTAGATTAATAATGGTCTTATTGATCTGTTCTCGTTGGATTTTTTTGGGTAACAAGTTGCATGATGGGATTCTTCCTTTGTTGTTTTTTGGATGTTCCATTTGATTTCATTTCATCACTCGTGTTGTTGGAATGGTTTTATTCTTTTTTATTGCTTGTGATTGTAGTTTTCCCTTTTCTTGATATTGTTGGGTTGAGGGCCTCGAGGCATCAGGTTATTCAGTATGAAGTAAATTCATTTCTGGATTTTAACTATAAATGTGTATAGGTTGAAGGAACGACAAATTCTGTATACCTTGACGTGCTTCGTTTGTTTGCTCATGGCACCTGGAGTGATTACAAACGTAAGCATATTAAATCTTGCTTGATTTTAGTATTTGCGTTCCTTTTTGTTGCTCCCTAACTGTTGGTTTGACTCGTAACAACTTTCATTAAATTATGATAAGATTGTAAGAGTGAGGTAACCTTCTAACGATAACTGTGATAAGTTATTTTTTCTTTCTGTACAAGAGACAGCATTAAATGACTATCTCTTTAAAAGATGAGTTATGGGGTGTAGGGGGACATTAGGCAGGTTTGTTGGTACTTGTATTGATGGGGACAGGGTGTTATGTGTACATGTAGAATTCATTAGTTGAACATTGTCAATGTGGGTGGGGTCACATGGCGCATACATGGTTTTCTTGAAAGTCATGGTACGTGATAACTTTAGGGAGTGTGTAAGATGCAGGGGCATTAAAAGAAAGAAAAAGAGAAGAAAACAAGCTCTCCTTTTTTTCCCTGTATGATTTCATTAAGGAAAGGTGAATAAAGTGCCTCACTTCCTGGTTTTGAGAAGTGGCCGGTAAAATGTTAAAAAAATGTCCTTACTTTTGTTGCTTTTCAGTTTTCTTTTTTATGTTGCAACTATAATAATTTCAGTGAGTTTTTGCCCTTAGTTAACCCCTAGGGGTTGGCTCAACTGGTAAAGGCCTTGGGTTTGAGGGTATACTCCCCCAGATCTAAGGTTCAAATCCCCTTGGGTGCAAACAATTTATAGGGGCCATCGAACTGGGGATTTTCTCCTTGAATTACCCCGAGGTGCACTTGCAGGAAACTCCTTGTCGAGGGCCTGTGTGCCCCCGGGATTAGTTGACGCTGTTCCTGGACACTTGGTGCCAATAAAAAACACTTTTTTGCTCTTAGTTGGGACATTTCGTCTATTGTTTTTTTTTTCCTTGGAGTTTCTGGAAAAAGGAGGTACGAATGTTCATTTTTGGGTTAAATCTATATTTTACATATCCATATTTTTGAAAATATGAGATAAATGAGAAGATTTATTACAGATGCTAGTCTCCCAATAATTTTATATAATTAATAATTAGCTGACTTAAGAACCCAAGAGGATGATATGTAATCTTAAGAGACAAAGTTGATATGTTTGTTGGTGTGTGCCGGCCCTCGTGATCTATTAGTTTTTGTTCCTACCTTTTTGCCCACATACCAGCCAGATGCTGGCTAGAATGTTTAAAGTACAAGATACTGCCTTTCACCTTAAGCTATATGAACTCTCAAAACATTGAGGAGTATGTAAAATGTCTTGTGAAATCATTGGGTCTACAACTGTTTACCTTAACAAAGGGAAACAACATAGTGAATGATATGGCAATAAACTAACGAACTCATTGGATATTATCATGGTAATATTTGTTCTATTAATGTTTTAATAATTTTGTGCCCTTACCTCTGAGCTGTGCTTCTGCAAGACATAATTTGTTGAAATTTTTGTTGTAGGTATCTCTGGCCGTCTTCCACAATTGGTCCCTGAGCAAATCCTCAAACTGAAACAACTTACTGTACTAACACTGGCTGAGACAAACAAGGTATTCATCCTTAACTTTCAAATTCTTCTAATTTATTAAAAATATATATTTTTGAACAGGCTAATTTACCTGCCTGATTGAGTGATAATGGTTACTGTGCCGTGTTTTTTTATTTTCAACAATCTTAGGCCTCGTTTGTTTACACAGATGAGATGAGATGAAATGTGATGAAAGTTGAAAGTTAAATAAAATATTATTAGAATATAATTTGTTAATATTATTTTTGTTTTGAGATTTGAAAAAGTTGAATTATTTATTGTATTTGTGTGGGAGTTTGGGAAAGTTATAATGATGAGATGAGATAAGATGAAATGAAATGGTTTGTGTAAACAAATGAGGCCTTAGTCATCTTAAATATTTCCTGAAACGGAAGTCAACTTGCAACCTAGTTCAGACAGGTTGCTTGGCTAGGATTCCTGTAATATATAGGGATAGTTTTCGATCCAAGGTCCTTTTTGGAAAAAAAATGAATTCTGGTTAAATGCTGGAATGGTATTAAATCAAAGTTAAGGTGAGAGTTTTGAGTTGCAGCACCCTCTCTTATTAAGTAAGAAATTCATGTCACTTAAGGCTTCATTGCGCTGAATCCTGGGCAGATTTGGCAAATAGTTTGTATGTATTCCCAGATTAGATATTGAGATGTTTCTGATTTATTTGTTCTTTTTTATTATTCTGGAATCTTTATTTTCAACCTTCCTCTTCTGTTTAACTTCTTCCGGATGCATTGCATACATTTTCTGTGTGCCTCTTGCGTACGTATATTATGGGGAAGACCCATATAGGTAATAGTAATTCAGATGTGTTCCCTTCTTGTTGTATTAGGTGTCTTCTTTCTCTCATGCCTTTTCATCTGAGTCTAGGTGTTTATTTCTTTCTCAGGTTCTACCCTATGATCAACTAATGAAGGAGTTAGATGTCACAAATGTACGTGAACTTGAAGATTTCCTAATCAATGAGTGCATGTATGCGGTAGGTATTCTTCCTTCCTATTTCCATGCTGCTGTTCCATTATAATGACCTACTATATTGGGACATGATCTTAACTGCTGCGCAAACACGGTCGTCTGGTGGGGAAACAGGGTTCTCATTTCTATAGAGGTTTGTATATTCAGTGGGATGATAATCACTACAGTAGTTAGTTAATATCACCAAAATTGCAGTTTATAGTTATTTTATTTGTTTTAGATTTTTTTTTTTTAGGTATGCTATGTTTCCATGATGAAGTGTAACTATATGTTGTTTGCATAATATCATACTTTCAATGCCCAGAAACGGTGTTCAAAAGCTCTAATCATGTTATGATGGTTACTCTTTTCTGTCACTTATTTACACTGGAGCCTGTGCTTTGCACCTAGTGCCTTTCTAAAGCTAGTTTGCTCTTTACATCAATTGTTTTACTAAAATAATTGATAAATCAAATAACAGTACCTTTTGTCATATATATTAACATGATTTTGAATATTTTTTTTAATAAGTAAGCAGTTGTATTAATAGAAAAGGCATAGCCCAAGTACAAGGCATAATTCTTTTGAATATGCACAAGGCATAACTCTTTTTTTTGAAAAGTAATATGCAGAAAGCATACTAATTTTGTAGGTCCAATTTTTTTTAATGAGTTCACCAATTAAGAAATTTTTACCAAACACAAACTTCTTGTGATCCCATTTCATTTAAATAAATCTTCTTCTTTTGGATGATCCAATCTCATTTGAGTAAACTATAATGCCCCTAATTAGAACTCCAATTCCCACATAGCATTGAGGATATTCTGGTCGTTCAATTCTTGGCATCAATTTCATTCGTAATTTTACAGATGATATCTTAAAGTAGTTCAGACATAATAACTATAACTGGGTAAGATGGAGAGAAGGCATGATGAGAATGTGCTGATTGTTGCATTGATATTTATTGCTATTAGGGCATAGTCAGAGGGAAGCTGGATCAGTTGCGAAGATGCTTTGAGGTTTGAGCTCATTGCCATTGTCTCTCTTTAAGTTGCTATTTTTTGCCTTTTTTGTTTATTTGTTTTTAAATTTGTTTATATTTGTGTATTGCAGGTTCAATTTGCAGCAGGGAGGGATCTGAGACCTGGTCAACTCGGGAGCATGATACAGACACTGTCAAACTGGTATGTTTCTGGTTCAAACAGCATTTGCCCAGCTTTATTATTTACTAAGTTTTTATTTAAGATAATTTTTCTCATATTTGTCAGTATTATGTCTAATATTACTACTAATCATAAAAAGTATATGGTCTAAAATTTATTTATACACGTTGATAGGTTGGCTACATCGGATAATTTACTCCTGTCAATTCAAGAGAAGATTAAATGGGCTGATAGTATGGGTGAGTTGGACAAGAAGCACCAGAAGGAGGTTGAAGATAGGGTGGAAGAAGTAAAGAAGTCCCTTTCACTCAAGGTCAGTTAAATCTAGTTTCATATTTTGAGTATTTTTTTTCCATAATTTAACATTACATCTGAATGCTAAAGATAGGATATCCCATGGAATGAAATTGTCTTATTTCTCCATTTAATTCTTTTAGAAATATCATTTAACTCGCCTATCAAAAAAGAAATATTCATTTAACTTACAGCTCTATGCTCATTTAAGGTGCAATCGATCTGTGATTAAAACACTGGCGATAAATCACTTGGCCAAGTGGGGTTTTTTTTTAGAGAGAGAGAGAGAGAGAGTTGATTGGATATTGAAACTGAATTGGAATAAAATTGTAACGTTCCATAATAACTGAGGGATACAATTGTAGTTATGTTATGTTTTTATTTTTGTTTATTTTTCGGTCCTCTTCTAAGCCCAAGGGGGCATCACAAATCAAAACATCAGGGAGTCCCATGGTTTTAGGGTTTATGAACGAGGTATAAATTGGCCTTGAAAATATCATTAGGCGATCAAAGTTGGAACCCTCTGGTTTGTACAACTGCCTGTGTTTTATGATATGCTTCTTTTTATCTCCCGTAGCCACAATGTTATTAGATTAGAGTGCTTATTTGATTGTTGGGGATATGTTTGGTCGATGTGTCTTACTTACGTTGTGGCAGAAGTTACACACTGTAAGCAGGCCGACGTTGACTTCCGAGGGCATGAGGAGATCTACTCTGAACCTGGTGGAGTGATGGACTATGAGGAAGACCGAAGTCGTCCAAAGAGGTAATTTAATACTTCATCACTTCGGTGATTCTGCATCAATGAATTCATGGTCAAAGATTTGATATGATGGTGTGTTTTCATTATTATTTCAACTATTGATTTATTTACCGCCAGTCTTGAATCGATTGATTATGTCAATGTTCTCCTTTTTTCAATTGCTTCCTATGCAATAACTCTTATCAGTAATATGGGCTCCTAAATTAATTGTCATAGTACAGCGCTCAAAAGTTACATTTGAACTTCTCAGCTTCTTTGTTTGTTTCCATTTTGATTCAATGTGAAGAGTATGGATTAATCAACGAATGGGGAAGCGACTTAATTATAGTTTCATTCTATTTATCAGTTTATAAAATTAATTATACCAAAAAGTCTACTGTTTGATCAACAACATGAAAACGCAGGAGGCGGCATCCGATACCGTGAACACATGGATAGAGGGAGCTCATGGGATTGTCATTTAGGCAACCCGCCTGATTTATTCAGTTCATGGAATTCCGGCAGGGGATATGATCCCATGTTTGGGAGCAATGTTTACTTGGCGAACTTGTCATTGATGCTTTAAACTAATGTTTTGAAATTCACTAGCTTGTATTCCTGAGTTGGCAAGAACTAGATCAGATTTGGTGGTGCGGCTCTTTTTCTCTTTTGTTTTGTCCATGTAGTTTGGTAACTTGTGCCATTTGATGCTGTTATTAAATCCATATGTATTGCGTTGAAAATAGCTGCTGCTGGCATATACTATATACTATATACTACATTCAGATTCTCTCTGGCTTCCTATTTTCATGTTTACCGTCTTAGCTACCATTTTTTCGCAGTTATCCAGTTTGCAGATCTAATTTGTTGTTTTTCCATCCTAAATCATTTAACATAGCCAACTCCATTTAGAATTTGATACCACTCCATGTTTTTAATATTTATGCTTCTAATCCCACCTGTAGGTAGCCCAAGTGGTATGGGCGAATTTGTGTGCATGAGCTCCATGTCACAGGCTCAATTTCCCTTGAATCAAACTTGCGATTTAAGTGGGAAGCCATAGTAATGAGTTTCTGTGCTAGTCTTCCCATAGGTTTAGGTTCTATGAGCGAGTCTTAAGGGTTCTGTCGTGGCCATATTCGTTTATATTTATGCTTCTAATCTAATCTTATTTAGTTTATATTTGAAAGTCATATTCGTTCTCGCTATTACATCATGAGGGATGATGATATTGATCCAACAGAACCAATCCGACGTCAATAGCATGCATACCTTAAACAAAGGAAAAAAATGAAGAAGAAGAAGAAGGTAGAAAAAGCCATGTGGTCCGTGTCTTACCCACTTTTAACGGTGAGTCATCCCATATAATAAATAATATATTAATGCTACAATTCTGTTATATATAATTATTTTTACATATTCATTATCCATTTTGCTAATGCGGCGGAATTTAATATTTATTTTATATTAAAAAAATGATATAATTAATTACATCATCAAAATAAAAATATGTAAAAAAAATATGCACAAAAGCATTCTTTAATTAGTCACGTGTTTTTCATGTCTGGATTATTATGATCATTACCTAGTTAATTTAATAGGATGGTCGAATATTATATAGATGATGGTTTTCAAATGTATGCCCCCCCCACTATAAGGGCGAGAGATTGATTGTGGTGAGGACCATTTTTGACAATTTTCTTTCTTGACACGTGTGAAACAAATTATAATACACGGAAAAAGTAGGTGAAATCAAATCATTATTCAAATGAGTACTTGATTTCACTCCCCCCACCTTTCTTTCTACATTCCACGTATCACCCACTCATCAATCTTGTCAAGACTACTTTCTTCTTCTTCTTCTTAAGAACTCTGCTCCAGCCACCGAAAAAATATATACCGAATGATATATTTTATTTTATTTTTATGTATTTTTTAATCATCATAAATATTTTAAAAAAAATATAAAATTCATAACATTATTAAAAAATACTTCCTTAATCACTAAATAATAATAATAATAAAAACCATTTGGACACAACTTCAAAATCCAAATTCGAAACCTAAAGCATATTTTTTTTAAATAATAATTACAGGCAGTCCATTTAGTCAAAGAGTATTGCCAGCCTGAGAACCCAAAAGGTAAAATTAATTTTTTTATTAATTTTTTATTTTTATATATTTTTTTAATCATCAAAAATATTTTTTAAAAAAATAAAAATTTCATAACATTATTAAAAAACACTTACTTAATCACTAAATAAAAAAAATCTCATTTGCGACACAAATTCAAAACCCAAATTCAGATCTCAAAGCATTTCTGTTTAGTCAATACTTGATTAACCTGGGCTCCTGTGGGATGCAGATCAGAGTGCTAGCATATATAGGTGATGTTTGTGTAATTGTTTAACATGATAAAGAAAAAAAATTTGTATCATCAGTCACTATTTATTATTTCATATTTTATAAAAAATATTTTTATATTTTATAAAAAAAAGTTATATGTATAAAGTGTAAGAATGAATAGTGATTAATACATAGCATTACTCTAAAAAAAAAAAGAAATGATTGCTTAGGAGAAGAAAAAGAAGAAGAAAACATTTTTGTTTAGTCGACAATGATCCCATAATTCTCCTATTTCTTGAAGAAAAGTCGGCAATCCATAATTTTTATAAATGCTTATGTAGTAGTGAAATGGAAAAGATTTTATTATTCTTATTAATAAATTAATTTAAATATGATGAATTCCCTTTTCTTTTAGGTGAATAAATAAATTGGTTATATCTAAATTTCTTAAGTTTATATGTTGGTTAGTATGTCACCAGAGTACTTAGATCTACACTTTTAATTATAAATTATCCAGACTTTAATCTCTAGGAGTTGGCTCAAATGGTAAAGATCTTGGTCTTGATGGTATGTTTCAGCCTTTGATCTAAGGTTTAAATTCTCTTGATCAATACAAACAAATTTATAGGAGTTATCGGATTGGAAGAGTTTTTCATTGAATTATCTGAATTGCACTTGCGAGAAACTCATTGCTAAGGGTTGGACTTGTATACCCTCAAGATTAGTCGGGACTTTGTTCTCGGACACTCGATACTAATAAAAAATAAATAAATTATCCAGAACTTGATATATATTATATATATAGCTGCAAGGGAAGAAGCATTAATCCCTTTAAACAATCTAATCGAATAAGATATTGGCGCATGTAATTTTCCTTAGACATGCACAATTAGAGCTCAAAACATGAAATTGACAACTTTTTTTTTTTTTTGGGGACAAATTTCAGGTTCTTCTCTTGAAAATTTCGCATTATGAAGTACTGCTCGTTTCTTTTGTTCCTTGAATCGTCTCATACAATGATCAAATTGATTACTTAATGACAATTGACCAATTTCATTTTTTTTTTTACAGATTGAGACAAATGATGATAATATTGGGGAGCTAATTAAAAAAACGTATTTGTGATGTCATTTTTCAAGTGATCTACAGGCCAAAATGCAACCGATCCATCGACCAATGAGCACCAAGTGTCTTTAGGCTCGCATGAAATCTCTATTGCAGCCGCTGAGCTACCACTGCTCTTTCTCCTCTTCGGCTGCTGAGACCCTCTATCCGATGAGGGTGATGACGGTGCCGGCGAGCGGCGTTTGGGAGTCACTCTAATGGGTTGGGCTTCGTTCGAGCCGAGCAAGTGGGGGAAGTTGAGCTTAGCCTTGGAGCCGCGCATCTCGAAAGCCGCTCGGTCATAAGCCAGCCCGGCATCCTCCGGTGTTTCGTAAGTTCCAAGCCACACCCTGGCGCCGTTCTTCCTCGGATCCCTTATCTCCGCCGCGTACTTCCCCCACGGCCTCCTCCTTACTCCCCTGTAATGCACGCGCGCCGCCGCCACTGCCACTTCTCTCGTCTCCGGTTGCTCTGATTTCACCGTTGCTTCCTTTGCAAGATCAACCTCATCAGATGAAACCCATCCAAATTTAACGGCACCGGAAAATGCAGCGTTCCCGGCGTCCTCCACTTTCGACGGGAATGCACCATCCCAATTACTCTGGTCAAGAAAAACACCGGTAAAACCCGTGCTCCGAGAAACGTCCACCTTGTCAGCATCATAATCTAAACCCATCACCGCGTAAAAACTAATCCCAGTGGTCTCCGAATCGCCGAGGAGATACTGCCGAATGGATTCGAGGACAGCCAAGTCCGACTCCATGATCCTACCCAGCCCTGTCCGGAACTTACTATATTTGAAATTAGGTACGTGTTTCTTTAGATCTTAAGTAGTAATTCCTGATCGTGAACGATGTGTTTGAAGGCGTGTCGGTAACTGTGTGAAATATATAGGCTTATAGCTTTACCGGGGGGGGGGGGTTTCACACACTGCAGCACTACATGGCCCATGCTTCCATGAAAGTTCTCGCAAGTGGGGGTGGCGTGGCGTGGCGCGCGATCGATTTTAGTCGCATGGAAAATACATGCACATGTTCTGATTAAATAATTATTTTATTCATTATTTTATTGGTTAGATTCTTTCTGTTTTTGGAAGTTTGATTATACATAAGCGGATTTTGTGCGACGTAAAAAGTGTTTTACGACAATTAATATTCCATGTCGGCTGTCATTACCACGTGCATGGGTTTACTAATTTATGCCTTTGTTTGTCAAATAAGATGAGATAGAAATTTTCAAACCTTTTTTTTATATATATAATTTTTACAAACTTTAAAATAAAATATAAAAATCAATACAATTTTTTAAAATATCAAAATAAGAATAATACTAAAAAAATAAAAAAATCTTCTTGCAATCGATTTCACGCATCAAACCGCACATCAATATTAAATGTAAGGCATTCGTTTAATAAAATAATACAAATTGAAGACGAAAATGATTTTCGTAAGACAAAAGACCTTATTATTCTCTAAAAAAAATTTCTTTTATCTTTTTTATAATAAAAAAAAAAACTATGTGAGTGTTGTACACGATTTGGTACGTACACGAAACTGCTTGTACCTAACAAGTCCCTTAAAAAATTCTATTCAAACAATTTTTTAACTTTATAATATTTTTATTAAAATTTTTATTTTATCTTTTTCCAAAACTCAATAAAATATCTTAACTCAAACAGTTTTAGTATTATCACAAATAATTTTACTATTATTCACAAAATTCTAAAATATTTCTGGTTTTCAAATGAGCCGCAAATTAATTAATTGTAAAGGGTTCATAACTTTTTATTTTATGAGCTTGTAACTTAATATTGATTTTTTTTTTCTCTTTTCATTTGGACTTACCCGTTTATATTTGAAATAAATTGTGGGAAAAATGGACAACATATTTAATTTAATTTAATTAGCTAAACATGTATCTGGACAGTGATCAGACATGCAAGCTGTGTTATATAATTTATCTCTTACAAAAATATTTTATTTTCATAATAATTTTGGCAAGAGGATGCAACATTAATTAATTTTGTTCTTGAAATATAACACGAGTCTAAATTAATGTTGTTAAATCATGTTTGTTTTAGAATTTTTGTAATCATCAAGCTTTCAGGTATTAATTTCTGTTAACAGTAAAGGGTAGCATGCAAATTGCAAATATGTAGGAGAAACCAACAAGAAAATATATAATAAATAAATTTTATTTCTAGAAGCAAAATTTCAAATTAATCTAAAAAATAACCACGAAAAAAGCACATTCCGAGTCTCCGACCGCAAAAGGGAGTACGAAAAGAAAGAAAAACTCGGATATTGATTCTAAAATTAAAGCATTTTTTCCTTAAAAGTGGCCCATTATATAATTAAGGATATAATTAAATGGAAAAGAAATAGAAAACCTCAAATACTATAGTGCAAGTTGAGCATTTCCGAGAATGCGGTGTACAAGATCGAATTTATTCTGCATAGATAGGTCCGAAGGGCTTTACCTTAAAAAGGTTTTCCGACATAAAAATAAAAAAATATATTGCAAGTTGAGCATGCACTTTCATTATTTCAGGTGTAATGGCCATTTTGATCGCCTATCTAATTTTTTTAGAAAAATGATACTTGCAATCGTGAGCGTGCAGTCGCTTTGAAAAAAATGAATAAATATGAGATCCGTATGAAAAGAAATTAATTTTTTAATAGTAGACCCAACTCTTTTTCAAAGCGACTGTACGGCATTTGCGCATTCTACGACTGTGTGTAGCATTACTCATTTTTTTATAATTATTATATTTTTAACTGTGTCTAGAGTACACTATCTAAATTATTTTAATTATTAAATTTAATTTATAAAATTTAAATTTAAATTTTTTATTTCAAATCAGATTATGATATATAATTATTTTATTCAAATTAGTTTAAAAATATGATTTACTTTTTATGATAGTGTGAAAATAAATAATTAAAAACAGATGTGCGCTTTAACCGTTTAACATGTTTTCTTCAGTTTTTTATTCCCACGTGAAAATCGTTGTGTTTCTTTAAGACTATTATCTTCTTCGATCGTTCTTTGAGTTTACTCGTTTTTTGTTTTGTCTTTTTTGTTTTAAATTTCCGATGACATGGATCAACAACAACAACTCCCTTAAAGAGTCGACGAACCTTTCCACGTATGAAAGACTGAGTTCACTTTTTTTTATTCTTATTTTTTTTTAATTGTACTTTTGTTGACATAGACTGAGCATTATTAACCACTTAAAAAAGCTTATATTGTGACGTGGAATGCTAATTTAATTTCCTCCTAAATTTATCATTTTAATATATATTTTTTTTTTATAAGCAAGTTCTATTCATTAACCAAAGCAGCAGCAAAGCAACAAAGTCTTGTTAGTTATACAAGATTGGTGGGAGGGTCTTTACCACTGTGAAAAGTTAATAGATGTTGGAGAATGTTAATAAGGGGTATGCTGCCATATAAAAGCTTGGACGCTGTCTATTGTGTAATATTGTGCGTTCATCGATTTTGAGATCGATGAATTTTCTTCATTTGCCATTCTTCAAAGTTGCTTAGTAGATACTTGATGTCTCTAATAATTGAATGTATTGTCCAGTCTGTTGGCTGCTTTGCTTTGATAA
The DNA here is from genome assembly GCA_961763995.1 of Juglans cinerea. Classification (NCBI taxonomy): domain Eukaryota; kingdom Viridiplantae; phylum Streptophyta; class Magnoliopsida; order Fagales; family Juglandaceae; genus Juglans; species Juglans cinerea. The sequence goes on along the minus strand of CAUIVZ010000015.1, from coordinate 21,251,928 downwards.
TTGCCTGCACAACTTGCTTTGAGTCTCCTTGGACGTAGATCTTGTTCAGGCCTCTGTTTTGGGCTTCTTGGATTGCAAGTAGCGCTATTGTGGCTTCTCCAATGTTGGGATTGGTGTTGTGCAGAAATGTGGTATTTACAAAGACAGGAGCTCCATTTTCATATTTACATACTACTGCTGCAACACTGCCATGGTTTCAGACTGCTACATCAAAGGTTAATAGATGGAAGCCTACGGGTAGGAGTGATCTTAAGGACTATTCCAGTTGGTTTTTTCTCTCTAGTCTTTGATGTGGGCATTGAAAGCATTGAAAACTTTGGAAGTAAACAGGTCAATGGTTGGAATGATTGAGTTGTGAATAACCTGATTTCTTAGGGACCAAAGATTGTCCATGACTAGGGTGGCAAATAGTTGGAAAGCTTGAGTTTCATCTTCAGATAGGGCCAGCTCTGAAATTGGGTTAAGAATGATCTTGATCCAATTTGAGATTGGTTGAAATGCAAACTGAGCAATATTAATGGGTCATTTTGATTGTCTCCATATGATCCTTGAGAAGGGACAACTTAGAAACAAATGAGTAAGACTTTCCACTTTAATTTTACATAATGGGCAGTGTATTTGATCATCTTCAAGAGGAAAAACTCTTTTTAAAAGAGATCTGGTGGGAAGAACATTGCGTTGAATTTTCTAGAGGAAGAGTTTTAGCCTGTCTTGCATTTTCAGTCTCCAAAGTTTCTTTCTGGTCTCAACTGAGTGAGGGGTTGGGTTAGTTTGCTGGGTGTTTATCATAGCTGCATATGCTGATTTGACTGCAAAATTCCCAGTTGAGTGATGAACCCATTTGATTTTATTATCAGTAGCTGAGTAGTTATAATTAGAAAGAGGAATTTTTTGGATCTCATTGACAGTTTCAGTGGAGAAAAGAGCTTGGAGGAGGATATTGTTCCATCTTCTAGGCTCCTCAAGGATTAATTCTGAAACTTTTAGATTAGGCTCCATGGTATGGTTGTTCTGGTTTGGTTGAGGCTTGAAGGTTTGCAACGTGGGAATCCAAGGGTTAAGCCAAGCTCTAGCGGTGGTACCATTATTAACCTGAAAACAATAGCTCGACTTGGTGAAATCTATTTGTTTCAAGAGGCCTTTCCAAAATCAAGTGGTTTGAGATTTATTTTAAAAAAAGAAGTATTTCACAAATACTTATTAGTAAGGAGATTTTTCCAAAGATTGTTGTCGTTGTTTATGATGTGCCAAGCATACTTGGAGATGATTTTGCATGCTTTGTTGAATCTTTGTGATTTGTCCACTTGTTTCTCCCTTCCTTTCTGGTAATAATTTACCTTTTCCTTTGGTCGTTGGCTGGTTCTGGAATTGTTTGAGAATAGATTGGTTGTTTACTAAGATATTGATGTTGTTTATGGGTTCATTGATTCTGATTGGAGGTAGCGAAGTTAGTGTTTTGGGGATTGTGGGTTCAGAAATAAGTGGCTCTTTTGTTGGCTCCTCAACTCTGTTGGATCTCCCTTGTTCCTGTCCCTCAGCACGCATCCATTGTCCATATTGTGGTTCAGAATCACACCCAGAACTTAAGGGCAGGACTAGGGGTGTAACCGGTCCAGTCCGGTCCGGTTTTGGATAAAATTTAGGACCGAACCAGTATCTACCGATTTTGTATTTTCCAAAACCGATTACGCACCGGTTACCCTCCTAAACCGGTATCTCTGGTTTTACTGGTTTTCTATCCTGTCCGGTTGATTTTCCGGTTTTCTAAAATGTAAGTTTGTCATTAAAAAATAAAAATCTGTTAATAAAAAAACTGCTTCAAAAAATCTGTTCTAAAAATATGTTCCTATTACAAAATCTGCACTACTAAAAAAATCTGTTTTAGTAAAAAAATTAGTCTTAGTTATAAACTTATATATTAGTATAGCTATATAATATATTAGACTATATAATAATATTAATATTATACTATTAGTATAGTTATATATTAGTATTACTTATAAACTTATATATTAGTATAACTATATAATATATTAGACTATATATAATATAATTTAATATATATATTTTATGTTTAAAGCATATGATTAATGAAATTTTTATTTTATAAATTATAATAACATTATCTTATATATAATTATATTAATAACATATGATCAAACAAATTACAAATATTCATATTTAAGATTAACATTTTATGTTATAATTTATAAATTATAATATGAAATTATTTCATATATGATATATAATTATATATATTATATATAAAAATTTCACATATAATTATATATTATATATGAAACTTATATATAAAATATTAATTTTTATATTTTTTTCCCAACCGATCCGGTCCAGTCCGGTCCGGTCCCGGAAATCATAGAACCGGAACCGGACCGGTTCCGGCCAGTTTGCATAATTCAAGAACCGGTTTCGGACTGGTTCAAAACCGATCCAACCGGTCCGGACTGGTTTTCCGGTTTAAATTTACACCCTTAGGTAGGACTGGTGAACATGGCCTAGTCTTCCACATAAGTTACAAAATTCAGAAAGTCTTTCATACTTAAATGTGATTTTTGCAGGATGTCTGTTAAGTGTAGGGAGAATGAACCCATCAAGTAGGGGTTTCAAAGTGTCTATTTCAACCTTTATTCTAAAGAATCTTTTAATAGAATCTACAGTGTGGTCAAACTCCAGTAAATTACCCATTATTCTGCCAATCTTCTCTGCATTATCTTGTGTCATCATTTTCAAAGGAAGTCCGTGTATTTGTATCCAAAAAGCTGAGTATCTGAGATCTACTTCTTGTAGACTTTGACCTGGGACCCACTCTTTAAGGATCATGTGATAACAACCTTTGAAGTTTCAAGGCCTTTGATTGAAGATTTTATTTTTTTCCTGTGAGGTTTGGAACATGAAAAAGAATGTGTTCTGATCAAGATCTTCTATATTGAGTCCTGTGATGAAACTCCATATAGCTTTTATGGTGGTGTGGAATGTGTATTTGTTTAAAGGTTTTGCCGATACAGGCTTGCCAACAAGAACATGGTTAGTTACTATTTCTGCTACTTACGTTTCTGGTTCAAGGATAAGGTCGTCTCAAGATAAAGCTTCAGTTTGGGAGATGAGGTGGTCTATGTCAATTTGTGTTTCTTTCATAGTTGAATGTTTGGTGTAGAGAGGTTGGTATTAACGTGCTCTGTGATGGAATTATTTTTGTGGGATATGGGTGGTTTTACTTTTCAAAGGATGCTGAATTAGGCCAAACAGGTTGGTAAGGAAAGCTACTTGGAGAGGAAAGAACACTCATCTGGGAAGAGAGCTGGCTCGAAATAATTTATCATTTTAATTGATGTAACGAAGCTTAAGTGATTTACTTTTATCAATCACTTAATTAAAAAATTAGTTAAACTATGTCACGCCAGTTAATGTAATTGAAGATTATAAAATTAAAAAAAAAAAATCCATATTTCTTATTTGTGTGATTTGTTTTTTTGTAGGTGATATAACTGGTTACGTTAGAAATTTGTATTAATGTATTAATCATATTTAAATGAGATAAATTTTTATTCCAATTTTGTTATCTCCAATCACCACAATAATTAGGCCTAGTTTGGATAGCGAGTTAAGATGAGATGATATGGAATTTAAAAGTTTGAATAAAATATTGTTAGAATATAATTTTTTAATATTGTTTATTGTATTTTCTTTGAAAGTTTGAAAAAATTATAATAATTAAACGAGATGAGATGATTTCACTAAACAAACCAGACCTTAATGAAGATGTAGTATTCAATATGAAACACTAATTATGTGAAGTTTTTCCCCATTTTGAAACTTTTCTTGGGGATTATACTTAGAAAAAATCTTTACATCAGCTTGCAGCCGCAACACACCTAACGTTTTGGGCTAAAAAAAAAAAAAACCATGTAAAGTATGTGGAGAGTCAGGCTGATGTATAGTTGGATTCTTATACTTATGTTACAATTTTTTTTGTGATAATAAACAAGTTTAGAACATGTGGGCCCTGCTATATACCAGCTGCAATTATATGATTTTGTGTAGTGTTATTAATATGCATAATATTATGGAAAAATATTTGCATCTGCTTACACTGGCACACACTCAGTGCATTGAGTGTGTAAAAAAAAAACATGTGAAGTGTGTGCCGGCTGTAGGCAGATGTATAGCATATCTCTAATATTATATATATTGAGTGGTACTCTTATTTTATCAATATTTATCTTTTTTTAATTTGAATTTTAAATTTAATTGATACTTCAGCGCATATAATTACATTCAAATCACCTCAATGGGTTAGCATGGATAGCAATTTGAAGTGATCCAAATTGGCAAAAGTTGGGCTCGGTTCTGGGTCGAATTTTCTAGACCCAAGGTCAGGTGGGTATATTCGACGGCCATTCCTCGGGGAAAGTTGCATTTTACCCTAAAGAGACTGGTTTTCCCTGAAACCGAACAGAAATTAACGAAGCAAGTACCTCCCTTTTTAGCATAAGAATAAAACAACGGAGACTTCACAGTCACAGATTTAGCTTTCTGCTTCTCTGCACACCACTCTCTCTCCGTCAAGATATTTTCCAAATTCCGTCAATGGCTTCTACGAAGGTGGGCAATTTTCTTTATGAGGTTGAGTATATATACGAGTTTGTGGGTATATATGGCTGAATATATACGGTCAGGCCGACCGTTTGAGTGTGTTTTTCATTTTCTTGTTCACTCCATCGCTGTTTCTTACATTTTAATTTATATATTTTTTATCCACCGTGTTTCTCTTGCGTAGGTTGATAATAATCGGGGCCCATTTGGGTCAAAGAGATCTCGTAATGATGGTAAGTTAAATTTATTTCATGTGGTATAAATTTTAAGTATATATTTATCTGTTAGTTTCGCCATGCCATGATGATTTCAATAATCACATAAGTTAGATGGTTAATAGGGAAATTAGCCTGTATATGACATTTTGATCAGCTGTAGTTTTTGATTTTCTATCTGCCTATGTGGGCAGTATTTGTTGAAATATAGTATAGTATATAAGTTCTGTTGTTAAAAGTCTCCATAAATTTCTCATGTTACTTTTATAAATGTGGTATGTTGAATTCTCTCTTCTCTCTTATTCTTTTTCCCCGGAAAAATACATTCTATTTGCTTGTAGTGGCAAGCTCGGATTCTCCATCTTTGGGTAGCTCTCTTTCCTGGTTTCGTTCTCAATATTTCACTCTGTAATAAAGAATGCAGCCTGTTGGCGAGCTTATCACAGATGTGAGGTCATTATGTCATTCGCCAGAGTGATGTACCCAAAGTCTTTCACCTATCATCAGGTTTAAAAATAATTGATACGTGTTACTTCCCTTTCACTCTGATATAATTGTGTTCCTCAAAAGAAAGTCATTTTTGAGGGATGATTTTGAATTTTTGAGGATACTCACCCAAGAGAGAGTTGATTCTGAGGAAGTAATTATACAATAGCTTGACCACAGGTTCAATTTTGATTTAGATGATGTGTTGATCATGGTTCGACTAAATATATTAGACTGACCTTATGTTTGAGAATAATTAAAGCTTACTAGAAGTAGTATACATGATTCTTCTCATTTTGTAATGAGCTTTGACCCATAATAAGTTCATAACACTAATAGCTTTATTCATATTTCATAGTTATCTTTTCTATTTCATAGACTCAAAAATCACATTGAGGTTCCTTTTTAAGAAATGGTTCGAGATGAACTTACTGGTTTCCAGTTAGGACCAGTGTACTACAGTAAACTCGGCAAATTCATTGGTTATAGCTTCTTTTAAGGGCTACTAGAGATTTTCACGTATCTAACCTCTAAAAATTGTCTTTAGTTTATGTAATCTGTTTCTGCCTTTAATTTTTTTTTTTTTAAACTTTCAATTTTTTGTAATTATCATACTCAATGTGTCAGCTTCACGGAGTGATGGAGATTGGACATGTCCTCAGTGCGGAAATGTGAACTTCGGGTTTAGAATTGTTTGCAATCGTGAAAACTGCAGTGCTCCTCGACCAACTATTAATCCAGTAAGTTTCAAGATTCTATATAAATATATTTAAATAAACTTCCTTCTGAAGCAACATATATGCGGTATTGGTTTGTTGGGGCCAAGTGAAGAACCAAAGTCCGGAAATTGTTAAGGGTTTGGTAGTGTGGAAATTACAGATTTGAGATTGTCATATAGGGGTTGAAGGTGCTAGAGTTTGTGTTGCTGGCTGTCTAATCTGTAAGTAAAGAACAACAAAGGGACCAAAATATTCTTATTCTAGTAGATTAATATGAAAATCCACCATGATACTCAACCGAAGTGATGCTTGGAAATGAGGTAGATATCTAAAACAGTTATGAGATGGATGTGTGTTTGGCAGGGCAACCTCAAAAAAGGAAAGAAGTTTAGCACATTTACAAAAAATGTGCTTTAAGCCCACTTTTTGTGTGAAGCTTAACGTGCAGAAAAGTATGATTTTGTAATTTTTTGGAAGAAAATATAAAAATATTGGTTCAAGACCCAGAAGATGATGTCAACAAATATTCTTAAATATTAAGTTGATATTGAAGATAGTTTACCTACAGTGGCGCGGCATATTGTCTCATGTGATGTATGTTCTTTGAGCCAGCTATAATAGTCCAAATTGCTTTTTTTGATGGGCAATCAAGAAGTTTTATTCATAAGATAATAGGCACAGCCCAAATACACATAATATGCAAGATAATAGTCCAAATTGCTTTTTTTGATGGGTAATCAAGAAGTTTTATTCATAAGATAATAGGCACAGTCCAAATACACATAATATGCAAGATAATAGTCCAAATTGCTTTTTTTGATGGGTAATCAAGAAGTTTTATTCATAAGATAATAGGCACAGCCCAAATACACAGAATATGCAAGATTAAAGTCCAAATTGCTTTTTTTGATGGGTAATCAAGAAGTTTTATTCATAAGATAATAGGCACAGCCCAAATACACAGAATATGCAAGATTAAAGTCCAAGTTGCCTTTTTAGTGGGATTGAAATATGATTGCTCGAGTTAACATAGGATTAATACTTACAATTCTTGAGCTTTTTGGGTCATGGTGTTTTTGGTATGTATTGATTCAAACCATGTACTTCAGTTTGAGTATAGCTATCAAGTATCATAATGTACGTGTTCCTCATATATACTTTCTATGTACTCGGGCTATGCTTTTTGCATTTTTTTAATATAATATTCAATTGCTTATTAAAAAAAAATTGTCATGTTGCATAATACCCTAATAAATTGAGTTAAAAGGCTAAATATATTACCCTTTTACTTTTTAAACCTTCTTATTATTGTATTTTATGAACTTTTTGTTATTAGCATCTTTCTTTCTTTCTTTCTTTCTTCTTCTTCTTCTTCTTCTTCTTTTTTTTTTTTTTTTTTTTTTTTTTTACAAATGTGCACTTTACTTCAATCAGGCTTGTGCCTGTGCTTTGCGCTTTGCACCTAGGCTGTAGATGGTGTTTGCGCTTAAGTGCGCCTAGCACTTTCATCAACACTGATCATACCTTGCTGCCAGTCCCGTGCTCTTAACACTACCTCCTCTGCAACAATCATTTGCTCTTGTATCTGAGGCTGCTGCCCTTGCCTTCAGAACCACCTTTGGCAAGATCCTTGCACCATCCTTGCCTTCAGTGCAAACAATTAATGTCAAGAACTTGTCCTTTCCGCTATTGTTATAACTGACAAAAATGGGGCCCTTAGTGGCCTACCTTATTTACTAAAATGTTAGTGTTGATCTTATAATCTGAAATTTTACTCGTAAGAAACTTTTATATCTGAGAATTTTATTTCTTATTACTTCTATTTTGACATATTACTCTTGCGTGTGTATATATATTTTTTTGGTGCAGCCTGCTCCATTTAGCCCTTATAACACTCCTCCCCCATTTTATTTCGGAGGCGTTGGGGCTCCGCCTTTGCCTTATGGGTTGTCTAGCAGGTATGGATCTCCTGTAACACATTCTGGGATGCGTTACGACTATGGTTTCGCTTCAAGTGCTCATGGACCATATGGTCCTATGCCTACATTTCCACCTGGAGGTTATGGAGGTACTTTTTCTTTTACTATTTGTAAATTCTTTTTCAAAAATGTCTTTTCAAAATAAAGAAACATTTTGGTGTGCATAGAGACATAACAGTGGTAGAGTGTTTATGCTACCTTTGGAAGCATAAAGAAATGGATGAAAACTTTTAACATACATGACCTTAATAGCATATACTAGATTTTACAGTATGGAATGAAATTAATTTGTAAAGAAATAGGTGTATGAAGAATTGTTTTGTTTATGAATGAAACTCCCATGTTACCAAGGGCATATTTGGCAACATGAAACTTCTAAAACAATTTCACTTGTTTTTAATAAAAAAACTCACCTTCAGTCCAAACATCTTGTGCACACCATTACAATGTTTCTCTCGAAAATAATTTTCATCCAATCATTTGCATTGGTTTTTGTGATTTAAAAAAAAAAATCATAAAAAAGCACTTGCAAAAATTCTCTCTCCAAATATCATTGTAATGGATGGTTATGGGCCTCACCATTTTTTCAAACTTCAATAAAAATGTATCCCTTAAACTTTCTCAATCCAAACAAATTTTCTATGGGCTCCACCCATTTGTTTCATCTTGATTTAAGATTTTTCTTTTTTAAAAGAAAACCTGTATATAAAATTTTAAGTCATCATGAAGAAATGATGGAAGTGCAAGTTCAATTATGCTGGTACATAAACATGTCGAATGGCTCTTTATGCAATAATATTATCAATGGCTCTTTGTCCAAGCAAATGTTCTGGGTTCAATGGCATCCAGTGTAGGTTTGGTTCAAGCATGTCCAACACTCTGTTTTGTCTGTGTGCATAACTGGTTATGATTTTAATGATTCAGGCATGGCTTATAGTTCAGGGCCAGCTGCTCATGGATATGGATTTGGCTTTCAAGGACCTCCATGGTCAGGAGGAGTATTACCTGATAATCCTGCTTCACGTAAACGTCGTGGAGGTATTTTCACCATTCTATCTTTTAATTTTGTTTGGGAGATTTTCTCATTCCTATAAACGATCATGATTTTTGTGTTAAACTGGAATACTTATACGGAATTTTTTTTTCTGTCAGATTCTAGATTTTAACATTTTTCTTTATGATTTATTGGAAATCATATTCAGAATTCTTACCTTTCTTTTAGTTTGTGTTAATGTTTCTGGTTTTGCAATAAATCGTAGTGGGTGAGACTTGGTATTTATAGGGCCTATATGATGCTAGATTGCATATTATAATTCCAAGTGGGCCCTGATTTAGTCCTTTTTTCTTAAACTTTAGATTTTTCTGAAGCTTGATACCCAGGATTCAATACAGCTCTTTTTGAGTATCTCTCTGCAGTGCCACATGCTAATTATTTATAGCAAGCTATTTATTTTTTTTATAAAAAAAATTGTTTGTACATGCAGGGCCAGATGGTTTTCATGAGGGAGATTGGATTTGTCCCAAATGTGAGAATGTTAACTTTGCCTTTAGAACCACTTGCAACATCAAGAAATGTGGGGCTCCCAGACCTTCTCTTGTAAGTGATATCTCTAAGAACATATTCATTGTTTGATATTCTGATGGTTGCCATTGAGATTTATATCATTGCACAAAATTTTTTCATTGCAGTTCTTAATGTTGACTTCCTTATTAAAAAGAATGTTAATGGAAAGACTGTCTGGGAAGTCGGCCCTAAACCAACTTAGCTATAGTTTGCATAGGTGGTATAGCACTCTGTTATCCATGGATTGAAACAATTGAGATCCAACTCACAATTGCCTATCACGAAATTGCCCACCACAATAGAAACTTCCATCAACCTACCTTTCAAACTAGGACCACCCATCTTTTTCCAAATGTCATAAAATCTGTAGAGTCTCTCTCTCTCTCTTTCTCTCTCTCTCTCCTAGAGCTCACCAAACCATATTTTTTTTAATAATTCATACTGTGGGGTGAGAGGGTTAAGGACAAGAAAAGGACAGGGATTTGGAGGGGGGGATGCTCCACTTCAAACCCCCCCCGTCCATCATCATTATCAAGCCACAACTGCATATTAAAAGACTCTGGGATACAATTGCTTGCAATCTGGAGCAATAGGTGCTTCCTAGGATTGATCCCAGGGCTGGTTGTGCCAACTGTCTGGATATCAGCCTAACAATTGCCACTGCAAAAGGCTATGGAGAGAGAGAAGGGGTTTTGGGGGGGGGGGGGGGGAGCAGGGGGATGGAATTGCCAGGGTTTCTTGCTTGATATTTGGCTGCTGAGAAATTTGGTATATAAGTGGAAAGAATATTTAAATGAACAAACTAGAAGGGGAGGGTAGAATGGCTGTAATACCAGGACATAGATATGATCTTGTGTGTTAAAATTAGATTGAACGAGTACATTTCTACATCACCCAATACACCCGATTCAGAATCCTAGTTGGTATAGAATAACCCATAGGGTCGGTGAGGAGTGATAGAATAACCCTATCCATAGACCCAAGTGCATGATTTTGTAGTACTTTTTGTCGTTTTGATAAGTTACACTGAACCAGTAATTTTCATTTGCAAAAGTGATGCCATCTTTGAAGACATTTACAAATTTTGCTTTTATGTTATTTTTCAGTTATAGCGTGCAGTTAAGTTTGCATTGACATGCCATGCACGTGATGGTGTTTTCAGGTTTAATAGCTCATTCTCTTGTATTTAGTTTGTTTGCTCACCATTCCTTAGCAGGGTCCAAACCCCACAAACACCGGTGCCCCTGAAGGCAGTTGGACTTGTGACAAATGCGGCAATCTTAATTATCCCTTTCGAACTGTTTGCAACCGCAAGGATTGTGGAAACGAGAAGCCAGCCTCTGGCAAGTAGATAATTTCCTTATTGTTCATGGATAGCTTAAATCCCCCAGTCCTATGTGTATTAGGGAATCATTTGTTAGCATTAGACTCTTAGAGAATGAGAAAAGAACAAACATGTTCATAAAAGATAATAGAATCATATTCATATGTATATTTTTTTTCTTTTGCCACTTTTTGTGCTGTTAGCCAGTATAACATCTTGTTACTTTGTTTTTCTGGGGAATTTTAGTGATCAATGTGTGGAAATCTGGACCATCCGTCGTTTGGTTATTGAGTACCAACTTGTTTAGGTAGTCAATTGATTAGAGCTTTTGCCTGAGGCGATAATCTGTCAAAACTATTAATACTTTAGAGTTATTTTCTTCATGACTGTTGATGCATATGATGAGGCTGATACAAAAAGATTTTGTAGTTTGGCATAAAGTAATGACATTAATAGTTTGGTGATCATATTTTAGAGTGAGTCATAATCTTGAGAGTAATTTCTGAAAACTGAAGTGACGCGAAAGATAATGTAATCTTTACCCTTTGATCTATTAAAAATTAGACTTGAACTCTTCTCTCTCTCTCTCTCTCTCTCTCTCTCTATATATATATATATATATATATATATGTGTTTATTAAAAAGCAAGAGGCATGCTACATACAAGCCGGTCTATCAACACCTATTTATGGTGGGAATTATTACAATTTTTAAAAAGTTAAAATACTAATTATTTCTTAACAAAGCTGATGTGGAAGGCTTTCACATCAACGGTGTGTTGAGTGTGTAAAAAATGAGGCTTATAAATAGATTTTTTTAAATGAATAATGCTAGTATGTCCTCTCATTTCGTCTCCTCATTTTAACCGTTCATGTATTTGATTTTTTTTAAATTTTTTTATTTATTAATTAAGGAAGTGACTATTAGTATATTAATATATATATTTTTTAAATATTTAAAGATGTTAAAAAATGTAAAAAAAATATGAAAAAAATAAAAAAGTGTGGTGATTACTGGGCGGCAGCCGAGCATTACTCTTTTCAAAGAGTGCTTATATACCTACAATTATTTTTTAACTCTTTTATAACACACTTTACAATCAATTAATGCAAAAATGTTACTCATTAAAAGTAAATTTCATTTTATAAAATATATAGAGTTGAAAGAGAGTTCTAGGCCAAATGCCGGGTATTGCCTTTTCGCGAGGGACTTGAGTTAACGAGGCCGAATGTATTGGTGGATTCACAAACGGTCTCTACCGAGACAGCTTAGTACAGCACGACCGTCCTCTTGGCTTCGTATAGTGCAAAGCAGTGAAAGGAGAAAACCGAAACAAATGAGAGAATCCCTTCTCTCTATTCATATCATTTTATAAACATCATCAGATTGAAACTGATACTGAATCGCTTATTATAAATAGTTTATGTGTAATTTTTACGTGACAAGCATTCATGGTGTAGTTGTCTGCTTAAGTCATAAATAAAGATGGAAGAAATCCCCATATGGGCCACCACTTTCACAAGGAAAAAAAAAAAAACAGAGATACTTTAACTATAGATAGATTATACAAAAGTAAAAACAAATTGATGTGTCTTGATGTGATATATCATATTGTAAAATTAATTTGTCATACACCAAAGTGCAGAGAAGAGGAGATGAAGTGCAGAGATGAAGTGAAGGCTTCGGGGAGAGTTAGGGTTGTTGTCGTGCGCTGTCGTTTGGGGAAGCTTAAGGTTAATTGAAGGGTACGGGCTTCCTATAGGCCAAGTTGAGCAGTATAGGCCGTGAGGCCCAATGTCTCTTTTCTAGTGACTTTATCTTATTTACTTCTTAGTCAGTCCAGTGGGCCAGTCAGTCCATTCCAGTCTAGTTTAAGTCTGTATTTCTATTTCCTTTAATTCAATCTTCCGTTTGCTTGTTGTGTCGTGTAGTGAGTGTCTAGAAAGGGAATATAATTCTGTTAGTTGTTGACGTGCAGAGGGTCAGTCCCATATGTAGGACGGTGTACGCACTTTCCTTGTTTATGCAAAACCTGAATGAATTTGTCTGTTTCCTTTCTTTCTCTTTTCTCCTGGAGGACCTCACTCTCGAAGTGAGCTATCATTTTAAATTCAGTCATCTGTCAACTTCTCTTTTTCGTGTATCACATAATTTACAGTTTACAAATACAAGAAAAGGGTTACAAATACAAGGGTGTTACAATCTTGGTATCAGAGATTGGATCCCAAGTGTCCAATCATGGCTGAAGGAACACGGCTGAATCAACTTCAGGATGGCCTTCACAGCTTTGAAGAAATCCACTGATTCACAAATGAAGACCTTAGAGACCGAAATGGTAGCCCTCAAAAAGCAATTAGATTCGGTGATGCAGCAGTTGACGGCTTTGACAGTAGAGCTGCAAAAGAAAAACAACAACTATGGAAGAGGAGAATCCTCGAACAACCAGGAGTCTAGAGAGGAGCATGTGGACCAAAATAGGAATAATCATCCTAGACAGGTACGGATTGACTTCCCATTTTTTCATGGTGAGGGTCCAAGTGGTTGGTTATACAAAGTAAACCACTATTTTACTTATTACAATACCCTACCTCAACATAGACTAAGGCTGGCATCCTTTCACATGGATGATCAAGCTTTACTTTGGTTTCAAGATCTAGAGGAGTCTGGGGAAATAAGGGAGTGAGAGGATTTCACTAAGGCCTTGTTGACCAGATTCGGGCCATCATCTTATGATGATCCCATGGAAGCCTTGACAAGGCTTAAACAAATGGGATCTGTGGAAAAGTATAAAGCCAGCTTTGAAGGGTTATCCAATAGGTTGAGGGGTTTGTCGGAAGGGTATAAGTTAAGCTATTTTCTCAGTGGTTTAAAAGATGAGATTAGACTACAAGTGCGTATGTTTAATCCCAAAGACTTGTTAAGTGCTTATAGTCTTGCAAAAATACAAGAAGAGAGTGTGTCTATGTACAAAAAGCAGTTTCGGGGTGGGGGTTACCATGAGTCAGGTATCCTTAAACACAACCCCAACATTAGCCCAAACAGCCACCTATCCATCCAAAAACACAGCTACAACCCCAGCCCTAATCCAAACAGTAACCACTCTAGTAAAAAAGCCATTGTCCCAGTTCAGAAAATTAAACCCCACCAAATGAAAGAAATGAGGGATAAGGGTTTATGCTATTATTGTGATTCCAAGTGGAATCCGGGTCACAAATGCCAACAACCCAAATTATTTTTGATAGAGGAGGTGGAGGAGGAAGATGTTGTAGTGGAAGAAGAGAAGATAGAGTTGGTGAATGAAGAGGTTCTTGATTTTGTGGATAATCCTAACCAACTTGAAATTTCATTACATGCAATCGTTGGGTCCATTAGCCCAAAAACTATGAGAATTAGAGGGAATATAGGAAATCAGGAACTGGTAGTTTTAATTGACTCGGGGAGCACACACAATTTTGTGGATCCCTCGATTATTAAAAAGGGGATTATTCCTGTCAATCTACTTGAAAAGCTGAGGGTTAAAGTGGCGAATGGGGAACAAGTTAGTAGTGAAGGGGGGTGTTCTGACCTAAGAGTAAAGTTACAAGGCATTGTTTTCCTCATTGATGCATTTGTCTTAGTGTTAGCAGGTTGTGATATGGTGTTAGGGGTTCAATGGTTGCGGGAGTTGGGAACCATTCTATGGAATTTTAAAGATTTATCCATGAAGTTCTAGCAAGGGGGTAGAGTAGTAGCATTACAAGGTTTGTGGGCTTCCAACCTAATTGAGGAGGGAAACTTGAATATGAATCACAAATTGTAAAAAAAGGGACTGTTACTACAGTTAGTAGAAGTGTCCAGCGAAAAATCAGCAAGTGAGATACCCCCACTTGTGCAGAAATTGTTGGGACACTATGTTGATGTGTTTGGAGATCCGAATGGTTTACCCCCACAAAGAAGTCATGACCATTCTATCACCCTAAGCCCAAACACCAACCCAATCTCAGTAAGACCATACCGCTACCCTTATTTTCAAAAAGATGAAATTGAAAAAATTGTGAGAGAACTATTAACCTCAGGAGTGATAAGACCAAGCCACAGCCCTTATTCATCCTCTGTTTTACTTGTAAGAAAAGTCGATGGGTCATGGAGAATGTGTGTGGACTATAGGACTTTGAACAAGGTAACGGTGAAAGATAAATATCCCATTCTCGTAGTGGAGGAGTTATTGGATGAACTCAGTGGGTCTAAGATGTTTTCTAAGCTGGATCTTAGATCGGGGTATCACCAAATAAGAGTCAAACCAGATGATATTCACAAAACTGCCTTTTAGACCCATAAAGGGCATTATGAGTTTTTAGTGATGCCGTTTGGATTAACTAATGCCCCTTCGACCTTCCAAAGTTTAATGAATGATATATTCAGACCATACTTGAGAAAGTTTATACTAGTGTTTTTTGATGACATTTCGATCTATAGCAAGACCTTGGAAGAACATGTGCAACACTTAAGGGTGACTTTGGAGCTTTTGAGAAAACATTGTTTGTTGGCTAAGCTTTCTAAATGCAGATTTGCTACTGAAGCAGTGTCCTATTTGGGCCATTTGATTTCTATTGAGGGTGTAAGGACTGATCCAGAAAAACTGGCAGCAATGAAGAGTTGGCCTTTTCCCATTACCCTTAAGTCACTTAGGGGGTTTTTGGGATTAACTAGGTATTATAGAAGATTCATTAAGGGGTACGGAAATATTGCAGCTCCTTTAACCCAGTTACAAAAAAAAAACCAGTTTGTTTGGACCGAGGAAGCTAGAAAGGCCTTTGAGGAGTTAAAAGGGGCAGTGACTCAACCCCCTGTTTTAGCCTTGTCGGATTTTACATTACCATTTGTGGTGGAGTGTGATGCGTCAGGAACTGCTATAGGGCCTGTCCTTATGCAAAGAAAGAGGCCTATAGCATTTTAAAGTCAATCTCTTAAAGGAAGGATTTTATCGATGTCCACATACGAAAAGGAACTCTATGCCTTAGTGATGGCAGTTCAAAAATGGACGCCTTATTTACTAGGCCACCCCTTTGTAGTGAAAACAGATCATCAAAGTTTGAAGCATCTGTTAGAGCAGAAGATTGGGACTCCAATGCAGCATAAATGGATCACAAAGTTGTTAGGCTATGATCTGGTGGTGGAGTACAAGAAAGGACAAGACAACAAGGTGACAGATGCATTGTCTAGAAGGGCTGAGATGGAGGAATTGGATGATGGGGCAGCTCTAACAGTTATTCTTTACCTACCTTTGAGTGGTGGGAAGACATAAAAAATGCATATAATCAAGACCCAAATATGTAGGAATTATTAAACAAATTCCAGCAGGGAAAATTGCCTGCTGCCTATACTATGAGGGATGAAGTTTTGCTCTATAAACAGAGGATCGTAGTTGCTGATGTTGGGGAGTTGAAGAATAGATTATTACAGTTACTGCATGATAGCCCAGTTGGGGGCCATTCGGGTTATGATAAAACCCTTCACAGATTGAGAAGGGATTTTCGATGGACAGGGATGAAGGCAGATGTAAAAAGGTTTATTAGAGACTGTGACACTTGTCAAAAGGTTAAAGCAGACCAGTTTAAATCAAGTGGCTTGTTGCAACCACTTCCCATTCCTTCCTAGCCATGGACACAAATTTCCATGGACTTTATTGAAGGATTGCCCTCCTCCCATGGATTTAGTTGCATTTGGGTTGTTGTGGACAGACTAACTAAGTATGGGCATTTTACACCATTGGGCCATCATTTTCCTGCAAAGATTGTGGCTCAGTTATTTACTAAGCACATTCTCAAGTTGCATGGAATGCCTAATTCCATCGTTTCCGATCGGGACAGTACCTTTACGGGGCAGTTTTGGAGGGAGCTATTTAAGATTCAAGGGGTGCAACTTGCTTTCAGCACTGCTTATCACCCCCAATCAGATGGGTAGAGTGAGGCAGTGAACAAATGTGTCGAAAACTATTTGAGGTGCTTCTCGAGTGACAGACCCAAAGATTGGTCCACGTGGATCCCATTGGCTTAATGGTGGTACAACACCACTCATCACTCATCCACAAGGACTACACCCTTCCAGGCTCTATACGGTTATTCCCCTTCTAGGCTACTCAGTTACACGCTAGGAACAGCTAAAGTTGATGCAGTGGAAGAAACCTTGAAAACTAGGGAGGAAATGCTGGAAATCCTTAAGCACAACCTCAAGAAAGCTCAAGATCGCATGAAAAAATATGCGGACCTTAAAAGAAAAGACCAGAGCTTTGAGGAAGGGGAATGAGTTTATCTCCATCTACAACCCTACCGACAGTTATCAGTAGCCAATCGAAAACATTTGAAGCTTGCCCCTAGGTTTTATGGGCCATACCAGGTCATACAAAGGCTCGGGTAAGTGGCCTATAAACTGAAACTTCCACAAACAGCAACCATTCATCCAGTTTTTCACATATCGCAACTCAAGAAGAAATTAGGTCAGAGAAATATACCCCTTACAGAGCTGCCACCCACGGATGCAGTAGGAGTGCTGAAGCCCGAACCGGAGAAAATCATCAGCAAACGTTTTCGCAAGTCACGGCACAATTTACCCATCACCGAGCATTTGGTGCAGTGGCAAGGGCAGGGTGAAGATGATGCAACGTGGGAATCCTATGAATGGTTGAAAGGGGCTTATCCTCACCTTGTGGGCAAGGTGATTTGAGAAAGGGGGCTCTGTCATACACCGAAGTGCAGAGAAGAGGAGATGAAGTGAAGGCTTCGAGGGGAGTTAGGGCTGTTGTCGTGCGCTGTCGTTTGGGGAAGCTTAAGGTTAATTGAAGGGTGCGGGCTTCCTATGGGCCAAGTTAAGCAATATAGGCCGTGAGGCCTAATGTCTATTTTCTAGTGACTTTATCTTATTTACTTCTTAGTCAGTCCAGCGGGCCAGTCAGTCCATTCCAGTCTAGTTTAAGTCTGTATTTCTGTTTCCTTTAATTCAATCTTCCATTTGCTTGTTGTGTCGTGTAGTGAGTGTCTAGAAAGGGAATATAATTCTGTTAGTTGTTGACGTGCAGAGGGTCAGTCCCATATGTAGGACGGTGTACGCACTTTCCTTGTTTATGCAAAACCTGAATGAATTTGTCTGTTTCCTTTCTTTCTCTTTTCTCCTGGAGGACCTCACCCTCGAAGTGAGCTATCATTCTAAATTCAGTCATCTGTTAACTTCTCTTTTTCATGTATCACATTATTTACAGTTTACAAATATAAGAAAAGGGTTACAAATACAAGGGTGTTACATAATTTTATCGTAAAGTAGATCTAACGGAATCACATGAAATTACGTCAATTTAAACTGACAGTAACCTGTGTATTGGTTGCTACAATTCTTTTGAACCATTCCTGCATTTTTTTTAAAGATATCGTACTATAATGGTTTGTAGGTGAGGGATCCAATGGTTTGTTATGTAGTTCATTTGAAAGCACGAAGTTTTCTAGGTTCATTTCCAGCTGTATAGATGATGCTTCTCCCTGCCTTTCATGCCTAGAGGTCATTTTATCAAAATAATAACAATCCAACAAGCCGGCTGTACTATCTAAGAATGTTTTTTGTTTTCGAAAGTTACAACTTCAGAGCCACCCATTGCTGGCTGTAGTCTGCATCGATCATGACTAAGCTTCGTCAGATGTCTCCGAAGTGGCAATGAACCAGATCCATATGAGACACTCAACACATTAAAAACTTCCCTTTTTGTTTCATTTTTTCATAAAACAACAAAAAAACTTGATGAGGTAGCCTTTCCCACGTTATAAATCTTCTAATCCTGTGTAATGCAGACGTTCATCTCAATATATTTTCAAGAGAAGTTTCCATGAACTTACACCCATGCCCATGAATCTTCAAATTTGATGACTATGGATTTCAGGCAAAATTATATAATATATAGAGCAAAGATTAAGGTCTCGTTTGTTTTCACAACTCATTTCAACTCATCTCATCTAATCATTATAAATTTCCTAAATTTTTACACAAAATAAAATAAACAATACATCTCATCGCAGATGAGATGTGCCCATAGATTATTTTCATAAAACTAAAAAATCTCTCATTTTTTTTTTCTAAAAAAAAAACCCAAAATAAGTTGTTTTTTAAACCCTACCATTTATTATTGGTATATCCTCCCCTAAGTTCCTTGAATTGATTCCTTTTATTTATATATATATATATATATATATATATATATATATACAAATACATGAAGAAAAAATATGGAGATTTTTTTTTATATAATATTGATTCCTTTTTTTTATTTTGATAACATCATTTGTTATACTTTAGATTATGAAATAGAATTGTCTATGGTATGTATTTTCTTATAACTTGACAACAAAACATATGACAGAGAAATGCTTTATCCACAAATGAATTTCATAAAAATAAACTCACAAACTGACTTGTTTTGATATAGTACGTCAGATTATAAAGTTATTTTTATTGTAAAGTAAATCTGACATATCACATTAAATTACGTCAGTTTGTATATTTACTTTTATGAAATTTCTTTGCGGCTATAACACTTCTTTATGACACATATATATATATGTAATATACATAATTGTAAGTTATGTACGGACGAAGTACGTTGAGTCCAAAGAGGATATATTCAATGCATGGCGGCAAAGTTAATTGCATTTGGAAAGTCCAACTGTATATGATGAGTGAGCTTCGAATGCAGACGCTAGCCGGCGAAGTTCACAAGCCAATGTCATCGTTTTCAAGCACTGCTGATCTTTTTAATTTCTTCTGTCTTGATTCTCAGTTTTAGACTTTTCCTAGTTGGCACTAATGTAGATTGGTCGTACATGCAAGTACAGCTATATATACTGTTCCTCTAGTCCCATTCTTGGAGTAATCTGTCCAGCTTTTAACGCCCTAGGCTCGTTGCAGCTTCAAGGACATGAAGGTTTGATGCGTGAGAAAGAGATTTGAAGGCATCTTTTAGTTTGAAGAATTGGGATCGTTACGTTTTATAGGTGCCAAAATTTTCTGTTTTATTTTCTGAATTCGTGTTGCTAATGGGATTTCTGGGTTTATTTGTTGCTATTGAGATTGGTGAATATTGAATACCGGATATATGGTTAATGTTCTATGTCCGAGGCCTCATACTAACAGTTATGCAAGAAGTGCATTTTTTAGGATGTCTGCTTTGACAGAAAGAAAAGAGGACAAGGCAATGGGTTTTGATTTTTCTTTTTCCACATATAAAAACAATAGATTGAATTAAGACGATGTGGTTTCAAATGACTTAGCATTCTAGTCGAAATTAAATAAGAAGTACTAACATCAACCTATTTGTTTTATGGATTAGCAAACTCATTGTAAAGGATTGCATGCGTAATGGACTATCTGATCATGCAGATAATCTGGTGAAGACTTTCTTAGTGGAGGGTTCAAGCTAAAGGAAATCCAAAATGGTTGAAATGTCGCATTCCCTTGATGCTGTTAACCAGGAAGCTGTAGATCTGGTATGTGTGTTTTTTATTTATTTATTTATTTATTTTATATATATATATATATATTTTAAATCTCAAAACATGACAAAAGAGATTTTAGTGATGAAGGTGCCTGACTGGTTGACATTGTTTGTTTGTTTGTTTTGTTTTTTTTTTATTTGTTTGTTTTCATTTTGAAGATTCATAACTGCAAACCTAGGAATAATAGAACCAAATGCAATCTCCATAGTCAGATGTAAAATTAATGAGAAAATTTGATTCCTTGGTAGAATAAAGTCTGGTTCTGCATTAAAGATCCTCTTTTTTCTTATTCATCTTTGTTGAAGTACAGTAAGATTGGAAAAATAAACTGAAGTTGGTTCTTTTGTGTTTGGTTAATGGTGTATCATGGTGATAATTTGATTTGACCAAAAAATGGAAGTAAAAGAGAAGGATGGGAATGCAAAGAATTTTTCCCTACTTCAATCTTATTTGTTTGGCACAAAACGATATGCTAAATTGGAAGTTGCTTCTTGTAGGAGAATATACCCCTTAAAGAAGTTTTTGAGCATCTTACTTGTACAAGGGAAGGTTTGACTTCTGATGAAGTTCAAAAGCGACTGGTTTTGTTTGGTTACAACAAACTTGAGGAGAAAAAGGTTGGAGAAGCAATGTTCAATTGAATCTCTCTGTTTCCTTGCTTTCTATTTCCCCATTATTGCTTCCTCAGTCTCCCTCATTGTATGGGTTCTCTGCTTTTCTACCCTGCTCTAGGAAAACAAAATACTGAAGTTTTTAGGCTTTATGTGGAATCCTTTATCATGGGTTATGGAAGCTGCAGCTATCATGGCCATTGCTCTTACACAGGGAGGGGTAAGTCTATATGAATCTTCGAGTTTTCATCTTTATCTACTCCTGTTTTTCTAATATGGTCGGCTATATGACATTGACCCTGTGAGTTGAAAAAAATTAGTACTAATATTAGTCATCATTGAAGATTCTTACCTTCATTGAACCACAGTGAAATCAAGAAGTCCTTAATTCTTTCTGTTCATTAGTTTTCCCTACTAGAAGTTGAAATGACATGTTGAAATTTAGTCAAATTGGAGTCTTTTGTCAATTATTTTGGGGAGAATGTTGACAAAACCTTATCTGTGCAGCATAAAGATGCAGATTATCATGACTTTGCTGGCATCCTGGTCTTACTAATCATTAATTCTACTATCAGTTTCATAGAGGAAAACAATGCTGGCAATGCAGCTGCTGCTCTTATGGCACGTTTGGCCCCAAAAGCAAAGGTTCTTCTCTTTGCATATTGATATCCTAAGTTCATGACAGCTAAACCTTGCCATCAAGAACTGGTTCCAGCTTGTTATTGATTTTCCACTCTGTCAGAGACATCTTATCTTGTTTTCACTTCTAATTATTCTTGATCAGGTACTACGTGATGGAAAATGGGGTGAAGAAGATGCTTCAGTGCTGGTTCCTGGAGACATAATTAGTATCAAACTTGGTGACATTATTCCTGCTGATGCACGTCTTCTTGAAGGAGATCCTTTGAAAATTGATCAGGTAAATATTGTTATTGATCCTTTGAAACTAGGTCCTAGTGCCATTATGACCGAAATATGCATCCCATATTGTTACCTACTAGTCTAACCTCCTGGATTTAACATATTTTCTTTGTCACTTGCAGTCTGCACTTACTGGGGAATCTCTTCCAGTAACAAAGAACCCTGGTGATGGGGTTTATTCAGGCTCAACATGCAAGCAAGGGGAAATTGAAGCAGTTGTAATTGCAACTGGTGTTCACACTTTCTTTGGGAAGGCAGCTCATCTTGTGGAAAACACTACACATGTTGGGCATTTCCAGCAGGTAATTTACAGAAATTTTATATCCATACTGCCAATCCAAAACATGTTTTAAGCACTCTAGTCAAGAATTTCTCGAAATCATAACAATAAATATTTTCATATTCATGCTTAATATTATCTAACTGTTGAATTTAAATAATTTTTTTTCAGGTTTTAACATCAATTGGAAACTTCTGCATTTGTTCTATTGCTGTCGGGATGTTTATAGAAATCATTGTGATATATGTGATTCACCACAGGGGATATCGCGTTGGCATTGATAATCTACTTGTCCTACTAATTGGGGGCATCCCAATTGCAATGCCAACTGTTCTTTCTGTTACAATGGCCATTGGTTCACATCGTTTATCACAGCAGGTTTGTGAAGCCACAGCCACTGTCTAGATTGATTTGGAAAATTAATGGCAGTGAATAAGAATGAATTAATGGTTCTCAATTGTGAATATTATTGGATGTTGGGCATTATGTCTTGGGCAGGGTGCCATAACAAAGAGAATGACAGCTATTGAGGAAATGGCTGGAATGGATGTGCTATGTAGTGACAAAACAGGCACACTGACACTAAACAAGCTTACGGTTGATAAAAATATGATTGAGGTAATACTCTTGGTCGCTCTATTTTGCTTTAAGTCTTCAAGACATAGCAATGTGCATATTGGATAGCTTCATGGTAGAAACCAAAATGTTAAAAGTTTGATCACATTTTGCCTTGCACGTGTGCATTTCATGTTACTTTGTCGTTTCCATTCCAAGAGACTCTCTGGTGAACGTCCTGTGTACATGAGCTATGTCTATTATCTTAATTGATAAAATTCTTTATTACTTAGAAAAGAAAAAGTTTTATTATTCCAAGAGACACATCTAAAGAAACAAGATATCGTCTCTACCACTTCTAACCCCAACCCAAACAAAAGTGACAATGGAATTCTTGTCTCATTCTATTGGTTGTCTAGTATATTTGTTTTTTTAAACTTGTGAAATGCTATTTGTGCTTGCTTCATAGGACTTTTCAACCATCCATACCATTACAGGTTTTTGACAAAGGTGTTGAGAAGGATACGGTTGTACTTATGGCGGCAAGAGCATCAAGGTTGGAGAATCAAGATGCGATTGATGCTGCAATTGTTTCAATGTTAGGCGACCCTAAGGAGGTATTGGACTAGAAAAATATTTATAAAGGTCATTTTTACAGAAAATGGTTCCATTAATGTGTGTGTATGTTCTTTTAAAGAGGATTATACTCAATTTTATTTAATTTATGTGTGTGGTGGGTGTGATCAACCAAAGGGTATAAGATGCTTCTTGTCCGTCTTCCATTGTCATCACCAGCATTTGGTTGTTGCTATTGTCTGCAAAGGGTTATGGAAGTCTTACATTTCTTTTTCTTACAAATCACAACATGTTGAAGACACTCTTTAGAACTGATAGATGTTTGGTTCTGAAACCCAGTTCTAGGAGTTTCTGCAAAATTTATCTTCTCATGATTGCTTATTACCTTGAATTAAGCTTTTTCTTTTCACCAAAAAAGGGCTACTTTCATGTAACTCCTCAGTACTCACATTAAGGAGTAAGCCACGGTACAACTACATCAAAGAAAGAGAAAAACAACTCATTTACTATAATTTTATTGTTTTTGTAAGGCACGAGCTGGAATCCAAGAAGTTCACTTCCTACCATTCAATCCAACTGACAAAAGGACTGCACTTACATACATCGATGGAGCTGGTAAAATGCAGAGAGTCAGCAAAGGTGCACCAGAGCAGGTAGAAACTATAACTGAACTTTCAGTTGAGTTACTAACCTTAAATGTGCACCCGCAAGTTCTGAACTCTTTTGCACCTATGCTATTTAGATTCTCAATCTGGCACATAACAAAACGGAACTTGAACGGAAAGTACATGCAATGATTGACAAGTTTGCAGAACGTGGACTACGTTCCCTTGCAGTTGCCCGCCAGGTACCAGTACTCTCTCAAGGTTTCTTCATTGTATCATACACACGTTCCTATCTGTAGTTTCTTGAGAAAAATCTGGTTTCTTTTTCTCTAGGAAGTACCTGCTGGTACCAAAGACCATCCTGGTGGCCCCTGGCAGTTTGTTGGCCTTCTCCCTCTTTTTGACCCTCCTCGCCATGATAGTGCCGAAACAATCAGAAGAGCTTTGGACCTTGGTGTGAGTGTTAAAATGATCACAGGTGAGTGCTAAACTATCATACGGCTCAAATTCATTTACAATGCAAATAAGAGAGCTCTATCCTCTCCAGTCTCCACCACCAGGCATCCTTTCACTTAATTGGCACATTTGTTTCTCAAAGTAATCTCATGACTACAATGCACACAACGAGAGACATCTAATCAATGCAGTACTGATTGCGAGTCAGACTCCAAATCAACAGTAAACTAGTTCGGTTTCAAGCAAAGTCTTAATCCATCCAAACCGCCCTTACCTGAGTATGAGTTCTTGTTCCCCTCCCATAATTAGAAGAGAAGCCTGCAAGGAAAAAACCAGCTGCTCCTATCTACATTTATCTTTAACTCTTCCTAACTTTGGCTTGTACCATTACAAAACTTGTATCGCAGTTCATTCCACACCACCACAATGGGTTCCTACAGAGCTTGCTATGTAACAACAATGAAACCTTAATGCATCTGTGCTCGGTGATTTCACCTTTTTATAACCCCTGCAGGTGACCAACTTGCAATTGCAAAGGAAACAGGGAGACGACTTGGTATGGGCACGAATATGTACCCCTCTTCATCTCTGCTTGGTAATAGTAAGGATGCGGCAGTTGCTGGTCTCCAAATTGATGAACTCATAGAGAAAGCTGATGGTTTTGCTGGCGTCTTTCCAGGTTAGTGAGGCGGTAATGATAGAGTGAGTCCTTAAATCTTGATTTTCAGAAAATTTCTAATAATACGTTTTTCTCCTTCAGAACATAAGTATGAGATTGTGAAGAAATTGCAAGCTAGAAAGCACATTTGTGGAATGACCGGGGATGGAGTAAATGATGCACCTGCCTTGAAGATAGCTGACATAGGAATTGCTGTGGCAGATTCCACAGATGCTGCTCGTAGTGCTTCAGATATTGTTCTAACAGAACCTGGGTTGAGTGTAATCATTAGTGCTGTTTTAACAAGCCGGGCAATCTTCCAGAGAATGAAAAACTACACGGTAATCTAACAATTACTAGATATATTGAAGAAATTATCAGTCTTGGTTTACGCCTTACTTGTGAGATTAAATGTTGAGACTCTTTATCTTTGCTCCCCTTCATCCAGATATATGCTGTTTCTATCACTATACGTATTGTGGTAGGTTCCATTCTAAACTAAGTTCTTGTATATGAAATTGTTTATAATTGCAGCCCACAACAAAGCTTGTCTCATTTGCAGCTGATTTTTGTATAACAGCTAGGTTTCTCGGTGCTGAATATCATCTGGAAATTTGATTTCCCTCCTTTCATGGTTCTTGTCATTGCCGTTCTTAATGATGGTTAGCTTGCTACTTTCTTAAACCATCGTCCTATGTTTAATGGACTAATAATTTTGTTTCCTTCCTTCCTACTTTTCATCCTTCTGTCACATTATCTCCTTCCTTTCGCTTGTTATGTGACTGTTAGTCTGCTTGCAGGTACCATCATGACCATATCCAAAGACAGGGTCAAGCCTTCTCCACTTCCTGACAGTTGGAAACTCAGTGAGATTTTTGCAACTGGGATTGTCCTTGGCAGTTACCTTGCCCTAATGACTATCGTATTCTTTGGGGTAGCTTTTAAAACAGATTTCTTTAAGGTAACTTCCCTCCTTTGGCAGTTGCTTTATGTCTTGCATAGCCTTCTGTGTTTGATCCTGAATTGCATAAATGTGCTCTTACAGAGGATTTGAGTAGGAGATTTTCATTTAACTTAATGAACTTATTTTATACCATTCTTCTTGCAGGAAAAGTTTAATGTGAAGGACATCAGTGCAAAAGAGACAATGGCATCTGCTGTGTATCTTCAAGTCAGCATCATCAGCCAGGCATTAATATTTGTGACACGCTCCCGGGGCTGGTCTTTCATGGAACGACCTGGGTTTTTGCTCGTTACAGCCTTTGTTCTTGCTCAGCTGGTACAGAATTTTAACATCTTCTTGTTCTTCAAAATGGATTTAGTTGGTAGAAACATACTTGGATTGCAACATACTGAAGAAAGATGTGGCTTCTATTGCATATGTTGTAGACCATAGAGTAGAAATAGTCCATTACCTTTATCTAGTGAAAACCATATTTAAAAAATCATACCGTCCATGAAACACATTCATTATCAAGTTATACCTTACTTGAGACGGACATATAACCTGATCCTTTGTATACGATTAATAGTTCTGTTTACTTCTGCAAGTTTATGAATTTCTTACAGCTCAAGGATGGGAAAAGCTCATCAATTCTTCCCTCCCCTCAATATCTCAACTTTTAATTACATATACATTATTATCAAGATATTGTTTGGATCATATATATTGAATCCAAATGTCTCCATTTTTTGAGCTCTTGGATAATAGGAGCCTAAAGATGCTTATGCTGCTGACAATATAGGAGCATCCTCATCAAGTCCCACGAGTTCAGAGAAGCTTTTCAATTCTGATACATGCATACATACGTTCATACATATATCACACACAAACACTTGTATTTAGAGTATTCTCGGAGTACTGCTTTAAAGTCTTCCTTTTGGTACTATAATTGATTAGTATCCCAATAAAAATTCAAAAAGGGGGAAGTAGGGAAATGGAATCATCTCATGGCACTAAAAGATTTCATGTACACTCAATTGAAACCATGAGTACATTAAAATTATATTGATGTCTAGCAATATCATTGCTGTCTCACAATTAAACGTCTTATTTGCTTCATAAGCTTTTCCTTCCTTTTCAAATTGTCCATCGCTTAAGACTCATCGTTGCAGGTTGCTACAGTAATATCTGCCACTGCAAATTGGACATTCGCTGGAATACATAGCATTGGTTGGGGTTGGACAGGCATCATTTGGTTATACAGTATTGTGACTTATTTCTTGCTCGATCCCTTAAAATTTGCAGTCCGATATGCAATAAGTGGACGCGCCTGGGATCTCGTGGTAGACCGAAGAGTAAGTGAAACTGAAGTTACCCAATGATGACTTGATTATGTCTAGAACTTTCTAAATATCATGAACTTCTTACTTGAGGAAACTATGCAGAATTTCTTTTCATTTCATATCATCGATCATGTCCTAAGATCCTGACTTCCTCATGATTGCTAGTGCTTCATAAATAATACTACTAATATGGCCACCTGTTTGTCTATTAAAACAGACTGCTTTTACCAACA
The DNA here is from genome assembly GCA_961763995.1 of Juglans cinerea. Lineage (NCBI taxonomy): Eukaryota > Viridiplantae > Streptophyta > Magnoliopsida > Fagales > Juglandaceae > Juglans > Juglans cinerea. Next base: position 21,224,334 of record CAUIVZ010000015.1, on the reverse strand, counting down.
AAAAAGACTTTGGTAGGGAAGCTCGTGAGGCTGCATGGGCATCCGAGCAGCGAACACTACATGGCCTCCAGTCTGTTGAAGCAAAAAAGTTTTCAGAAAGGAGCACTTTTAGGGACATCAGTCTCATGGCAGAGGAAGCTAAAAGGCGTGCAGAGATTGCAAGGTTTGTCTTTCAACTGAAATTCACAATACTCTCCAACTATTTCATACTATGATGCATATCTGTCTCAAGATTTCAGTTGGGTTACTCATTTTTGCATTTTTTCATCCATTGTCCTCTTTCTTGAAGGACCCTTACCATTATTATTATTATTGTATTAATGCATCAGTCCCATGAGATTTTATTTCTTAATTCCTTTCATTTTCTTTTTTCAGGATGAGGGAGCTTCACACCTTGAAAGGCAAGGTTGAGTCATTTGCCAAGCTGAGGGGTCTTGACATTGATGCCATGAACCAGCACTACACTCTCTGAAGTCTTTATTCCTTTCTCTGTTTCCATTAGAAGAGGAAAAACAAAATTAGTAAAGAAAAATCCAAAGAAGGCTGTTGTGGTACGCCACAGATTCAACAATTTTCCAATACTCAATCAATAAAACGCCTAGATTCTTATGTGATGACATACCAAACATCACATACCTGAGTATATGTTGTGTTGTACTAAATTTATCAAAAAAATTAATGTTGCCCGAACACTGATGAACAAGTAGAGTATCCATGCATGTTAGACATGCCATTTTATAATGTTTATAGTTAGAAATATAGGTCAGACATCCTGTTGAACAGATGGAGATAAAAGTTTGAATTATTTATGAGAATGTGTCAAGTCAGTGCATGGCAATTTTTTATTCCTGTTACATTATGGATGAAAGCCAGCAGTTTATCCTTTCTGAGGAGCATTGTTAAAGCTTTAAGAAGTTAGAGTTGAAGTTCTGGGAGAGATCCAGGGTATCCCCTTCATTAAATCAGAAAGATGGAATCTTCATTTTCTTCTGAACTAAGTATGAAAGTGAATGCTGAAACCAAATATAGGGCATAAAAATATGGTCTCTATCAAATAAAAGGCCCCATTTGGTTGTTAGACTCAACTAAGATCAACTTAGTTCAGTCTAATTTTAAGTTGAGTCTAACATCCAAATACTCAACTCTCAAATTACTAAACTCATCTCAATTCAAAACCTCTTTATACGTGGGACCCACAACTTTTTTCAATTCAACACTTATTTACACGAGGGACCCACAACCTTTTTCAACTTTCTATAAATACATCTAAACTCATCTTAACATCCAAACACATTTAAACTCATATTAGATGGACCCCACAAAACTCACTCTACCATGTCAACTCACTATTATTCATAAAGAACTCAACTTAGTTTAACTCAACTCAACATTCAAACGCAGCCTTAATGTAGCAACTAGATTGTGTCATGGCAGTAGCCACATGCCGAACTCCTAAATTTTTAGATAGTACAGATAAAGTTGTTTATTCTCAAGATAATTAGGGCATCTAATTCAAGAATTTTAACATTTTTTTTTCCTTCTGGTGGCACAGAAGAATTTGCATTGCAATTGTCTCTGAAACATATGCTACTCGAAATCATCAAAGCGGTAAGTTTACAACTTTTGCAATGCAAGATGTATGGAAGCATGGTAAGACAAATGGGCGAAAACCATAGAAAATACAAGGTAGGATGCCTAGGACCCCAAACCCACAAGCTGCTCCTTCAAGGAACAGGCCAGTTCCAAGCCAAGAATCCTATTTTACAAGGGAAAAGAGATCAAAACATAAAAAATACCTTGCTTGAACTGAGTAAGCATACTGACAAGCCATCCCTGCTGTTTATACCTTCCCCCCCCCCCCCCTCTCTCTCTCTCTCTCTCTCTCTCTCATATATAGATACACGCATCATTGTTCGACATGATTACATCTTCACAAAAAATGGGTGTAACTACGAGTTTTATGGGAAAAGGTTTGTCATCTCATTTCTCATTTCATGTAATTTTATGAATGAATTGTATCAATGTACTTCTTTTGCTTTTGCTATTCAATTTTCTTTTCGTTTTAATATATATGATTGCTGTATGCTGTCTTTTTGTTTCCGCACGTTTTCATGTTCCTGTTCCATAGATGTTGTCCGGTTGCAAATAAGCTCGATCTTATTAGATAAAATGGAAGAATCTGCACCCTTGTTGATGCGATTAGCAATGAACTGCTCTCTCTCTCTCTCTCTCTCTCTCTCTCTCTCTCTATATATATATATATATATATATCATTACCCATAACACCATAATGTTTCTGAGCTGCAAATTTGCATGAAATAAATGTAGGAATGTTCCAGTCAAAACAGGTGTCGGATTTTATATCTGGGACACTCTACGATCAGTTCATTAAGAAAGATATCAAGAACTTTGATGACTTCCATATTGCTGTTCTTGATATCTTCAAGTAAGTATATATCTATAATTAATCATTGTTGTCTTGATTATCATCCTGGGAAAAAAAAAAGAGAGAGAAAAGGAAAAAGTAGCACAGAAAAAGAACATTGGGAGAAGGGAAACAAACGGAAATAAATATTGCATCAGCTCGAATTAAGCTAATTGCCCTCTATAATTTATCTTATGCAGCGCTCTCAACTCAGCATTGCCTAGTAAGCACTATGATGTGCCATCACGCAAGGATATAGAGGTCAGTTTAGACTGCTTGCACATTCATAGTATTCTCTCATTCTTATATATACATATATATCACACCATGAGCAGGAAAGTTTTACAAAATGGACAAAAGCCTGCATAGATGATCAGAAGAAGGCCGAGTTCATCGATTTTATGATGAAGAACGTCAATCAGAACAAACCAGACGGCGCAATGATTATCACTGGAATAGTAGCACCTCCGGGAGCCATGGTGGCTAAGAGAGCCGGAGAGAGTGTGGGCCAGCTAAATATGATAAAGGCCATTCCTGACGTTGTCTTTGTTCCCTCGGCAACGATGTTGGCTCTCATAGCTGTCAAGTTCTACAAAAGGATTTTCATGGGCGTATCATCATCCTGAAATGTGTCTAATACGCCAAAGAAAATACATTGTGTTTGTGATTATGGATAATCCTATTTATTTACACTTGTATGAATAAAAGGAGAACTCTCATTAATTGATGCTTTTCTCTCTCTCTCTTTTTTTTTTTTTTAGCACTGATCCTTGATATTTAAGAGTATCCAAATATTGCATATTCATTTTGAAAAAAAAGTAGAATTCAATATAAAAAAAAGTTGATTTTTTCATTTAGATTCCAAATTTCTCCTACTTTTTTTTTTCAATAAAAGTATGCTGGACTTCACACTATAAATCATTTCCCTTTTTATTTCTACAAAACCTTGTCCTTCCTTCCCTATAATGGTAAAAGATAAGGAAAATGCTACTTAGCTCCTTCAATTTTACCGCTCGAGTATTTTAATTTTTTTTTGTTTTTTATTTTACTTAATGATTAAGAAAGTGACTATTATTGAAGTTGTACATATATATTTTTAATTTTTTTAATGGCTAAAGACGTTAAAAAAATTGAAAAAAAAAGTCACATACGTGCCTCCTAGCATTGTCCAAGAGATAAAACCGCAAGCATTGTCAAGTCTCGTAAAATTCCCTTCCACATTTCCTAAATTCACAACAGCAGAAAAGGTAAAAGATATGAATCACCATGCATGACAGACGCTTAATTCCTCCAGGCCATGACCAATGCTAAATATTCCTTTCTTTTTCCAAAGTCCTTTTAACTTAAAGCTTATGTCAAGAATATGACCAATGAATCTGAGATCAAAGCTTAAAGCTTGAAGGAATTATGAGAGGAAGGATAACCGAAATCTTGCAAAAACATACAAGCAAAGGTGTAGGGTCATCTTGAGATTTCAAGAATAATTTTAAACAGTGAAATTTATTTTTTAAGGCATCTAAATTCTGTAGTCAAGGGGATATGGAAGCATCATACTTTCCAAAACATGATGCCCTGAATATAAACAGAAGGATCCACCTAATTCAAGAGAAAAAAAGAAAAGAAAAAGACAGGTAAACGTGATGGAAACAAGATTAAGGGCTTTATTTTCCACCAAACTGATATGCCAAATGAGCAAAAGCCTCAACAAGCCTCAAACTGCTTTTATATATGGTTTTGTCACAACGAATTAGGACACCAAAGAAAAATTTGAAGGAAATGACTCTTGGATCAATCCCCCCACCTAAAGTACCTTTAACATGTAAAGATTTGTTACAAAAAGGAGAAAATATTACTGAAGCCTAAAAAAACCAGCTTTATCCTAAGAATGGGGGGCAAAGGGGGAAAAAGATTAGACATGGTTCTAGGGGACAATTGGTAATTTCACATAGAGCTTAGAGAGCAGAATGTGTTCTTATGTTGCATTATGCTTGCTTTTCTGCTTTCTAGTAATGGAACCTCCATAGCTTGTTATGAAATTGGCAGCAGACAGATGGTGACAGCTGTAGTAGTCTTCAAAGCGATGGTTCCATGTGGTGGTGCTCGAGGTTGCGAAGTACAATTCTGGCAAATATTTTGGCTTCAAGAGGGGCAGTTGCTGCTGCACCTGCAGCACGCAGAACGCGTGCGGCTCCTGCATTTTGCATAAGGCTTGCATGGTGCGTGGCATGCCGACCGCCAGGAATGGTAAACTGCAATTAAAATATGACAACTATGTAGTTTCCACCAATTCAAAAGGCGTTGAATGTGAACATTTATATAAGCCACACACATTGAGAGGGAGGGAGAGTCTAAACTTATACAATTACCTGGAGAAGAGCAAATGCAGCACATGCCTTGAGTATAGATGATGGATTTCGTAGCATGGCAACGAATCTCCCAATTTCAGCCCCACTAAGAAATATGAAAATTGTCCAAAAATAAGAAAAAGAAAGGAAGAAATGTAAAATTGAATAATAAGAACAACTATATGCCAGTTTTTTTTTTTTTTTTGGGGCGGGGGGGATTCCGCACAGCAGTATCAACAAAATTGTCCATATGCCAGCATCAACGGGTCAAATCTTTAAAAATGATTTTAAAAAGAAATGCGAAGGACCTACACACTAAAGAAATTTAGGGTCAATCTCTAAAATAATGTAGTATTTTCAATTATCTTACTCATAGTTCCCTAATAGATACTGAAAAATAATTACTGCAGCATGGAGAACAATAACTAATCGATTTTATTTTATCTGAAGAAAATGAAAAAGATGCATTTCATTAATGAATAACAATTTCAAGAAAAGGTCAAAAGAAAATGGCTGCAGGTATGAGAAAATGTTAAGAGCACAATGAATGGGGTCAGAGTTATATTCATAAAAAGTATATGCGTAGCCATGAAGAACCTGCATCTCAGATGCCCTGCTTCTTGAATACGAGCTCCTTCTGTCACTTGTGACAGTGCTGCAGGGGCTGATGATGCAGCAGCAGCAGCAAATGCTTGTGGATCGGAAAATGTGAGGACAAAGGCTTCAATGTGTTTCAAAGCCATCCTTCTAGCCCCATCTAAACTCACACTCTTTGAACTACTTTCTGAGGAAGTCCCTATCAAAGCAAATTCATCCATTCTGCAGAAAGTACAACAGAAGTTGTATACATATGCAAATTTCCAAAACAAGTGCAGATAACTCACACGAAGATTATACAACAAAATATTTTAGCAAAGAGTGCCTCAATTTTAGGGGAATTACGATAGGTTTTTAAATTGTTAGGTGCAGGAGAATTGTCTAATTCTAATAACATAAAATTTCATATAATTTGATCAACTATTATATGAATTAACAGTGTCTCATGGCTCTCCCAGTCCGAAAGAAAATTTCCCGAATAATGCCACAATACTCCAAGAGCCTGGGCTTCTTCTATACATAATATAAAGATTAACAATTAGTTTAGTTTCTGTCCACACCTTTTGTTCTCCAATATCTGTCCAAAAAGCAAATGAAAAGATATAACAATGATACAGAAGGCCAAAAACACAAATGAATTGGTCCCAAAACATCAATGGTAGACTTATCTGCATTGGTGGTGTAAATTAGCCTTATATTGTTAATTGCATTTCTGTAGCCAAAGCTTATTTCTAATCAGGACATAGACCATAATACACAAAGGATACTTTATGAATAGAGAAAAAAAGAAGACGTAAAAAACTTAAAAAGAAGAGGAAACAACTAAATATAGAAACAAAACATCAGACGTGTGAACCAGACAAAGAAAGGATGAGTAATATGAGAACATGTTATATCTCTACGTCGCAGAGAAAAAGTGATACCTCCCATCAAACATGTAGGCCAATGCTAATGCAGCCATGAAGCGTGCCATTTTTGATACTGATGAAGAACAAAGATGAACTAAGGCAGGAACTCCCCCTTCTTCCACTATATGGAGTGCATTACCAGGATTAAAAGCAAGGTTCCACAGAGCTCCTGCAGCTGTTTCATGGACATCCTGGAAGGAAAATATCAATTAAGCCAAATTTATGCCATACTAGTTCTTAAAGAAGAGGTTAAAAATAAATTTTTTGCAGGGACATGGATTATTAAGAAGAGGAAATGCTTGCCTCAGCTTCAGAGCGTGCCAATGCAATTAGAGGTGTTACACCTCCTTCACGTCCAATGGCAACACTAACAAAGACCAAAGAAGATATGGGGCATTAGTATCAATGTGACATAGAATGAAGAATAAATATCCTCCTAAACTAAAAGGAATTCAGGACTACTCTGCATATGAGTACCAAAATATGACCAACAATATAACATTGGTGAGAGGAGTATAACAGAAGTTTTCATAAGCAGCATCATCTTATTTGTATATAAGAGAAAAAAGTGAATCATTTTGGATATCTAGGCACAGTAAATAGCATCCTGCCAATGGAAAATATGAAAATAATTCAAACGGAGAACACCGTAGAAAATAATTCAAAAGTGAAAATAAAAATGACAAGAGTACGTCATTAATAAAGAAAGCCGAGACCAAGTGATCACTCAACATGCAAGCCTCAATGACTAAAATTACTAAATTAACAAAGCCTATGAACCACTTATAATACTTTTTTTTTATAAGTAAAACCACTTATAATACCACAGAGACTTGTTATTTATTCAGATGCCAGTTACTCCACTAGCCCCACACAGATTACACAGCAATCCCTTATTGCAAAGCTGCCCGTGGGATTGGAACAAATAAACAAAAAGAAGAGAATCATCTTTAACATTCTCAGCATAAAAAATCAGAGCCCAACTCATAAAAATAAAAATAAAAACTCCATGAGCTGTGACTTGATGTGCTTTCCATATACAAGCTATGAAATGCACAACCAAGGAAATTCATGCAATGAATCAGAATAAAACTGTCTGAATGATAAACTACAATGTAGTTTGTGCATACCTAATTTCCAATCCAGTTACGTCGACATAGGGCAATTAAGAGATCACACACGATACAGAATTGGCAATATAGATGCAGTTAACTACGATTCCAATTGCAGGCCGAATTTGGTTTTAAAATATATATATTTTTCCTAATATAAGGATCTGCCACTGCCTTTCATTAGTATTGTAAACACATTCTTGGACACAATGAAAAACAAGCAAAACATTTTTTTGATTACTTGCCACATAAATATATGATATACAATATCCAAGCTGGATTGATATAAGAATTTGAACACCCTATCAAAACTCTACCACCTTTAATCCAATTAAATAGTGTGATTCATTTGTATCTAAACCACTGACAGCTGCAGGTTGCATCAAATTTTCTAGCAGAGGTAATGAGATATGAAGAAAATCTTCATAACAGTTAAAGTTCATTCAAGAAAGGCATATCGCTTCTCTTCAAGCCAGAAAGGAAGGAAAGAAAAAAGAGAGTCAGACACTGAGCAGGATCAGCTTTTTTAATTTGTTTCAGACATATAAACTTGTGTGTTGGTACATAAATTCCACAGCAAGGCTATTGCAAACAAGACTTTTTACGTTGGTTAAAAATTTTTCCTCTGCAGTTTTGAGGCTCTACCTCCCTGATAGATTGTAGATAGTCAGGCAAGAAATTATAAGTAATTGCGAGATGCATCCACAGATTGTATGGGAATTATATATGTATGAAACAAATGAGAACAATTATAGGAAAAATCTCTGAACTCAAGCACATACCTATTGGCTTCTGACACGGACAAACCCCAGAGAGCACCAGCAGCCCTCTCCTGAAGACCCGGGGAGGCATTTGAACATGATTGTGCAAGAGCAACCTAAATTACCAAGGACAAAATTTCAAGGTCAAATAAAGACTTTATACAAGACAATGGCTGGCAAGCATTTTGCAAATTTGATGATTTAAATTCAAAAAAATTAACCAAGGCATGAGCAGGCTATAACCATTACAGCATAGCTGCCAGACTGTCTAGCAAAGCATTCAATCAAATTGTTCCCAAACATTTTTTTTGATAGGTAAAAAGAAGTTTAATAAACAACGTAATTAGGCATAGCCCAAGTACACAGAATTGTTTCCAAACATTATATAGGTAAAAGAGATCTTCAACATGAAATCAATATTTCTCACATAACTTGAAAGAAGCATACGAATTATCAGGTCCTTATCAAGAAAGCATATTAATTAAAAGGGCGATGGGTTCATATGTGCATGCAGGTGTGCGTGTGTTCTTCAATGTGTATTTGATGCATGTGAATATAGTAAAGAATAAATTGGTTATAGAATTAAAAGGATAATGAAATTGAAGCTTTCAATTAGAGTAATAAAAAAATCTTATCGAACAAAAAATATACTTTAGACATAAATTTTAACGACGTATGAAAAAGGGCACTAACAAAATATAAAACAAATACTTGCTATAAAATTTCTATATTAGATGGGTTTTCCGGTTTCCCATTACTATATCTAATGATTTTGTAAGCAGGCCACAAAAGAGTGCCTATTATGCAAATATAATGATGCCTTGGCAAATGGGAAATGCTTGATTCATAAAATGTATTTATCAAATTCAAGATATTTTCTTGATTTCATCAGACTATAATAGGGGTCAGTTCTTGAGGTAAAGGGTTCAAGAGAAGAGTTGTAGATGATTGAAGCATTTAATGAAATGAAACTAATCACTAATCCTTTAACAAAATTCAGGAGATAAAATGGTGTTTATAAAGGGACTGAAATCAAAACATTGCATGAAAACAATTTTCCAGCCCATCTGCTAAAGTAAGCATATTGGTGCATGATTATACATGCTTAGAGTTTAAGGCTGAGCCCCCTTGTTAAAGAAAAAATCTATTCAGCAGCCCTACACCACACTGGCTTTTATTTTTATTTTTATTTTTTATTTTTCTCTCAACAAGTGTGTGGTACAGGGCTGCTGAGTAACTTGCTAAAAATAACATTATACTACTTAAATATAGCTTCAATTTGGCTGCTACTTCTTAAACAGGAGAAACAACGTATTCCCTTGCAAAGTAACTTTCTATTGAAGTTCAAAAGGAGTACACCCAACAATTCCTAACTTCTTAATTTTCAACTTCAGCAAACAGGAACCTGTAGATCATGGACCTTTTATTATGCTCTATTCTCACAGAAATGCTACTTAGTTAAAAGGAAACAATTTCATTAGTCAATTAGAGACAATTTTTTCAGGTGAAGGCTTCAACCTTTTCCCCCATGCTACTGGCAGCACTAGTTAATTTTTATTTTGATCGGTAACTGGCAGCACTAGTTAATAAAGAAGCACGTTCTAAAGAGGCATAAAAAAACAATCCTCTTCTATAGCATTTCGCATTGAGTACTTCCTCTTGAAGCACTTCTTATTATAGGAAGTTATGCAAAAGACCAAGTATGATTATGACAACTACAACGATTAGGACTTAGCAAGGCAAATACCATACCAAGGCCTCAACGCCGCCAGCTGCTGCAATCGCTTCTCGATTTCTGTCATCAAATGATAAATTCCACAATGCACCAGCTGCTTCTTGCCTATTTGACCAGTAGGTAAAGTGATCAGATTAAAGTAATAAGGAAACAATACATAGCAAATAAGTTGATATAATGGTATAAAAAGCAGTCTTTGTCATACAAAACCAATAAGGGAATATTATTATCTCATGGATAGACAAATTGGAACTTGTGTACTTACAATGACCAATGTTGTTTAAACAGTCATGAATCCCAACATTCTTTTTGGGGGGAGGGGGCCCTTTTCCTTACCATAAATGTATATATATAATCCTTCTCCTCCTCACAGTCCCAAAGTCAATGAGAGCCCTAAAATCGAACCATAAATTTTCGAAGACACAAATTTGATAGTCGGGGCCCAAGACAAACCATACTCATCTTTAACAATAAGGTTCCATCTGTGTTAGAAATTATTTCCATATTTAGAATATAACATTTAGCAGTTTCAGATTGTACTTTGTTTCCCCTTTTCCTTTGGGGGTGCTCCACCAGAGGAAGGAGGGGGGCTGGCATTCAGTGCTCAAAAAAAAGTGCACTCGTCCGAAAGAATGAAAATACTCAGAAGGCTAATTAAAATGACAACATTACATAAGTTAGAAGCCATGAATTAATGGGAGATTAAATGAGAGATACAGATGCAGAAGAAATTGTAAACTACCTGACACCTTCATGAGGAGAACGTGTGAGCTGAACAAGTGCTTCAAGAGCGCCTGCCTCTTGTCCAATGGCAGCATTGTTACTGTTGCTATCTCCATGAGCAGCCAAATTAGCCAAGGCACGAGCAGCCTGTTATTTACAAGGAGTATGCTTAACAAAGTTGCACAAAGGCACAAGCAGAGACAAATGGTGGGGATGGGTGGGTGTGGGTTTTCCCCGGGGGGGGGTGAGCAACAGGAACACACTGTAGACATTGTGCAGAAAATATTGCATAACCATTTGAAATATGAATTCAGAACCACAATGACAGGAAACGTTAAAAATGTTATCATCACACCATTTGAGCAAAGCAAATCATAAGTCAATAACCAAGTCCTAAAAGAAAGTACATATGGATAATAAGGTGGGCACCCCTAAAGAAGATGGATTTCACTTGCTCAAGTGGGATAAGATTTGTTCTCCTTTATACTTGGGAGGTTTGGGGATTAGAAAGCTGAAAACTTTAGTAAGGCACTCTTAGGGAAATGGTTGTGGCGGTATCATCAAGAAGGGGATGCTCTTTGGAGGATTGTTGTTGATGCCGAATATGGGAGTATTTGGGGAGGTTGGTGCTCAAATGAAGTTAGAGGGGCATATGGAGTGGGGTTATGGAAATTCATTCGTAATGGATTGGGGAGTTCTCCAAGAATTTCAGATTTGAAGTGGGTAGGGGTAACCGGATCAGTTTTTGGCATGATTTATGGCGTGGAGACCTGGTCTTGAAAATTGCTTTCCCTTCTCTCTTTAGAATCACTTTGGATAAAGGCGCTTCTGTGGCTGATTGCATGGACAACACTGCTGGTTTTATTCAGTGGTCAGTAAGTTTTATTAGAGATGCTCGTGATTGGGAGGTGGGGGCCATCACTGATTTCTACAGCTTGCTCTATGCTCTAAACTTATAAGCTGGAGGGGAGGATAGATTAATATGGAATCAGGTTGGTAATAAGAAATTTTCGGTAAGATCTTTGTACAAGGTTTTGGTGTCACAGCCTTCTACGGATTTTTTCCCTTGGAAAAATATTTGGAGATGCAAAGTGCCTCTAAAGGTCCGAGTCTTTGGGTGGTTGGCTTCTCATGGGAAAATCCTTACTATTGATAAGCTGAGAAAGCACGGTATCGTAGTAATGGATTGGTGCTTTATGTGCAAAAGGTGTGGAAAATCGGCAGATCTTCTTCTTCATCATTGTGATGTGTCAAGAGCTTTGTGGGATGAAGACTTTGCCAAGCTTGGCATTGCTTGGGTGATGCCTAAGAGTGTGGTGAATCTTTTGGTCTGTTGGAGAGGGATTCAAGGAAATCTTCAAATAGCGGCTGTTTGGAAGATGGTTCCTCTTTACCTTATGTGGTGTATTTGGTATGAGAGGAATGGTCACTGTTTCGACAATAGAGAACGCTCGGTGGATGGGATTAGGGCTTTCTTTTTTCATTCTTTGTTGTTTTGGGCTTTTGTTCTTGTAATGGATGGGTTTAGTCCCAAAGACTTTCATGCTGTTTTTCAGCTTTAGTTTGTAATTAGGTGTTTTCTCTTATATACTTCCTGTGTATTTGGGTTATGCCTAATTACGTGGTTTCAATAAATTTCTTACTTATCAAAAAGAAAAGAAAAGAAGAAGATGAATTTCAAAACAGAAGTGGAGAAAGTATATCTTAGATATTGGGAAAAAAACAATCAAAATAATCCTACATATTGCATCATTTGTAACCGTGCCCAACATAAATTTTTTTTTTATAAGTAATCAATAATATATTAATAAAGATAAGCAAAGCCCAAGTACACAAGATGGTATACAAGAGATAAGACCTATCTAGGTCGAAGAAAGGGAAACTAAAAAGTCATGAAAATTCAGGCCATTAAAATCTAAAGCAATGGCTCAAAGAAATAAAGTGCTGAAAAATAGAGTTCGAAGTTCCTTTGGAGACCGCTCATTGTTTTCGAAAGTCCGATCATTGCGCTCTTGCCATATACACCACATAATACAGATTGGGATCATTTTCCACACCGCCTTGATTTGTTGAACTCCACTTGGAAGTGTCTAGCTGGCCAATAGATCTACCACAGAAGCAGGCATAACAAAGGATAGCTCAATCCAGCTAAAGACTTCCAACCACAAGGCTCTAGATGTCTCGCAGTGTAGCAAGAGGTGTTCCACTGTCTCGCCAGATCTCTTACACATACAACACCAGTCAAGTATAACTATCCGGCGCTTCCTCAGATTGTTGGTAGTCAGAGTCCTCCCCAACGCTGCTGTCCAAGTAAAGAAGACCGCTTTAGGAGGCGCCTTATTTCTCCAAATTCTCCTCCATGTGAATGGAATGTTTGCGGCTTGGGAAAGAGACTTATAAAAGGATCGAATTGAGAAAATGCCCTTACCCGCTGGCGTCCACCACAACCTATCACCTTGTTGTCTATTGGGCTTCACAGAATAGAGAAGGCTGAAAAAAGCCTCAAAGGTGTCCACTTCCCAATCTTGAGCCGCTCTACTAAACGTGACATTCCACTGCACTTGGTCTCCTGATAGAGTCATAAGGTCCTCTATTGAAGCATCTTGGTTACGTGCCACTCAGAAAATAGCTGGAAATGCATCCTCTAGAGCCTCATTCCCACACCATATGTCTCTCCAAAACTTAATGAGAGAACCCCTCCTTAACACCAATTTAGAATGGTTACTAAAAGCCCCCCACCCCTTCCTAATGTGTTTCCAAACTGCCACACCACTGACCCTAGTTATCTCTTCAATGCACCAGCCCCCCCCCCACATGCTTCCATATTTACAATCAATTGCCAGTTTCCAAAGGGCTTCGGGCTCCTTGTTATACCCCCATAGCCACTTCCCAAGTAAGGCCTGATTGAATGTTCTCAGATTTTTTATACCCAGACCACCTGACGAGATTGGTCTACACACCTTATCCCAGCTGACCAGATGAAATTTGAATTCATCTCCTATCCCACCCCATAGGAAATCACGATACAGTTTATCAATTCGAGCCGCTACCTTGGCAGGCAATTGGAACAAAGATAAGAAGTACGTCAGTAAGTTAGAGAGGGTACTTTTAATAAGAGTCAAACAACCACCTTTCGACAAATACAGTCTCTTCCACCCTGCCAATTTCCTTCCTATCTTCTCTATGACTGAATTCCATATGGATGAGGCCCTTACGGCAACCCCCAATGGCAATCCCAAGTAGGTAATGGGGAGAGAAACTACCTTGCACCCAAGAATACTAGCTAGTTGCCTCGTGTTGCTCACGTTCCCCACTAGCACCAACTCTAACTTGTCAAAATTAACTTTCAGACCTGACGCTGCTTCAAAGCATAATAACAAAGCCTTTACTGCCCTCAACTGGTTTCTATCTGCCTCACAGAATAGGAGCGTGTCATCTGCAAAAAGTAAATGAGACAAAATAATAATGCCCCTGTTGGGGTCACCAATTGAAAAACCAGCTACAAAACCATGCGTAACCACCGCCGATACCATTCTACGCAAGGCCTCCATAATGATAACAAAGAGAAGTGGGGATAAAAGATCTCCCTGCCTTAGACCTTGAGAGCTACTGAAAAAGCCGGTAGGGCAGCCATTAATCAATATAGAGAATCTGGCTGTAGAGATGCACCAACTAATCCAAGAACGCCATCTAGCCCCAAAGCCGCATCTCCCCAACAAATACAAGAGGAAATCCCAATTTACGTGATCATAAGCCTTCTCCATATTTAGTTTGCAAATAATTCCAGTGGAACCCGCCTTTAATCTGCTATCCAGTCCCTCGTTCGCTATGAGAACTGAATCCAAAATTTGTCGTCCCTTAACAAATGCATTTTGTGGCTACGAAATGATCTTACCCAAAACCGTCCCCAATTTGTTAGCAAGAACCTTGAAAATAATTTTATACACCCCATTTACAAGGCTAATGGGTCGAAAATCCTTAACCTCCGCCGCTCCAATCTTCTTCGGGATCAACGTAATAAAAGTAGTATTTAGACGTTTCTCAAACTTGCCAACTAAAGATACTTCCTGGAACACATTCATAATGTCCTCTTTCACCACCTCCCAATAAGTTTGGAGAAAGCCCATCAAAAAACCATCTGGGCCTGAAGCTTTATCCTTACCCATACGTCTGACTACATCAAACACTTCCTCCTCTTCAAAAGGCCTCTCCAACCAGGAGGCTTCCTGGGGCTCAATAGTGTAAAAAACGAGGCCATCTAGCTTTGGCCTCCCTCCCTCACCTTCTATAAGCAGTTGTTCATAGAACTCCACCACATGGTCACTGATCAAAGGAGCCTCCTTACACTTCATACCATTAATGTTCAACATTTCAATGGTATTGGTTCTTCTATGAGAGTTAGCAACTCTATGGAATAACTTAGCACTCCGATCCCCCTCCTTCAACCACAAAGCTCTTGACTTCTGGCGCCATGAAATCTCGTCAAAGGATAGAACTCTTTCTAATTCTGAAACTAACTCTGTCTTGCGCAATAGCTCTTCCGGTAAAAGGGCTCTAGCCTCAAGTATCCGCTCAAACTGTTGCAACTCCTCCACCATGAATTTTTTTTGCTACCCCTATATCTCCAAAGGATTGTGAATTCCAGCATAAATGCATACCATACATTGACATTTTGACATAGAAATGCACATGAACCTTAGACCGAACATTCAAGCACCATAACAAAACATGTGGCACATTCTTCATATGTAAGAGGAGACCAGTCACTTCAAGAAATTATGAGCCTATGGGGCGAGATTCATAAACCAAGATCCACCAAAATCATGAATCCTGACCATAAACGAAGGCCTATTTCTTTTCTAAAGACTCCAACCATTCAGAGCAATATCATAGAGAGTTGATAAGTTATCATCTCAAGTAAAGAACAAAAGAAACTCAACGCATCCAACAAAAATGCTATCCTAATCATTCTACAACCAAAATTGAAAATTAAACTAATTTATTACACCGAAAATAAATGTTCAAAAGCTACCAAATTTCATATGCTAATATTTGATAATAAGCCCATAGATATCTTGAAAGCATGCCACCTTGAATCAATTTACAAGTTACATATACTAGACAAGCTAATGGAAATGTCAATATGCTTGTTTGGGATGCTCAATACCAACAATGAAAAGTACCTGCTCTTGCACTCCCTCAAATTTACAATTACGAGCAAGCATGACCAAAGCATGTACACCGCCTGCCACTGCAACCTCCGTGCTACACTTGTCATCGGCTGCCAAATTTGCTAATGCACCAGCTGCACGTTCCTGAAAACACATAAAAGTGAACAAAGCCACTACTGAATTAAGGTGCAACAGCAACTTCTAACTATATGCAAGTGAAAATCAAGAATGACATAAAAGACTTGAGCCTAAGAAAAAATAATGTATGACAATACAGAAACATACCAGGACTCCGTCTCCACCAGTGGACCATTTGAATATAAGATCAACTAAGGCCTTCACTCCTCCAGCTTCAGCGATGGCACCCTAACCGGGAATCCTCACATAGTCAGCATCAGAAATTAATACTATATCCCTTACCAAGAGAATAAGTTCCAAAACATCAAACCTTGTGCTCTTCTCCGACAGAAAGATTCCACAATCCTCCAGCAGCTTCTTCAGCAACCAGCCTATTCATGGATCTTGCCAAACCAGCAAGAATATTGATTCCTCCTTCTTCAGCAACAGCTTTTGCAACATTGGTATTCACAGACAAGTTTGCTATAGCCTATGGTAAAAATATTGAGGAAGGAAGGAAAATAATTAACCAAATCCCACAATTAAACCTATGTGCTCAAACTATACTAAAATCGTGATGATAATCTCCTTATATTATGAATGCATGACACGCATTGTATCAAGGGCATATCATTAGAATCTACCCAATCCATCTATTTAGATCAGAACTAATTTAAACTCATTAAAAAGCAGATGGCTCATAATTGCATCAATAAATTTACCTTTGCAGCCTCTGATTGAAGACCTTCCCGCCATGATTTTGCTAGGTCCAGAAGGAGGCGTATGCCTCCATCTCGCATAACTGCTTCAGCCCGTCCACGATCTACATTGGCACTTTCATCATCAATGACAACAAACGTTGCAAGTCCGGTAGCTGCCCTTTCTTGAACATCCTCTTGTGAGCTCTGCATTAAGCTGAGAAGCAGTGCTGCACCCTGCTTGAGCCAGAAATTATCCAAACCCTGTTGATTGCTCTCAGCAATGCGCAAAAGTGTATGGGAAAGGATCCACTCAACCCAAATCATGATTTCATCCAAGTTTTTGTCCTTATTCTTTAAATTCCTCCAATCCAAAAACACATTTTTCCCTTTGTTTGTAGCATCGAGAAATAACAAATCTATTCCTTTGAAAATATCAGTAAAAAGGGCAAGTATCAACTTACTTTTATTTTTATTAATAGGAAAACTAGTAGATTCTTCGAGAACAGGACAATTCAAGGCACACAAAACCCTCAAGCTCCCCGATGAGGATAACAATCTTGAAACAGCATTTGGACCAATGTCAGTTCTTGAAACATCTAACCCAGCCAAGTTAGGCAACTTATGCCAGAGATCAGAAACCACACCCCACTTCATATTTGAGGTCCCAGAAACTGACAGGAAACGAATGGATACTACATTTCCCAAAGCCATCTCATCTACATTGAGACAGTCTATGAACCCAACATCAGTCAAATTTTGACAATGCTTTGCCAAGGCATTAATGGCATCACCATGAACATCCCGAATTCCTGAGAGTCGAAGTTTTTTCAACTTAGGACAACAAAACGCTATTGCTTTTACAGCATCGCTACTGATCCTTTCGCAGAAATCTGGCCCAAGCTGGAGGCTTTCAAGTGCCGCATGCCGAGCCACAATCACAGAAAGTGTAGCATCAGTTATTTTCCTGCAATAGTCACCACTTATTTCACGTAGATTCCTAGCTTGAAGATGAATTACTGCATCAGCAGACTCTGCACCACGAAACCTAAGCTTCTGAAGATTTATGCATCTGGGAGAAAGTGAAGATGCCATGGCAGCATCGCATTTGTGTGCACGAAGATCCAAAGAGTTCCACAAACAAGGGGAAATTCCTAGAAACATCCATGTCCTACAGGTTGATGATAAGCTTGCCCGGTCACGATAATTCAGACATGAAAACAGCTGAATCACTGAGTCATCAGGCAGGCTAGTCCAATCTACATCCTCTTCTCGCTTCAAACCCAAAACTTCGTCCTCTGTTTCAGTATAAGTTGGCGAAACAACCTTCCCCTTCCTCGCCAGCTTCCGCCGCACCCTACGACTCATGTCTCAATCAATTCACAAAGACACAGATGCCAATGCTGCTCAACCTCAAATGCCGAAATCATATAATCATGGACACAGACCAAGAAGTATATACCATTAACCTCAGCTACCCAAGTCCTAAAATCACTTAAGGAATACAAACAACCCAGAAAGCAATACTCTTTCACCTCAAATACCCTGAAACTCAAACAATTCACAAAATTGTAAACATAATTTAGAAAACTAAGGATTCATAGTATACTAGAATGCAAGGCCATATCCAATACCCCGGAAAAATATGGAATCATAAATCATTACAGCAGGCAAAATCAACGATTACTTTTCCTACCTGAGAGCTGAGGTTGCGTGGGTTTGTGGGTAACTCTTAAAATATTCAAGCTTGTCGAAGAAATTAAATGCCTCGTATGGAATTACATGGAAGAAGCTCCAATGGAGCTTCAATGAATGAAAGAGGGATGGAAAGAGAGAGAGGGAGGGAGAGAAAGAAGACAGAGTTGAGGAAGGCTCGGAGAGAATTCAGATGGGTATCAAGAGAGATGGAGAACAAAGCCAAACCCTCAAAGCAGGTGTCTACGCCTCTCCCCTATGGTTCTTTCTTGATTGTTGTCCTCGTCGTCGCTGTTGTCGTGCACCGAGAAAGAGGATTGTATCGGTGGGGATATGGGAAGAATAGAATTGAGAAGACAATTACAGCATTGAGGTTTGAAACTACAGCTCATCTAAGGACTATCAATTCATTCTAACCTCCGATGTACAAAATTGACGGTGTTTGAAGATTGTATATATGGTCTTTTAGCAATTTTGAGCCTCCGAACTCCTTTTCTACTCTATTTTTTTTTCCTTTTTCTTTTTTCTACCCAAGTCAGCAGTAATGTGTATATATATACGCACACGCGTATATATGAGAAAGGGAAATGCGTTCACATATCAATATGTTGATATATATTTTTCCTATGAGAAAACTGTTATAGATACAAAAAATTATTACACAAATCAAACCCACAAACTGAAGTACTTTCATGGAATTCGTTAGATTTAATTTGTAATAAAAATAACTTTATAATTTGATGTATCATATCAAGCTACGTCACAGTTTATTTTTGTGTAATTTTTTTATGGCTAAAGAATATTTTCCTATATATATATATATATATATATATATATGATGCAAATATAAAATAAGAGAGGGGATCATGGGATGGCTTACCGTGTATGGATTAATTAGAAGTGAGCATTAAAAAGGTCAAACTTAATTGGTTTGACAACTTAATTGGTATGGGAGTTCAAATATTGTACTCAAGTGAGAGTTCAAGGATTAGTAAAAAAAAAAAAGTGAGAGTTCAAGTTGGTTTGGAATCTGATTTGATTATATGAACCAATTTGTTGTAACTTTTAAGCTAAAAAAAATTAAAAAAAAAAATCTTACCTTTAATAATATTCATTTTGATGAACTTTATTCAAATTAGTCCCCAACAGAAATAAAAAGATCCATTCTTCATTATGTAGTAGAAGCAAGCCCTTACATTTCTATTTTCTTTTAATATAGGATGTAAATTTTCTTTCCCCTTACCACACCCCACAACAATTATCATATCTATAGAAAAGACTAAGAATTTGTTTTCTTCAATCTTGTAACACCATTTATATGCTTAAATTGTATTTTGCACAACATTAACATTTGAATTATTGAATATGAGAATACCAAATGAATTATATCAAATTGGCACATATCTTTAAACTTTAAAGTCCACGTACTAGTCTTCAAGTCTTGGTTATTGTAATTTAAAATAATAATAATTCTATTTGGCCATCTGAAATTTACCACTCAGATTTCCCTCTTTATGTTGCACCACCATGTGGTGCCACGTAGTTTATTAAACAAAAAAAGAAAAATCAAACACAAAAGTGGTAGAGGAAATCTATGATTTCAATATTTCTTTTTTTATGTTTATGGAATATATATTTTTTATTTTTTTAATAAATCACGTGACACCGTCCTGTCAAGAGAGTCATCTGAACGGTAAGATTTAGATAGTCCAATAGCAGTATTCTTGCAAAAAAAAAAAAAGTGGCATACTTGTAGAAAAACCCATTCGAGAACAATAATATATGGGTAGTGGGTGTAGCATTTTGTTGGCTAACTCACCCCTTTGCAAAGACAGATTATGAACTACATCAGATGTATTTGGCAATTGGGAGTCACCAACTTAGGAACAAAAAAAAAATGCCATGTTTAATTCGGTAAGCCAGGCCCAGTAGCCCAAAAACAACCAGTAGTTGGAGTCCCAGCCTAATATGCGCCCAATCTGATATGAACCCTAAAATTGCCAGCTCAGGCTTGGCTTAGAGAATAATATACATTTTTTTACTGAATTAAGTAAAAACTAATTCATTGAACCAAATTTGTCAAGTACAGATGATTCTAAAATAATTTCAAATCGAGTATTTGAATCATATAAATGAATTTTAAAAATTTATTGACTAGATCCAACGAAAAAATGATATATAGGAATATAAACATATAATTTTATAAAGGACGAAACAAAAAATAAAAAAACCCATAAAATATTAAACTGAAAAGTCTCATTTCAAAACATAAATATGAAGTGATAATGTGCCGAAAATATATCATTAATCATGAATTGTGTAACTGTCGTGTAATCGTTTTGAAAAAAATGAATAAAATATGAGACTTATATAAAAAAAATTAATTTTTTAATAGTAGACTTCACTCTTTTTCAAAATAATTACGTAGTGTTTATGTACTTCACGATTATATGTAGAATTACTCGAAAGTGTCATGTTACAAAAATATTTATAAATTAATTTAATTGAGTAATGCTACATACAGTCATGGAATGCGCAAATGCCGTGCAGTCGCTTTGAAAAAGAATGAGGTCTACTATTAAAAAATTAATTTATCCCATATTTATTCATTTTTTTTCAAAACGACTGCATGACGCTTGAACACTCATAACTGCAAATATCATTTCTCATTTTTTAAGTGACAAGGTAATCTTCAGTTTACGAAAGGAAAAGAGAGGGAGAGGGAGAGAGAGAGAGAGAGAGAGTTTTCTTCTTTCTTGTCCGCCTGACCCTGATGATCTGCGCAGCGGAAGCCATGGGAGGCGGAAAGTAGCAGAAACCCACCATAGGACCAGCTTCCTCTGTTCAAGAGTCAAATCTCTCCGTCCAAAGATGAGGAACTGACCCTTTCTTGATACTCTGGAAAAAAAATACATGAGAACAAACAAATTTATTGGCTCGCTTTCCCGATTCTTCTGTGCTTTTTTGTGCTCTGTTATGGGTATTTGTTGGATGTGTCACCCCCTCATTTTATTCCTTTCTCGTTAGTAATAAAAGGGAAGAACGAAATGAAAAAATAAATAAAAAGGAACCTAACACCATCGTAGTTAGATCCATTTTGTTACAAATTACAAGTAATGCTTGACCGACAGACAGTAGTTCATATGAAAAACGAAAACAAGGGGAGTTGCATTTGAGAGGGGCATTTTTTTCTTTTTTAAAAAAGGCTCTTCTGCATGATTATTTCCCTTCTGGAAAAATTTTCAGCTTTTGAACCCATAACTTAGAGAGCAGTATGTGTTGATCTTATGTTGCATTACAGTGCTGTATATGAATGAAACCACCGTAACTTGATATGAATTTGGCAGCAGACAGACTTTTGACAGCTGCAATAGTCTTTTAAATCGATAGTTTCATGTGGTGGTGCTTGGGGTTGCGAAGTACAATTCTAGCATATATTTTGGCATCAAGATTAGGAGCAGCAGCGACAGCCTGCGTTCTGCATAAGCCTTGCATGGTGCATGGCATACCGACCACCAGGAATGGTAAACCGAAATTAAAATACGAGAAATATGGAGTTTCTGTTAAGAATATACCAACAAATGATTAGAATCTACTTCGATTTAGGACAACGAAAGGCTATATCTTTTATAGCATCACTACTGATTCTTTCGCAGATATCTGGCCGAAGCTGCATGGAGGCTTTCAACTTTCAAGTGCCTCGTCATGACGAGCTGCGATCAAAGAAAGAGTCGCATCTGTTATTTTCCTGCAGTAGTGGCCACTTATTTCACACAGATTCCTAGCTTGAAGATGAAGTACTGCATTAGCAGACTTTGCAGAACCTAAGCTTCTAAAGATTCACACACCTGCGAGAGAGCGAAGATGCCGTGGCGGCATCTAATCTGTGTACTGCACGAAGATCCAAAGACATCCACAAACAAGGGGAAGTGAATCCTAGAGCCCCCCATGCCCTGCAGGTTGATGATAAGCTTGCTCGGTCACGATAATTCAGACACGAAAACAGCTTAATCACCGTGTCATCACGCAGACTAGTCCACTCCACATCCCTTAGGGCCGGCTACATCCCCGGGAACCTGAGGCAAATTATGGCTTCTATCTTGCTTTTTGAACCGATTACGAGAAATCACATGCTTTAAATTAGAGAAATACTTGATTGGATCTTACAAAAGAAAAATCAGCATTCTTCTTCTCGGTTCTTTTTCTTTCTTTGTCATCGGGGTGCACCGAACGAGAGAGACAGGACTCCCTAAACTCTAAACTCCTAAGGGCCGATTTGGATACACAGATAAAACACAAACCATCTCATTTGAGTTGTGCGGTTTGTTTTATTTGTGTATCCTAATGCCCAAATGTAAAGTTTTTAACTCATCTGTATATCTCTACACTGTACATTGATTTCAGACAAATACTTTTGATAGCCCACTACTTTATGCCTTCCTTCCCCTACCAACTACAAATTTTTGAAAAAATCAAAGTAATTCTACGGTCAACTTTATCTTATGTCTCCCCTTCCCAACTTTATCCTATGACACTCTTCCCATGCCACCCTAAAACTTCTAAAACCTAAAATCTAAATCCTAAAACCGAAACCCTAATCCTAAAACCTGAAATCCTAAAACCTAAACCCCTAAAACCTATATCCTAAACCCTAAACCCTGAAACCCTAAACACTAAAAAAAAAACCCTAAACCCAAAAACCCAAAACCCCGAAACCCCAAACCCTAAGCCATAAAACCAAAACCCTAAGCCCTAAAACCCTAAACCCTAAACCCTTAAACCATTAAATTCTAAACTCTGAACCCTAAACCATAAAGCCTAAACCCTAAAACCTATATCCTAAATCTTAAAACCCAAAACGCAAAACCTTAAGCCTAAAAACCGAAACCCAAAACCCAAAACCACAAACCACAAACCCTAAAATCCTAAACCCAAACCCCAAACCCAAAACCCTAAAATCCTAAAACCTAAACCCCAAATCCTAAAACCTAAACCTTCAAACCCTAAACCTTAAAACCCAAAACCCAAAAACCCAAAACTCCTAAATCCTAAACCCTCAACCCTAAACTGCCTAAACCCTAAACCCTAAACCCTAAAACCCTAAACTCTACAACCTAAAACCTAAAACCTAAAACCTAAACCCTAACACCTTAAAACCCTAAACCCTAAAACTTAAATCCTAAACCCTAAAACCTAAACCTAAAACCCTAAAATCCTAAACTCTAAAGCTTAAAACCTCAAAGCCTAAAACCCTAAACCCTAAATCATGACGACAACATATCCGGGTTAACCTGGGTTGAGGCCATAACCCAAATTAATCCAAGCTAGAACCTGGCCTGGGTTTGAAATCCAATTTTGGGCTTGAGTATACCCAGGTACCCAAATTGGAACTCGGATGACCACCAGACTATACGTATGGTCATTTTGCAATCTCAAGCATCCAAACTCCTTTTCTGCTAACTTCAAGCAACCAAAATTGTTAATAAAAAATATTTTAGTCACGAAGAGATCTCACAAAATTAAATTTACAAATTGACGTAACTTGATATGATACATTAAATTGTAAACCTATAGATCTAACGTATAATATGAAACATATCGGTTTATAAATTTAATTTTGTAAGATCTTTTTATGACTATAATAGCTCTAAAAAATAATCACGAGCAATAATTTGAACATTGGTAAGTACATTCATTTATGGCCGACAATTTAAGAAGCTATTGTAAAAAGGACAATGCTAGGGTGATTACTAAATGTGTCCACCAAATGTGTGCACTAGTACAAATGAGTTTTTTATTTTTATTTTATTTTTGTTTAATCATCCTTAACCAATAAGAAAAAAATAAAAATAGATATAAATTCACTAATAGTTACTTCATTAACCATTAAAAAATAAAAATATATAAAAATAATAATATATGAGTAAACACATTTGATGGACATATTATGATACTCATATTGTCATTTTTCTATTCAGGCTCCAAAAATTATAATCGGGTGGAAAATAAGAAAAGTTCTACACAACCTCCTACTGTAGATCAACCTCCGCACACCAGCTTACATGTATTTAATTTTTTTTAATGAAACATGCGTTTGGCTTAAATCTAATTTTTTGCATTTCCCCCGAATCCCCCCCCCCCCCCCCCACGTTTCCCCCTCCTCCCAACCTCGGTTCTCTTCCGCACAGCCTGTGATGTTGCTTCAATGCTCGTCTTCCGAACGGTGCTGTCTGGGGCCACCGACATTGGTCTATTTCAAAAGAAGGGTTTGTGTTTTTCTCTCCATTTCATTTCTGTTTCCCAACATCCCATATCTTGTGTGTCTTTTTGTGTTTCTTAGATCTACGGTTATGTGTTTGTTGGATCTGTATTTTTTATCTTTTAATGGTTGCTGATTTTGGGTATTTTCTCATATGAGAAAAAAGATGAGAAAATATGACAAGGACGAGAATGATTGGCTGGAGTCTCAAACAGTGAGAGAGGTATCCTCATTAGTTGTGCAAGCTAATAATTTAGTTTAGTATCTGAGGCTTGTTCTACTTAGATCAGATTAGGTAGTGAGTTCCAACCTTTTTAGCTAATGTTAGTGTTTTTATTTCTAGGCTTTACTCTACTTACAAAAGTTTATTGGCTTTATGCTATATCTTATACATCTATTGGAAGCGATCCATGAATTTAGTTTTTAGGTTCGTTTCTTTAATAAGACTGATTTAGATGGATTGTCAAATACTTTTTAGCCAAGTTCCAGCAACTTAAGTCTTCAGAACTTAAGCCTACAAAAATAGAGAAGAAGACAACTAGGAGAGGACGAAATTCTCTTGTTGAATTTGTTGAGAGGCAAGTGGCTTTTTTGCACTGCAATTATGAAATTTATTGCTACTTAATGCCTTTTGTGAATTCATAAAAGAAGTTTTAAGTGAGAAAATGGATAAGAATTGAAATGATTATTCATAAAAGGACTCTCGTACCATCTTGTTTGAAAGTATCTAAGAAAAATTGAAAGAAAATTGTATAATAATATTTTTAAGATATGTCATGCTTGCCCCATGGAACTCAGCATAGATACTGTCCTCGAGTTTGAGTTGAGCCTTGGCCTACTAATTGTGTGTTTGTAAGTGGGTAATTTCAGCCTTCGTGAACTATGGTGGAAGATAGAGGTTGGACATTTGTTGATGACAACTATGGTGGAAGCACTGGTTTGTCCTTAACCCGAACTATCATGAATAAATTTTGAATCACATATCTTAAGGATTTCAATATTAAACATTGACCATGCTTAATCCTTTTTTTTTTTTTTTTTGCTTTCCAAATATCCGTAGACTTTTCTACAATTAGTTTCACCTATTGAAGAACTGTATTTTCAATTTATATTGAAGGTTATGGCATAGCATATTGAGCTTGGCTTTCAGGTCGCTGGGGAATTGTTGATGTTAATGACTGTTGCAGTTGTGCGAGGTTTTTGGTAATTAAATATACGTTAATTTTCTTCCTAGATTGGGATTCTTGTAAACCCTTTAAAAAAAAAATTAGGGCAGGAGCTTCCTTGTATGGTGTAAGTGTTACGTTGACAAATTTTGATATGGTTTCTTCATGGTTTTACAAAGTGGTCGTTAGCCAGATTGTGCCACTGGTCAATATAGCTCTATAATAAACTCTTTGGTTTACCATGTGATGCACTGCTATAAGTTTTTACTGAAGGATTTTTCATTTCTTACAAATAGTGTCTTGGTAAACAAATAGTATTTCTTTGGAAGGAAATAACTTTGTTTCCTTTGTGAATTTACATAGCTGTTAGTGTTATGTATTAGTATTACATGGTTTTTTTCCTTTGTTGCTACATGTATATACAATGAAGTTTTAACATGTAAAGGACACTAGAAGTTGAAATGAGAATGACTTTTGTAAATAAATTTGAAGTTGAGAAATTTGATAAATTTGTATCTCCAGTTGAGAAATGTGACAAATTTGTATTTCCAGATGAGAAATTTGTAAAAAAATTTGTAATTGAAGTTGAGAATATGTAGTATTGATAATGCATCTTTGTTACTGGCAACAATAATCTTGTATTGTATCTAAAGTTGGTATTTTAATGTTTGTAGTGCATTGAAACATGGGTAGTAGCTTTTGTAAATGTACGAACAGAGCAAATTCCAGAGAAGCATATAAAATTGTTCTGCAATTGATGTGGGAGATCTTTAATTGTGGTTGTCATCACAAAGAGGATTCCTGTGGGAACAAGCAAGCATAATGCTCAGCAACATGATGGCTATGAACCACTTCCTACAGGTCCAGAGCTGGCATGAAAAATTAAATGTTTGTGACTATATATATATAGATATTCCTTAATAAGGGAGCTTCATATGATAATCCATGATGATGGCTAACTTGTATATGCAGCTCCGATTCTTTAAAGAGTCCGGCTGGAAATGTAATTTGGAGTGGGAAACTACTGGGTTAATTTGCAACTTTGTTTTTAACTTTTGGTAGATTTCGTTTGTAATAAATTCATGGTATTTTTTTTATTCTCTTTTAAAAAAGAGGACAGTACTCCATTTTTAAGGAGTATTACATTCTAGAAATGCAAAATCTTCAAGAAAACCATATGTTTTCAGAGTGACATTATCCCTACATGACAGTGTCAACTACCACAAATTTGAAGATCCTCTACTGAGATGAGGGCTCAGCATGCTTTCTGACAAAAAGCTTCCCTATATCTTCTGTGACAACGTTGCTCCTGAAAAAATAAAAATCAATAATCATAAGCAATTTCTTTTTCTAAATTAGAATTGAATAACAACCTACCTTAAGCTACACTGTAAAAGAATATTGCAAAAGTAGTATATCCATTGAATACTGATTTCCGGAACCTTTGATGCTATACAACAAAACATAATCCTTGATCTATTTTTTATTTTATTTTAAATGAGTACATTACATGCCTATTAAACCCTGTAACCATCAAGAGTAAACATCGCAATTAAAATTTCTGGATATTATTACTTTTGAATTTAAAAATAAAACACAAATTAAACTCCGAAGTCTTTACATTACTCTAAAGCACGCATCTATATCACATTAAAACAGTGTAGACATAAATAAATCATTTAAAACATCACTAATCTCTCTTACTTTTGGTAATTTCATTATGATTCAAGAGACTTATAAAAAAATATGACTCAATTATATCTTTGGGATGAAGCAAGTCAACCTCCCTTTAGATTCTACCACCATCCATGAAATTATAAAGCCCATCAAAATTTAAGGACTCGTTGATTATCTCCTTGTTATGCTTATTAAGAATTTGGTCTAACCAAGTGACGGGGCGGGGATCAGGTTGAAAACTACTGTCAACTGCTTCCATCAAGACTTAGAGCCAGGTTTTGTATGGTAAAGGAGCTAACAATATGTTAAAAAAAACTGATTCATTATATTTCTACACATTTACACAACTTAAGCACAAACAAAAAACTTAGCCAAAATCTTCACAACCAAACTTCTATTATGAACCTTTCCTTACAATACTTATGACTCTATGGAAACTTCTATCAAACACCTTCCCTGTGTGATTTTATTCCATTTCTGTAGCCTTTCCTTAAATTTCTCTGGTTTCCTTAATACACGACTGCAACTCCATTCAACATCACAACAGAAACAAAAGAAGGTCCATTCCATTCATCCATTCAACACAGCATTCATTCATTACATTCGTTGCATTTCCCACATTACAACAATTCCCAACCAGGTTCATAACAACTTTACAATCAGTGTATACTGTGAAATCACCATTTGTCCCAAAAGCTTAAGCTGATGGGAAGAGGTAGATTTTATTATTTTATATCTTAACACTCCCCCTCACTTGTAGGCCAGACTTTTTCCTCAATGAGTAGGCCCAACAAGTGGAATATTTAATTAAATGGGATAGAGTGTAGAGTCAGGACTCGAACTCAGGACCTCTGCTCTGATACCATGTGAAATCACCATTTGTCCCAAAAGCTTAAGCTGATGGGAAGAGGTAGATTTTATTATTTTATATCTTAACATATACTACAATAAACTTAGACAAAATCTACAAAAAACAGTGAACATTCGTACACAAAAAACTTACACAAAATCAACCGATAATTTTCTCCATCATTTCCTAAATCAGACACCAAAAAGGAAAAAAAAAAGAAAAAAGAAAATGGGATTAAAAAAGTACCAAAATTCATAGAGAGGGAGAGAGATTGAGACGAAGAGGGGCTCACCTTGGCGAATATGTATCTGCGATGTCGAGGGTTTCAGGGGTGATGGGTAATGGGTGCTAGCTGGGCGAGATGGGTTGAAGGAGAGAGGCGGTGGGCGAGAGAGAAGAAGAAGGGTTGAGGGAGAAGAGAAGGGGCGATTTTGAAGAGTGTTTATGTGAAGTGTATGTATAAACTCTTTTACAAAGTGTTTTCGTCAGTAATACCTCTAGTTGGGCGATTTTGCAAAGAAGGGGCGTGGGAGAGGATCGAGTGAGAGAAGAAGAAGGGTTGAGGGAGAAGAGAGGCCTGGGCGAGGGAGTGTCCTGATTTTGCAGAGAATAAGGTCTGAGAAGAAGAAGGATTGAGGGAGAAAGTGGTCTGGGAGAGGGAGAGGATCGAGTGGAAGAACCAGTGGAAGGGTATAAACCGGGTTTGCCGTGTGGTAAATAGTAAAGTGTGAAGAAGTTTTTTTCTTTCTTGAATCAGGATAATATATTCGTACGTGGATTTTTCACGTGCGTATATAACATCAGACGGTAATAATACCATATGGGATATTCCGACCAGAAGTGAATCCAGGCCAGGCGTGAATTTTGCTCGAGAAGCAGTCCACGTACTCCCGACACCACAATACTCTCTCTCCAATAAAATCCATTTGGTGGGTTCCACTTTACGAACAAAATCGAATTTACTAAAACATCCTTTCTGAACATTATAACTAACATATCTCCCAGCAAATTGAAAAAGGTTTAGCGAGAGACAGAGGGTCTGCTTTCTTGTCGGTCTGATCTCGCAGCTCAAGCCATGGGAGGTAAGGAGAGTAGCAGAAACTCTTCTTCTAATTCTTATTCGTCTTCGTCTTGGCTGTCTCATTTCTGGTCTTCGGCGCGTAGAACCAAGCCCCTGGTTTATCCGTCGGAAACCTCCATCCGTGCAAGCTCTGTCGATGGCCTCGTCCGCCGCCTCGGCTTATTCGAGCTCATACTCATCGGCATCGGCGCTTCCATCGGTGCCGGAATATTCGTCGTCACCGGAACCGTCGCTCGAGACACCGGACCCGGTCTGTCTGATTTTCACCCCATAAAAATCTTTCTGTTTTCGCTAATCGATCGGTTGATTCAATCATTCACAGCATACATATGTAAATGACATACTGTAATAATTGGGCGACTATACTCTAGATCTTTTTTGGTGGTATTCTTATATTTTACTAATTTAGCTTATAAATCATAACTACCATACTCAAAACTTTTCTACCTAGGAAGATACTGAGGTGAGAATTTATAAACTTCTAATTCGAAATTACGAGTAGAAACTTAATACTTTTACGGGGGAATTACTCTAAAAAAAATCCAGAGCATTTCTGACTCTAGGAGTTGACTTGTTTTGTTTTTACCCTATAGTTTGAATAAAATTTGGTAGAAGTTGACACTACGGAGTAGGTTTGCAATTTGGTTTCAATATTGACACTACTTGAAAGCGTGCTATGAGTTCTCTTGATTTTCTTTCATGCTTTCCATGCTTCAAATAGGATTTGCTAGAAATTGAGTCTATGGACTTAAATAGGTTTCCAAAGTGCAACTTAGCGTTATCTTCTATACTAAACTTTTTCTATACAAGGAGAATTGAAAAGAATGCAAGACTAAGGTAGTTGTGAACACGGCATCAATACTTGGATTGTAGTTATCTGCTCTTGTCAGGAGATCAATGACTGAGAGCTCTCAAAGTGAAACCTTCATTTAAAATGTGGGACGCCATCTTAAAAGAAAAAACTTAAGCCTATGACTTTGGGTCCAATAACGTTATTTTAACTACCACTTTGGTTGTTATTCTTGACGATATATTTCACTCAAACTCCAAGAATTATGCATCAGAACATCATTTCTATTTGTTAGTAAAACCTGCAAAACTTGTTCTAATATACTTGCTTGCAATTGTGCTTTTTGGTGCGTGATTGGTCCTGTCAGTGATCTTATACCTTATTTGTCTCTGCAATGCAGGAGTCACAATAAGTTTTGTCCTTGCTGGAGCATCATGTGTGTTAAATGCGCTCTGTTATGCCGAGCTAGCTTCTCGTTTCCCCGCTCTTGTTGGAGGAGCATACTTGTATACATACACAGCCTTCAATGAACTTGCTGCTTTTCTCGTATTTGCTCAATTAATGCTCGATTATCATATAGGGGCAGCTAGCATAGCACGAAGTCTAGCAAGCTATGTAGTTACTATTCTAGAGCTCTTTCCCTTTTTCAAAGGCATTCCAAGCTGGATTGGCAGTGGTGAAGAGATTCTTGGAGGAACTCTTTCTATCAATGTATTAGCTCCAATTCTCCTTACGCTCTTGACTTTAGTGCTTTGTCGGGGTGTTGGAGAATCCTCTGCTTTAAACTCATTCATGACTGTGCTAAAGGTTCTTTTCCCGTCCTACCATTATCTGAAATCAAGCATATATTTGTAATCAAATCACGAATACTTATTCTACCCAAACTTTACTCCAGGTCGTCATTGTTATTATTGTCATATCTGTCGGTGCATTTGAGATTGATGTTTCAAATTGGTCCCCTTTTGCTCCAAATGGTGTTGAAGCAATACTGACTGGAGCTACTGTAGTTTTCTTTGCTTATGTTGGATTTGATGCAGTTGCTAATTCTGCTGAAGAAGCCAAGAGACCCCAGGTATGCCACATTACGATTGATTTTATGCCTCCCAGAATGTAATATCGTAGTAATTTGATTTTTTCTTTTGTCATCGGTGGAAATATTAGAACATCTTATTGTCCAACATTTTTCTCATTTTCTCTGACTCTGGTCTTTCAGCGGGATTTGCCAATAGGCATCATGGCAAGCCTTCTTATATGTATTACGTTGTACATTGGTGTCTGTTTAGTGATCACTGGAATGGTACCTTACAAGTTCCTTGGGGAAGATGCTCCTTTGGCAGAAGCTTTTGCATCCAAGGGCTTGAAATATGTTTCTGTTTTGATTAGTATTGGTGCCGTTGCTGGACTTACAACAACCCTTCTAGTTGGGCTTTATGTTCAGGTGAATCACTTTAGGACTTATGACATAATTGACATTCCCTCATCATGTAGCATGTACCAATTTAAATGACCGGATGTTTGTCATGAACAGTCTCGGTTATACCTTGGGCTTGGAAGGGATGGTTTACTACCTTCAATATTTGCTAAAGTACACCCAAAGCTCCACACACCTATTCATTCTCAGGTCTGGGTTGGTATTGTTGCTGGCGTTTTGGCAGGGCTATTTAATGTGCATGTGCTCTCACACATACTTTCGGTGGGCACATTGGTAAGTATTTCTAGATTTTTTATTTCCTTTATTTTATACAACATGTTAAGGCTGTTTTCTTTTATCCATACCCGTCTTTGTTTGAATCTAGGATTTTATCTTCCCAAGTTAGCACGCAGTACAGGCAATTACCAATCACATCATCAGTCATCACAATACCTTCAATTCATGCATAAGATGGATCTCTCAAAACTAATTAAATAAATGGCATGTTGTGATGGGCATTATATTTTTCTATGAAGCAAGATGTAATTATTTCAAGAATTATACGCCTGTATATATCCTTCCATTAGAAAATTTGATTTATGCACCTCATATTATAGCTTGGGCTTGTTTCAGACAGGCTATTCTGTTGTCTCGGCATGTGTGGTAGCACTTCGCTGGAAAGATAAGACAGAGAGTCAAGTGTCATCTTCATCCTGGCGGGAAGGTCTCTTATGCCTAATTACGGTCGCCTTCTGTGGTTTTGGTGCTGGACTACTCTACCGAGTCAATGCTTCATTTATCTTTCTGATTCTAGCTGTCATTGTGGGAATTATTGCTACTCTTGCTCTTTATTTCCGCCAAGTGAGTACAATGTTTAATTTAAATAGGATGTTCCATTTTGCTACTCTACAACATTGAAAAAATGCCAATTAAAATGACATAACCTTCTTGAATGTCATTTGAGAATAAATATAAAATAAATATTTTCCCCTGCTTCGGTCAATCATATACATTCAAGGTTTACACCCTTGTCAACAAACACTTTGTTCATAGTGACATTAAAGATTGGCCTTACTTGAAGTTGGAATGAAAATAGAAGTATTGCTCATTGGCTTTAACTTTTTTCTTCGAGAAACATGACGAGGAAATTGTTAAAATAAAGATGGAAGCAACCTGAGAAGTCCATAATTTACAAAATTGTGTCTCAAAGCTCTCCTTGTGTCCTGTTATTATCTTCTTCTCCTTTTTTTGGTGTGAGAAATACATGTTAGAATGAAGATCTCAGGGATTATGGTGACATAGATGCAGGAATGGCGTCACCACCGTGAGTGCACTTTTAAGTATTTACTACTTGTCGACCTGCGCATTGCACAGTAGTGATTAAAATAGAATAGTTAAGAGGTGAGGAAGCCAAAAGAGTTAATGAAAAGTCAATAATAACAATAAGATGAATAATCTTTTTTCTTTATAGACTTAAGTGGTGGGAAAGTTAAAAGAGAGAAGTAATGGAAAATTAATCATCACTATGAAAAGTATTTTTTTTCCCTCTAGCCGTAAATGATAGCAAACCTTTCATCTTCAAAGCTCTTTTTTTTAATCTTAAGGGGATCTTTGGGGAATGAAATGAGATGAGAGTTTTGTGAATAGTAGTAAGATGGCTTATGAATAGTAGTGAGATGGTTTGAGGTAACTATTTAATAGGTTTTGGGAAATGAGAGAGAAAAAGTTGAATAAAAAAATATTATAAAGTTAAATATTGATAATTTTTTAATATTATTTTTGTTTTAGGATTTGAAAAAGATGAATTGTTTTTTGTTTGAAATTTTGGAAAAGTTGTAATGCTTAATTTGATAGTGTTTGTGTTTGAATGATGTTTGTGAAGAAAATGAGATGAGATGAGATGAGATGGGATGGGATGAGATGGAAATTGTTTCCAAACATCCCCTTAATGTCAATAAAATGAGTGGATTTATTGCAGTAATAAAAGACAATGCAATAAAAGGTTTTTAGGTTAATAAAATAAAATGAAATGATGAGGTGGCTCAATAAAATACAAAGAGAGGCTTCAGAAATTATTTAGGTAGTAGATTCCGTACCTTGGAAGAAGTGGGGTGGAGGGATCTGATACTGATAGCTTTCCAGTGGGTGATGCTGTCACTAAAAGAATCTCAAGCTTATCTTCCATCTTGGTTTATCATTGTTCATTTTCTGTCTAACCTCTTTCAATTCATTCTTTCTCTCAGGTCTATGCAGATCCACCGGGGTTTTCTTGTCCTTGGGT
The DNA here is from genome assembly GCA_961763995.1 of Juglans cinerea. Classification (NCBI taxonomy): domain Eukaryota; kingdom Viridiplantae; phylum Streptophyta; class Magnoliopsida; order Fagales; family Juglandaceae; genus Juglans; species Juglans cinerea. The sequence goes on along the minus strand of CAUIVZ010000015.1, from coordinate 21,190,532 downwards.
TCCCATTTTGCCGGTTGTTTGCATCTTCTTCAACTTGTTCCTATTTGCTCAGGTACACTTAGAAATACACCCTTTAGCACTGCGAGGGAAGATATTGATGAACTGAATATCAAAAGACTTTTTATGTCTAAGGTGATATGTCTGAACTTTTCTTTTTGTTTTGGCCAGTTACACTATGAAGCATGGGTGAGATTTGTCATCCTTAGCATTATTACGGTTGGAGTTTATGCATTTTATGGGCAGTATCATGCTGATCCGAGTTCAGAAGAGACTGTTATTTATCATAGGGCACCTCGAGAAGATGCTTGATAATCAGTTTTAACCTGATGTTGCATTAGTTGTTGTATATTAACCTAAATTGTATCATTACAGCACAAATAGCATTCTTCTATGTAGTCATCATTTGCAGTGAAAATGTGTTCCTGGATTTTTATATTCAGAACTTCCTGTAAATTATCTAGCTCAAGCTGCAGAAAATCCCCATCAGATCAAGGGTTAAGTTTTCCATATCCAATGCAAGTTTCCATATCCAGTTTAAGTTCTCCATTTGTCTGGTTTTCCATTTACTTATTCATATCTAGGATTCAAGAAATAGCATATTTTGCTTGCTAGCAGTGAAATAAATCTAAAAGATTGATTTGCAAATAAATTGTATAAAACCACTCTGTAAAGGTCTTTTAAGAGGGACCTCCAGCAATTCTTTTGTATTTATCCTTTGTTGTGGGGTATGCGGATGGGATGGTGTCTCCTGTATTTCTTCTTTGTTCTGGAATGAACAAGGGCATCTGGGCGTTCGACTGTTCCAACTTCCAAGACTTGACTACCCATGCTAAGTATCTCTTTGGAGCCGAATCTTAGCTTTGCAATGCAATTGGAGTCCTTCCATAGTGCTAAGTGTTAACCAAACAACGCGTCTAGATGGGGCTTCGGAGCCTGATGCTGCCTGCTGACGACGACAACAAATTGGGTAGTGTTGTCAGCAATCTCCAACACAGCCACTGAGCCAACATGGTTGGTTCTACAGGTGTAGCAGCCGCAACTTTGCCACATGGAGCTAGCTGCTTTCTTGAACCCTCTCACGAGCTTAGCAAACAGATTCTGACTCTAACCTAACAGATATATCAAATATCTTTTATTCTACAAATCATAGGGGTGGCAGCTCCAAATCTTTGTTCAATACATGATAAATACTTCACTTCCAGACAAATTAATCTGTTTTTGTTCCAAGTGAGAATTAAGAAATCACCTTACAATGAAGATGCCATTTCTTCTTTCAAATGCATCTTACAATGAAGATGACCTATCTATTTTAGAAAATAAAGAGATCCTTATATAGTCCCATCACTTAATTTCACTTAATTGCACACAACATCGGAGTAAAAACCGATAGTCCTCCTTTGACAGTCCTGAACGCTAAGCAGCTCCACATCAAAAACTTCAAACTGTTTTGAGCTGAAGAAGGTGGAAGGCCCAACCTGAAAGAAATGAAATATTCTTATCAACAGAGTTAGTTCAATAACACATACTGGACATGAGGCTGGAAAAAGTTGCATACGGTGATCGTGAATTTTGATTGTTAGGCATTTATTCCCCCAAAGTTTAGTATCGATAACATACATGAGACATTTCAACCTCAATCGAGAAGGAGTGGTAAGCATTTATTTTATCTAGGTATCGACTTCAGGATGAATATAAAAAATCTTGGAGTAGCATTGTATAAAAATTTAATTACAAAGCTGGGCAATAGGAAAACTTGAGAAATCAGTTCTAGCTCAGGCAATATGATCACGTTATGCCTCTAGGCTCTATTGCATGTCCTGACCCAAGCTGGAACCATAACACTGATAATCCTATTGTGCAAAAACACAAATTTTCTCTACACTACAAAGTTTCTTAGAAATTGGATTGAAAGATTTGACTCTTCTTCAGTTTCTATCTGTTGGAATTATTCGGGCAACGGCGAATTCTGACTGAACAAGGCTAATTCACATTAAAAAAAGGGAAAGGAAACCAGGGATTTAAGAAACTGACAGGTGGTCCAAGTTCTGGTGGAATGATTATTCTTCTCTTTCCCCCAGGTTTCATTTCTCGAATGCCTTGCTCAAATCCTGCATAAATTTCTGTTTCTTAGCCACTCCCACAAATTTTCACCTTAGTAGACAGTCAAAATGAAGATACCTTATGCCTCTCCATAGAGTTACAAAGAAAGAAGGCAAGATAAGTATGATCTCCAGAAAAATTTCTTCTCACCTGGGACCAATGCATTATTGCCCAAGCGGATTTTCGCCGGGGAACCCTGTAGGTATGTGCTGTCAATACGGCGACCTGACTCATTATAGCCAACATAGTGAAAAGTCACCTGCAAAGGACCTCACACCGGTTCAGTCTAAGATCGGAAGAGAAGTTTTCAAGAAATATATGAATCCTTAAAAACACAGCTTTATAGCTATAGACAATGAAAGGAAAACCTGCTGACCATCCTTTGGGCAATCACCTTTACCAACTTCAAAATCCCGGTATATAAGCCCCGAGTCACTCTTAATGTAGTTCTCTGGTGTCACTACATTAACCTGAAATCCTGAAACATTTATTCAAAATAAATGTTGATTCCATGAATTATTAAGATAATAATTACAAAAGGTTGTGACATAGCAGGCAGAGAGAGAGGCAGAGAGCGCAATTGCACTTGAAACTTTTGTCATGATCACAGAATATTGATCAGAGAATTTGGACTCATTATTGGGTCTGAAAAAGGTAGTTTTTTTAATAAATGAATGACTAGCTTACAGCATAGAATATATTAAGAGCAATTTCATTTACAACAAAAGCCGTGACACAAACCTTCTCTAATAAAAGTTGGAAAGTCTTCAGGTGCATTGTTTTCTTTCTGTATCCGCTTATTTTGTTCTAGCAAGCGTTTTTCATCATAGGGATTCTTACTCTTTGTCTTTCCAGAAGAAGATAAAGCTGGAAACAAGGCTGTTGTGACCGAAACGAATAGGAGAAGCCTCCGCCTCAAGTTCTCATCACAGTATGATAAATAACTAGTTTTTGCGCTGGATGCTTAAAAATCAAAGTGTTATAAGCAACTTTTATTTTTTCTGTTGAAAGGGGAAAAAATTAAGTAACAAAGACTGGTAAAAACCCAGCATTCAATTCAGCGAAGTCTAACCTTTGATCTTTCAACCTGTGAATTGAGAAGCAATGCACTATTTGCTTTCTCTGAGTATGGAAAGTTCCAAGCACGTTACGTGCTGAAAGCGTTCTGTCTGCACAGTGATGTTGACAAAGGAAGAGGTTAGGGTTCCCGGATCTTTAGTTTGATAGATAAAAACGGAAGAGGTAAAACATAGTTACACTCGTGCTCCCTTTGGTTACTCAGGACGAGAAAGGAACTTCCAGAATTTCCTTACATAGACAGTTTTAAACCCAAACAATGAAAGAATCCAATCATTTTCTTACTTTCCTCCATTCGTTCTGTTTTTGAATGAATTAGTAATGATTTTCTGGAGACAGAAAATGCAAATGGAGACTCTGATTTCTCAATTCTCAAGTAATTTCAAGCACAAAGATAAGTCGATCTATATAAACAAGTTGCTCGCACAAAAATGGTGAATTCAGCACTTGGCAATTCGGTGACCCATGCATCGTTTTGCAACGAAACAAAGTCCCTTGAACGCCAATTTCTCCATTAGGAAAAATAATAATAAAAAAAATAGCTAGCAAAAAAGGTGCGGACTTTTATTTGCTGCGAACGAGATGGGTAATGGATTTTTCCAGAACCATTTCCTGTGCCATATTTTCACAAACATCAAAGCTACAATACCCACAAAATGCTGATAACCCCCACTCAACACACCCCAAATTCTAGAGAGCATATGTAGAGAGAGAGAGAGAGAGAGTTACGAGGAAAAGGAGGCTTGGACATGAAAGAGGGAGCAGAGCAAGTAAGCAGCATGGCTTCTATGCGGGGGTCTAAGCTGAAGCGTCCTGCATATATGTAAACCAGAAGACGAGAGACCCAACAAGCAACAACGATTGGCCGTTTCCAGTGACCCTGTCTTGTTATCCTCAGTTCGCTTGAAAATGAGAAATATCATTCGACTTCCCGTTATTTCTTTTATTATCATTTATCCCCCTACGGGATTGTCTAATACTGTTAACATCCCCGGGGCCTAAAAATATTTCCTTTTTAACTTTTCTTATTTTCACTTCACTCAAAGATACAACTCCAACTTTGCCGATTCACCGCAAAGGAGAATTTATTTTGCAGTTGAGGGAAATCATGTAGCTTTCCATGGTCTAAGGTCAAACTCGTGATGGGTTGGAAAGAAAGAAGTTCATCCTCGAATATCACGCTAGGAATAGCTAAGAAATTCAGAAGAAGATGCCATTGGAGGTGTGAATCCCGTCTTTTTTTAACAGCAAGGAAATGGGCTTAGCCAAACCCGACAATAAGAGCGAGAATGATTTAAGCAATGAGTATATGAAAACAAAATGGAAAGCTACATTGAAGAGATCGAATGCCTCCCAAAAAAAAACAAAAACAAAAAAACCGAATCAAAGATATGAACAAGGGAAATTCATCAAAATCAGAAGCTTTTGCTACTTAATAAACTGTCCAATCGCTCAAATCAAGAAATTATTTTCAACACAAAGGAAAATATGAAATTATCGTCTTTGCTCGATCTAGCTTAAGGTCGTTAATGGTGTTGCAGTTTTGCCAGTAGCCCCGCCTGTCCAAGTAAACAAGGATTCATTGGAAGCCATTGCTGCAGATGGATAATAGGAGGGCAGAGGCATTTGGGATGGAAGGCTAGGCAATGGTGCTTCAAAATTAAGAACCTGAATAGCCTGCCTTATAGAAGGTCTTGAATTGTGATCTGGATGAGCACACCATAATCCAACAGTAATTAAACATTTCATCTCCTCCTTCTCATACTCCCCATTTAGTGTTGCATCTGCTACTTCCAGAATCCTTTCCCTTCCATACATTTTCCACCCCCAATTGACTAAACTAACTTCTTCCTCTTCTGCCCGAGGCTCCACTGCTTTTCTCCCAGAAGCCATCTCCAATGCCACCACCCCAAAGCTAAACACATCTGATTCCTTGCTAGCCCTGCTTGTGATGAGACATTCCGGAGCCATGTAGCCCAGTGTCCCCGCCAGAACCGTTGTCTGAGAGCCGAGTCCATGGTCAACAAACCTCGCTAGGCCAAAGTCTCCTAGTTGGCGTTGAAGTTCAAATCCAACATCACATTGCTTGATTTGATATCTCTATGAACCACGCATTGCTCCCATTCCTCGTGGAGATAGAGCAATCCGGAGGCTAAACCCTGAACGATCTTGTATCTCACGGGCCATGAGAGATGACTTTTCCTGCGAAATAAATGATGATCTAGGCTTCCATTGTGCATGTACTCGTATACTAGGAGGAAGCTTTCCCGCTTGTGGCTCCAACCAACCAGTTGAACCAAATTCCGGTGTCTCAAACGGCTTATGGTCTTCACCTCAGAAATATACTCTTTTTTTCCCTGGTTAGAGCTGCTTGATATCTTCTTGACTGCAATTTCTATGTTTAGTTCTGCCAAGAAACCCTTGTATACGCCTCCAAAACCTCCTTGTCCAAGCTTCCCATCCTCCGAAAAGTTATCAGTTGCCATGGCTAAGTCCTTGTAGGCAAACCGTTTTGGTCCAGTCCCTTCTATTAGATCGTCATCCATGGGGTCTATAATGTATTTTTCGTCGTCGTCGTTGTCGTTGTCATCATCCGCTACCTCCTTTCTCTTTGTATTCCTTCGCAAAATCCAAAAGACAAAACTCATCCCAGCAACCAAAAGTACCACTCCTATTATTAATCCTGCCAACCACACCTTAGAATTCCCTCCATCTGGGATGGCAATTGTATCAAGATCCAAAGTCGAACTAAAGTTCCAACTCCGGAGCACTTGAATTGGGATTGCTTGTCCGGTTGATGCAGAGAAGCCCACGATCACTTTTTCCGGTAGAAGATCCCTCAAATTTACATTTAAAGTGAGATTTAAGGATATGTTAGCCATCATAGGAACATCTGGATCATTCAACACTACTTTGAGATTCTTGGACGTTCCATCATATGAGACTGTCGCACCCAAAATGTCCCCAGAGACCATAGTATTGCTCCAGGTAAGGTTAGTCCTGGAGACGATGGAGTTCACGTTAATACCGACATGGTTGTTACTTGGATCCCATGGATCTTGGTATGTATCGAACTCCACAGCTACCATATGATTGGATGGATTTCCGTCAGTTGTCTCATTGAAGAGACCCATCCAACCTCCAAAAGAATTTTCAGGAATATCCAAAGAATCTTCTGAAGTCAGAAAGAACGCAATCCCACCGGAGCTCAAGTTTCTTGTATAAGAATTAATAAAATCGATTACGAACTCAAAGTAAGTAGTGAAATTTGTGGTTATATTTGTGATGGGATTCCACAGTTGGATGGGTTGGCGGTAGTAAGCTCGGCTTGTGCCATTAAATACGTCCCCACGAATCTGATTATCAGTGAGTCGTATTGATAAGTGCCCATCAACAACAGCTCTTGTAGCTGATGGAAGAACAGTGATGTTGTTGTCATTGGGTGGGAAGTTCGGGAAGGAGAAGTTTACCATGGAGGCCGTGAAAGAGAAGCAAGAAAATAAGACGCAAAGAAGGAGAAGAGAACATAAAGATCGGTAATCCATAGAGGTGGATCAACAGGCGAAACCCTCCTGGTTAAAATAATTGCCATCAAGATAGCTTATATAATGTAAAAGGCTTCATACTTCCTTTTGATCATATCATTTCATTTATTTTGGTCCTGCCCTTGCGTGTTTTGTTCTTGGAACGAGTCTACACGGTTAGCTGCAAATAACTTCAAAATACAGACATGGTATGAATAGAGATAGCTGTAGAATTTGGACTTTGGAGCTTCTAGGTAAAGGTATACATGGTTGGATGCAAAGAACAGAATTAGTATCGACCTGGTCCTGGTCTTGTCTAACATTGGCTACCCACTACCAAGTCTAAATTTTGGCTAGAAATTCAAGTTTTAATTATAACATTAACTTTTAACTAGGTGAATCTATATTAAATTAGCCATCTTATTTTTAAAATAATAATATAATATTATATATTTTAATAATATTTTAAAAAAATATATATACTTCATATATTAATTGATAATTTAATTTTTACTTAAAATTATTGTTTCCCAACTATCTGAACCATAATTTATCCATCTACTACCTGAGCCAATTTGTTCATATATAACCTGATGAGAATTTCTTTATAACGACGTTGGCTGAATGCATGTAAGTTGGTTGTAAATTTGACCATAACGACGTGATTGCAAATAGACCATACAAAACATAAAGTAATTGTAAATTTCTTGCCTTTAATCACTCGGACAATGATAGCATTCCAACTTATTTACCATTGGTTTACTACTAACAAATAAAAATTACATTTCAGAATTATAAAATAATTTTTTATATCACTGTTTTGTCATTTTTTTCATTTTTTATTATTATTTATTAGTTAAGTTGTGAAGAGATTGTACACGAGTTGGTGGACTATCATTATTCTAATCACAATACTATCTGAAGGAGAGAAGCAGATGCGGGAGAAGGGAGAAAAAATAGGAATAAAAAAAATCTTTTGGTTGGTGAGCAGTAACTCACTAAACTTGACTTTATTTTTTTCATTTACTGTAGCTCATAGTTTGAGTTGAAGTGATACTTTAGCTATTTCAATATAGCAAATTTTGAAAAAACTTAATCAAAATTTAGACTTGGCTAGCATTTAAGGAGTCAATGGGGCTGTTAATTTGGACTTTGGATATATGCTTCCTATGGCCTAAACGTGTTCATGCAGTAGTGCTTTGATTCCTTTGAATAATATATCTACGACTAGTCTTGACGTTGAATAGCATTTAATATATATATATATATATATATATATGCAGCATCATGAGAAAATGAAGAAATGACCTCGTTTCTCCCACCAGAAAGGCTTTCTGGATGAAAAATTCTCGAAGGTCTATCACACATAAATGGTAATTAAACGCATGAATACCGAAGTACGGAGGACAGAAAAGGCATAAATGGGTCAGAGCCGGCGCGATGAAATGAAGATTATATGATGAATCGTGAACTTCAAATCCCTCTTGTTCGAAATCAATATAGAATTTATGCGGTTTTCTGAAGCATAATCTGCTCTCTAAACTTGGCATGAGTAAGTTCATGGGCTTTCTTGTCAACCTCATCAGAATATGGTCCAGCATCACTGAGAGAGGCAGACACATCACATTCATCTGAGCTTGCATGAAAGTTTTCACCCTCACTCAACGATCGATCAAACGTGCGCGCTCCATTGGTTGCTTTGGTATGATCCATTGCCTCTATTTAGGCCTCACTTCACAGAGCTTCACCTATGCTTGGTGATATGGAGACTGGGAAATATCAATCATACCAAAAGTAGAAGTTGGTAGATCTGTGATGACAACGTGTAGACATCAAAATTATGTTCAGAACTCAGAAGTTGAATGCAGCGCGCTTATCATTGCATAGCAGTTCAAGGGCTTGTGTTATGAGAGTAGCTGGTGCAATTAATTCTTTGTAGAGGCACACCTAGAGAAACTGAAATTGTTCTTCCCACAGGCAGATCAGTGATTAATTTACAAGCACCGACTCATCTGTAATCTTCCCCACTGCCCACACCCAAAGCAGTAGATAAGTTATTTCTAATATATATGAAAAGGAGTGTAGCTGCCAATTGAAACAATTTCTTTCTAATATTGGTTGTTGACTTGAATTGATTAGCCATGAAGTTGTGATACAGGAGTTGTTAATGGTATGCAGACATGAGAAATATGTGATTAAACATTTAAATAAGATCATGTTTGTCTATTATCATAGCATGGTTAAATTGAACAAAAAAAAACATACCTCCTCCATGGTTAGAAGATGAGCTTCTCATCACCTTCGTGTATCCCAAAATAATATGGTGTTTGTGTGTTGAGGAGACTTTTACTCTATTCCCTCTGTGACACAAAATGGCTCTCATGAAGTCTAATGAGCCAACTCCATTTATATATATATATATATATATATATATATATATATATATTTTGAGAGTAAAGGTTTCCTCAAGTGCTTACTAAATAGCCCAACTCATTATGGGCTCACATTATGACTATGCTATTCCACACATAAAAATACAACAATATAAACAGTTATTAGATTGAAGATATAGATATATAGCATTATTATATTCCCTATTGAAAATAATGGAACTTTTTGTCAGTTATAGAGATTGAGATGAAAAATCTATGTTGTACAGATTACATTCTGGTTTGTGAGGGAATAAAAAGGAAGCTCCCATTCTATGATAAGAGTCCATATATTATAAACATGACTCATCTATTGTGAAATATTATGTAAAGCACACACACCAACGATGACAAATAAAATAAAAGCAACACAATCAAGAACACGACACAGTATTTACGTGGTTTGTAAATTGCCTATGTCCACAGGAGTTACAGAAATCTTATTAACCAGAGGAGACTACAATCACTCAATTTCAACTCACACTCTCTAGGGCTTTTTGCTCTCTCACACAATATGCACTCACAAGACAATTGTTCTCTCTTAAAATATGCTTGAGACCGTCCAACACAAATCTAATATGACATATATATAGTGAGTGGCGCTGGAAACCCTAATCTGGCAAAAACTGCGTACTTCGCTCGAGTGGAGTGTCGAGCGCGACTCGAGCGAACAGCCAAATGAACATTGGCTCGAGCGGAGTATCAAGCGAACACTAGGATTTGTGTCTCGCTCGAGCGGAGTGTCGAGCGAGACTCGAGCGAACTCTCTCTGACTTGTCTTTGCTAAAGCGGTTTGTCGAGCGATGTCGAGTGAACCTTAGCTCGAGCCAACAGTCGAGCCAACTTCAACAAATATTTTTTCAGCTCCAAAACCAGTCTCCACATATACCCCAACAATCTCCCACTTGGAGACTGGGTCTCCACATGCCAGCCACTGTTTCCAGTCAAGCCCTACCATCTCTACAGCTCACAACTCCCGTCTTCAAGCTAGAAGACGCACTGAAGTCAAGCCCGACTTCAGTTTTCCACATACATCACCCTTAGTCAGCACATCCATAGGGCGATTCACAACTCCCACTGCACCAGGATTATCCGGTCTCGAATCGATCTTGGCAACCTTAGCCAACTTTCTCAGGCTTTCATGAGGAACGACAAAGCTGACTCCCTTTGGCTTCCTCACATGTTTCGCGCGATCAAGCCTGCCTTTTTGCACTCTTGTATTTCCCTACACATCACTGGATCCTGATGTCAAATACAAAGAATTAGATCTCTTACCATGCGCTAGGACCAGCGCACCCTTAGTGATCTTCCAAGCTCCTCCAGAGAACGCTACTGCAAAACCGCTGTCATCAAGCTGTCCCACAGAGATCAGGTTTTTCTTCAGATTTGGAACATATCTGACTTGTTGTAAAGTCTACACGCTCTTGTTTGGAAGTGTGATATGCTTATCACCCACTCCCACTACATCCAGTGACTCTCCATCAGCTGCATACATCTTTCCAAAATCACCAGCAACATAATTCTGCATGATTTCTCGATGCGAGGTGTTATGAAATGAAGACCCTGAATCTAACACACAATCATCAATCGGATTGTGCATTTCAAGAAGTAAGGCATCATGAATTTCTTCTGCCACTACATTCACAGCATCATCATCAAAGCTTTCTTGATTCCTGCAGTTTCTCTTGATGTGGCCATGCTTGCCACAACTCCAGCATGTGATCTGCTGCCCAGATCTCATCTTGCTATTTCTCCTGCTCTTGGAGCTTGACTTGCCATGTCCTCTGCCCCTATTGTCAACAATCAGGGCAGATCCTGAACCCGAAGACTCACCCATGTCTCTCCTACATACCTCTTCAGCAAACACCATGTCAAGTATGTCATCGTAGTTCAGTTTTGCCTTGCCGGCTGAACTACTCACAGCCATCCCCATGGCCTCCCAACAGTTTGGCAACGATGCCAAAAAAATCAATGCTCGGATCTCATCATCAAACTCAATCTCTACAGAGGACAGTTGATTTGTGATCATATTGAATTCATTCAAGTATTGGGCTGCAGACATACCTTCAGACATCTTCAGATTGAACAATTTTTTCATCAAGTGCACTTTATTATTCGCAGACGACTTTTCATACATACCTGACAAAGTCGCCATGAGATCCACCGTAGTTCTCTCCTTACTGACATTGTGTGCCACTGTTCTAGACAAAGTCAGCCGAACAAGACCTAGAACATGTCGATCTAACAGGGTTCATTTAGCATCAGCCATGCTCTCCGGCTTCTTTCCCAACCGTGGAAGGTGGAGCCTTTTCCCATAGAGATAATCCTCAATCTGCATCTTTCAGTACCCAAAATCAGTGCCGTCAAACTTTTCGATCTCGGGTGCGTTCACTTTATCTCCAGCCATCATTCTTCTTCATATCCGACCTTGGCTCTTGATATCAGTTGTTGTGAAATACTATACAAAGCACACACACCAACAATGACAAATAAAGTAAAACTAACACAATCAAGAACACGACACAGTATTTACGTGGTTCGGCAAATTGCCTACGTCCACAGGAGCTGCAGAAATCTTATTAACCAGAAGAGACTACAATCACTCAATCTCAACTCACACTCTCTAGGGCTTGTTGATCTCTCACACAATATGTACTCACAAGACAATTGTTCTCTCTCAAAATATGCTTGAGACCGTTCAACACAAATTTAATATGACATATATATAGTGAGTGGCACTAAAAACCTTAATCTGGCAAAAACTGCGTACTTCGCTCAAGCGGAGTGTCGAGTGCGACTCGAGCGAACAGCTAAATGAACATTGACTCAAGCGGAGTGTCAAGCGAACACTAAGGTTTGTGTCTTGCTCGAGCGAGACTCGAGCGAGACTCGAACGAACTCTCTCTGACTTGCCTTTGCTCGAGCGGTCTGTCGAACCTTGGCTCGAACTAATTTTAGCAAATACTTTTTCAACTCCAAAATCAGTCTCCACATATATCCCAACACCATCCACTTTTATCCTGGCCTGTTAGAGAAGTTGCTACTTATAGTGGAAACCAGAATAGTTAGATTCTGATGCTCTCAAATCAATGCTCAAGGAATTAGCATAGTGTGGTCAATGCCCCATTTTTCATTTCTTCGCAATGTCCCATATTATTCTATAGTTCTGTGTTGACAAAATTTGTAGATTTGCAGATAATCATCTCATTGAGATTTGATTATCTCACCACGATAGATGACACGATCACTAAAATTTGAATCTTATACCATAAACGGTTTACATGACAATTTAATTTGTAATATAAATTTTAAAAATATGAATCTTACAAATCAAATATTGTCATTTAAATGATGTGAATTGTGTGTTCTAATCATAATCGTCTTGAGAAAATAATAACTCTACAAAACAAATAATTTTTTAGTGCCATTTCTAAAAACATTTGAGAGAGAATATTCGTTAAAATAGAAAATCCTCGTATAAATCTTCATATATGATCAACTGACAATAGTAATTGACAAGAAAAGAAAAAATAACGTTTCAGAATCTCATTGTTGCCACTAAAATCATCCTAGCAACTCGATCATCTTCCTTGGGGTGGGAGTTGTCATCCTACTTGACATATATGCATGACCAAAAATGTTCTCTTATCTTATCTTCCCCACCTTTTGGAATCTTTTCTTTTTGCTCTATATCTTGACTTGACCTGACTTGAGAAAATTGGATATGTTCACATGCCCAATTCTTGATGAGTTGACCATATCATATCCTAATAGTAATTCACTGCCCTTGCATCGACTCCTTAGCTTCACCACAATGCCCTTACTCAAGTAAGGAATCACGATCGTGAAGCGGGTGCATCATACGGTAATGTTGGCCACGGGGGCCGTTGGCCGTCATTGGGAACCACCAGGCGACGGGTCCGGCCAATCGGTCCAGCCGTGGAGGGGGCCACACGCTCACATGAAGGGCACATGGTGAGGGTGGTGGGAGGGTTCATGTGCATGTAAAACTGCGGGGAGAGTTTCAGTGCTCTAAGCTCCTGCACCTCCTTCTGAAGCCGCTTGTTCTCCTCCGTTAGATTCTCACAACACCTCTTCAAGTACTCGTAATCCACCTCTGTTTGCTTCAATTTGGTCCTGCATGCAAATGAATTGCACCCAACAAAATAAAAACAAAAACATTTGAGACATCAGCCAAATCCACCATTAAATTACATTCATTGCTGCTACCAACAGTAAAATTTGGAAAAATCCAAATTGTATAAAATATATAAATGAGAGGAATGCTATATATCAGCTACTATTCACTCTTACATTTCCACACTTATAATTTTTTTTTCATAGCGTGTGAGCCGTAGGTTAGTGAATAGTGGCCGATGGGAAGAATTTTTTATATAAATTATTTTAAATTATTTCATCTCCATCATATGTATTTAAAACTTTTCAAACTTCTAGTTATGTCTTGGCAGCTATCCACGTTGTCTTTGAAAGCAGCAAAAATGTTGATGTAAATCATATAGAAGCAGGCAGGAGCTAGTAATGTTACAACATCATTACGTGATATATATGAAATGACAAAAATACCCCTACTTCAGGGGAGAAATATCTCACCTTGCCCTCCTGTTCTGAAACCACACCTCCACTTGTCTGGGGCTCAGATTCAGCTGCTTTGCCAAACCCAGCTTTTGCTTCTGAAACCACGTCAGATCCACACCAAGAAAATCCATGTTCAGAATTTCACCCTCGTATCACCAAAAAATTACCAAATTGCAACCCCCTCTCATTCTTTGCACACACTTAAAATAAAAAAAAAAAGAAAGGAAAAGAGTATACTACTCACCGGATTCAGGGTATTGTGCTCTTTGAAGGTCTCCTCCAGAACCAAAGACTGCTCCTTTGACAGCCTGAGTTTCTTTCTTGACGGGTCGCCGCCGCCATCTTCCTCGTCGCTCTCGCGAGAGCACGAAGCCCTCTCAGCCTCGTTTTCTTCTCCGTGTGGCTCTGATCTCTCGCTCCTCTTTCCGCTGATGCTCGATATCGTACTGTTCGGTGAAGAAACCCCATTTTCATCCTCACAGTCAGCCATCGATGGCAACTGGTTCACGTCCACTCCACCCAGGAACGTCGACCTCGCATCTGGGTTTCGATCTGTGAACGAGTTTCTACGTGAATTTCGAAGAAATATTTCCGATAAAATTTTCTAATAATTACTTCTGGATGATAGAGAATAAAATGAAAAGATTATTGAATCAGTTCTATAAGTCCTCATACGGAAAATAAAGGCATGCGCTGTAATGGCTAGCAAATATCACGGATCTGAGGTTGAAAGCTTCTATCTTTATTGGGATATACCATCGCGGCTGCTAAATAAAATCGACCAAAAGCCCAGAAAAAGCAAAAATGCAACAGTTATTGGGAAAAAATTGTATTATTCTTCTAACAAATGAATATATTCAGAAGAAGATAAAAGGCAGTCTATTAATACCAACATTAGTGTTGAAATCTATCAGATTCTTAAGTTCAAAAATAAGGAAAAAAAAAAGATCATATAAACTAAAATAGAGAGAAAAATAAAATGAAATTCCATTGCTTACCAGGTAACTGAAACATCTCATTCCAAGAACCCTTGTGTTTCTGCACCAACTGTGAAGGGTTGTGCATGGGACTCACTTTCACAGAACTCCGACTCCCATCACACCCCAAACCCAAACCCAATCCCAAACCTAACTCCAACCCATCGTCTTTCTCACCCATTTTCTCTCTAATTTCTCCCATCAAAACAACGTCCAACTCTCTCTCTCTCACAAAACCCACCAAGCTGCTCTGTTTTCTTCCAGTAAATAACAGGCGTAGCGTTTGGATTCTGAGAAAGCAAAACCGAAAAGAAAGGTAGGAAAATTACTGAAACTTTGGCAGGGTGGTGTGATGTCCACAGCCTCTCTCTCTTTCTGCAGTTGCAGTGGGTATAATGGATGGGACAATATATATATATAGGGGGACAGAGAGACGCATAAAGGGCATAGATTTAATGATGATTCGTGTCAGATAGGCCATTGGCTCAACGAAAATATAATTGGCTTTGCCAAAAGTAATGAGTTAATAATTGGGTTTGCTAATTGCTGGATTTAATCATGGTTGATTCTAAATTTAACCGTGGTTAAAAATATAGAGAGAGAGTTCTGTGAAGTGTCGTTGTCTCAGCTTTTATTACCACTATCTGTTAGAAAGCGGCTTTGTCGTTCGTTGACCATTGACTACGAACTTCAAATGGGTCTCCGCTCTCGTAGCTTCACGCGCTTTCTATCATCTACAGAATTAAACCTTGAAAGCTCGAAAAATATTCCAAATTCTCGATTAAAAATAAATAAATCTTATAATATTTACTTTTATTTGTATAAATATTTTAAGTAGTATTAATTAAATAATATGTTAAGAATAATAATATAATATAATACAAATAATTAAAAGTTAGATTAAAATTTGAGGTAATCTCGTATATTTTCAAATATTTCATTCTCAAGTATTATTTTACATAAAATATTTTTCAATTTGTAATATTCAATTATTTTATCTAATAATTACTTAATCATTATCTAAAAATAAAAAATAATAATAATTTTTTAACTTTATAATATTCTTATTCAATTTATTCTCTTATTTTTTAAAAATTAATAAAACATTTTAACTCAAATTATTTCAATACTATTTATAAACTATTTTACCAACATTTTCAGACATTATGATATATTATAAGTGTCTAAACGAGCCCTTTATCTATATTTTCTCTTCAGTTTAAATTTTTAAAACAAACAGTGATTTCATATAATATTTAAACACAAGTCTTCAATTCGAACCATAAATATGTTTTCTTTTTTAAAAATAGGTAAAATTTTCTTTTAGGTCTCCTTTTATATTAGATTGAGTTCAAAGCTCAATTATTTATTATCCATCTAAAATTTTATGAGATGAACTTATTTACGTTGAAAGAAACCAAAGATGCAATTTAATTGGTAATCAAGTAGTAATTAGACGTAATTTGGTTACAATTTTCGGTCGGACCTTGGAGGGCAGTTTTAGCCGAAATAAAATTAATTATTTGTTTAATTTTGAGTTGGATATGAAGAGATTTGTGGTGACAAGGAAGAGTGGAGGTCACGTGGGGAACATGCAAGGGTTCACGTGGACTAGCATGTTACTTTAGGCCACGTGGTCCCATGATTGCATTCGTGCGTGTCACATTGTTTCGGCTCGACCGACCACGCACTTCTCTACAATCATTGGATACTCTCTCCATCTCACACAAACTTTCGGGATTCCATGCTTCAATCAAAGCCTTCAAGATTGAGAGCTTCCGTCGTTCTCAAGTGCTCATATTTGAGCTTTCAAGTTGCAACACGCGATCCTTACGTTCATGGTAATAAAACAGAATCGTTGAATGCGTAAATGCTATATAGTCATTTTGAAAAAAAATAAGATTTATTATTAAAAAATTAATTTATTTTCATGTGAATCTAATATTTATTTATATTTTTCAAAACGACTGCACGGTACTTGCACACTCACGACTGCAAGTATCATTTCTCAATAAAATATAGCAAATTGCTTTAATGACAATATAAATTTATATAAATAAATTTATAAATTATATAAATTTAATATATCATATAAAATGATATTAATTTATACAGCATTTCTCAAAATATAAATATACAGGAAGTTCATGTAAAAAAGGTTACTTATATTTCAAGAGTTGGATATATAATTTAATTTATATAATTTTTATTACCATGGATCTCAATAGTCGGAGAATTAATTTTTATTTTTTTTGTAAAAACAAAGTCAAATTAATGTTTAAATTTTTTTTAATAATATATGAATAAGATTAACTATATATCAACTACTATTCACCTTCACATCTCACATTTAATAATTCTTTTTATAGAATATAAAATATATAAGTGAAGAGTGGTTGACGAAAAGAATTATTTTAACCTCAAAGCATTCATATTTTAGTGGGCAATGGATTGGGAAGGACCGAGTTGGGCTTTACATTTTCTTTCGTCTTGCGTATCATGGATGAAATAACAATGAGCCCAAACTATGATCAAGCCCAGCCCAAAGAACTATCCTCAACTTCGTCTTACAGAAAGAGAGCTAGGGTTTTTCTCCAAATGCCCTAGTCTGAGCTAAAAGAGGTTTACTTTCATCTTCTTCTTCTTACAAGGTTACTTTTTTTTTTTTTTTTTTTTTTTTTAAGTTTGGTTTTGATAATCAAATTAGGGAAAACTTCCTTTTGAAGTCGAATTACGAAACATTGTCTGAGAGGAAGTGTTTTGATCTATACATATATTGTTACACGGCTGTATATGGAAGAAATGCCAGGCTCACTTCGAGGGTGAGTACCTCCAGAAAGGGAGAGAAGAGAGAGAGAGGAGAGAAATTGGTTATTGTATTGATTTTGCATAAGGGAGAACACCTCTATCTGTGAAGCCCTAACAGTCTCTGCCTCTCGCACAAGTGAAGCCCGAACGGTAAACTCTCCTCTCCTCTCCTCTCCTTCGCATCTCTCTCTCTCTCTCTCTCTCTCTCTCTCCGTAGAATTTCCAATCCACTCGAAACCGAATCCCGAATCCCAAATCCCTCAGAGTTTGGACCCCTCGCATCGCGAGTTTTGGTTTTTCTTTGACTTTCCCCTTTCTCTGGAGATTTTGCCATCAAAACCCTAGCTTTACATCGGGATTCGTCTTCGAGTGCAGGAATTGGAATTCGCTCAAAACCGTCTCTGGCAGCGCCCTGGTAACCCCCTTCGACGGTGGTCTTGGAGTGTAACATATATTTGGATCTTTGAATTTGTTAGAGTTTTCAAGATGGGACCTTCGAAGCGGTTGAAGAAAGCGCAAGACAGCGACAGTGATTTCGAAGATTACGATGATGGCATGGATAGCGAGGACTCAACTGTGAGCAAATATTTTTTAACAATGGCTGGTCCTTTGTTATGTTTTTATTTTTATTTTTTTGGGGCGGGGGCGTTATGCTCTATTTATGGTTCTTGTTACTCCTTTTAGCATGAAGAAGAAGAAGACGACGACGACGACGAAGATGGAGAGGAAGATGAAGGGGAAGGTATTGGTAGAGATGCGGAGATGGAAGAGCTTGACAAAGAGTACAAGGCTCTTCAGCGCCAGGAGCTGTAAGACTCTTTTTTGTTTTCCGTATGGGGTTGTGCACTTGATTTCTTTACCAGCGTAGAAACATTGTTCTGGGCTGCTGGATGCGAGTTTGATTTATTCTTTGATTTATCGGACAACTTTTCCAGAATATTGGTGACGCGGAGAGGATCAATTTCACACAAATTATAAGACATACCTGTCCTTGCATATATGCTATTGTATCATTTTTTAAGTTTTGATTTTCATTCAGAGATATTCTAAAGGATATGAAGCGTCACAAGGATGAAGATCTTCTCAAGGGTCAGGCAGTGAAGAACCAAAAGGTGTGGGTGCTGTTTTTATACTCGGAATTCTATTGCTAAAGCCATAAAATAGGTTATACGGATTCTATGGATTCAGCAAATGATATTCATTCCCTTGCCATGTAATTTTTTGCGGACATGTGCATGTTCTTAACTGCATTGACAATCTCTCCTTTCCCCTTTTCCCTGAAGGCTCTCTGGGACAAAACTCTGGAATTCAGATTCTTACTTCAGAAAGCGTTCTCAAGTTCAAATAGATTACCCCAGGTCTTTTTTGGAACTTAATTCTTGTTTACCTTGACTCTGGCTCTTTGTTATATCCAAACATACTGGCTAAACATGATGTGCTGGCTACAGGAGCCAGTTAGGTCTTCATTCTGTGATTCAGATGAGGATGTCAATGTAGCATATTCAAACCTGATTACCTCATCTAAGAAGACTTTAGATTCTCTATTGGGATTACAAGAGGTATGAATGTTCTGGAAAGTCATTATGCCTACTGTGTCTCTTGTTCAATTACCTTCAAAGAATATTTTCAGCAGTGAATGTTTTGTTTTCGCTATATAAATTAGGCGTTGACACTCAATTTTCTCTATTCATCTTGTTGTATTTCTGTTGCGACAGGCTTTGCTTGAGAAAAATCCTTCTATTGTTCAACCCACAGATGGTATGGACAAGTTTTGCCTCTTTTTTACTATTCCATGATCTATACACCTCCCATTGTTTATTCAATTTGTTGTCATTTTCCAGATTCTTTATCATCTACCAAGTGTTAGTTGTTATAATTTCAACCTTTCTCAAGTTAGGCATCTTGAATTAACGTTTTACCTAAACCTATTTTAGGGTTCTGATATTTCTAGTACTCTTGTGCAATTTTCTTCAACGTAAAGCTAATGATAAATGATGACCTGATTGTAGAAACACCAATAGATTGTGTTACTAAACTAGTGTAATTTTATTGGAGTTTTTAGTGTTGAAGATAAATCTGTGGTTCATTGTTTGATAATCTATATGCAATAAAATTTTTGTTTTGGCTTGCTTATCATAAAATTCTTCTCTTAAAGGTAATTTTGGAAGATCATCCAAGATCTCAGAAGCTGCTATGAACTCTAGTGTTGAAGGGGATGAAGATTGGTCAAGGGTTTCTCAGCTGCAGATGAGGTACTTTGATCATCTCCTACTCTTGCCAACCCTTGCATGTTAAATACTGTGTTTTGAATATCGCATCTAATTTAGTCAATGCTATGGAGGTACTTCAAACTTCCTTACGTGAATCTTGGTCATGTAATACTCATATGCTTTGGTAATACTAATATTCCACCTTAAGTACACATCTTTCTTGCTTTGACAACTTGCCTTGCATGCTTTATTGCATTTCAGTTTTGCATATATATTAAATTGCAGTTTATGATATGATTTATGCTATATGCTACGCTCTCGTCCTACTCCCATTACATTATGCTGATGTGGCATTACCCATCAACCATTTGTTTGGCTATTTTTTTAAACATTAATTTAAAGGTTGATGAATAATGTCACATCAATGTGGTATGATAGGATTTGGGTGAGGGTGTAGTATATAGCACTTTTCCCTATTGAGCTACGTATTTTTATATACCATTACTTATAAAAAAAATATCAAATGTCAGCTTTGCATGTATTAAACCTTTCTCGTGGGTTTAATTTCATAACTTGGGTGTTTCAAGTTACTTGAGTGTATTCATGCTTGCATCTTGTAGGATAGCTTCCTTCAGAGACAAATCAATAGACAAATGGCAGAGGAAGACACAAGTGACAACCGGTGCTGCTGCCATGAAAGCCAAATTGCATGCTTTTAACCAGGTTAGGCCCCGTGAGTGGACTGGCAGCCATACTGCCCCCTGTTAGATGAACAATTTTCTAACTCAATCCTTCTCTTGCAACAGAATATTAGTGAGCAAGTTGCTGCCTATATGAGAGATCCAAGTAGAATGATCAAGCAGATGCAACTGAGGAAATCAACAGTCAGCATATTTGGGAATGTAAGATAATCTTCTCTTTTTCATATGACTTGAGAGGTGATGTATGTTTACACGCACCCACATTTTGGCTCACACGTACATGTAGACTAAATGAACAAGGTATTCATATACTTCTTCTGCTCATATTCTAATAACTGACATGGTGATGGCAGGGTCTTGGAAGGGAGGATAATTCTGAGAGAGAGGTAACCTAATTTTCACGTAGTTGAGTTAATTTTATAGTTTTCATTTTAATTCTAGGACCTCATCTGAAAGTGGAAGTTTAAGTGCCAAATACTGTTGACATAAATCTCTCTGGTGTGCTTGTATATTTAACAAATTGCAAATGGCCCATTCTCAAATTACATTCATTGCCTGGAATGGCTCCTGGACCATAATCATATTTATTTTTTGGGACGTACTGAGACCACCTCCTCCAACCTCATCACACAAATTCTTTTTACATTATTCTACTTTGATCAAGAAGCACTTGCTGATGGACATCCTGTATCCTGGATGGCTGAAAATTTTGCCAGCATTAGTGAATGATGACCCCAATATTAGATATGCTGCATTCTTATTCATGCATGACAGAAATAAAAGAGAAACAAAGTTCTCATTCTGTATTTTTTATCACTTAAATACATCACATCAGCCGGTGTGGCAGAGAATGACAATTCCAAGAAAAAAATAGCATTGCTCTAAATAAAATGACGTCTTTTTAATGAGAGGAATACCGAAGTTCTGTTTTCCTAGTGACAATTTGATGTTTATTAAATCCTTTTACTTTGATTAGGAAGTACAACCTGACGGTGACGCTGAACTTCTAGACGACACCGAATTTTACCAGCAATTATTGAAGGAATTCTTTGAGATGATTGACCCAACATCATCTGGTAAGATATTGTGGCATCTTGTGGTTTGCATATCCACTTACCAAAAAAAGTTTGCATATCCACGTTTTTGTACTTGGACCCAGTTTATGACTTTTTATGCTATGAACATACCAAAAATAGAAAGAAAAAAATTATTTCTATATTCCATGTTTCATGCTAGACATTCCAGTTACAGCACTGCTTTGGATAAGAAAGTGGACTTGCAACCGACAATTTATGGATACCTCCTCTTTTTGTTAAAAAGTTGCTTTGTACTTTTTCAAATTGAACTTGGTTCTTGGAGAGCATCGGTTCCATACCTGTCTCATAGTTAGTTATTTAAAGGACAATTACTTGCTAGATAATCAGTGATTGACTCCTGATTTTGACTCTTCAATATTGCATGCAGACTCGGCCTTTTATGCTTTGAAAAGGTCGCAAACTAAGAAGAGAAAGATGGTTGATCGGAAGGCCTCGAAGAGTCGTAAAATAAGGTAACTTATCCATAGACGATACTACTTTGAGTTGCTGCCATGTAATTCCCTAAATTAATGCATATCCAAACATAATTGTTCAAATGCACTATAATTTTGCAGGTACCATGTTCATGAAAAGATTGTCAATTTTATGGCTCCTCAGTCCATGGATCTTCCTCCTATGGCACCTAAATTATTTGAGAATTTGTTTGGGTTGAAAACCCAAAAACCAGCTTCTGTAGTCTAGTGTACTCATGCACAAGTGAGGCAGCCGTAAAAGTCGTATGAAGTTATAGGCTTGCCAATTTATAACATCAGTTAAACGAAATTTCCTTTGTATTTATTTAGTTGACTTGATAAAGCTTTATATCTGGAGTATGGTTTCCATTTTTTTTTTACTTTGGTGCAAACAAATGAAAAAAATGTTATATAGATGCTTTTCAAAACTAAAAGAGAATTATTCCGTTTACGAAAAAAAAAAAGGTTTTAACAAAAGATAAGTTATATGTTGATATTTCCAGTTTTGGCTCAACCAAAAATGAATTTTCAAAAGAAAACTAACACATTAGCTTCTAAAATCACTTTTGTAGAATTCACATGTAGACGGGTTAATTCTCAAAAAGAGATGTTTCTATTTTGATAAATGATAGAAATCGGTAAATATTGTGCAATTAATTTAAAAAAATTGAGTAAATGCGAGATTTACATGAAAAAAATTAATTTTTTAATAATAAAATTTACTCTTTTTTAAAATGATTGTATACACTTTGCACACGCCATTTCTAAGCATTACTCCTCTCTTTGTACCATATGATGTATCTATTAACCGAGCATCCTACTATTTATGTTTTATATTATAACGATTCAAATACTGTCACAGAAATTCTACCAGTACCAGCCTATCCCCATGGCTCTTCCATTTAAATGGTGTTACATTTACGCTATCGACGTTGAAGTCTCGAAGCAAAATAGATCAAGAGAGCTGTGCTTGAAAAAATCTTCAAATTTCCTTTCCCCTCCACATTATAAGCAAAAAAAGGAAAAGAAATCCCCCCTGACGCCTATTTTTCTTCCCTGTATTTTTATTTGGCTCTGTCAAGTTGATTCCCTGAAATGTCCACAACCACACCTTGCACATCAAACAGTTTTTTTTAATGAATTTGTACATCAAACATTTAAGAACAATGCTACACAACCTCACAATCCTCCACACACCACATTTTTTTTTAATTTTTTAATTTTAATATTTTTTTGAGTTTATTCTTTTTAAACTAATTCAATTCTTCTATTCATTATTCATATAGTAAATATTTGATAAAAGAAAGAAATAATAAAAATTAAAAAATATGTGGTATGTGAAAGTTGTGTGAATAGTAAGAGGTTGCATAAATTTTTCCAACATTTAATAGCTACACTTGGTAACAATGCTGGAAGTTTACACAAAAAAGGAAACAATGCTGGAAGACATTATCCATATCGTTATATTGTTTTTTTTTTTTAAATGTCCGGAGGTTGCCTCAACAATCATTTTGTGATTACATCAAACTAAGCCAATGTTTTACACAGGTTTGCAGCAGTCCCATAGGAGCAACGAGTGTTTAACGGGAGAAAATCAACAAATGGAAAATGACCAACTCTCTGGCCATTACCTACACACAAAACTCCTTAAATTTTGTTAATATGCTATCAGACCTAAGAAAAAACCCATATGGGGGACAACTAAGAGCATTTTTGGAGGCAAGAAAGATAGTTTATGCCGCCTGTTGAGCAGTAGCTTGTTGTATCAACTGAGAATATATGTACTCGTCAACCCTCTGCTTAGCCAATGCTACCTGTTAAGCATCTAAACATTTGAGAGAGAGAGAAAAAAGACAGCAGATCCATGATGCATACATATCCATCTTCTCAACCAAAAAAACAAGCAAATCGGCCTCTTCATTCCTTGGGGAAAAAAACAAGAATGCCATTTTTCTTTTTGATATCAGATTCTACCTATATATCACTGTTTTGAACTTAATACAGCATTTTTTTTTTGACAAGTACTTAATGCAGCATTCTTGATATTAATCAAACTATTCGATTACATGAAGCAATTACTTGACCCTAAAACATTTCAAACCTAACAGTGCTAGCTCTTCCTGGTCCTTTTCTTTCCCTCACTTCACAATTGCACAAATATCCTCTTGCAAGCAAAGCAATGCAAAGGGAAAAAATGTTCTAAATTTTTCCTACTCCTTCAGAGAATGGATTATATTTGTGCATGAAACGACTTCTCTTGCTTCTATTTGGGTTTTTTCCTAGTTTTTATTTTTATTTTTGGGTGAGGGGAGAAAGGATAGATTGTAATGTAAAAATATTAACTTCTTCCAAATTACAAGAATAAAAAATTGTTATCTACGAACAAGATGATAAGAAATGATTATTATTTTTAACATTGAGTTTCTTTTTAATTTTTTATTCTGTCATCATTTTGGTGGTATTAACAAATGATTATTATATAACCAAGAAAGATGAACATACCTGTTGAGTGCTACCGGCAAATTGAATTTGTCGATGTTTTTGTTCACCTTTCCCACCATAGACCTGGAAAAAAAATATATATATAGCAGCTGAAACAAATGCAAAGGTCCTCAATATTTTTAAGGGTTTTTAGCAATAATGTAGTCATGAACTTTATCTAGACGCTAAGAATTTATTTTTACTGGTTGGAATTGGGAAAACATTGAAATTTGAAACCAATAAATGATAAAAGACCCACAATTGAAGTGGATATATTTCTCATCAGCCAAGTTGTCTCATGTGAAGCAATGATTACTGGTCCTTAACAGCGACAGCAAGTGGCAACTTATTCCTCACTCATTCCTAACAGAACTAGGGACAATGCAATGTTTCACGGCAAGAGATCACAACCTCAAGATTTTAGATCTGCCTACCTTGATCATTGCTCCAGACTCATTTCTGATCCTCGATATGTTTGAGCCACACCTGCCGATCAACCCACCAACAAGCGTTTCCGATATCACCATCTCAAAGGTTACATAATCAGCTGCAAGATTGGTTGTCCTAAAGATGATGTGGTTATGACAAATATTAAAACTTGATATAACTGCAAAACATGGCAGTTGAGCTAAATGAGTCGTTTGGTATGGGAAAATATCAATAACCTGAAGTTGGGTCCAAGAATGGTTGGGGTGGTCTGATTGCAGTATAGTTGTATGCTGGGCTAATAGAAATCACTTGTCGCGGTGGGTTTTCCCTGAATAAAATGGAGCTGGATTATAAACATTGATTTTCAAAAAAAAAAAAAAAAACACTTGATTAAAGTCTAAAAGACAGAGTACTGTCCATCCCGAATTCACTTTAGACCTTAGTTGAGAACCAATCTCCTCCAAAGCCTTCAGTACTGCAGGAACATCACCTGACATCTGAGTTTAACAGAAACCCAAATCATTATTCATTGTTAGCAGTAGAAAGAAACAAGAGGCATAACTAAGCATGAATAACAGAAGGTAAATTAAAATTAAATTAGCACTGGAATTTAGTGCAGGAACATCACCTGCACCAAATGCATCAATTTTCTTCAGTTCAACATTGACGGCTAACACAAACTCACCTGTACCACTCGATCTGATTCATGAGCAGAAGCACACAAAGGCAGCTGATTTGGAGCAAGAATTGTAATTGTGGCTCCAGAGGAATTCCTCAATTTCTCAATGTTTTGACCAGACATCCCAATCAAAGAACCTGCCTGGGACCCAGCAATCAAAAGCCTAATTGTATTGGCAGCCACATGCCCTGCAGCTACTTTTGTCTCCATACTACTATCATCTTCCTGTAGGGAAAACGGTTTATTTCATCAGTGCCACCACAGCATGAAAAACAATTTGCCAGGTTTTTTGTGCACAGTTTAAGAAAAAAAACCCAATCCCACAGGTCTTCAACTTCTTAACTTGGTAACAATAGCTATGGAAATGGAAAGTACAAAACAAATGACAGCCATTATCCTAAGAAGCTTGAAACAATCCAAGGTTCCAAGCAGTCTTGCTCATTTTCCAAGTGTATCATGAATCCAAGGGCTTCCAGAATGTGTAATCTTCAAATGATTAAGAACTTCATGCCTAATGAACTTCAAATGCAGTCAGCTTTTATGGAAACTCCAAAAGTTTTGATAAAAAGTTGTTGCAAGACTACTACTCAGTGGATTTGAAGTTTCCTCATATTTTGATTAGTTGCATATGCTGAAAGAGCATTCCAAGCAAACTATCAGAAACGGGAGATTTTAGGACATGAAATAACATGAACCACCTAGGAAGCATCACATTAACACATAGTGAACCCAAAAATAAGAAAATGGTCTGTGTTTGCCTACCTCAAGAAGATAGCTAATGGAAGGGAAAGTCTTCAAACTAAATGCTTCCAACCTCCACTTATAAAAAAAATGCTTCAGACCTCAGCCATTGGTTTATAGAAAGACATTTTGATGATTCTAATGAAAAGAGCATCATATACGAATTCATAATTCACATCAATGCAGTTGGAACCAGACCTACATAATTCATAAGTGACTATATATATATTTTGATTGGCACCGGGTGTCCGGGAACAAAGTCCCGACTAATCCTAGGGGAACACAGGCCCTTCGCAAGGAGTTTGCTGCAAGTGCACCTCGGGTATTCAAGGGGAAGATTCACCAGTCTGATGGCTCCAGAGATTGTTTGCACCCAAGCGAATTTGAACCTTAGACCTAGGGGAGCATAGCCCCCAAGCCCAAGGCCTTTACCACTTGAGGCAACCCGTAAGGGTTAATTCATGAGCGACTATATGCATCCAAGTGAATAGAATGCTTTGGAGACTACGTGTCTGGCCACCTTATCAATATCATGCAATCCACCATTGCACCAGATTTAGTATTTTTGATGTTTTTTGGTAGTAAGGATGATGTCTGGAATGAGAACCTTGATCAACCACTTTCCAGTGATTACAAATAAGAGCATTGTCTATTGTTGAATATATTTCAATAAGTCCATGAACTAAGGGTCACCCACGAAATAGTTAACCATATAAAACTCAATGCACATTGTTGAGTAAGGAATTTACAGAAAAGCACACCCAAAAATTAACAACAACAATGTGCATTGACATTAAATTTCAAGAACCCACAACATGAAGCTTAGTTGAGCTGCGCAGGCATAAATTACATCACCTTTAGTATTAGACTTGCTATTTGTTGGAGTGCATTCTCTGCGTCAGACACTGTATTGTCGCTGTCTTTAGAACTTATAATAATTACACGCTCTTCGTGTCGCTGCAATCCATAAGAAAGATTTAGTACGTGCCACAGCCACTAAAAAAGTGGAATTAGACTAGTCATCCCATTTGTTTGTAAACAAATTTGGCTTCAATTCTAAGAAATTGAAACAAGAATAATATTTGGCAATTTCTTGGCCCGGTAAATGGAACTGTTTAGCTTAGCACTTCCAATGGCAACTGAGTCCTTCCTACACGTTTAAGGTCAACGTTGTAAAACACAGTTCTTTTGAGGTGGGTAAATACTATCATAAGCAGTAAAACATAAACCCAACGAGCACTAACTCAAAATCAGCTCCTCTAATATCTTACCAATTAAAAAAAACTTCTGAAACATAAATGCTTGCAAATGCTTTTGTTAATGCAATACCACGTATTAAAGATAAGCGAAAGAAACTTGAGCTCTATCAAGGGCTCTTTCGACGTTTCCACAAAGAACATGATTTTAGCTTACGAGTTGTGAGCTTTCCGTTCCATGGAACAAAAACATTTCAGTAATAACGAGCGTCTCGTTTCAATTACAAAAGCATTAAAATCCCCAACTTTTCCTTTCTCTAACTTCTCTCAGAACCCTGATGCGACAATATAAAAATTTGAAAAAACAAAATTAAAAGAAACAAAGAGCTTACAGCTATGGAATCTGCGATTTTTATAGTGGCCTTGGTATCTTCGCGAATCTTTTGGATTCGGCAGCCTTCCTTGCCGATGACCTTCCCGATCTGCCTCGACGGCACCACAACTCTGAACAGCACGTCCTGCGCCGAACTCGCGCGCCGCTTCGCTGCCGACTCCTCGGTCTCCAAAGGTGAAGGAAGCTCGTCCTCTCGGCGGCGCTTCCCGGTAAACGAATGTCCAGGTCCGGATCCTGGTACGGGAAAAGACACCGGTACGGGTACGGGTACAGGTACAGGAACGGGTACCGGTACTGACGGGTGCATCATAGGGTTCATGGGGATTTGGCCTGGATGGGCCATTGTTAAGGCGTGTTTACAGAGAGAAATTGACAGAGGTTTTGGGGCAACAAGAAAAAGAACAAAGAGATCACGAACAGCACCATCGAATTTACCAATAAGGCTACATGAAGCCGATTGGACTCGAACTAATTTACGAAACTACCCTTTTTTAATTCCTCATTCATCTATTGCCAACCGTAATTCAGATTCACTCTCGTTTAATTGTCAACGTGTCACCCTGTACGGACGACACTCACCCTTTTATGACTTTTTTTTGGCAGACCCTTTTATGACTTTAATCTAACGAGTACTGTTCGATATTGTGTTAAAATGAGCAAGTTTTGCATTATTATTATTATTATTATTATTATTATTATTTTTTTAAATAGGGTCTTTTTTATATGATTTTTAGATTTATTTATTTTTTCAAAATAAGGATGATGCCGTAAGATTATTTGAAAACGTTTACATCATATATCATTTACATGGTATGATTAATTTATCAGATTTAAATTTTAAAATTTATCTTTTAAATTAAATTATATCACATAAATATGATATAATGTAAAGACTTTCAAATAGCAAGAAGGAGACAATCTAATATGGTTTGTTAATGATTATGATTATGAGTAATTCTACATACAATCGTGAAGTGCGTAAACGCCGCGTAATAGTTTTGAAAAATAGTAGGGTTTACTATTAAAAAATTATTTTTTTTCATGTGAGTCCCATGTTTTATTTATTTTTTTCAAAACGATTACGCGGCGGTTACACAATTCACGATTACAAATATTTTTTCTCTATGATTATATATTAACGATAATATTTTTCTACAAGCATTTTGGAGAAATCTAAAACCCATTAATACATTTAGAGAAATAGATAAATTTTACGTAAGTTTTTGTATAAAAGTAGATTATATCTTAAAAAAGTATAAAAAAATTATTATCTATTAATAAAACCCAAAATTCACGTAGAATTTATCTATTTAAAATTTGTTACTCAATCTTTATTATGCCTTTTTATTGATTTTAATGCAATTAACCTCTTAACTTCTTGGCAAGTCATTTAGGGCAACTCTCTTGTTGCAACAGTACGAAAGATGGTTCTAATAATTCTCAACCGTGGTATATATATTTAAAGGAAGATAAATGAAAAAACTTTAAAATTTGATCAGAGTGATCAATAGATAAACTTAGAAGTTTATTTTTCAATATTTTACTTTAATAATCGATTGTAATTGTTTTTAATGGTATGATTTTTCACGCTTTCTTTATATCATTCAACTAACTAGTATGCATAAATGATGCTCTTGTATATATCTCATACACTCGTACCTTTGTTTATTTTATGATTAATAAAATTTAATCTATTAACAAAAAAACTTATTTGATTGAATTGAATGTTCAAATTTTAAAGAAATAGATATATCACGTGAATTCTACCTCAGTTGATTAGGAAAAAAAGACTGTCAGTTGAGTTTTAAAAAAATAAAAAATAAAAAAATTATATTATTCTAACTTTCTTCGTTATCCATTAATCATTTCAATTAGCACATGATATTTTAAGTAATTTCTTAAATTTAAAATATATTAGTAATTATTAATAAAACTAAATACAATATATAGTATTGACCTTTTTATTTATTTATTTGGATATAATTTTTTAGTAAAGTGACGTTAAATACAATTCAACGTGTGTAAATTTCGAGCGCTCCATTTAATAAAAATTTAGAATTTATTATTATAAAATTTTTTTATATAAATATTAAATTTTAATTTTTTTAAAAAAAATTAATGCATTATGCTTGCATATACTAAATTTCATTTGAGCATGTGCACATTACATTAGATTTTGTCTATGGATGCAAAGGATAAATGGATAAGAGTCGGGTAATTCTGCGATTTAAAATAATCCGTTTTACTTGATTTTTAGTTGATTTTTATTTTTTCTATTAAATTTAAATATTTTAAAAATAAAAAAAATATTAATATACTTAAAATCACTTTTTTTAATCATTAAATTTTTTTTAAAAAAAAATTTGAACCAAGCGATAGATTTGGGGCGGCATAGTAGCCTTTTTCAAATGGGTAATGTAGGATACTCCAATCTCTCGGCTAACAAGATAGATACGTACTGTTTCCTACCACAATCCAACAATCTCAAGAAGACCTGATAACCGCTACTACATATATCTTCATTACACAAAATCATAAACAAACCCTTGCCTCTCTTCTCCGTTCCCGCGATCTCCAAACCTCACCATTTTATTTTTCTCTGCGATTCCCCTTTTCACTTCCTCGCTCTTCGATCGATTCCCTCCATTGATAAACCTCTGAGTTCCCTTCCATACGTTCACCCCGAAACATGGAGTTACATTCCGTGTTCGAGACCAAAGAAACACCAGTAGCGTCGACTGAACCACCGTCACCACCACAACCACCCATGTCCTCCTCCGTTCCCTCTTCGAAGCCTAACCCTCTCAGAAGCTTCGTTTTATCCAACTTTAAGTGGCCTCTTGAATATCCCTCCTCCACCACAGCCGCCAATGACCACCACTACCACTTCTGCAACGTACTTTCCGAGTCGACTCCCGACTCGGAGCCCCATGCGAATGATCCTCCCGCGGTCAATGAAAATCATACTTCCCTGGCGGTCCGTAAACTCCCCGATGAGACTCTGTTTCCTGGCTCGGAACCTCAGCTCGCTCATCCGCTGAAGTACGATCACCACTTGCAAGGTAAACTAGCCGGTTCGACTAGGACGCGTTCTAAATCCCGGTGTCGAAATGATCCGGGGCCTGATGTGACGAATGGCCTCTCCTTCGTCGGTTCTTCTGAGCGCTTGATCGTAAAGGAAGCGAAGAAAATTCCGGAGAAGAAACCTGCGAAGTCTATCCGTGTGATGCTGAAACCGGATGATAAATCAAAGGCACCTGACCCGAAGCCAAAGATCTACCTTCGTATTTCAACCAAGAACAAGTCAACTGCTGATGGTGCAGCAAAAGCAACGGAGCAAACCTCACCGGTCGCCGCCGAAGTCAAAGAACTGCCGCCGAAGCCGTGGAATCTGCGCCCTAGAAAACCGTCGCCTAAGAGTCTCGACGGCGATGGAGTCGGAGTAGCATCAAGAGCTGGGGGAGCATCGGCTTGGGCACGAAAAGGAACGAACTCGAAAGTTTCGGAGGAAATACCCAGACTTTCTATCGCGCTGTCGAAGGAAGAGATCGCAGAGGATATCCTCATGCTCACTGGGTCCAAGCCTGCCAGGAGACCCAAGAAGCGTGCGAAAACCGTTCAGAAACAGCTCGATGTAAATTAACTTTGCAATTCAATTTAGAGGCCTAATATATGTATTCATTTATTTATTGTTTATGTATCAAAAGAATTTCGTACTTATCTTTGATCTCTTATCATCGATTTTTATTTTCTTATTGGCAGAGTGTTTTTCCGGGATTGGGGCTGAGTTCGATTACGCCGGAGTCATACAACGTCAGCGTTGCTCCTGGGAAGGTCTAAAACGTTGACTCTCTCTGCTTTGACCTTTTGATTTTGAATTTGTTTTATTTTTAAAGGAGAAGGTGAACTCGGTTTCTTTGGTTGCAAGCAAAGGAAAATAATGGGGTCTTGTTATGTTTGATTATAGAATTTCTTGGTTTAAGCGGACGGAGTGTTTATGAATTTTGCTTGTGGTGCTTGCAGGGTAATTGAGACTGCTGACAATTTATGATTCTTTCGACTGTTCGTTGGAAATTTGAAGGCTTTCTGACTACTGACCCCTTTCGACTTCAGAGGAAGGTATAGACAAACTATAAAATTTTGAAGATAAATAGAACACTAGCTACTTGTATCAGCCTGTTTGGATTCAGAGATGAGTTGGGAGGATTTTTGTTGTAATAACATTATTTTTAATATTATTATTTTTATTATTGTTTTGGAATTTGAAAAAAGTTGAATTGTATTTTACGTGAGAATTTGAAAATATTATAATTATGAGATAAGTTGAGATGAATTGATGTGAGTTGATCCAAACAAGGCCTTAATGTGATGCCATCCTGTCCTCTACATCAGGAGGAGGTAAATCAGAAATGTGGTAAGAGTTATATCGTTTCAATATTTATTAGAAGTCACTGATGAATATAGGAGTTAAAATTATCGAAGTTTGAAGGATAAGACTGTTGAATAATTTTCGTGTTTTATATTTTGTATTCCCTTTGAATGAGTATGGTTTTTGGAGATTTTCTTTACATGCTAGCTTACAAAGAGGTTGCTATTGTTCTGTTGAGTGAAACAGAGTTTGTTTTCTAGAACTGATCAGGATGTTGGGATGTTGCCGAGAACATCAAACCATGTTTCCATTTATGTTTTCAATTAAAGGAATGTCTAGCGATGTATGCTAAACTAGAATGCTGCGAGTGCAATGTGGCAAATAGTTACCTGTGTTTTTGGAACATTCAAGAAAAGTAAATGGCATTTCCCTTTTACTTGCCGTTTTTAGTCCGTTGAAGACGAACCTTTTGCCTAAGATCTTCTAATGGTGCTGGTCATGACCTTTCTTTCCTATAGCTGTGGGAACAGTGGTGGTAGCATAAGCTCCAAGCTTCTTATAGCTGGTTTCTTTTTTATCTTTTCTGTTTTCTGTGTTGTTAGTGAATCTATTCCCTGGAAAAAAATAGCAGTCATTCATTTGTTTTTCATTGGTGGCTTTGCTCTTAATATCAGTCTATGATACCCTCATATGATATGGATAAGGCTAGTTGGTGTTTGGGATCCCACATTGCTTGGGAAGGAGAAGTTCTTGCTCTTTATAAGGTTCCAATGGGGCTCTAATTGTATCATTGACTAGTCCTTTTGGAGTATAGGCCATGTGGTTTGGGCCTTCCATTGGAGCGTTACAAATGGTATCAGAGACAATCCCAACCAGAAATGTGGGACTTGAGCCGTGCCACCTACAATGGACAGGCCCGACGAGGACGTCGGGAGTTTAAGGGGGGTAGATTGTGATACCCCTATATGATATGGATAAGGCTAGTTGGTGTATGGGATCCCACATTGCTTGGGAAGGAGAAATTCTTGCTCTTTATAAGGTTCCAATGGGGCTCTAATTGTATCATTGACTAATCCTTTTGGAGTATAGGCCATGTGGTTTGGGCCTTCCATTGAGGCGTTACACAGTCATAATTAGCTCTATTGTTTTAGCTTTAGGTTAGTGTTTGAGTTGTAGTAGTATCCTTGTTTATTTGATTTTTCTAGATGATATCAAAATGGGATGATCTCGATCTTTGTAGGTTATACAATTAGTTTATAAGCTATTTAATCTGCCAATTAACGCCTAGGGATTGGCTCAAATGGTAAAGGCATTGGGCTTAGGGGTATGCCCCCTAGGTCTAAGGTTCAAATCCCCTTGAGTACAAACAATCTCTAGAGACCATCGGACTAGGGGATTTTTCCATTGAATTACTCGAGGTGCATTTGTGGAAAACTACTTGCCAAGGGCCTGTGCACGCTTGGATTAGTCAGGACGCTGTTCTAGACACCTGGTGCCAGTAAAAACAAAAAAAACAAAAAAATCTATTTTAATCTGCCAATTGTAAAATCAGTAACTTATAAAAATTGGAAAAAAGAAAGAAAGAAAGAAAGCTTAAGAAAATTGTCCTATGGGTTTATATTTGATAAACTTCACTTTTCTTTTCTTTCGTATTTCACACTATCAGCTTTACATTGAGAGAATACAAATATATAGAAATTTGCAATTCTACTTTTGGCTAT
The DNA here is from genome assembly GCA_961763995.1 of Juglans cinerea. Lineage (NCBI taxonomy): Eukaryota > Viridiplantae > Streptophyta > Magnoliopsida > Fagales > Juglandaceae > Juglans > Juglans cinerea. The sequence goes on along the minus strand of CAUIVZ010000015.1, from coordinate 21,156,551 downwards.
ACAGATATATGACCAAAGATCATGTCATACTTGTCTGGACTGCTTTTATATCTATGTGTACAACTATCTCTTTCCTCAATTGGTTTCTAACAGCTTTACTATATTTACGTCTACACTTATCTTTCCTAAGTGGGTTTCTAACAGCTCATGCAAACACTCCCTCTCAAGTTGATGCATACAAGTCTCATATGCACAATTTGTTGAGTGAGTTGTGAAACTCTTTGCTTGATACCGCCATTGTGAGTATGTCTGCTAGTTGGTCTTCAGATATCACAAATGGAAATCGAATTATTTTTGCTTCCAGGTTTTCCTTGATAAAATGCCGATCCACTTCCACATGTTTTGTACGGTCATGTTGGACTGGGTCATGAGATATTGCAATAGCAGCTTTGTTGTCACAAAAGAGATCCATTTCTGAAGTAGAGGCGAAGCCTAGCTAGTTCAGTACGTAGTCTCTTAATCCAGAGTAGTTCACAAAGTCATTTTGCCATTCCACGGAATTCTGCTTCAGTACTGGAAAGTGCTACCACCTTTTGCTTCTTGCTTCTCCATGTAACAAGATTCCCACCAACAAACATAAAATAATCAGAAGTAGATCTTCTGTCTGAGATATTTCCAACTCAGTCTACATCTGTATACCATTAATTCTTGAATGACTATTCTTTGAAAACATAAGTCCCTTCCCAGGCGAGGACTTCAAGTATCTTAGTATCCGGGTTACAGTATCCATGTGATCTTCACTGAGATTATGCACGAATTGGCTAACTACGCTTACAACATATGCAATGTTTGGACGAGTATGTGAAAGGTATATAAGTTTGCCAACTAACCTTTGGTACATCCCTTTATCCGTTGGTGCTTGATCTGAGTATTCTCCAAGTCTGTGGTTTTGAACAATTGGAGTATCCATTGGTTTGCACTCCAACATTCCTACCTCAGTTAACACATCCAACACATACTTCCTTTGGGAAAGAAATATTCCTTGTCTGGACCTGGCAACTTCAATTCCCAGAAAGTACTTGAGTCCTCCCAAGTTCTTCATTTAAAATTCGATGGCCAACTCCTTCTATAGTTTGGATATTTCTTCTTCATCATCTCCTATGATAATCATGTCATCTACATAGACTATCAACACGGTTACCTTGCCCATTTTGTGCTTCAGGAATAGTGTATGGTTTGAGTTGCTTTGCTTGAACCCGTTTTTCCTCATTGCCAGACTAAACCGCTCAAACCACGCTAGAGGCGATTGTTTCAATCCATATAGTGCTCGTTGCAGTTTAAACACGACTTTGGTTTCAGTGGATGCTGTGTAGCCCGGAGGAAGGTCCATGTACACTTCTTTTTCAAGGTCGCCGTGTAGAAATGCATTCTTTACATCAAATTGATGTAATGACCAATCAAGGTTAGCTACAAGAGATAACAATATCCTTACAGTGCTCAGTTTCACAACTGGTGAAAAAGTTTCTTGGTAATCTACCCCATATGTCTGTGTATAGCCTTTTGGCACCAGTCTTACTTTGTACCTTTCGATTGATCCATCTGCCTTGTGTTTGATGGAAAATACCCATTTGCATCCTACTGCTTTCTTCCCTTCATGTAACGGAACTATGGTCCATGTGTCACTCTTTAGTAGTGCCTCCATTTCTTCCTTTATTGCCTAAGTCCATTTCGGATCAGACAATGCTTCTTGAACTCCAGTTGGAACTTGACTTGAGGAAAGTACATGTGCAAATGCTCTGAGGGGTTCAGATAATCTCTTGGTAGACACGTAGTTGTCAATTTGATACTTTGATCTTTGCTCTTCAATATCAGAAGAGTATCTATTTGGTGGTAAGCATTTATTTTATGTCTAAATACACCGTTTAGCACTTCCAATGGCAACTGAGTCCTTCCTACACGTTTAAGGTCAGCATTGTAAAACACCGTTCTTTTGAGGTGGGTAAATACTATCATAAGCAGTAAAACATAAACCCAACGAGCACTAACTCAAAATCACCTCCTCTAATATCTTACCAATTAAAAAAACTTATGAAACATAAATGCTTGCAAATGCTTTTGTTAATGCAATACCACGTATTAAAGATAAG